>OX422212.1:543701236-544901236 GCA_949130495.1 Sambucus nigra | reverse complement strand
CATTTAAACATATAATTATTTTAAAAATATGGTGTCTTATTTGAGAAAGAATTTTATGGTGCCATTAACAGCTGGCCAAATAAAATAAGTTAATGTATCAAATACTGTTTAAAAATACATTAATTAAAGTATAACATATTTTTGAAAGGTAATCAATATACTTCTTCACACATAAATCTGATACATTAACTTACTTTAACTTCAATTAACTTGGTATATATCATAATTAAATAATGTGATGGTACCAGGAAAATGGCAAGGATATCCTGTGACCGACAATGCAACAGCCTGCCCATGTGGCTTTAAATGTATAAGTCGGTATATTGTCTTCACCCTTCACCATAACAACCTTGAGAAAGATTACTCAAGCAAAGTATACTAACCGGGCCGGGTATACCTTATCAAACTGGCTTGTAACTGATTCTTTAATAATTCAAAATTTTGAGAAACATAAAAATCATTAAGGGCGTATTTGATTGTACACATGAAAAATGCGTGAAAATAATTTATTTGGATGAAAAGTTGAAAAATGAGTGAAAAATATACGAATTTTTGGGCTTACTTTTTCTATTTTCTATGAAAATCAGTTCTTTGGTGGGTGGATAAGAAATATTTTCTATTAAAAATGATGTTTGAGATGGGACACTTGTAATGTAGATGAGTGTTGTTCTTACATGAAATATTCACAATCAAGTACTATAAAGGCAAAACATGAATGAAAACACTTATTTTCCATGAATTTTTTTTCATGCCAATCAAACAAACCCTAAGACATTATTTTATTCTTTAAAAATATGCTCCATAATGAGCATAACATACGATCCGGAGGATACATGAAAAACACGGTTTTTTTTTTTTCCTATTCTTTTCTTTTTCTGAGTGTATCATTTCTACTTGCTTGTGACCACATGAAAAACAAGATTGTTAGGTTGCGTTTGTTTTTTCATCTGAATCTGAAATTTAGAGACCGAATCTGAAGTCTGAAATTTGAATCGAAAAATATATTTGATTCAGATGTAACTCCACCTCTTAATCATTAAGAGAAAAAAAATACTTTTTGATACCTCTTAAATCTGAATGGTTCAGATTCAGACTCAGATAATAACAAACAACACCTTAGTCTATGATTTTAGGAAGCTTGACAACTATATCTCATTTACATAATTTTTTCTAATTAGTTTCATCAAAAGAATGTTTTTACATTATATCACATATAGTAAATATTTATTATACGAGTTGCACAAGTTGAATAGACTTTAAATATTTAGTACTTATTTTCTAATGAAACGTATTGAAGGAAAAATATTTTCTAAAGGGACCAAATGGACCAAAGAAATATTCGAATGACCTATTTGACTATAAACTTACTATACGGAAAATCCCAAAATTTTATGGTCGGTAAGAAGTGGTTGATTCAGATATTTTCTAATGGGGTGAAGAAATGTACTAATAGATTTTTTTTTCCATAAAAGTGAAAACCATAACATTACACTAATATAAAAATATTTTAAAATACTTTAAGACTCAATGAATATTAATTATATACTAATATATGATTTATATTTACTATATAGCATATTTGATCATTGCTAATAATATACATTACCTAAATTAGGGAAATAAGTAAGTAATTTACTACTGCATTGTATGTATAATAAAATTTTCATTATTATCTTTTTTATGAAGGCAAACTCATTTGTTTCAAGACTTTATACAGTAAAATTCTGATTGTCACGGAGGAGTGATATTTGGATGAAGTTATCAAAACTTCAAATGGTGTTAGGGGTAGTAAAATCATTGGAGACCATTGTAAATAAGGCTTTTTTCAGAGTCCGCAACAGATGATCAAATATGTTTCTAATAGTTTAATTTTGTACATTCACTTTTTTCTTGCAATCCAATTTGTAAAATTTAATTTACGCCAAAGTCATTTTTTCTTAAACAACGAACCTTTATTATATTATTGATATTTTATAAGACTGATTGACACTAGCTACTATGGGATTATACATTACAAAAATCCTTTCCCAAAAAAGGAAGTTAAAACAAGGGGGCTGTATAAAAAACATACCACAAAACGGCCTGAGAATATAAAAAGTAGCTAGACAATGAGGAACATAGGTTGACATGGAGAAACCGCCTGGGGGCTTCAAGTATTTCCCGGATAATCTGGTGTGGTGGATATGTTGCCTGGTTCCGTAAATCATGTTGAATACAAGCTAACAATCGGTTTCTATTTCAAGATACTGAAATCCGTGTTGCATAGCAAGTTGAAGACTAGTTTTAATGGCGCATAATTCTGCCATACTGAAAAACTATGCCAGTGTTTTGGGTAAAAGCATAAATAAAGTGACCAAAACGATATGACTGTTATTATATTCAATTGTAATATTGCACCACTTAAAAAATATTAAGTTCTCCTTGCTGACAACTCAAATATTATGGTATTTGATATAATTTTTTGTTAGGCAATCAAACCAAATTGACTAATCTGTGTGCGAACAATTGAAGATGCAAGAAGTCTTGCTTTTATTTTTTACACTTCAGGTTCACAACTAAGGATTAGAGTATTTTTTTAAGAGTAGTGCTATGAGTCTCAAATAATTCTTTCAAAACTCTTTCAAAAAGTAATTAATATGGTGTCCTGACGGGATCCTATAACACAAGGCAATATTTAATAGGCAGGTGAGAGAGTAAATGAAATTCACATCAGATTTTGGGGAGATTTTGAAGAAGATTTTTGTACTCATAAATTTTGGGGAAGATTTTTGTACTCCATTCAGTGAGCTTCGTTTTTTGATTGGGCTCAGCAGTTAGCATCTCAAGAAATAAGGCTAAAATTAAATAGAGCAGTTACATAAGGATATGGTGGCATTACATATTAAGATGATTTGTGGAAATATTGAAAAGGAAGAAAGGTAAAAATCTAATACAAAGAGAGAAATAAAACATTTCAAATAGATACGATTTCATTGTATTAGATACTGTTTGGAACATGAAATGATGCCGTTTTGGTTGAGATCACTCTTTTTGGCATGGTCTATTCTATATGACGATTGCATGTGTTGTACGCTCATCCAAACCGTAATAGCTTGCAGGATTTTCATAGCCCCCCATGTGGTTAGTTACTTCAAATATTTGTACATATCACGTCATTGCCTGGAACTTTTAGTCCTCCAACCAAAGTTGGCATGAATGTCAATTATGTTATTTTTGACAAAACTCAGACCTTTCCTCTAAAATTACACACATAAAAGCCACTGCAGATCCCTGTGATTTGGACAAAACGAAAACACAACTACACTATAGAACTTCTACCCCCTCTCTCTCTATATCTCTTCAAAATGCAGAGCCTAACCTTGGTGCTGGTGCTACTTTGCGCCACCTGTCATGCCGCCTTATCGTTCACAGACGGTAATTAGGCTCCCTATGCTTTTTTTTAAGCTTCACTGTTCTTTCTAATCACTACTATTGTGTTGCTAGCTGGTATTCATTATTTACATTCTTAATTCATTCAGTGTAAGAGAAATTGTGTCCAACAATTTAACATATCAAGTTTATATATAATTGCTCTTTGCTGGGTTGTTGGACAGCTATTGAAATTTTACTCACTGCTATTAACAAATCACATTTTGGCAGTTATGTTCCCTTAAAATAATTTGAATGACTTAACTATTTTCCTCTGCGTACAATACCGAGTAGTAATTTACCATGCATAATAATGTAAATTTGAAGTTTTCGCAGAGTGCATAAAGTAATGATTGTTGAGCACTCTATGTGTTCTTTGAGTTGTTATTGATTAGTGCAGCTCGCAGCAAACATGAACCACAGTGAATGTCTCCCCAAATAGATACAGATTTAGCAAAAGTTTGATAAGTCCTCTTAAAAATTTAGCAAAACTTTCCTTACTCTCTAATGTAATAATAAATTTGTCACATAACATTACATGGTCTAAGGTCTAGAACAGGGGTAACAAAATGATGGATGCATTGATAAGACCAGGGCCGGTCCTGAAATTGATAAAAATTGACAAGGCCCCCGTGCAAAAATTGTAAAATAGGCCCCTTTTACCTGTATTGATATAAAAAATGGCCCCTCAATATATAAGTAATAAAAATGGATCAACGAGAGGCCCTGTGCGATCGCTCACTTAGCACATGCTCAGGGCCGCCCCTGGATAAGACGACACAACCTACACTATTTTTTAGCACGTTTGAGTGAAGCCTTCAAAGAATTCTCTTGTTTAGTGGGTCGACCCCATAAACATACACACAATAACTTAATCATTGGGATTTAAGTTAAGACATTCAGTGCAAAACTCCTTAATATTCATGTTGAACACGATACAAACCCGATAACGCACGATAAAGTAGACACAAAAAGCATATCGGATCGTTTGGTGGAGATGATTTTGAAATGAACATAGAGAAGACGCTACGGAAAACCAATATGCCACTGCCATTTTTCATCCCATATATGAGAATTTTACTTTCTTCCTTGTCTCTGTCTCTCTCTATATTATCAATTTCAAAATAATTTTTATCTTTTCTAATTATGGACATTTGTTAATTTCAGGATTATTACCCAACGGTAATTTTGAGTATGGGCCTAAACCGTTGGAAATGAAAGGCACCAAGGTGTTGCATCCAAACGCAATACCGAGTTGGGAAATCTCAGGTTTCGTAGAATACATAAAATCAGGTCAAAAGCAAGGTGACATGTTGCTAGTAGTTCCCCAAGGAGCCTATGCAGTAAGGCTTGGTGAAGAAGCATCAATAAAGACGAAAGTGAAGGTCACAAATGGGATGTTTTATGCTCTCACATTTAGTGCAGCTAGAACTTGTGCACAAGATGAGAGGTTGAACGTTTCAGTGTCCCCAAATTCGGATCCTAAAGATTGGGGAATGTTGCCCATCCAGACTATGTATAGTAGTGATGGTTGGGACTCTTATTCATGGGCTTTTCTGACGGAGTCCGCTGAAATAGAGATTGTGATCCATAATCCAGCTGCCGAGAAGGATCCAGCTTGTGGCCCACTTATTGATTCTGTTGCATTGAAGGCTTTGTCCACTCCTAGACGAGTGAGAGGTATATCTTTCTCTGTTTCTGCATGTTTGTAGGCCCAAAGAATTAGTTAATTGAACAAATTTGGACTTGAATCCCATAGGTTAAGAGACAGTTACTGGCTCAGTTACCCAATAATAAGGGACATTATAAGTTTGACCCTACTTTTTTACCCGCTTAAAATTTAAAAATAATTTAGTTACCATTCAATTTGACGGACTTTTCCTTCGTAAACTTTTGTGACACTTGTGAATGTCTAATTCTAAAATATTTCAATCGAGATAGTAATTCAAAATCAGACATGAAAGTGAGGGTGAAAGTCAAAATAGTTTTTGTGTTATTGGGTAATTCACTTACGCTGTGTTTTATTTTTGGGTCTTTGAGCACAAATTCAAAGAGATACTAAAATGTAAAGTTAAAATTTGGTTAACAACTAGGAATGTCTTTGTTCAATTTTGTTTTCAGTTTTGTAGAGAGGAAGTTCTTAGAAATCTGGGCACAATTCGATTGAGCTTCATGTCTACTCAACTTTGCTCAAAATTTTATATAAATTCTATAAAAAAAATTGAGTTTCAGTTGCAACAAAAACACTTGTTCCTCGTTAGAAAATGAGTGAAGAAAAATAATATGATTAGTAAGTCTTTATTATTTTAGTAATAATTCCAAGAAAAAAATTGTTGAATCACTACTTATCTTGATATCTACTACAGGAAATATGTTGAAGAACGGCAATTTTGAAGAAGGTCCATATGTGTTGCCTAATACGTCATGGGGTGTCCTAATTCCTCCCAACATAGAGGATGACCATTCTCCCTTGCCTGGTTGGATGATCGAATCCCTCAAAGCCGTGAAATACATAGACGCGGAGCACTTTTCAGTTCCCGAGGGTAAACGCGCTATAGAACTTGTTGCTGGAAGAGAAAGTGCCATTGCACAAGTTGTCAGGACAATACCAGGCAAAGTCTACGAGCTTATGTTTACAGTGGGCGATGCTAAAAATGCATGCCAAGGGTCCATGATGGTGGAGGCATTTGCGGGAACGTTAACTCTTCAGGTTCCGTATGAGTCTCAGAATAACGGTGGGTTCAAGAAGGCAAAGCTTCGGTTTAAAGCAGTGTCACCACGCACACGAGTCAGGTTTTTAAGTCAATTTTACCACATGAAGAGTGACAACTCAGGTTCTCTCTGTGGTCCAGTGATAGATGATGTTAAACTATATAGTATTAGGAACCCAGGGCGTTATTGATCAAACTTGTTTGCAATAAATTATTTGTAGTTCGCTTAATATAATCTTTCTCGTGTGAGATAAGGCTTGAAGTAATTGATTATATAATGCTTATACGACAGCATAAATGCTCTGATCTTCAGATAGGATGAAGGTGTTTACTTATTGTAATAGATTATAGGTTTTAATTCATGTTACACTGTTAATTGAATGTATGTGTATATCTTTATGAAGGTCGAATGAGCTTTCTTCAATCATTTTTTTTTTAATGGTATTGCTTGAGATGTTAACTAATATTAAACTATATACTCATTTCAAGTATGAAGAATACTTCACAGAATCACAATGACAAATTGTTGTCAATATGATTTTTAAAATGCAAGTGAGAGACTAATTGTCTAGTCACTATTCCTACTTTTGCACTCCTTTGTTCACCTTTTACCAACTAACCCCACTAATCACTCCTTTTCATTCTTAACTTGCGGACAACAAGAAATAACTCTCCCACCTACGTAATAAGAAGAGTGAGTCTGAGAAGAAACTTGAGTTCAAAAGAAAACACAAAATTTCTCTCTCAAACTCATTTATGTTCTTCCGTCGGAATTTTTTTTCTTCATTACAAAATCACTGTTGTTCTGAAAAATATTTTTTGAATATTGAGTAATTAATTTGGAATAGGTGTTAGAATACATAACTACTGTGCATGGTTATATAATACAGAGGTGATTATGGACTTGTTTTATCCTGGGAATGACGTAACTGAATACTACCTGCACAAAGAGGGTAGAGCCGCGAAACGTCTTAAAGAGAACGACCTAGTCCGCGACTCAACCCAAGAATCATCTACGACGAATTTATAAACGATTGAGGTAATATTGTTTATTTTTTATTGTGCAGTAAATATTTGGATTCAACGCATGCGGTTCATACTTAGCGATAATCACATGAGGTAATAATTTAATTTTGAGCAGTAGACTTAAAATTAATTTATGATTTTATTTTTTTCGATTTCTCCATAAAACTCTTTGATGTGATTTTTTTTATCACAATATATAAAGTGTACCAACAATTTTAAGACGTTTTATGTCTACCATGGAGATCGAAAAATAAATTTTATGGACATATATGATTATTTTTATGATGTCGAAATGAAAAAAGGCCAGCTAAGTTTCTATGTTTAGAAATTATAATTTTGACCTTGTACCTCTAGAAATGACCGTTTAGCGCCCAAACTTCGATAATATTATATTTTGTGAAGTAGATACATAAATTTCAGTATTTTTGGTCAATTCGGAATCGATCAATAATTTCGTGAGAAATTTGAATTTGAACAAAAATGAACCCCTTCATGGAAACCTTTTAAATAGGTCAATCCTATTTTTTAGTTATGAATGTGAAATATTATTTCACATAAGATGTTATTGTTGGAAATGGAATTGTATACCTTTTTAGACAATTCATTTTGAGCCACTTGTGGTTAAGAAAACAAATTAAAATTTGTTTTGTGGAATCAAATTGAAATTTATAATTCAAAATATTTTTAAATATTTTATAATTCAAAATATATAATTTAAGATAAAAGATTCAAAATATATAATTTTATAATTCAAAATATATTTTTAAATATTTCATAACAATAACAACATTATATCGATGACTTATCTTATAACTTTAAGATAATAAGGTGTATACACACCATTTGAAGGAATATTGAGACCATTATCATTTATGAATATAAGCTTTGATTCATCGATAGTATGATAACTGAGTTATACATGGTGCATGTTAAATTATTCTCATGAAAATGAAATAGTTTCATTTAATTTGATTGCCATTGATATTATATATAATGTTGAGTTAAAAACTAAATATATATAATATTGTTTATCGAATGGTGACCTATGTAATGCAACTTACATGGACCAACTTGAAGTTGAAAAATTAATATGGAAAGCGCCAATAAATGGCATGATATTTTGACAAATTATCAAATGCGAATGAAGTGAGAATAATATGAATAGTGGTTATCACTGATCATGTTGAAATATGAATGCACTCTTATTTATTATGCAAAAATGATTAACAAATATTTGGTTATAATATTTTGTTGCCTAGAAAAACAAATTCATGCTAAGTCAAAGTGTTAGCATAAAGAGTTTCAATAAAACAATAATATTACTTGTTAATATTACAAGGCTATATGGATCAATTAATTGATCGAGTACATTGAAATACAAGAATATCTATTTATTAGATATATGCTTATTATGAACCATCTTGTACTCCACATGATCCAAGTATAAGAACACTATATATAGTGATAAGAAAATATGAATATGCGAACATCTTAAGTAGTCTCTCAATTGAGTTACTAAATATAGTTGACTTGGATTAATTTTTTGTGGGAGTACTATGAAGGTTTATAATTAAAAAGTGCATTCTTATGCTATTGATAAATGTTATGTGTTTTGATAAAATCACGAACCTAGAATTGATTCTGAAGCAATAATGGATATGTGTTTAACACATATTATGTTGCTATTTTTTGGACTCCCAGAAATATTAATTATTGGCATAATTAATGATGGAGTATATGGTGATACCATTAGCTATGGCTAGTGAGTAAATGAAAGGTTAAAAGACCTATTATAAGATACCATTTATGGTAGAGATTGACACAGTCATTTTATCCACAACAATAGAACCATGGCTATTGCAAAATTTTAGAACCGTTATCATAACGAAAGAATGAAAAATATCTCCTAAGCACAACATAGTTTGAGAATTTAACAACTAATGAGTTGTGAGTGTGGATTATGTTCGGAGTGATGAGAATAGAACCTGACTTATCTTTGACGAAAGGACTAGTGAAGGAGAAGGTGTTTAACACCTAGAAAGGGATCGGACTAAAGCCCGTTGATATTGAATCATTTGTGGTGGTAACCCAACCTATAAACTGGAGATCCCAAGAAATAGGTTCAAAGGGTAATAACAAGTCACAGTGATATGGGTTGAATCATGCTAATAATTATATGCGGGGTTTTACTCCGAGTCCATCCCTATGGAGTATGATATCCTGAAGCGTGTTAAGGTTGAGTTAATTATAACTCTTAATGAAGATCTATAGCTCTATTTTGAGTGGGGTATCTAGCTACAGGAATATCCTTGATAGACTCACCTATGTGGATGTGGAAGTGTGGCCGCTTCCTATGGTAATTTTGGGTAAATTCCCTAAAGCGTTCACATACTGGGATAGAAGCACATGGTCGTAACGTGCTGGCTTAAGGACTACACCCAAGTAGGTTTGTGTGTGAGATGTTGTCAGAGATAGAGTTCAAAACTACGAGTTACTCTAGTATAATCTGAATCATCTTTGCTACGTAAAGGTTCAAGTCGAAAGATACCTTTGCTTATGCACAATTCTATGAATTATTGTTCAATATTTTTTTAAATTTTACTAGCGGGTCATTGTTACCGATGAATGTATTTTTAAAATCCAAGTGGGGGATTGTTGTCAATATGAATTTTAAAACGCAAGTGGGAGACTAATTGTCTAGCCACTATCCCCACTTGTGCACTCCTTTGCCCACCTTTTACTAACTAACCCCACTAATCACTCCTTTTCATTCTTAACTTGCGGACAACAAGAAATAACTCTCCCACCTACAAAATAAGGAGAGTGAGTCTGAGAAGAAAATGAGAAGAAACTTGAGTTCAAAAGAAAACACAAAATTTCTCTCTCAAACTCAATTATGTTCTTCCGTCGGAATTTTTTTTCTTCATTACAAAACCACTGTTGTTCTGAAAAATATTTTTTGAATATTGAGCAATTAATTTGGAATGGGTGTTAGAAGACATATAACTACGGTGCATGGTTATATGATACAGAGGTGATTATGGACTTGTTTTATCCCGGGAACGGTGTAACTGAATACTACCTGCACAAAGAGGGTAGAGCCGCGAAACGTCTTAAAGAGAGCGACCTAGTCATCGACTCAACCCAAGAATCGTCTATGACGAATTTATAAACAATTGAGGTAATATTGTTTATTTTTTTATTGTGCAGTAAATAATTGGATTCAACGCATGCGGTTCATATTTAGCGATAATCATGTGAGGTAATAATTTAATTTTGAGTAGTAGACTTAAAATTAATTCATGATTTTATTTTTTTCGATTTCTCCATAAAACTCTTTGATGTGATTTTTTTATCACAATATATAAAGTGTACCAACACAAATAGCTTTAAAACAATGTATAAGAATATGTTATGAGAGACTACCATAGCATGCCACCTAAAATTGACAATGGGTTGGGTCAAATTAAATTCTTATTATGAGTGTTTTTATTAACACCATAATATTCTATTAATAGCCACCTATTCTAATTACCCACCTTGTTTAGGTTTATAGACTTTTAACTTCCCTCACAAATTCCACAATCACGGTTTGTTAAAAAAAAAGAAAAATGGGGATATTGAAATCAAAAAGATTTTGGACAATACCTTAAAAAAAGGTATTTTTATTTACACCAGACTATTCTATTAAGAGCCACCGACATTTAATTATCCTGCTTATTTGGGTTCATTACCTTTTAACACCCCTCCCAATTGTGGTTTGCCAAAAAAAAAGGCACGTGGTGTTTGATGGTGATCTTTTTAACACCAAATCAATTGGGTTTGTTGTTGTGATTCACTAGATCGTTCTCGAGAGAGAGAAAGATGGAGATGGAATATTTAGGCATGTATGGGTTTGATATGCATGAGCCTTTAATCGTACCACTTTTCTCAGTTCAGCCAAACATTTCGCAAATAAAACGTTATTGATACCATCAGAGACGGGTCAAAATTTCCAGCAATAGCAAGATGGTTCCCCTTACAGTAGATCATATTGTGTTTGTATGAAATTCTTTCTCACACATGTATTGATAATAACATTAGTTGTCTGGTAAGATTTTGGGGAAGTAAATGTCAACTGGGCAGTCAGGTAGTTCACATGTATTCAGTTTTATCGAGTGGTTTCAAAAGTTTTGCTTTGGATGAGAATGGTTTGTTTGCTTCACAATTGGTTGGTTGTATGAAGTATTGGTTCAATGGTTTCCTCTTAAAAGATCAATTTAATGGTCTTGCTTTGAATGATAAAGTAATATAATTAGTTGATATATCGCCCCCTGTTTTTTTGCTGTTGGCTATAATTTTGTTGTCAGATTATTTTGATTATTTTTGTTTCTAGGACAAGGATTGGAGGAAGAAGACTAGGTTGTTTGGATTGTTTTTGCCGGTGGGTTAAAAATGGGATAGGATTGTAATTGTATGTTTATATTTTTCTAGAGTAGTCAGGTGGTGATAATTGAATAAGCATGTGCATTTAAAAAAACCAAAAAAAAAACAACAAACCCTCTTTTCCATCCTCTCACTCCTCGAACATCAACTAGCCTCTCCATTTCTAGCGGCGATGGAAGACGACGAAGCATCTGGAATGTAATTTTGGAATTTTGGACAATACAAAATGTATGCCGGTGATACAACCCCCAGCTGAGTACTCAGATGTATTAGATTTTGAGAGAGGGAGGGTTGCTTCTATTTGTATTTTTTGTTGCTGAGACTCTGTTTTTTGTTGTATTAATTGGTCTCTATTTTTGTTGTCTAGTTGTAATTATTTGAAGAATGAGTTGACTTTTTTTTTTGTTGTTTGAGAAAGAGTTGGACTGCAAAGGGAGTGTACTGATTTGAACAAGTTTTTGTTGTTTGAGAATGAGTTGGACTGGAATGAGAGTGTACTGATTTAGATTAGCAGGAACTGTTTTTTGTTATTGTTAGTGGACTCTTTTTTGTTGCAGGGTTTCAACCGATTTTATTGGAGGAAGTTTCCTAACTGGTGTTAGGAGCAAGTTTTGGCCGGTGGGTTAAAATAGGGACAGTATTGTTATTTATGCCTTTAATATCAAAAATCTCACTCGGGTGGTGTTGATTGAAACAACAAGTTTATTTAAAAACTCTTCTTATTATTTTTAAGTTGCGTCATTTTAAGATTGACTCCACGCATATTGAATTATTAGGGTGTATTCGTACCGATGGCACGATAATAAATTTATTCTCGTGATATTTTGTCACCACAATGATAAATTTATTCCCGTGATAAATTGGTTCTCGTAATTTGTAATTCATCATTTCAAAAGCTTTACTCAAACTCAATTTACCCTCTTGTGGATTTTACGCAAGGCACATTTAGTAATAGTTATAAGTTAGGCAAAATAAGACACATGATAACATGATATGAACCTAATAAATTTTGTTTGCACAGTAACAAATTTTGGTTGAAAATAATTTTGCAACTCGAACCCATGCGTGAAGTGGGATATAATAATATAAATTTTATTTGCAAATAATTTTTTAACTCGAGCGAACGCGCGAACAGGGACATAATAATATATTTTAATTTCATTATAATTAAAATAGTGTTATTTTTTTTAATTTAAATTGTTATTTTTTAATTAAATTGTCTTAAATTTTATTATTACTAATACTAATAAATCTGTGTCTTCGGCCTTACGCAAACCTAAATATACTTGTGCCTAAATGCACTCCCTGTTAAATAAAATATTTAATAAAATACAAAATAATTTTACTTGTCTACGGTAGTCATTGTAAGTCTTAGGTACCATTTCTATGTGTTATTCACATTAAAGTATTCAATTTTATAATTCATAATAATTCAAAACAATAAAGAACTCACCACTGTAGAAGCCTAGCGCAAGCCAAAGTAACCAATATCAAATTTCTCTATAATACGTATGAATATATAATAAAATCCCGAAAAAAACACTACAGACAAAAGTAATCAATATCTCAGATAAACATGTCTGCCACAAATTGCTGAAGCCTTAAATTAAAATGAAATCCCATGTGAAACTACAACTGCACTATCTTGCACCTGCTGCACTGAGGGTCCAATAGTTGTGCCGACATAGGTAAGGAGACATTAGGCGAAACTAAGATCTGTGCATCAGTGGATTTGCTGACGATGTTAGAGTGAAAATCAATAGACATGATAGGCGACTTAGACATGTTCAACCAACAATGATACTTAGAGCATCCACAATGGTGTAGGATATGGACAAAGAAAGAGGCAAAGTTGAAAATCCTGTGTCTCGTACTGGTAGAGGAAAGTTGCCACATTTGGTAGAGGAAATGGTAATGGATTTACAAAGTTACTGTACGCATGCAAATTCAGTAAAGACTTCTTACGAACTTCTGTTCTTCCTATGAAAGTTTTTACTAAATAGTAAACTTAAGGGAAGATTTGGTTATAAATACTACCTAAACACACTCTCAATTTTCCATTACCACCCCCATTTTCTTCCACTTTAATTCCTCTCTTTTATTTCATAATATCCATCCAAATTATATTTAATTTCCATCATAAATATGTCTTCCTCTCAGCCGATTACTTCTGGTACAACTCGACAACCTAATATGACTTCGTTTGACGATGCAGTGTTATGTACCGTTTATGCAAAATATACCTCCCGAGGGATTAAGGAAACTCGATAACTTTCGGTACATTTTGGGATACCATGATGAATGAGTACAACATCACGCATGGAATTACAATTATCCGTACGAGATCCATGCTATCAACACGTTACAATCCTATATCGTATCTCTTAATGATATGTATTGCAAATCTTTCTAACCAGCTCAATAATATGAGAAGTGGGACGAATGAGTTCCAAGAGATTACAAATGCACACGAAGCGTACCGCGCTGAAACTAACAAATAATTCACATTCAATAACTGCTATTAAATTTTGAAAGATTTGCCAAAATTTGACTTGTGAAACACAGCAGGGAACGATGACAACCCTAGACCCATAGGCGAAGATGACAATCCGAGGGTACGAGACGTACCGGATAGACCCCCAAGCAGGAAGGGTGAGAAATAACATGACAATCAACGAGCGCGTTTTGATAGCTTGGATTGTAATATCGCGGAACCCAAACATAGCAAAGACTTCAATGGAATGTTTAAAAGCAAGCAAGAGTGGAAGAATAATCGTGCCCTTAAATTTGACTCTCAAATGGATGTGCTCACTGAGATGAAACGAGCTGATCAACTCACCAAAAAACAAGATCAACTCGTGCGCCTAGGCCAAGAGCAGTCGTACATCATAGAGTTGGATATAACTAATATGAATGCGGTACAGTAACATATCCATTTAAAAAGGTTCAATGACCTAACATCGATGGTTGCTGCGATCGAAGCTGCGATTTCGATTTGTAGTCGAACTCTGTCGGGTCCTCAACCCCTTCGTCTGGTCCAACCGATTCAATCAATGACGAGTTGTATTTTTTTATAGTTGTATTGAACCCTCGTCATTTTTTTCGTCATTTTCCTTCAATATATGTACTGTGAGCTACTTTACGTTTCAGTAAATAAAATGTCACCGTTTAGATATATGTAATGTCACTACTGTTTGATAATTTTAGTTACAATTAAATAGTCGATTAAAACATTATATTAACTATAATAACAACTATATGATCACAACGACAATCGTACAATTTCAAAATGAAAATGGAACTAAGAAAAAGATTAGCCATTGTTACAATCACAAATACGTTAAATTCTTCAACCCACCATTTCATCACCGTGGGTGTTCCAAATGTGCTCCACCAAATCGTTCCATAACTGTTTATGTTTAGTTTTGTCTCTTATCTTAACATCTAGCGTGAGGTAGTCATAGAAATTAGTTTAGCCCCTCAGAATTTCAGGTGTTTCATCATTCTGTTCGTATTCATTTTGCCATGGACAGTCTCTACGTTCATCGTCAATAATAATACTGTGCATTATAATGCAAGATTTCATAATGGTTGATAGTGATGCCCTATTCCATAATTTACAAGGTTCCCGAACAAAAGTGAACCGTGCTTGTAGTACACCAAAAGCATGTTCAACATCTTTTATGCACACTTCTTGGTACTTGCAAAATAATTTCTGTTTTTGTGTAATCCCATTTTGGTTCCTAAATGTTTTTACTATTGAAGCAATTATGAGGAATTGCCCCCATTAGCTAGTATTTATAATCTACAATTATCTAGTATAAAACAGACAGCAAGCATCCTATCACACACTATCAAATAGCTAGCTATAAACAGACCAACGAATTTAACCTAGGTAAAGGGCTACTGGATTACTTCATCCCAAACATGGTTTACAATAACAAATATCCCATTAAGGTCAAGTGTAAATCTAAAGCATCAACATCATTTGATGTTGATCATATTAAGGATGTGGCACTCGTTTTGACTAACTCGAGAATCTATGAAGATCCCCATAGAGGGGGAGTTGGCTGGGGAGAAAAGGCTTTTTCAAAACATTTATATATGCACACTGCATTGTTTAGGTGATGTTGGCCATGTGATGAAATGGTTACTTCCAACAAAAGGTAATATTCCTTCCGATGATCATTTGAAATGGCCTAGATTATATGATAGATGCTGCGATTTAGAATGCTACTATAATTGGCATTGTTTACCCGTGCCACAAGCAAGATCTTCTAACTATTGCAAAGATCCAACCAGAGACAGTTAGAAATGTATTCATCTACTACAACATGAAATTTCCCAGATAGAAAAAAGATTACAGCGCTGGCATTGTAAACATTTAATAAATACAGAAGTTGAAGATCGGGAGTATACATCTAATCCGGAACTTTCGGACTACAAATTAGACGTTTCTGACATGGATTTTGTAAAACATCTACCAAACATGTTAATGGGTTATGGGAATTCATTTTGTTGCGATTGATGGTTACCCAGGAAACCATGAATTAATTAATATGTAACTTACGTTTCTATGTTTTTATTATACTTTGAGTTTTATAATTTGGTATTAAATTTCGTTTCTAATTTACTAATTTAAAATAGAGTGCCACTTTGATTTTAATAGATTAATAAAGTAAACAACAGTGTAATAAATTGGTTGTCTATACATAAAAATAATATGAATAAAAATTTAAAAGAAAAATAAATTAAATTGAGATAACTATACAAAATAAATTCAGAACATTTTTCAACAGTACATTAAACATCACAGGTGCCTCGGGCCGAACTCATAATACGCACCTAAATCCACATTTGAACCCGTCATCGGGTCAGACCCAAGCAAGTTACCCCAACTTTGTTATGACTCATATGCGGGGAACGGGTTGAAGAGTGGGACTGGTTAAGGTATGTAAAACTTAGACGGCTAGAACTGGTACCATCCTCCTCAAACCCACAACTGGGCATAGTAAAGGCTGCAAGTTTTCGCTCCAACTCCTTAATTAGGTTATCACGTGATTTGATACGATCCTCTCGCTCATGTGCCTCGTTTAGTAGTAAATGACGAAGATCGCAATTATTTTTTACTGCATCGATGCAGGCCTTACGCCATTCTATATGTGACAATGACTGAGCCGGAGGAGCGTTAGTCGGGAACTCGGGTCGCGGGACAGTTCATGAATAGGATGACCCCTCTAGTAGGTCGGCGTATACCATTCAATCCTTCCTCAGTGGTTGGACGTGTGTAGAACTGCCCGACGAGAACTGTGTATGATACACAGGTGGCTCATTTGTCGGGGCAGGTGCCCATGGGATGCGCAACGTTGAAGGAGGTACTGAACCTATTCCAACCAAATCTACATTTACGTATCTCTCTATCAGCGGTAGTAATGGCCCCAGTGCTACTACTAACTAATAGGCATTTTACTCTTCTTGGGAGACAATTGATATGTGTTGATTTGCAACAGACCAATTTTAGGCAGCAACTACTTGATATTCTTATTCTGAGACATCACACAAACTCAAAGGTGGGTAGTCTTGTATACATATATGGATGATCAATTACCGGATGTCCCGATCACCCAATTACCAAAAACCCTTAAATTAGGGATCCCAAAAAATCATCTGTAACCCCGATAGATGATGAGAATATATGATGACATCAGTGTCACGGTAGGCAGAAGTCTCGTATGGCTGCTATATGATGGACTCAGGCGATCGCATATTAAGCTGAAGTTGACTGCTTGAAATATTAAATTATTGTGCTCGCTTTACATGATTTATGTTCGACCTTGACCAATGGAATATGCAGGGCCACACATCGACGGACGAATCGGCGAGAATTGGACATGTCGTAGCCATGTACTCATGATGTAAAGACTGCAAAATATGTCAATACATTAAATTGATTAGAAAAAGTTGACTAGTATTTTAATGAAACATAAATTTCATATAAGTGGTTAAATAAGATAATTAGAAAATATACCTCAAGTAATTGCCACATGCATTCAACACTAGTTAATGATCGTTGACTGACTTTGTCCAATGACCATATTATACGGACATAAATAGCCGACCCCCAATCATATGCCCTAACCCGAGTAACTGATCGAGTGCGGGAAAAGTGTGCGCGTGTAAGTGCACTGTCATTGCTTTCGTTTTGCCTACTCAATACAAACAAACCTAAATTACGGCTACCCTTGCGAGGCAAGCACAACGATAAGTCGGGTATCGAAAATCCACATGGACGAGATGCTAGAATTTATATGATTTAATATTCCAAAATAAAAGGGAAAAAGGTGAATTACAAACTAAAAATGAAAAGATGCATAAAGGGAAATGTTTATCTAGGAGAGGGAAATGAAACTAGACTAACAAAGCGAGTAAAACTATAGGTTGCGTCGAATATCCCTCACCCGAGTTATTTTGTATAAAATGGATACATGGGTCAACGAGTTATTACGAATGCGTCTCGTTTCGACAGTTAATTTAATCAAGGGTTGTCACGCCCCTAAATCCGCATAAAAGCCTAATAAGATTTTGGCGTCAATAAATATCCCGAAAATTGCGCACGCAAGGTCGTAAGCACGGGACATACATGATATGCCCCGTTAAATCTCCTAAGCGCAATAACTAAGACAACGCACCCAAAATAGACCCGTAAACACCATCACCAAAGCCAAGCAATGCGTCAACTCGAGTGAGTTCAATTCAAACACAACCTAATTTAAATTACCTAGAAAGCATGTTAAGAACGCGATAAATAAAACGAGTAAATAAACGCGGTAAATCTATGCTAGAAAGCAATTAATCAAAGCATGTAAACCTAATTAGAAAGCATGTAAATTTAATTAGAAATCAAGAATGAAGTAAATACAAACTATATTAATGGAGAGGGTAATGAATAGTCAACTTACATACCAAAAAGGGTGTCAATCCAAAGAGAAATGAAGAAGAAATCTTCAAAAACCCAAACCCTAAGCTAAACTATCTTCTAAAACTATCGTAAAACGTTCATATCTGATATTACAACAAAATGGGTATTTATAGTAAGTGGGAAGTAAAGAAAAGAAAAGGAAAAAGAAATTAAAAGGCAAAATATCTCCTGGAAATAGGCGATCGATCGATCGAAACCCTGGGCTCGATCGATCGATGGTGAATAAATTAGCCCACTGTCGCAAGGATCGATTGATTGACCCAAACCGCCGATCGATCGATCAAGCAGGTATCAGCACACTGCATTGCTGTTTTTGCATGCTAGCATTTTCCGTACACTAAAACTCCCGTAACTTCTTCATTCTGAATCGTAATCGCACACCGTTCATGGCCACGCGAAGCTTGCGAGGAGGGATACAACTTCCATGAAGATGATGGGACAGGTGCCCAAAATTTGAAATGACTAAAATGCCCTTGAACGTGTGATATTGTACGAAAATCGAGCGAAATGCGTCCGAACTTCACACTTAGCATCCAAATACTTATAAAAGCTCAATTAATCCCTGCAAAACATGTTAACATAGAAATACGAGGTTGTCTGGTTAACGAGCATAAATATAGGGAATAAGATACCCGAGGGGGCTAAAATGCATTCGTTCGGAGGATGAAATACACAATATTTGCGTATCATCACACCCCTTAACTTGTACATTGCTAGTCCCTAGCAATGAAATAGGATACAATAAGAACTACAAGCTAACCAAAAACAAGAGATAGTATAAAAGTATGGTATAAAAGCAAAAGGCCACTTTCGCGGGCGATTCGATTGCATTTAGCATATGTAATAAGTCGTTAAACCCCTAGGTACCCTAGTGGACGAGTGTCGTCTCGTGAGGGTTTTCAGGGATGATACCCATAAACATCACATGGTTTTCTCAAAATATGACCAAACCAACATGCGACAAGCCCAAAAATAGCGAAAAAGATTTCATACGCATTATTAGCAAATTGAACAAATTCAAACAAAAGTCCGAATCATTAACATTATAGAATGCACCTCATAGAGTTGAAACTTTAAAATGTGGGAGGGGGAGCGAGCACATGCAAAGTGTGATTTGGAAAAAAACTTAAATAAACTGGATACTAAATAAAGCAAGCATACATTCAATCCTCACGGGCATTACGCTCATAAAGTGAATTCACTTGAAACAGGGAGTTAACACACGGAACATGCGGGCATAAAGAGTAAATGGAAATGGAAACTAGGCCGCACACATGTCACAATGAAGAACGCTATATATAAAATAAAAAACTACAATCTCAATGAAAGGATACCACACACTAAAATAGGCGAAATGCATTTTCACAGATTATCAAAACTATTATGACTTTTAAATTATATCAACCTAAGATCACATATGACTTGTATGTTATAATGTAGGCTTGGCTATGGTATGAAATGAAAGGGTATGTATGTACGGATTCAAAGCGTACTGAATGAAAACTTGGAATAATGGGAAAATGCGGGAAATATCAAAATGTGAAAACAAATTCCAAAACGGCATTAGATATATCATCGGGGAGAGTAATCAAAGCTTATTGAACAATAAACAACATTTACAACTTTCTCTTTCTTTTTATTTTCTTCTTTTTCTCGTGTTTTCTTTTGCTTTTTTCTTTCTCTTTTTCTTCACTTTTTTCACATCTCGTTTATTTACTTTTCAAACTCTCATATGCCTAAATTGCAACTGACATCACAACAACAACATTCAATCACAAGTAATATTCCGAACAAAGGTATGGAAAGTGTATGTATAGTATAAAACTCCAATGTGGAGTTGGTTATGGGAATTTGGGGAATGAAACGAAAGGCTATATTTTGGCTCAAAGGGGTTAACGAGGGTAAACATATAAGGGTGAGGTCAAGGCTAATATGGGTGATATAACAAAGATGGCCTATGATCATTTCCAAAATTTTACACAATTCTCGAATCAAAACAATATATGAAAATCAAGATCAAGTAACACATTTCAAGTATGAACTCAATTAATGAACGATCAATGAAAGAATAGAGATATTATCGACGAAATCAATGTTTTCAATGAGAAAAGAATAGTGTATACACTCACAAACGACGAAAGGTACAAAGCTTACTCGGTGTAAGTATATACAATGCAACAAAAGATTACCGACTTATAAAAATCTTAAACCAAATCAATTGAACAATAAAAGAGCATGTGCTTATGGGATTAAAGTTTAATTCATGAAGTTATTCATAATATCAATAATTGAGACTAAAGTTTAATAACTTCTAAAATCGAGAACATGCATCATTGGGTTGTCTATTGGATCGGGCAATTATTGAAATTTATCATCGAAAATAAAGGCAAAATGCCCAAAAAAGGAGAAAAAAGAAAGAAAATCTTTTTGAAAATTTTGAATTTTTCTAAGAAAAGCATACTAAGTAACTAACATGTGAGCAAAAACATGGACTAAATAAAGAAATGGATAGAATATCCCACACCCCCTAACTTAAGACCTGACACTGTCCTCAATGTGAATTAAGAACCAAGTTAAGAGAGGAAAAGAGTGATATTACCCAAAATTGGAGTGATCCCCATAAGAACAAGTCCAAAGAATCTACAAAACAAGTTAGTACCGAGCATAGCAAAAACAAATAACGAAAATTTAACTAATTACACTAGAATAAATTAAAAAGGAAGAAAGAATAAAAAACTAACTATATACAAGCTACTATTTAGGTTTCACACTAACTATACACTAGAAGTCTAAATAGCTGAGGGTCCACCGTGAAAATGATTTGACTTTGGAGGATAATCGGTGTATCCTCACAAACAAGCATGCCTTTCGAAAAATATGAATTCCGTTTGAACAACGGAAGGCATGTGTGAGGCGTAAGAAAGGAACCATCGCCAATTAAAAGTTTGGGAGGGACGATGTGGGGTTTGGATTGAACGGGTGACAAAAACATGTGGGGACCGAGAAAAGCTGAATATACTCCCAAGGATTTTGAAATTGGAATGGGATGTGGTGCGCACAAAGGCACGGATGCGATCGTGGAAGGCGACTCGAGCAAGTACTCCTCATCGGCGAAAAGGTTTAAAACATTAAAGATTGAAACCGAATCATCGGGTACTTGTGACGGTGTGATAACAGAGAATGAAAATGGGGATGAAAGAAATTCAAACTCATGAGATGAATCATCATCGCATGAAGATTGAGTTTTGAAGGAAATAATATCATTTTCAATGAAATGTTCTTCTTTGGGGAACAAAGAAGATATCATTTCATTGCAAATAGATATTACGTCATTTTCATCCTCACTTTAAATATCTATTATGCAATGGGCAAAGTCTAGAATGGCTTGTTCCAAAGTAGGCACAAGTACCTCATTTGGTTCAAAACATTCCTCGACTTCAAAAGTCTCGAAAGCAAAATCGTCGTCGGACTCAAATAATAAATCCAATTCATGTTCCCACAAATGATTTTCTTCCCGATAAATATTTTCAATTTTCTCATTCTCATACATACGCAAGCCCTCACCGAATATCATGGGTCGAGGTGCGGATGCATGAAAATGGGAACTTTGAAAATTACCATCGGACTTAAACGAAAACTCATTATTATAGGAATTTTGAAAACTATTGCAATTTGTTTCAAAATTCCTATTATAAGGAGGTAAAGACCCAAAATCATTATCATCATCATCAAAATTCCAATAACCTAAATTTTGACTTTCGTTATACTCGCCCAAAGTCATATTTGAATTTGTTATATTTTGGGATTCTAAGTATTCACCGAAAGTCATAGGTTTGCGAGAATTTTGAGAATTATAACAATGATTACCGAAAGAATTGGAATAAGACATACTTACCCCAAAAATGGCTCAAGTGGCGAATTCCACAAAGTAAGTGTGCGTGGGAAGAATTAGAGCGTTTCTAAGTGCTCAAATGTGGAAGTCCTGCAAAATATTAGCAAATAATACAAATAGAAAGAAAATACGATGAAATACTAAATCAAATAAAGTCTAAAATAAACTCATCCCCGGTAACGGCGCCATTTTGATCGAGTGTGGGAAAAGTGTGCGCGTGTAAGTGCACGGTCGTTGTTTTCGTTTTGCCTACTCAATACAAATAAACTTAAATTACGACTACACTTATGAGACAAGCACAGCGGTAAGTCGGGTATCGAAAATCCACAGGGACGAGATTCTAGAATTTATATGATTTAATATTCCAAAATAAAAGGGAAAAAGGTGAATTACAAACTAAAAATGAAAAGATGCATAAAGGGAAATGTTTATCTAGGCGAGGGAAATGAAACTAGACTAACAAAGCGAGTGAAACTATAGGTTGCGTCGAATATCCCTCACCCGAGTTAATTTGTATAAAATGGATACATGGGTCGACGAGTTATTACGAAGGCGTCTCGTTTCGACTGTTAATTGAATAAAGGGTTGTCATGCCCCTAAATCCGCATAAAAGTCTAATAAGATTTTGGCGTCAATAAATATCCCGAAAATTGCGCACGTAAGGTCGTAAGCACGGGACATACATGATATGCCCCGTCAAATCTCGTAGGCGCAATAACTAGGACAACGCACCCGAAATAGACCCGTAAACACCATCACTAAAGCCAAGCAACGCGTCAACTCAAGTGAGTTTAATTCAAATGCAACCTACTTTAAATTACCTAGAAAGCATGTTAAAAACGCGATAAATAAAGCGAGTAAATAAACGCGATAAATCTACGCTAGAAAGCAATTAATCAAAGCATGTAAACCTAATTAGAAAGCATGTAAATTAATTAGAAAGCAAGAATGAAGTAAATACAAACTATATTAATGGAGAGGGTAATGAATAGTCAACTTACATACCAAAAAGGATGTCAATCCAAAGAGAAATGAAGATGAACTCTTCAAAAACTCAAACCCTAAGCTAAACTATCTTCTAAAACTATCCTAAAACGTTCATATTTGATATTACAACAAAAATGGGTATTTATTGTAAGTGGAAAAAAGTAAAGAAAAGAAAAAGAAAAGGAAATTAAAAGGAAAAATATCTTCTGGAAACAGGGGATCGATCGATCGAAGCCCTGGGCTCGATCGATCGATGGTGAATAAATTATCCCACTATCGCAAGGATCGATTGATCGACCCAAACCGTCGATCGATAGATCAAGAAGGTACCAGCACACTGCATTGCTGTTTTTGCATGCTTGCATTTCCCGTCCGCTAAAACTCCCATAACTTCTTCGTTCTGAATCGGAATATCGCACCATTTGCGGCCACGCGAAGCTTGCAAGGAGGGTTAAAACTTTCGTGAAGATGATGGTCTAGGTGCCCAAAATGTGAAATGACCAAAATGCCCTTGAATGTGCGATCGTGTACGAAAATCGAGCAGAATGCGTCCGAACTTCACACTTAGCAACCAAATACCTATAAAAGCTCAATTAACCCCTGCAAAACATGTTAACGTAGAAATACGAGGTTGTCTGGTTAACGAGAATAAATATAGGGAATAAGATACCCGAGGGTACTAAAATGCATCCGTTCGGAGAATGAAATACGCAATATTTGTGTATCATCAGTAACATCCTCCAAATAATGTAAAAGACCGAGGTCGGAAGTGAAGTTGGCATTTGGAAAAAATAAACTCCCGATAACATAGGACCAAAAAGTCTGAGCTAAGATTGGGCACATATAATCTGGTATACTATCGGCTTTGAGGAAGTTTTTTATGTATTTTTTCAAGTCGAAAATAGGAATTATCTCCCCGGTAAATCTTTGTATATGAATTTTGGGAAAATATTCATTTACGGTATTTGCAAAATTTGTATATTTTTCATTTGGCAGATTTAGAATGGGTAATCCTTGCTCAATCGAGATGCCTGTACGTAATTTAAAATTCTTGTCATATATTGAAACAATGATGATTACTGATACACATTCAATTTATGAATATAAGTATAACAAAATATAAAATAATTCATTACCGAAAAGCATCGTGAAGTCGACGAGAGTATAAGTAAGCTCAACATATGGTAGTTGAAAGGTATGCATCGTATCCCACCAATGTTCGATCATCGCCATCACAATACATTGGTCGATATTGGGCATCACTATTGAAAATACGTCGACATATAACTGACAGTGTCGATAATTTCTTTGATCAACGACTTTTTCTCTCTGGGCCCGTCCAATTGCCTTGAAATTCAAATTTATTTCCATTTATAATCGAGATTTCTTTGTCCGATGCGTGTGATACTCCGTCGTAAATATGGGTATAGTTACGATATACGGTATTCGATGGTTCAATCGGCGCGAATGGAGCGAGAATTATCGTTGAAGTGTACCCGTGCTTTTTTGATTTACCAATATTGAAATATTTCTTCCGTTTTTTTCCATCCATGATGAAAAATTTAATACAAGATAAACTAAGAAAATAAAGAAATTATACAAATAATAAATGATTAGGAGAAGGAGTGGGTTTAAAGAAATTGAAATAATGGAGAGTAGGAGAGGCTGGTTTGAGCTTTGAGGTGTTTTGTGTTTTTACTGTGTGGGGAAAACGAAGTTGGGTTGCTGCAGTTTAAATAGAATGAAGAAAGAGGACCGTTTTCTAGCCGTTATGTGAACGTTGGGTTCCTACAAACTTCTTTTATTTATAGGAAGTTCCAACGGTCTTATGTTGTCCGTAGGAAACCCACCACTGCATTTGATGCTTGTTGGTGAAAGGTAAAAGGGTTGGATGGTGAGGCAAAGTTGTCATTCGTCACTCATCACCGCTACTGATGCTTTTAAAGATATATGAGGAAAAGGTATGGACTATTATATGGGCTACTGCACCACTGCATCAGTAAAAATAATGGCTTTTACATTGATAAGTGTGACATGAATGTGTCTAATAGGACGTCTTGTAAAATCTCTAGTACTATTGTAGCAAAGGAAAAGATTGAGAAAAATGGGAGAAAAGTAATTTCACACACATCATTCATTAGCTTGATCAAAACATTAGAAAAACCATATTCAGTTAGATAAAATGAATAAAAAATTAAAACCTAATATATTTGCAGTAGCTGCAAAACATATTCACAAAACCCCCAAATAAATTTCAATACCATGTAGCTGCCAAAAAAATCCAAAAATAAAATTAGCACAGAATGTTCAAATGATACAAAAAATTTAAAATATAATATAGTTGGATTGCAGTTGAAGTTAAAAATGATATAAAAAAAATAAACAGAAAAACTAAGAGACCTGAAAAAGCCCAAAAATCTCAAAACCTTTTAAAACTAAAAAACGTTTTCCACCAACCATCATCAGTATATTCAAAACACTTTAAAACCCATAAAACATATTCCACTAGCCAAAAAATTCAAAATAATTTCAATCCAACAAAACGTTTCCAACCCCAGAAAACATTTCATTCATTGCATGTGACATCTTTCATCTTAGAAAAAACTTCAACCAAATTACATAAAAAAAACTTAAATCTTACCCGACATTGTTCCCATCAATCTAAAACGAATCAATCTCTGCAAGCTTCATAAACTTCACAAATTTTGACTACTGCAATAAAATAAATAAACCCAAATCGGTAAAATAAACAGACCCAAAGAGAAAAAATAAACAAATTTTGACTATAGTAGCAAAATAAATCTTTCTACTAGCTTTTTCCCCTTAGTAGAACCCTCAAAATATTCTTCCCCAATTAGTAAAACCCTCAAAATATTCTTCCCCAATACTCATCTTACGCAGCAAAATACTAAGCTTACGACAACAAAATGAACAAACCCAAATCGAGGAACAAAACCCCCAAAAGTGAAAAGGGAAAAATAAAATGAGAATTCAAATATATTTCTACCAAAACGGTAGGCAAAGGATCTCTCAATATATTTCTGTCAAAGGTAAAAGAATAAATGAGATGAACAGCAAAATAAGGTCATGTGTGTGTATGTATATATTAATGGGAAAAGAAAATTCAAACCCCAACATCTTTGATGGCACCAGAGAGGCGGTGGAGGCGGAGGGGTAGGAGGGCGAAGGCGGATGGCACCGGAGAGGCAGTTGGAGGCATGAAGCTTCTTCGTCGTGATGAAGTTTTTTCACCGTGATGAAGACTGGCTAGAGTTAAGATAAGTCTCTCTCTGTAAAAATTTTACACAGAAGCAACCGAGAAGTTGTGAGAGACCAAACGTGAAAAACGATTTCCAACAAAGAACAAAAAAATTAAAACGAAGAACCAAGCGATGATTTTTTTACCTTAACCGAGAAGTTATGAGAGACCAAACGTGAAAAACGATTTCCAACAAAGAACAAAAAAATTAAAACGAAGAACTAAGAGATGATTTTTTTACCTTAAGAGAGAACACAGACGACTTTATGCAACATGAAGGATGAAAGAGAGTTGAGAGTCTTTTAAAATGGTACAATTTTGGGCTCGAGGCAGAGGTATGGTAATTTGGGTAATGAATATATGGGCTCGATCGTCCTAATAACCGGCTGGTTAAAGTAATTACAACTGTTAGATTCAAAACCATCAGACTTAATCTGAGCCACCAGTTAGCTTATACAAAAAAAAACCTCCTCGTTTATTATATAAATAGTCTATTTTGTGTCATGTTGAGTTTGTGTCATAGTGTATAACTCATACATTAGTCGTTTTGACTCGTCCATATGTGTATAGCTAGGTTCATGTCATTTATTCACATATACTTGTTTAATTGATTTTCCAACTACAACACTTTCCCCCTATGGACTGTTTTAATGTATCATGCAATGTGAATCATAGATAATCACTAGTTTGAAGATATTAATATACTAACATACGACTCGTGCGATGCAAGGGCGATGTATAATAAATATATATAATGAAATTATAAAAATTAGTATATATCATAAAATCAATATCTTATCTTAAAGCCATTATAAAAGGTTAATTTTTCATAAATAAAATTTTCCTATTATTTTGAAATGTTTTTATTATATAAAAATATTTTTTATAAATAAAAACTTCAAAACAAGTATACTTATTTTATATAAAAAAAATTATACAGATTTTTATTTGTTTATAGTTTAAAAAACTGTATGTCATTTATAGATACAAAACTTAAAGTTCTTTCTATAAAAAAAACGTTAAAAATGTTTTTATATCCAATTTTTTTTATTTATATTAAAAACAGTTTTGAAATTTTGAAAACATTTTTTTTAACTTGAAAACTATTTTTTACATATAAAACTTCAAAAAAAATGTACGTATTTTATATAAAAAAATTATACATATTTTTATTTATTTTTAGTTTAAAAAAAATTATAACCACAACGTTAAAAATGTTTTTATAACCAAAAACTATTTTTATTTATATAAAAACAATTTTAAATTTTGAAAACTTTTTTTCTTGAAATAAAAACGTTATATATATGTAGTAGTATAAGTAACTTTTTTTTAACTTAAAATCCATTTTTTATAAATGAAAATTTCAAAATTTTTTTTTATGTATTTTATATAAGAACAATTATACATATTTTTATTTGTTTTTAGTTTAAGAATTTTTTTTCTCTAAATACAACGTTAAAAATGTTTTTATATCCCCTAACTTTTTTTTACTTACATAAAAAAAATTTGAAATTTTTTTAGAAATAAAAACGTTATATAGTTGTAGTAGTATTATTAACATTGTGTAACGTAATTTGAGTAGAGAATGATGAAAAGAGATTAATTGAATTTATATTGTGTTGTATCGGGAAATTAATTAATGGGGTCTAGAATGTATGTTTGATTTATTTGTTTATTTTGTTTCAAAGAGATTTTCAATTTATTTGATTTTAAATAATACAATGTTCAAGATAAGAGAGGGAAAAATAATAAGAATTAAATTCTCATTAACTCCTCTAACACTATTGTATTATGAGTATAATATAGATACTAAACATGAATGGTACTTGTGAAGATAAATATATATAGCTTAAACTCGATGTTAAGGCAAGTTATTTGTTTCCATCCCAAGTACTAACCATGTAAATTGAACTTTTAATCCCAAATTGTTGTGGTGATTATTTTAATCCCTAACATCACATTTATAGTTCACTATTGTGCTACTAACATGAAATAGCAATGACACACCCCTCCATGTAACACTTGTTTATTTTCTTTACCCCAACTTACGATCGGCCACAATTTAGTATTCAAGTTGACACTTTTTGTTGGAGAAATATTGAATCATGAATATATGGTGGATTGAGGAATGAAAAATTATTTTTTTTAAGATTTTATTTGCCCCACTATAAGAGTTTTCTAATGGATTCTTTGGAAAATTACCTCTAAAATAAAATAATCACCACAACAAGTCTCACTATTAATGACAAAATATTTTATCGCCAAAAATATGATTTTCGTCGCCCATTATATTTATTGACGATATATTTTTCGTCAAGCGATCGTCGTCAAATCTTCGTCGCTAAATGTTTTTGTCGATGACTTTTAAATCCGTAGACAAATGTATTCTAATATTTCCCCACTAAACTTTCTGTCGTTTAATATTCAACAATTGGCTACGATTTATATCATCGTGCAATGTCTAATAATTGGCTAAGATTTATATCGTCGCGTAATGTCTATGAATTGGCTATGCAATAATTGTAGCCAATTGCCTTAAAACCATCGCTAAAATCCTGTGTTTTGTAGTTGTTTGTAAGTGGGATATATTGTCATGTTTCTTTTGGCAACGAATTCAATTATATTTTGCAATAAACAAAACCGTCATTAATTTGTTTGCTAATTTCCGCAACAATAGGTCAAATTTTATTTGGGCGAATTGCCATAAATTTGGGTTGTTAAAAAATATTACACGCCTCATATAAGTTTTCCTAACATAACAAATTTAATCCATGTAAAACACACTAATTTCATGATTGTAACAATAAACATCAATGAAATTTTAATTTAACCAACAACTCATGCTTAATATGATTTTTCATCAATTTTTTGCCAAATAAATACCAAAAAGTTCAAGTACCCACCACAACCACTATCCAAAATTCACGTACCTAACCACAACCATTATACAAAGTTCAAGTACCTATGGAGATGATAAAAAATAATTTCCAAAAGATTCGAACAAAACAAAATCAACAGTTCAAGTGCCACAACATGACAAACCACAACTTTGTCCAAATATTGACAAAAACTCTAACATAATAAATGGCATGACTCCCAAGTCTGTAAGTGATTCGAAACATATAGTCAAATTCTCTCAACCATCCAAATTTGAAAGTCAAGCGAGATATGTAAAATATTAGAAACAATAAAAATCGACAACAAAACCAATTGATACGCATACAAGAAATATGAAATAATGGCACAATAAGACTATTTAATTAATTACTCTTAGTTCATAACTTGTTTCTAAGGGTGTTAAAATACCAACCCATCGTCTCCTTTTATACCCCCCATAAAAAAATTGAATTATAAAAGTTTAACTATCAAAATTTTTGAATTACAAAAGTTTAACTATCTTATTCCATGTAAACCACCTCGTTCAAATTAAAATTTGTAGTTTCGAGATGAAGTTGTGTTAGGACACTATTTCTATTGCGGATTACGACTATGAATGATGATATGTTTCAATCTGAACATGTCATCATGTAGATGATGAAGCAAAAATCAAGACATATAATATCATTCGGTAATTTACATAAACAACTTCTATAAGAAATAATCACTCATAATTATTGCATATAGCTTTTGGGTTATCAGTCGTTTTATCTTCATTTTATCAAACATTTCTCATTCCAGCCTATTAATATCGTGAAAATCTTTAACTTGATTCGATTATTATATATAAAGGGTTTAGTTATTCTTTTTTGAGAATCTATTTTTACAGAGTATTTATTTCTAATTATAGTTTTATTTTTCTATATATTTTTGTAACAGGTTATAATATGAAGGCATGTAATTAATAGTAAATATTTTTCTACTAAAAACTATGCTTTTCATTCACTTAATTTTGAAAGATTTTTTTTACATCCCAATGACCCAAATAACCCCACAAACATCTGCTGCCATACAGCAGGTGGTTCCCACTCTCCCAATTATACCAAACAAAACCCGTAAAAAACAAACAGTCCCATAAATACACCCTCCCAATTAAACCAAACCAAGTCCATAAACCCAAACAACCCCACAAACACCTGCTCCCACGTAATATGCTCAGGTATAACAAAAGATATTGGTGCTCTCTATTCTCCGTAGAGGTAATAAGCCTCTCTCCATTAAAAAAAATCAATAACATTTAGTTAGAAAAATTTATTGCCATGATTAAGTCTCTTTTTAATACTTAACTATTCCCATTAAGTTCATATTTTCATTATGCTATGATTTTGTTGGTATCTCGTTAAATGACATAAAATTATGTGTGATATACATACATATGTTGGTATTTTTTTAAAAGGTTTTCATTAGGCTTGCATTTTTTTTGGTTGGTAAAATGAGTAAAACATGATTGAGGAAGATAGGGTTAAAATAGGGTAACAAATAATGCATTTTTTTTTACCATTGGATCAATTATGCTTTGGTAACAAAAATGCATATCAAACGTTAAGAAATATACATTATACATTTGTGTAGTTCTCTATTTTGATTTTAGCTTAATGGTATATCTCATTATTTATATTTTTAATCAATTTTTAGCCAAGATATTATTTCAAAGTTAAGAAGATAGGTTTCTTTACATAATAATTCTAAAGAATTCCGCTAACACTCATGAAACAAATTAAATAAAATTGAGAGATATAGGATGGGAAAGAGAGAAGATAGTCTCACAATTTCTCTATAGAAAAATGGTTGGATCATAACCAATATATAGAACCATTTGTTTCCTTTCATGAATAGCGATTATATTAATTGTCATGTTGGTTAATGAATAAACACGTATTAATGGTTATATCTATTTATAAATTTATGGAATACCTAGAAAATATGCTTATTCATGAACTAACATATGCCTAGCGGTTATGTCTATTAATGAATTAAAAAATATCTTTTCACTTATTATATCTCATTATCTTCTATTTTAATAATAATATTATAATATTTTCAACAATCCCCCATAAGATTTTGATATTTCTTCAATTTTTTCATATGATATACTCATGCATACAAGATGGTATCGTTTAATTTAAACCTTCAATTAATGATTTTTGAAAGTGATAACTAAGATGTGGGTGTGTTAACCATTAAACCTTGTCTTAATATGTTATCCCCATAAATGCGTCACACATGGGATATCTCAATTTTTATGAGATGTTGTTATATATGTTAGTATTATTATGTCATTGTGCTCAATCTGGGTCTCACAAACATTTATAAGAGCAAACTAGGGATGGCAATGTAACACCCCGTACTTTTTTGCATTTAATATTTAATTAATTCGGGATTTTAAATTACTGGTGTGTTGTAATTTTAATTGAATTAATTATGACAATATATATATTTAAATATTAATCGAGGAGTAAATGGTTAATGTTTAGGGAAATTTATTTACTAAGTGAATAGTAATAATTTAATTACGTCATTTCGGGTATTAATGACGGGGTATGCACTTATTCCAGCCGGGAGTCGGTATAGACTTAATGGGGTGTGAGATAAGGATTTTTATAAATTAATTCGGATGTCAATTCTGACTGCGCGGTTGAGTCCGGATGGGTCGAGATAGTCAGAAAAGAGTACCCGGGGGTAGTAATTGGGTCTCGGGGTATTTTTGGGCATAGCCGGGCCCACACGGGGTGAGTTGGGCCACTTTAATTAAGCCCATTAGGTGAAAAACGGGATTTAGGGGTTTTTAACCTAATGGGGAGATTAGGAAATCAGCAGCCATGAAATCTAAGCCTAGGGCTTGAGAGGGAAATTGGGGGAAAGCTTAGCAAAAGCCAATTTGGGGATTTTGGAGCCAAATCGAGGGACTACGCCAACGGAATCAGACACTACGAACACTTTCAGGCAAGTGGTTAACTATTTTGATTCTTAAAGCATGATAATCAATTCATATCATGGTGATGTGGGTGTGAAAATTCGTTTTTGGGTGTAAATGTGTACAAAATGGGGTTTTTTGTTTTTGAAATACTTGAATGAGATCAAAGTAAGATTTAGATGGGTGATTGATATCTGAATATGTATATATGATTTGAACGAAAATTTCAGAACATAAAAGAGTGGAAATCGAATCTGGAATTTGGGATTTAAAACAGATAATTGAATTTTATGGAGAAAGACCCATTTCGAAAATTATGAGATAATTAGAGGGGTTGATTATCTTAATGATCTCTACGATGAATAGGATGTGGATTAACCATGTCACTACAAAAAAAAGTTGTTTTTAAGACCCTATTTTTTGAGACAGAAAAAATATAGTCTTTAAAACATACTTTTTTAGACAGATATAATTAGCTGTCTTAAAAACTATTATTTTTTAAGACTGCTAATTATAGCCGTCTCAAAAAGATCACTTTTTAACACGATTAATTATTTCCGTCTTATAAAGTAAACCAAATGAGACTGTAAAATATTTACCGTCTCAAAAGATATACCAAATAAGACCGCTAAAAAATTAACTTCCCACCAGTAACACTTTTCATCTCCCGCTCTAGAACACAACCTCCCACAAAAAAAAAGTCACTCAACATCCCCCCCCCCCACCCCCAAACAGCCAAAACCAAACCCTATTACCTGCATAGTCGGTGGTCTCCCCCCCGGCCCTTCTTCTCCTCCACCCCGACCTTCTTTTCCTCAGTTGGTCTCCCTCCAGCATTCTTCTCCTCCGCGTTCCCCCAATCTACGGCCGTTTTCTCTCACCAATCGTTTTTGCTTTCTCAAGGTAACTTTTCATCTTCTCCACCCCACACAAAGTAAATATTCCTTTATGTCTATGAGATTTAGGGTTTCTTTGTTAATTAATTAGATGCATGAATATATATTAGGGATTAAATACTCAATGGTATATGTTAATTATAGAGTAAAAGTATTTGTTTGGCCATCATTTTTTTCTTATTCAATAACAACTTTGCCAGTATTAACATGGATAGAGAAAACAAATGCATTTACACACATGATCTGAAAATGAGTGGAAAAAAAATACATGAGAAGTCCATGGATGAAAGATATTACTTGAGAAACACGATCTTTAAAATGAGTGAAAATTTTGATAAGTACTGGGGGGACTGCAATTTATTGATGGCTATAGCAACAGTATTGGATCCTCGATACAAAATGAAGTTGATTGGATTTTTCTTCCCTAAAATATATTCAATTTTATATTATGATATGCATATTGAATTGACGTGTTCTTCCTTTGTTCAAGCTTTGGTTTGTGCCGGGGATTGCTTACATTGTTATTGGGGAGTTGAAAAACAATCCGAGCTAACTATGATTAGTAATTCATTGAAGTTAGTTGCATTTTTGTAAATATGTTGTAGTTAACACTATTTCAAATGCAATAAGTATGCTTAGTGTTTATTTCAAATTGAAACTCATCATCATATCTGCATGCATTTGGAGTATGCAAACCATATCTGTGTTAGTTTTGATTTGTTCTATCATTAATAAACATATTCTACTTGTGTGTGGGATAGGGTGGATTCATGTCCTGGCCTATATTGCATAATTGAAATCTCTTGAGCTTCCTCCTATTTATTTGTATCCTATTTATTTGTAGTTATTTATAATTAGCTTATTTAAAATTTTGATGTGGTGAATGTTTAGTAAATTAAGTGTAATTTTGAGGAACAAGTTATTGTATTTTCTCAATTCTTATGGGAAATTATAGAGAAAGCGAAGACTGGAGTGGATATGATACAACTAGTATCATGGGCAGATCTGATTGTTGTATCTCTACTACCCCTCCCCCCCCCCCCCCTAAAAAAATTGCAATATTTGTTTATGTTACCCGTACTCGTGAATTAAGACTCCATTTATCCCTAGTTTAGTGACCGCTACTTTTTGGAATGCCAGAAAAGTTTACTTTCAAATTAGGACTCTTAGTCTGGAACAAATATAATATCGAGTTAGCTAACAAAAGTAGGACCAGTTGAAGTGAGCCAGTAGGATCATGTAGGTGCATTTATCTATTTTTGAAAGTTCATATGTTAAATAGGTAATGTGGATTATTGTTTCAAAGAGTTTTGGCAAGCTTGGTATGTTCTTTGTTCTTCCTGTGTTGGACATTCTTGTAGAGCAATTGTATATAATTGGATTGGTATATGTGAATTGTGATAGATGTTTATACTTTTCTTTGTTTGTTGACTGTCTCTTATTCTTTTACAGCATGTCCACCCTCCTTTGCAAATGGAATGAGGTCCCTAAGGTCCCTTTTAGACATCAACACAGTTGGATGACCCTTTCATACGACTATACTTTGGTTAAAACACATTGTGGGACTTTCAATGTCAATAGACCATTGTTTGGGAACCTACCGGATTGGTGAGGTGCAGGGCAGAGTGCCTACGAGTTCTTTATCCTTTTAGGACCCCGACCTACTACACATGGTTCCTTTTAAGAGCTTGAGGTTTGAGATCACATTTGGTATCATCATTTAATTTTTGCATGGTAAATGAGGAACATTTAATTTAGTGAATGTCTTAAAGTTCCACTTATAAATAATAAATATTTTTTTTGGTATATATACAATTTCCAAATTACATATATTATCCATAAAATAGGTTAGGTATGATGTATATTGATTATGTGCATACAATTAGAATCCCCGCGCATGACTAGTCTTCTTCACATTGAGACTAGGAACCTGTTCATTAGGTAATGTTGTGCCACCTTGATTTTCTTCCTATGTACTACTAGCAGAAGGCATCGAGAAATTTGGTCTCAACTTGTTCTCAATAGAGTCACTAACATTTGAGCACTGCTTCAAAGCTTCTTTGATGGCACCTAGCGCAACACTATAACTTTCTTGTGACAATGACCTTTCTTCACCCAATATGATAGCTCGTCCACACAAATCATTGTAACGAAGGACTTTAGATTGTACCTCGTCCAATATTTCACTAAGAGAATGCCTGCTTGTAGCAACATTTGTCCATCGTTGCAATATATATTTAAACTAGTTGTAAGCTCGTGCGGTGCGCGGGCTAAACGATTTTGATAGTCAATACGTACCTGATGTGTATACTTTTTGTCTTTGATATTTTTGCATATTTAGTAAAGAATAATAAGAAAGAATAACTCTTAGTATCATAAAATATTATAATTTTTACACCTCTTTACTGAAATAAAACATCACATTTTTTTAAAGAAAGATAAGACATTTATTTAATATAAGAGAGAAAAACCCTCTCTAAGTGGCAATACAGATGAAGAAACGAACCATAAAAGAATCAAATATTCCTAGAAATAGGAATTTTTTATGAATATAACAAAAAAGAAATCTTAATAGATCTAGGAAGAGCATCTATTCGATTGAAAATGGACAGACATTGTTGAGATTTCCCATGATTAGCAAGAAGAATTAGGACTTTGTTAGCTTCTCTAGAACAGCAACTTAGGAGGCAATTTCTTTGGCATACAAGATATTGGATTTCATCAAATTCAGACTTTAATCTCCATGGTTTGTAACTAGAAACTGACAAAAAAGAATCAACAAGAAGTTTTGAATCCGTTTCCAGAATAACATTTTGGAAGTTTTTTTCAATACAGTGCCTAATTCCAGCTTTAATAGCAATGACCTGAGCATGCATAGGAATAGAGCTGATAATGAATGCCCATATAAGCCTTCCTTGAGCATCCCTTAAAATAGCCCCTTATCCTTTCAAAATCTAGTTATCACCATTAGCTCATACAACATTAAGCTTTATACTCCCACTACTTGGATACTTCCAATCATCTTTAATGATGATAGAACCAGAGAATTATTCCAAAGAAAATAACCTTATCTTCTCTATCTGTTTGGGGCTAACTTTTATATCGGGAGTTTTATTTTTCTTCTGTTCCACTGATTTTTGATACACATTTAATTTCTCAGATAGTGTATCTGAGAGTTGAATAAGGTCATCTAAAGTTGAGTCTTGATATTGTTCTACTTCTTTATTATCTGAATATAATCCCCTGTCCAGTCTTCTGCTCCTCGTACGTGACTTGCCCAAATTAGCATCCGCACTGTTGTTTAATTCCATCTCTTCTACATTCCTATTATTGGAATGAAGAAGCTCTTTAATGTTCAATTCTTCATCAATATCTTTTTGTGGTTCTCCTTCTTCCCATTGATCACAAACCTTATTAGATACCTGTTCATTACCTTCAATTAGCATAAGATTTTGGGACTGTGATTGGTCTGCTTCATGTATTTTAACAACTTGAGGAGTTCTTTTAGGCTGCACTTCTTGACTCCTTTTCTGAAAATCTTCCTTCTGGACTTCCTGATTATTGTAACTTGTTGATGCTTCTTGATTCTCCTTCTTCTTGTAAATGATGTTCTCTTGGTCTTTGATTCTGAAGATCTTGATTCATTCTTGAGTCTTTCTTGGGATTTTGGCTTGAATTTCAGATTGTTAGACAAACTCTTTTCCTTTTCTCTTTGACTCTTCGATTCTAAATAAACAATTGGATTCTTAATGACCAAGTTTGCAGCAGTGGCTACAATAATGAGGTAATGATTCAAATCAATTTTAAAAACTTTTTTGTTTAGGAATTATTGAATTTGGAAAACTTTTTTATTTTGAGCATCGATGAGGGAGCACACAGCCCTCATAATTTATTACAATTGACCACGTGGACCTCATAATTTATTACACAAAATAATATGATCAGTAAAATATTTAGGTTCCTTATTGGTTTGCACCCATGGGTTGCCACCAACTTCTGTTGGGCTCCAGGTTAGGAAAAAAAAAGAGTAAACTTTGTAAAAAACATTCAGTTGTGTAACATAATGAAATACAGATGACATACTTCCACACACACGTCATGTGCAGCAGGTGTGTTGTATACCTTAACATGTAGCCGAATAAAACATAAGGTAGGCTTTTGCAGACTACCCCTGTCAGTCGCTTAATAATTGATCAAAATAATAATGGATTATATCAAGCGGTGTAGCACCTGAATATGATATGCGTTTTGTTAATTAACTGAGAATCTACTTCCCTCTTTAGGTTGAGGTTTAGGGTGTTGCAACTAATGGAGGCCTCACCCCGCCTATTTTTATACTACATCATTGACCTGTCATTGAAAATAAAATGCCAGATACCATTGAACCTGCCATCGCAGAATATTATGCCATCATAGAAATGGTGTCAAAACAGTATATGGCCTAATGCTTAGAATGAATGTGGACAGAAAGTATAAGGTTGGAGAGGAAGAGACGGCAGAAGGTGAAAGATGGAGATAGAGTCGTCTTATACTTTGTGTTAATTTTTTTGGGTTTTAAAATTTTGTTGTGATTTAAAGTTTTACTGCCACATGAGTTTTACTGCCATGTGGACAAATAATCAAGCTGCCTAGGGATCTTTTCCAATACATGCCTGTGTGTCTGGAAAGACTGCCACAATAACTTCTTTTATAGTGTTGTGTTGGTCAGTAAGTGTCATTTATCATTTTTGGGGCTCGATCCCCCATTGATAAACAACACGTTTGCATTAACCAAACTATAGTACACACCGTCTCATCTACAATCAATGCACATCCAAGCAACGTGGGCTGTATAAGATGATTAACTCCAATGAAAATAACTAATGACACTTTATACTTGCTCATGAAATATGTAGTGTCAAAAGAAACAACGTCACCAAAGTTAGCATAATCATCCACGCCCTTCGCATCAGCCTAGAACACATTTCTCAGTCGATGATCTTCATTTAAGTCTACCGCGTAGAAAAATTTGGAATTCTCTTCCTGCATATGCATAAAAAGTTCAAGCAGAACTTGAGCATTTCATTCCTTTAAAGTCAAATCCCTGCCCCTATCATACTGGTTTCGAATATAATTCTCTAAAGAACTGGTATATTGATATGCACCATATTGTTTGGACACTGCACCTAAGATCTTTCTTCTTCGTACTTTAGCGTACTTTAGCATCATTCTTCAGCAGATTGACATTTCCGTGAATTGGAAAAATGTGCTTTGGCTGATAAAAGCTCATGATTATGCACTTTTATGAAACTATGTGCGTACCATTTTCCATCGAGCCTTCTCTTCACATCCAAGCATGGCCTTATTTCGTAGTGTACATAAATTACTAAATCAATAAGTAAGCTAGTTTTACAACACTCACTTTTCACTGACTTTACTTACATTGGGTATTTCCACCAACCATAAGAGTAGGCCACTTGGACCAAACCCATAATAGAACATCTCAACCATAGCCACCAGAAAAATTATACACGAGAATCAAAACTCCAAAGCCTCCATTAAGTCCTTAATTCCTCATTACAAGAGGAACAAAACTTTAGAGAAGGATCGTGTCTATCTTTTTAAATAGCGCAGTTACCTCCAAAACACAGAGGAGCTACTGGAATCAATAAAACTAGTTAGAACAATAATATCTTACCGTATACATATCCTATTTGAACCCCAATAGAATTATGGTGAAAGTTTTCAGAAATCAAGGAACAAAATTGGGCCATATCTTTTTCGTTATAGTTTTATCAATTACAAATATAAGTTTTGTCAGTTAAAGCTCAAATTTATTCATATTTCAATTTAAGTTTTTGTCTTACTCGTCTCGTTTTTTCTTATGATTCTTGTGTTCTTGAAATTGTTCCTCGTTTACGTTCGGATTTTAATGCGTTTCCTCTTGCTATTTCTTGAAGGTTATGTTAAGGAGGAGGAGCCATCGAGCTGAACAGGTGGAAAATATGACATTCGGGTGGTCCTATTTGGATTTTAATACGCCATTGGTCCAAAATAGAAGAAGAGCCAGGGCAGCCAGTGCCTTCCAGGTGGTCAGAAATAGTGCGGCCATTAGGGTCAAGCAGGTAATCGATGGCATCGTCAGTGGGCTCTGTAGAGGGCCTGTTCGTTGTTTACTTTGTGGTTGAGAGTGTCACAAATCAAATGTTTGATGTGATCATTTTCTATTAGTTGGTGTATAGTATTCTTAGAATCAATTTTAATGTTTAAAACAGGTTGGCTACCTGTGGTTTTCATGAATAAACGAAGGAGGCTCTGCCGATTTTTTTTTAAAATAATAGTAGTTAGATATTTATAGTTTGTGATGAATATAAACTATATTGATTCATTGCACATTTATTGTTGATGAGTGGGATATTGATTTTGATGCAATTGACACTAATTTTTTTTTGTAGGTGGCAATTTTTATAGAACATGCAATGCTGATCAGTGATTTTCGAGGTTGTACGCTTTAAGATTGCGGGATTCTTTGACAAAAGCATTTCGTGTTTGGGAGTATAAAAAATTAATGTATTTTTGTCGTCAAGTCCAACATTTGAACTTAGTGTTATATTTGTTATTTTGATGAATATTTAGAGATGTTTGTAAGAGCTACTGTTGAATGAAAATGACTCATTATGTTCGTTGAAAATCATCTTATGTATTATATTTTTTGAATATTCGGTGACGCTTTAATAAATTATCTTAATGTAATTCAATTCTATATTAAACTTTAATGATTGATTTTATTGTCCCTAATATTTTGGCGAAATTTTTTTAAGAGCCCTTCACCTCTTTGGGGATGGTTAAAATTATCCCAAAAATGTATTAAAGACGACTATCTTTCCATCTCAAAAAGATCTTGTAAAATAGTAACCTTTTGAGACAAATTAATTCCCGTCTCAAAAGCACTCTTTTGGGACAACTTTCTTGCCGTCTTAAAAGGGTCATATAAAATGACGAGCTTTTGAGACGGATTTATTCCCGTCTCAAAAAACTCTTTTGAGACGGATATGGGGTCATAAAAAGTATTTATAACCCCCTATCAAAAAGACCCCTCCTAGCCGTCCCAAATACCGTCCCAAAAATTATTTGAGACGGATAAACCATCTTTTGGGACTATTAGGCCACTGTCTCAAAAGCTACTTTTTTTTGTAGTGTGTGTAGATGATGGGATGATGTAATTAGAGGTTTAAATTCTGATTTAGAAACCTTGAGGTTCGTTAATGGTGGAAAACAGGGGGGAGGCAGAGCTGTAACGAAGGGGTCGATCGATCGATCGGGGGCATCGATCGATCGATGGTGGGAAATTCTGGCCAGTTCGGCCTGGGTGAGATATAAGGGGGAATTAATTATAAATTAAATTTCCATACATTTATTAGTGATAAATAATTGTGAAACAAATATTCCTAGCAATTATGGGAGAAAGTAATTGGGATTAGGATGAATTTATGTGGGACATTAAATGGATGAAATTGAGAAATTTTATTCCAAAATAGTGAGGTACGGATCAAGTGAGTGAATCCGGGTATATTGGACATGCGACCCCAAGGTAGTGAATTAAGTTTGGAGATAAACTAAATAATTTTGAGACGGGATATAGACTCGGGAAATATTAAGTTACGGGCCATGTAAGTGAGTCCGGGGACAATGGTTGAGTGACACCAAGTTATTAAATTGATAAATGCGATAATTAATTTAATTAGAGTCGGATTGTAGACTCGGGTAGGATTAAATTAATAAAGGTGTTAATTAATTTAATTAAAGTCGGTTTGTAGACTCGGGTATGGTTAAATTAATGGATGGGATAATTAGTTTAATCAGGATCGGATTGTAGACTCGTGAAGGGTACTTATTAATTAATGTGATAATTAATTATATTAGAGTCGGACCACAGACTCGGAATTCGGGCTGATTAATTAATTTGTTAATTAATTTAATTAGAGTCGGGCGATAGACTCGAGGAGGTATTAAATTAAAATGTGTGTTAATTAATTTAAGGAGAGTCGGACCATAAACTCGGGGAAAGTATTATATTAATTGAGGTGTGAATTAATTATATTAGAGTCGGACCATAGACTCGGGAAGAGGATAAGTTATTAAGTGAGAAAATTTATTACATTGAGTCGGGCCACAGACTCAGGAAATTACAGGCAGTGTATGGGATTTTGAGTACATGGTAAAGCCGGGGTTATTAATATATATATATATATATATATATATACGTGTATGTATTGTGTGTGACATTAAATTACAGGCAGTGTGTAGGAGTTTGAGTACACGGTAAAAATCGGGGTTCATAATATATATATACGGGTAGTGATTGTATATATATATATGTGTATATATTGTGTGTGATAGTAAATATCAGTGACTAGATATTTATTAAATTTATATACTCTAATACTATCAAGGGAGGTTGCGCGATGTGGGTGAATCCCCTAGCTTGAGGAGTAGGGAGAGTATATCCCCAGGTCATAGCGTCCGGTATATATGGGTGAGGGATTTATCTCACTTTCAGGGAAGGAATATGACCGCCTCCACTTCGTTTATATTTTGGTCCAAGTTGGTGAGCGATTCCAACTCGGGGAAACTAGGTTTTGTGAGCACACCTAGTGAGATAGCATTTTAGAGGGAATCATCCGGTGAGGGTATACTCGGAAGGATGGATACACGTATAATATATGTGTGGATGTTAGTAGAGGTACGTATAATATGGTAGTAAATATTATATGTAGGTGAATAATACAGTGTGTGATGTATCTACTTTATATAACTCGGGTTATAGTTATATGCAGTTAATTAATGAGAAATTAATTAAGTTAATCATTTGTGGGAATAATACAGTGTTTGATGTATTTACTTTATATAACTTGTGACAAGGTTATATGCTGTTATTTAAGAGGAATTAATTAAGTTAATTGTGAAATAACTTATAATTCAAGAATTATTATACTCGGGTTAGAGTAGTATGGCAAGGGAAGGTTATACCAGGACTAGTTGGACGGGGTAGTACAACTAGGTGGGGTTAAGGTAACCGGTAGGTGTGCACAATAGTGGAGGGGTGAGAATGTCCACAAGGGATTACTGCAGTTAATTCACTTGCTAAATATTTTCAAAATGTTTTGGGTTCTAACCCTTGCTATAAAAATATTTTCAAAACCTTTTAGGTGTCCAGCCACAGGGACGCTAGGATTGATATTCTATTCCAGGGACACGGAGCTGCGGCACATGTGGATGCTAGCAGGAGTTTGGATTAGACGCATCATTCATTCATTCCTAGAGTAGGAATCTTGTAGTAGTCTCAGTTTTATTTAGGGCTTGTAGCCCAGACTTCGCGGTACAGTTTTCAGGTGTAATTCATTCAGGTGTTGAATATTTGCATTGGATTATTTATTTGGTGGCCGGTGATTTATTCGGCAAGTTGTGTAATTACTATTCTGTTTACTTTCATTCAGTTGTGTGAATGGTTTATATTTTAATTCCGCATGTACTGTTTTGTTGATTTAAAAAGTTAAAATTGGCACCAGTTTTTGGAATACTAGGTGGTTAGTAAGTTTTAAAAAGTTTTCGACAGTGATGCTAAGGATGATCCAACTGGGATTCCTGTTTTAATTTGGTATAGGACTGATCACTCGGTATTTTATTACGCGGGGTGTCACAGGCAACGAGTCGGTTCGGGGTCGGGGAATGGCATCCCCATCCTCGTTAGAAATATCCATCCCCGTCCCCGCCCCGTTCCCTGTTATAACGGGTTCGGGGATCCCCGTCCCTGTTTAAATCGGGTATCGGGTTCCCCGCGAGGAACCCGTTTTCATTTTTTTAAACTTTAAATTATATCCCAACAATACTAAAAAATAATCAAGACAATACTCAATGATAATTAATAGGAACTGAGGAATCCAATTTGAAAATAAACACAGTGAATAAGCATGTGATCTTAGCAACAAACAAATTGAACTTCAAAGTTCAAACTCACAAATACCTTAATTGCATTACAACCAAATAAGCAATAGTAATACAAAAAACTGTAAAAATAAACACAGTGAATAAACATCCGTGTAAGATTAGTGAACCCTAGCCATAAAATTAAGCTATAAGGCAGCAAAAGTCAACTCTAAAATTAAGCAATAGGAACTGGAATTCAGTAATAGAAAAAATCTTTTAACGAAATGGACGAAGTGGTGAATTTGTACTATGGCTATCTGCTTCCTGCGAGGAACGAGGAGGTCGTGACTTTGCCGGCGTAAGGAAGGAGGAGGAAGTCCAAATTCGTGTGAGGAGGGAGGGGAGATGGGAGAGAGAGATGAGCGGCGCATGTGAGGAGGGCTAGGGCTAAAAAAATAAACACAGGGTCTCCATTCCTTTTATATATATATATATATATATATATATATATTTTTTTTATTATATGTTAATAAATTGGGTATCCCCGTGGATACCCGAGGGTATACCCGAACCCGACTCAAAATTTTTTGGGGAATTTTTTTACTCCCCGAACCGATCCCCGATTTTTCGGGGATTTTTTTCGGGTAACCACGAGTTTTCGGGGAAAATTGTCATCCCTAAAGCAAACTCAAACTCTTGCCAAAAGCGGCACCATTTATTATGATCACATAGGTGAACTTCTTTTACATGTCCTTGCTACTTTAGACACTTAATCCCAAATATGAACTTTATTAGGATTTTATAAATCATCCTCATTCTGTAGCAATCAACACCTAGAAGGTACAGTAAAATAATTTCCGTGCACAAACAATCACATATCAGTAACTTGTTATTACGCTAAACTTTTGAATAATGGTATTTTTATCGCAAAGTCGGGTTAACATTACTGGTGGTTTAGCATGTTTCCTAAGAGCACATGTTTTGAGCCTCAAAATAGTAAGTATGAAAGCTCCACATGAGTATTTGTGCCATATTAATTGTATATCAAAACTCCGTCTCTACTATTTTGGTGTTTAAAGTGTGTGACCTTAGAGAACATATTATCAGGACCCTAGTATCATTACAACAAATTGACTTTTTTCTACATAAGTAAATTTACGCTAACGCTGCTATATATTTCGAGAAAAACCAGAAACTTTTCGCAGGGTATTTTCTTAAGTTCCTCAATAGCCAATGTCGTAAAAAAATTTGGCAATTCTATAAATTCAAGGAAATTTTAGCGTCAATAATTAATGAAAATTTAAACACTATTAGGAAAGGTAATCTATTTTAACGTTTTATCAAATGTCAATAAAGTTATATATCGGTATTTTTAAATTTCCACAAAAACGATTTATGGCGTTATTCATGTGTCGGACGGAATAACTTCTTACAACATTTTTACTACTCATAATTTTTTATTATAACTATTTGAGGTTATGTTCGTTACCTCAATAATACTATGAATTTAACCCTTCAATAACTCGTATATAAAACATTCAACATTATAACAATGAATTTCAAAGAACCCAAATGGACTATTTACATTCATATAAAAACTAATAATATCTGAGTTAATGTTAAGAAATTTTACTCTAAAATATAATACATCACATTTGATGTCCAAACTAACATAATATAAATCACACTTGATGATAAAGGCGGAAACCGAGCGTCCGTGTAATACGCTAATCATTGTTATCGGCTTCCAACTGCAATACAAAAAAAAACTAAACTTTAACTACACTTTTAAGGACTATAGCGGCTAGTCTGGGTATCGAATCCACAGGTAATGTTTGATAGATTTTAATTTATTTATTACTTATAAACTAAAAGTGTAAAAGATGATGATGGGATGAGAAAGGAGTAAAATATAGAAGTTAACTAAAACTAATTAAAGCTTAAGCAAAGAATAAGAAAACATGATTATGATCACATCCCTGCCATGGGCTAAACAGTGCGCAATTAGGATTTTTGGTTAAAAAATAATTAACTGAGCATAAAGAATTAATCATAAACATCACGCAAGAAGAGACTTAACCCAAAAATATGAGATAAAACTTTCAGTCGAAAATGGTCACAAGTAGATTAATTTGAGAATATCGCTACAAACACTAATGTTGCATGACAAATAAAGTTAAACGCCTAATATTTCAACTTTATTACATGAAGTTTCAATTAATTATATTTATACTCAAAGTCTATCTTTTAAAGCTCAACGCCCATCAATGGCGAAAACATGATCCCAACCTTTGAACTAGCTAATAAACATGATGGTGTTAATAATGCCAAAATCCATTAACAAGTACGAAAAAATAATGAAACAATAATAACAGTGCGGGAATTTAAGGTTACTAAGGTTAAAGAACACAAACATGCAAGAAGAGATCAAAGCTTGAAGAAAAACCGAAAATGTTCTTGAATTAAAGGTGCAAAATATCTAAATTGATCTCTTAGATATTTATCCATGATTAAGAGATTTTACATAAATGAACCTCTATTAAAAGAACCCTAATGACTAAATATATAGGTTAGAAGTCGTTTAGAAGGTTTCCCAAAACATAAATCTCTCTAGGCTAAAAAGTAGGGCCAAAATAAAAATCCTGATTCTGATAATTTATCACGATTTTAAAGCGTGACTAATATTTATCACGGATATGGTGCGTTACTAATGGTGAATTGATTTTCCTAGGACCCGAATCGGTTCAGTTATCAGCCGATCAAATCGGTTCTACTTCAGAACCGATCCGGTCATTTTTCTGACATTTATTATTCTTCTTATCTTCAAATGTGCATAATTTCTTCATCGTAACTCAGATTGAGTTTCCATTTTTTCTAGTATTCTTGTGACTTCATGATCTTCAACTTTCCAATTGGATCCTCTTCTGGGTTCTGGCAGAAAAATTACAAAATTTCCCTTGACTTCTCTTTTCCTTTGTTTCTTTCATTGTTCCGGTGTTTCTCTTCCATCCACTTGCACAAATTTCCTGTAAAATATGAGAGAAATACCCAAAACACGAAGTACACGATGAAAAGGGTTTGTAGCTTGAATACGAGATAAATTCAATCTATTTACACTGCACGGGATCATAAAACAACTGAAATTAAGGGGATACATATAATTATTTATGCCTAATCACTTGACATCCAAAATAAGAAAATATGAAAAAATTTAATCTCAATCAAACGCATTCATCACTAATATCAATTTCGATTAAAAAATTCATCTTTCATAAACTCAAGTACCATTTATATCAAACATCAACCACCTATAAAAAAGAAAATTAACTAGTGAGTACATATTTATAATTAAAATTAAGATAATATGATATAATAAAACTAATACATTAGCGTAATGCCGCGCTACGATTGTAAGAAACACGTCTCTAAGAGTGCATTTTATTTTGACATGGTCTAGGCAAAGGTGTTTAGGATCGATATATGTGGAAGGGAAAAATTAGACCTAGAATCTTCAAATGATTATGCATTAGTAAGAAAAAAACTGAAAAACTAGATCCCAAAACTAGACCAATGGTTTCGAATACAATACCTTTTTTAAACTAGTTGCAATCCCATGGGGAGAATAGTATTTGATGATGATTTCGGTCTACCTTCTTTTGGTTGTAAAAAAGCTTACTAGATTACTCCCAAATGCTTAGATCTTCAAGTATATGATCCCCTAAAGCTACATAGGTGTGGAGGAAACCTTTTAGATGAAAACCTTTTTTTTTTAGTGACATATAATCCTTTCTTTTCAGGATCCTTCATAAAGACGTGAATAGTATTTTCTCTCTCCCTTCTTAAACCGTAATAATGACTAATGATCCTTATAGCTCCAACTTAAACAAATATATACTAGTTTAAGAGGTGGGCTTAGACTAAACTAGGTTTTCTGAGAATCTGGGCCTAAGTACTTGGGTATATGGACTAAACTAAGAACCCAAGACAAATAATTAAATTGGATTTCAAGTAAATACTAAAAAATTCCAGATTATAAATACTATATTTATTTTCTTTATTTATTTAATCATAATTAATTTCATAAAATAATTATGATTGCACTTCGATTTAATAATCTCATAAATCACTCGGATATAATGAGGTCTTATTTGCAAATGTTATAATGGTATATAATATGATTCCTCGTGTTAAGCTTCTAATACCCACTTAGTCAAATAAATTTGCTATTAATTCACTTTAACCAATATCTAATCAATTCCTTGATTCTCAGACTTAACTTATTTTTCTAATCCACCGGATTATGAAATAATCCACTTATTAGGTTTAACTGGTGGAAATAGATCTTATAAGTCTATCAAGGGGGTATCACAATCCAAAGTATCTCTGGACGCATATTTCTCCAAATTATGATCTCTAATCCACTCACATAACTATCACCCAATATACAGGGATCATTTTGTTCAAACTAAAATCAAATTACACCGATAGCTATCAAAGAAACAATCATATAAGCATTACAATAGTCATAATTTTCACGATTAAGAATATATGCACCCTTTGCAAATGGTGTGAGATTTCTTGAGTCTAATCAAGACATACCTTAAACTTAAATCTCATGGGTGGTCTTGTTCAACATATTCCTTGATGTAACGATCACAATCCTCTATCGAACTACCATATAATTCTCAAATCATCATATAAGTTCCCTTAGTTTGAGATAAACTACTAGGATTGCATCACAAATTTTCTGATAGGATGTCAACTCCCTATCTAGGATGTGAACCTTTTAATAGTGCTAGAATTGGAATCTGATCTCCTGTGATCAAGATGAACTTAACTAATCGGATTTCCTACTAATATTTATTTACTGACATACATATGCAACAATATATTTAAAAAAATATAAAACATTCTCACAAACATGATTCTTATTTCTAAATGAATAAAATAATCATTTATTACTAAGAAAATAACTTGACATGGTTTTAAGAATAAAATTCTACTAATATCCCACTTTGTCTTAAAGTTATGTGTCCATACTTAACTCCCATTCCTTCTACATGACTCTCAAAAGTCCTAAGTGGTAAGTTCTTTGTAAAAATATTTTTCAGGTTGTCCTGAGATATAATATGATCTCCTGAATCAGGTGATAGTTGCACTCAATGTGCTTCTCCCTCTTTTGTTGCCTCCGAAGTGGAAACATACTCGGCTTGATTGTTACTCCTCCAATTTATGGCTCCACCTCCTAAGGTAAACACATATCCTAAGGTCGATCTCCTGGAATTCTTCTGGTATTGGAGAATTTGGTTAACAGTAGTTCAATTCTCCTCAACTAGTTAAACTAGAATTTACTGACCATGCCAACTGCATAGCATATATTCGATATAGTATACACCATAACATACATGAGGCTACCCATCGCTAAAGCATATAGTATATTCCCCATGCTCTCTATATGATCAAGTGTCTTAGGACACTGATACTTAGATATAAAAATTTCATACTTGAAAGGAAGAAACCCTTTCTTGGAATCTTGCATGCTAAACCTTATGAGCATCGTGTCGAAATAAGTTGCTTAGGATAAGCCCAACATTCTATTTTTTTCGATCATACGAAAGCTTAATTCTAAGGATGTTACTGCCTTCTCCTAAGTCCTTTATATCGATCTGACTAGAAAACTACATTCTTATATTAGATAATGCATTCACATCATTCTTGATTCGGAGAATATCATCCACGTAAAGTAGTAAAAATATCACCACATTTTCGTCATGATTCGTATACACATAAGTTTCAACCAAACATTGATCAAAACTAAAAGATTTGATTGCCTGATCAAATCGAATGTTCCAAGACCTTGATGATTGATTAAGTCCACAAATGGATCTCTTAAGCTTACACTCCTTGATTTCTTGGACCTTTGTTATGAATCATATATGTTGCATCGTATGGATGCACTCGTTAAGGTTATCATTCAAGTACGCAGCCTTAACGTCCATTTTCCAAATCTTAAAATTAAGATGATATGCAATGGATAAGAGAATCTGGATAGACTTTATCATGGCTATCATAGAAAATGTTTCCTCACAATCGGTCTCCTCTTTCTGAGTGAATATTTTACAATAAGACGTGACTTGAAGGATTCCACCTTCCCGTCTACCCCTCTCTTAATTTTGTATATCCACTTGTAACTGATAGGTTTTATCCCATTTAACAAGTCTAAAAGTTCCCATACTTGATTCGATTACATCGAATCCATCTCGAAATTCATTTCATTTAGCCAAAGCTCAGTATCCTTGTCTTAGAGAGTGCCTCATCTTAGTTACTGGGATCCAGTTTGTGTTCCCTTAGGAACTCACCGAAGTGCTCTCATATATATATATATATATATATATATATATATATATATATATATATATATATATATTAACCTATCAGGCTGATGCATGATTATCCCACTATAACGTGGCTACGCTTACGGTCCATTATAAGTGACACGTGTTTCCTGATCATCATTAATACTCCCACTATCATTAGGAAGTATAATATCATTATCAGGTTATATTTCATCATGTACGAGTGGTCCTGAAGTAGTTACTTGGTCTTGTCCTCTGAGCTCTTACAAAATAATTTTGGTTTTGGGCTTCTGCTTTATCATATAGTCTTCCTCTTTATACCGAGAATTTGTGTTAATAATTATCCTTTGGTCCTTAAATTTATAAAACAAGACACCATTGGTTCCTTTCGAGTAACCCACAAAAAGACACACTTATGTTCTCGATTCTAACTTACGAGGATCCTTCCTTAGCATGTGTGCCGGGTAACCCCAAATTCGAACATGTCATAGACTAGGTTTGCACCCAGTCCAAAGTTTTGTAGGAGCCATTGAGATGATTTATAAGGAACTATGTTCAGTATATAAGTAGACACCTCTAATTTGTACCCCCAAAAGAATCTGGTAGATCCCGAATAACTCATCATGGATTTAATCATGTCAAAAAGAGTCCCGTTACTTCTTTCCTCTACACTATTTTTGTTGTGGAGTGGTCCGGTGCACAAAATTAAGTTGTAATACCCAATTTCAATAAGTTTTTTATAAACTCCCCCAAGAGGTATTCCACTCTATTATCAGATCAAAGAGTATGGATTAATTTGCCGTGCCTATGCTCCACCTCACCCTTGTACACTTTGAACTTATCAAAGGCTTCAAATTTATGGCGCACAAGGTAAAGATATCCAAACCTTGAGTAATCATCGATAATGATGATGAAGTACTCGTAAGCTCCTCTTGTTCGGATAGTCCTAGTCCTACACAAATAATAATGAATCAGTTCTAACACATCTTTTGCTCTATAGCCCTTAGTCGTAAACGACCTCTTGGTCATCTTAACTTCTAAGAAGGATTCATAGACTCGCAGTGGCTTCACTTTGAATGAACTCAATTGTCCATTTGAGGCCAGTCTTTGTATCATTTTTAAATTGATATGACATAAGCATAAATGCCAAATATATGATTGGTTTAACTTATAGGATTCCTTTCTCTTTAGGTTATTACCATTTAAGTTATTCACTTCAGTATTAAATAACAGTGGTGAGACATGTCTTATAACATAAATATTATTTTCCAATGTACCAGAATAGATAAGAGATTTTTCATTTTAGATAAAAACACCTTTATTATAATAAATTAAATACCCGTTCATTACAAGCTTAGAAACCGAAATAAAACCTCTTCTTATTTAAGGAGCATAAAATAATCTACCAATATTAACTTATTATCTCCATCAAAATTAAAAACTAAATTTCCTACTGTTACTACTTCCTTGTGATGGTCGCCCATGAATAGAAAAAATTCTCCATCACTATGGTCCCTATTTACCAGGAACCCCTGCAAAGAATTGCAAACATAATTAGTGGCTTCTGAATCTACATACCAACGACCAATAAATTATTCCACAAAATATTGTATCAATGATTAAGGTGAAATTACCGTTTCCATTCTTCCGTGCTGAGAAGACTAAGCATTATTTCTTCCAATGTCCTTCATGTTTGCAAATATAACAATTTCCTTTTCCGCTTCTTAGCTTCCTCATGAGCCTTAATGTTTATATTGACCACCTTATGGTTAAGACTGAGACTTTTTCTTCTTACCTTTTGGGACAAAAGAAGATTGGCCTTTCTCAGCAACCTGAATCACATCTTTATATCTATTGATATTCTACATAACCTAGAGTTCCTTAATCATTTCCGCCAACGAGTAATAAAACTTTTTCATAGCATAGTTTAGGCAAAATTGTTTAAAGGACTCAGGTTATGATTATTGTACGAAACTAACCTGGGTTTTCCCATTGATTTCAAATCCAAGCACCTCCAATTCTCCCAATATGGACATCATCTTTAGAATTTAGTCACTTATAGGAGTACCATCTGGCATCTTAGTGTTATATAACCTATCCATAACATCTAACCATGTAGTACGATTATGATCCTCAAATATGTCCATAAGGTTCAGAATCATGTCGTAAGTGACCGACATATGTTAATGCTAGTGTTGTAATAGATTAGTCATAGAGACCAATATGTAGAAACAAGTCATCTAATCAACTTTTTCCACCTCTGATAGGCTTAGACATCCCTTTCTAGCTTCCTCAGGCTTAGCAGGGCAGGTGCATAGTCAAAACAAACTTAAAATCCTCAGCATTAAGGATAGTATCTAGGTTTCTTATCCAGTCAACTTGTTGTCCTTTAAGATTGAAGCAAGTGGATTGAATGAAGATCCGATTTTGAAATCTGAGAATCATAAATTTTAAAAAATGAATTAATTTCAAAATAAATACGTGAGAATTTAACTTTAATTTAATTTTAAAGTGGCATCCCTCGCCGTCATTTTAAAATAAAATCCCATCGAACATCCTAGTCCCCTTAGGAAGTGATATTTCTTGATGGGAACTTAAATCACTTCACCTTGACCTAGACAGACTTTTGTCTTTCGATTATGTCCCTAGATAGTTCAGGAACTTATGTCCAGCATAATTAAATAGTCAGTGAGTTTTGGTCCCTTTACTAATGACTGTGACTCTGATTAGGAGGATATAAATAGTTATGTGTAAATGTATACCACTGGTTCACTAATCAAACTAAACCTGATCATGTAGAGCTTCCTCGATGACAGGACCAAACTCACTCACCCTTAATTTCTTTAAGCTATCACTTAAGAATTTTAAAATTTCTGTGATATCGTTATTAAAATCATTCAATGGGGGCCCAGATCAAGTTGACACGAGGAATCAATCGCATCAGAATTTTAAAACATAGATGGAGACTGTGGGGTTTATGTTGAAACCCCTCCCCCACTTAGATACTTAAAATTTTGAGGATTTATGAAAATAATATTTCAATTCCAAAATCCCAAATTCAACCCTCGATAATTTCCCAATTTTATTGCAAAAATTAAATATCTTGATCTTACGTTTTAATTTTCCAAAATAAGAATAAATATTTAAATATTTAAGATTAAAATAAAACCCAAAGATTGCTATTTAACACATACCTTAAAATTAAATACCACTGTTTATTTAAATTTATAAAAGAATAAATTAAAACTGATTTTTAAAGAAAATGAGTAATCAAAGTTGGTCTCAAATATAAACCATGTTGTTCACAAAATCGGGGTCCCTAATTATCTAATTAATTATCACATGAAATCGTGCAATAAAATATAATAATGAGACATTAAAAATAAATAAATAAAATTATTGAAACAATATTGTCCCTTTCCATCATGGTCCAAAATTCTTCCTTGAGTAGACTCCTTGAAGAATTACAACTCCTTTTGAAGTAAAGTTCATGTTGGTGAAGAATCTATTTGAAGAAGAATCCTTATTCAAACAAGCTGGTGGAGAGTCCTTAGCAAAATCACGCATGATCCCATACCAAATCCTGCCATCGCTCCTCTGAACATCCATGAATTATATGGATCGTCACACACATACACTAATTTTTAATTTTTTCAAAAATTAATTAAATGATTAACCCAATTAAATCGAATGTTGTGTTAAACAGTTTACCAAAATTTATCTTGCCTAAGAATGTATCTAGGTGAGTATAGCAAGAGTAAAATAAAGCAACAAACAACAACATGCCAATGCATGAGGAAATGCCACAACGAGAAAAACATCGAACAACCCAACCACAAAAATTTACTATGATCTAGGAAATACACAAGCACGACTTATGACTTACACAATAGACTCGACTCCCTTCAAGCCTTGACACGTCTTCATTCCTTCGACCTATTTCACAACGACATAAGGAGGCCACCCACATACTACCACAACGTATGCTCCTCATATGCCTTGATATCCATCGATTTTGGCTCAGCAAACCGTTAACGGATCGAACAGGGAGTCCACCGCTTAAAACCACCACATATATGGAGTCCACATCATATACATAATAGTAAGTACAAAATCCACCACACGAAATGATAATCAACAAAGATGATGAGTCAAAAACTTTGGTGCCAAACATGCGATATCAAACTAGAATATATACTTGAAACTTGGAACTTAAAATCATTGGGTGAAACTAAGGTTTGGAGGCTATAAGATATTTCTTGGAAAACAATTTTCATAATACCTCTTAATAAAAATTATTGCCAACACTCCTTTATATGCAAACATGAAAATCGAGGCGACACAAATTTCGAGACAAATTATTCGAATAAAATGTATAGGGTCATTCGGACAAAGTACATAATCCCTTTTCAACGAAATTGAATCTATTTCGAACGACGTAGTGAATCTCGTTTGAACAAACATCAGACTAAATTCGAACATTATTTTTTTGTTAGATAGGAAAATTTCATTTGATCCTCATTTCAAGGTCGTTTGAACGACTTTCCTAAATGGGTTCGAACGAACTTAATGACCTCATTTGAACGACTTTAAAAAGTATTTTTCTTTTAAAATCCTTGTTATGAAAAATGGCCTCAAATAAATTTAAAAATAGACACCCAAATAAAATCCAAGAATCAAAGAAAAATGCATTCATACCTCATTAAGATTCCACGAACGTTGAAGACTAGACGTGGCACGAATCATGACATGATGATGTGGATAGTTTAACTTGGTCGATACAGTCTTTAATCACACATCATAGGCTTGAAGGATAAACAACTTAAGTCCTAACATATGACACAAATGGTTTTCTCCAAAAGGAATTGAGCCAAAACATATATAAATTGACTTTATATAAAATTTTTCCTTAAAGTCTTAGAAGTATTCATGATCACGGCCCTATGCATCCACGGTCAAGACGATTTTTGGTGACCTGCGATCATGGTTAGGTAGTGTCACGATCATGGCGGTGCCTACGCTCGTGGTCCTGATGGCCCATGGTCATGTCCAGGATGTGTAGTGATCATGCCTATCATTTGTTTCTGGTGTCTTCCTTATTTTTTTGCTTCTTGGTCTTTAGGGTCCTTGTTAAATTCCAAAAATACGTCTTTTCAGACTTCCAATAACCTTTAAAAACTCCATTAAAGACCTCAATTCTTCATCAAAATCAACCAAAAAATAATGGTTCTTCCACCGATATCACATGATGATGCAAATACAAAATCCTAACATTTCGTGATTACATCCTCTCACAAACTCCTCTAAATACATATTTACATGCAATAATTAAAAACCCTAATTACTACAACCAAATTAAATCTGAGAGAATTTTTACTACGGATAAACCAATGTAGGATCCATGCACATAAATAAGCATTTATATGGACATGATGGAAGGGACATGAAATATTAAAATCAAACAAAACCATGTTAGTACACAAATATATACAACCATGAACATATTTATTACATGGGAACTTAGGATTCAACTCGGTGGACACACAGATTCTAATTAAAGCATCATCATTTCTAATTAAAGCGTGATCATTATACAACGAGGGCCCTGATTCCAATTGTTGGGGATCGATTTATGAGGAAGAAATATTGCATCCCTATAATATTCAAATGATTATACAATAGTAAGAACAAAACTTAAAAACTAGTTTCAAAAAATGAACCTAGGGTTTTGAGTACATTACCTTTGCGGATCGGATTGTAATCAAATGGGGAAAATAATATCTGATGGTTATTCGGGTTGCCTTATTTTGGTTCTCCAAAATCTTAATAGATCACTCAAAAATTCTTGGATCTTCTAGTATATAATCCGCCAAAAGCAACGTAGGTACGTGAGCACCCTTTTAGATGAAATCTCTTGCTTATCAGTCTTAACTTATTTTTCTACTCCACCGGATTATAAAATAATTCACTAATCAGATTTAATTAGTGAAAACAACTCTTATAAGTCTGTCAAGGGGGTATCGTAGTCCAAGGTATCTAATAAAATGGATTCTTATAAATTATGATCTCAGACTTACTCGCATAACTATCACCAAATATGCAAGGATCATTTTATTCAATCTAAAATCCAATTTCATCCATAGAAATCAAAGCAACAATCATATAAGTATCACGATCCTCATAATTTCCAAGATTCAGAATATATCAACCTTTACAAAAGGTGTGATATTGTTTAAGTCTAACCAGGACAACCCTTAGATTCAAATATCACTGGTGGTCCCATTCAATGCATTCCTGGATATACCGATTACAATCCTCTGTTGATCTATCATACAAGTTCTCGAACCATCATACAAGTTCATGTAGTTTAAAATAAACTACTAAGATTACATCGCAATCATTCGGATAGGATGTTAAATCCTATGTTGGTCGTGAACCTTTGAATAGTGCTAGAATCAAAATTTCAATATCCTTGTGATCAAGCCGAACTTAACTCGTCGGAATTCACACTAAGCTGTATTGCTCGCCATACATATGAAACAATATATTTAAACAAATATAAATCATTCTCACAAACATTATTCTCATTTCAAAATGAATAAGACAATCCTTTATTAATCAAAATAAAATAGCTTTGCATGATTTTAAAAATAAAATCCCAACAAAAGGTTCATCGGGCAAAAACGTCTTCTTAGTATAGACTTCATAAAAATCTAACCCCATTGAAACCCCTTCAATGGTACTACCTCTTTAGGGAGTTTTAAAGAACGAAGATCTACAAGATCTTTTTCCTAGAATAATATAAGTTTATAAATTATAAAAAAATAAAATCACATATATAAATGAATTAAAAAATTATGTGTATATCACCTTTTCATTGTTGGAATTTTTTATGCTTCTTACTCTTTGATTTCTTTTTAAATCTAACTTGTTTACTTTAGAGATCCTTACATTTCATTCCCATCATATCATAAATTTGAATATAGACTAAAAAAATTAGCATATTTAGTATCAACTCATTAATTCCAAAGAGAACATGTCTAAATAACGAGTGCCTATATTTTGGAGATTTTTAAACTAAAATCACCCATTATGGAAAGTTCAAATATGTACAAATGAATAATTTTATTGAACTACCATATATTTGTTTTCCACATCAAGTCCAAATCTCGTGTGCCAAGTGTTAAGTGACATCAACCTACAAAAAATCAATTATTAAAAATCAATGCTCCAATAAGAAACAATTGGGACATCATAAACACTAACTCATAATCCTAGAAACTATATATCATAAGCACTTAGTGAAAATATTTTAGGTTATGTAAACTCTTATTTATTAAAATGTTTTTTTTTCTAACTTTGAATTCAATTCAATGAACCCCGACATTTAAGACACCGATTTCTAAAAAAAAATAGGAAGAGTAACATTGATTCCTATAACATCCCAAAAAATAGTACTTATATAAAAAAATAACTCAAATAAGCAACCTTGAATTCAAAATAACAAAGATACATCATAAAACTCCCCCAAACAAAATGTATTGTCAAATACAGCATTAATAACAATCCTAAACAACAGACAATATCAAAAATAGCAACTATAAAACCCCTAAATGAACAATAAAAACAATATAAATACACCATAAATGTAAGTTTAATGAAATTAATAAAAGGCCCCATTCAAAGTAATTTGGTGTAGATGTCCATCAATCAAGGGTGCTTGGTTTCGATTACACACAAAGGTAGTAATGTTCTGAGATTCCCGACTACAAAAAAGAAATATAATTTTGAGTTATTATCGAGAGACCTCAATGGAAATTTAGTCAAGTTATTCATTGTTAAGCTTTATCATTTTAATAACTAAATAGTAACACTTGATTTTGGGTGTATAGTAGATGTCATTATTAAACATTTAAATGAACTTATAATTGGTTTTAGATTTCTTTATATACAATTTTTTCTTGTAAATATAACAAAATTCTACAAGTATATTAACATATCATATATTCACAATGAAAATATTTTATTTTAATGAATAAATTTCAATTAGTAAATCTTCTTAATAATATATCATCATCTAGTTAAATACTTATTCATATCGTACATGCATTGCTTGTGCATTAATAGCTAGTGGTTGTATACTATTGATGTCATTTACATTCATTCCTTATGAATAACACAATTCTTTGAATGCAAGTAGTTAATACAAATGGGGACCAGTAAGGAAAGTCATTTCACATATAAGTGATTTTCATTTTTGGATATCATTAACCAATTTCAACAAATGGTATAGTAAAATATTTATACTTATGTAATGATTTATATTAGCGGAGTTTTTTACTAGGTGTAGTGTCAATATGAGTTGTTTAATGTCAAAAGTCTTTCATTATATCATGATAATCATGATTTAATAATAGATTCATTTTTTAAAGAGGCTTGTACCATTAGTAGCTATATTATGTTAAAGTTGCAAATGAATACTTTTACTGAAGTACCACATATCTTTGTTCACCATACTGGGTTTCATTATCATGTACCAAGTGTTGAGTAAAAGCAACTTATAAAATAATCAAATCATTAAAAAATAATGTTCCAATAAATGATACAATTTGAAAAACCATCATGACCACCGACAGATATTCCAAACAAGTATATATCATAAGCAGTTGGTCTAAAGTTTTTAGGTTGTGTAAACTCTTATTTATTACAATGTTGTTTTCTTTCTAACATTGAATTTAATTCAATGAACCCCGACATTTTAGACCCTAATTTTGATAAAAATTTTGGCAGGGTAACATTTATTTCTAGAATGTCCCAAAATATAGTAGATATATAAAAATAGTTCAACATAATAACCATGAATTCAAAAAATCAAATATACATCATAAAACTGCCCAATACATCAACATAAATTACTAAAACAACAACAATTACAATCCTATAAACAATAACAATAAACCCCCCAAATCAGCCACAAAAAATGCCCCAAATCAACAATAAAAATTTCCCAAACAACAACAAAATTAACAACCCTAAGAAGTTAATATAACAACCCCGAAATAATAATAATAAAACCCATCCCATTTTTATCCAACCCAAACCATCTCAACTTATCCAATTGTGAGTACCAGCTGTAAAGATATATTTTATGGGAGCCATGATCAACCCAATTTATAGTTTAGAGGAAGGTGGAAAAGTTTCGCATGTTTTACCTCTGGGACTAAAGCTAAATGGTGAATGTTTTGTGTTACCATGGAAGGTTGAAAAGGGATATCTTCTTCTGAGTATTGCCATGATTAAGAATTAGTTTGATGGTACATTTGGGAGGGTATGTTCTAGGCACCAAAAGATTGAAGGTACTAGTATTTCCACAATTGGATTAGAGTGTAAGTATATGGTGTTTGTTGAATTAAACAATAATGAAAACTAAAAATATATTACTAAATTATCCGGTAGTGTTCGAAGGACATATTTCCATATGTGCACAAACAATCTCAAATTTACGCTTCATCTCGACAGCTCTATCATTCATTTCACTACGTATTTCATCATGAATCTCATCTCGTAGACTCTTTATGCCTTTTGCACAATTTGATATTTCTTGCAACCAAATACATCAGTTGGAGCTAGTCCATGACAATAAGTTCGACAATGACCATGTGAGTCAGGTCCCATGATTTCATAAAATACTTCATCTTTACTAGTAATAGGTTTTGTTGAGTCTAGCAGAAATTGATTTACTTTTTCCTCCATCTTTGATTGTAACAAAAAAAATTATCATAAAAAATATTCCAAAGTTATCATATAAGTTCAAAATAAAAAAAATGTTCCCTTATTTCCATTGCCTCTACTCACATTTTATCAAAGGTTGATCCATGTTTTTTAGTGTGCATTGCAATGTTAATATCAAATAAAGAGGGGTTTCCCCCTTAACCTCAATATGCATGAACCAAATTTACATAATTTAGTTTTTAAAAAATAGTCATTCGTGCATTAATGGTATCGATTTATGCTATTAAATTCAAACTTTCATTTTTCAGATCTATTTGAAATGTAGAGAATCCAAACCATTAGAAATCTAGTATCAACAACATGATGTAACACCCCGTATTTTTGTGCATTTAATATTTAATTAATTCGGGGATTTAAAATTAGTTGTGTGTAGTAATTTTAATTGAATTAATTATGACAATATATTTATTTAAATATTAATCGGGGAGTGAATGGTTAATGTTTAGGAAAATTTATTTACTAAGTGAATAGTAATAATTTAATTACGTCATTTCGAGTATTAGTGACGAGGTATACACTTATCTCAGTCGGGAGTCGGTATAGACTAAAGGGGGTGTGAGATAAGAATTTTTATAAATTAATTCGGATGTCAATTCTGACTGCGCGGTTAAGTCCGGATGGGTCGGGATAGTCAGAAAAGAGTACCCGGGGGTAGCAATTGGGTCTCGGGGTATTTTTGGGCATAGCTGGGCCCACACGGGGTGAGTTGGGCCACTTTAATTAAGCCCATTAGGTGAAAAACGGGAATTAGAGTTTTAACCTAAGTGAGGGATTAGGGTATGGCAGCCAACACAACTTAAGAACCTAGGGTTTGAGAGGGGATTTGGGGGAAACCAAATCAAGAGCAAATTTGGGGATTTTGGAGCAAAATCAAGGGGCTACTACAACGGATCAGACCCTACGAATGATTTCAGGCAAGTGGTTAGCTGTTGTATTTTCGAAATTTATGATAATCAATTCATATCATAGTGATGTGTAAACCAAAATTCGTTTTGGGGATTAATGGGTACAAAATGGGGTTTTTGTTCATGAAACTATTGAATGAGATTCATAGTAAAATTGTTGTGTTGAACATATCTAAATGTAGATATTTGATTGGAATAAGAATTCGGAATATTAAACTGGGGGATAATATGGATTTGAAAATTGGTTGTAGAACAAGATTGATGGATTTTAATGGGAAAACCCATCTTTAATTATAGTGAGATATCGTATGAATCAAAAAGGGTAAAACAGTTTTAGATGATTGAGACTTGTTTGGGAGTAATTGATTGGTTAAAAATCGTTATTTAAGGTTGGAAAAATGGAGAGGAAAAACCTTGAAAATTCGGTCATGGATGAAAACAGCAAGCCGAGGAAGACAACCACCTGCTCGATCGATCGATCGACACAGGGGGATCGATCGATCGACGGTCCCAGAAAAGTGACAGTTCGGCCAGTTTGTTTATATGAGGGTTTAATTTAAGATTTAATTCCCTTATTTTTAATTGGTGATAATATTTATATGGGATATATGTTTCCTTAACAATTATAGGGTAATATAATTGGGTCTAGGAGGGTGTGAACGGTATGTCATGAGATGAACGAATTTGGAGAAATAATTCATAATTATGGATAGTGGGCCGAGGAATAATATTCGGGTAATGTAGTTGGGTGGCACTACATTAGTAAAGGAATTTAAGTGAGATATTTAATTATGGACCAAGTGGGCGAGTCCGGGCATGTTGATAATTATAGGTGAACATAATTGGGAAAATTATGGAAATAAAGGTGTGACACATTGTAGGCAAAAATGTGGGTATTATATTATGAGATGTAAATTGGACCAAGTGAGTGAGTCTGGGTGTCTTGATATCAAGGTGTTAAATTAATTATAGAAAGGAAGTAATTAGTTTGGAGTCGGAACATTGACTCGGAAATGTGGAGGTAAGGGCCAAGTGAGAGAATCCGGGGATAATGGTTGGGTGACACCAAGTTATTAAATTAATAAGTGTATTAATTAATTTAATTAGAGTCGATTGGTAGACTCGGGTAGGATTAAATTAATGTGTGTGTTAATTAATTTAATTAGAGTCGGTTGGTAGACTCGGGTAGGATTAAATTAATGTGTGTGTTAATTAATTTAATTAGAGTCGGTTGGTAGACTCGGGTAGGATTAAATTAATAAGTGTGTTAATTAATTTAATTAGAGTCGGTTTGTAGACTCGGGTAGAATTAAATTAATATGTGTGTTAATTAATTTAATTAGAGTCGGGCGATAGACTCGGGTTAGTATTAAATTAAAAGGTGTGTTAATTAATTTAAGGAGAGTCGGACCATAGACTCGGGGAAAGTATTATATTAATTAAAGTGTGAATTAACTATATTAGGGTCGGACCATAGACTCGGAAAGAGGAAAAGTTATTAAGTGAGAAAATTAATTACATTGAGTCGGGCCACAGACTCAGGAAATTACAGGCAGTGTATGGGATATTGAATACACGGTAAAGCCGGGTTTATATTATATATATATACGGTGTCGTGATAGTATATATATATATATATATGTGTGTGTGTGTATTTATTGTGCGTGATACTAAATATCAGTGATTAGATATTTATTAAAATTATATACTCTAATGCTATCAAGGGAGGTTGCGCGATGTGGGTGAATCCCCTAGCTTGAGGAGTAGGGCGAGTATATCCCCAGGTCATAGCGTCCGGTATATATGGGTGAGGGACTTATCTCACTTTCAGGGAAGGAATATAACCGCCTCCACTACGTTTATATTTTGGGCCAAGTTGGTAAGCGATTCCAACTTGGGGAACTAGGTTTTGTGAGCACACCTAGTGAGATAGCATTTTAGAGGGAATCATCCGGTGAGGGTATACTCGGAAGGATGGATACACGTATGATATATGTGTGGTTGTTAGTAAAGGTACGTATAATATGGTAGTAGATATTATATGTAGGAGATAATACAGTGTGTGATGTATTTACCTTATATAACTCGGGTTACAGTTATATGCTGTTAATAAATGAGAAATTAATTAAGTTAACCATTTGTGGGGATAATACCGTGGGTAATGTATTTACTTTATATAACTTGTGATACGGTTATATGTTACTATTTACGGGGAATTAATTAAGTTAATTGTGAAATAACTTATAATTCAAGAATCATTATACTCGGGTTAGAGTAGTAGGGCAAGGGAAGATTATACCAGGACTAGTTGGACGGGGTAGTACAACTAGGTGGGGTTAAAGTAATCGGTAGGTGTGCACAATAGTGGAGGGGTGAGAATGTCCACAAGGGAGTGCGACACTAACTTAAATATGAAGCGCATTCATGCATTTTAAATTACTGCAGTTAATTCACTTGCTAAATATTTTCAAAATATTTTGGGTTCTAACCCTTGCTATAAAACTATTTTCAAAACCTTTTAGGTGTCCATCCACATGGACACCAGGATTGATATTCTATTCCAGGGACACGGAGCTGCGGCATATGTGGATGCTAGCAGGAGTTTGGATTAGACGCATCATTTGTTCATTCCTAGAGTAGGAATCTTGTATCAGTCTCAGTTTTATTTAGGGCTTGTAGCCCAGACTTCTCGGTACAGTTTTCAGGTGTTGTATATTTGTATATGGTTTAACTCTTTGGTGGCCGGTGATTTATTCGGCATGTTGTGTAATTATGATTCAGTTTATTTTCATTTAGTTGTGTGAATGGTTTATATTTTAATTCCGCATGTACTGTTTTGGTTTTATTTAAAAAGTTAAAATTGGCACCAGTTTTTGGAATACTAGGTGGATAGTAAGTTTTAAAAAGTTTTCGACAGTGATGCTAAGGATGATCCAACTGGGATTCCTGTTTTAATTCGGTATAGGACTGATCACCCGGTATTTTATTAGGCGGGGTGTCACAGATGGTATCAGAGCATCAGGTTCTAGTGTCCTTAGGATCTGTGCGGCTTTTCACGTTTCAGCTTAGCAGTCTTTGATGTAGAGCCCTATCATAGGATTGTTGTATTCTCATACGTATGCGCATATACGTTCTTCTGCGAAATTTATTTTTGAGAGTGAACTCAAAAAAAAAAAAAAAAAAAAATCGATTCTCATTTCAGATGACGCCCAGGAGGGAGAGAGAACAGTTGGGGCAGCAGAAGGAGATGAGACGGGGGAGGCTCGTTAGGAGCAAGAGCTACCATAGCAACGGCCATAGATGATTTTGGCAGCATAGATCACTGAAATAGTGGCACAGGCAGTGGGAGCAACGGTGGTCACAACGGCAAGGTACTTTCCACGGGATCAGCCACAAGTGTTAGTGACGTCGGATGTTCAGACTCACACAGGGTCGTCGGGGTGGAAACAATAAAGAGAGGTTATTTTAGCGGGAACCCACCAGAGTTGCGAAGGGGTTCAGGTGTAGTACTAGCGTGTCAAGGAAGAGAGGTATCCAGCGTCACCTACGCTTGGGAGATTGCGATGGGGTGCGGAAGTAAAGGCTAACCACTTTTAGTTAGTGGGAGTGGTGCTACAGTGGTGCGAGTAAATCACCACAGTTGAGGAAAGGGACACACTAGCTACTGCCGAGTTTTTGGGGGCGGGTCGACTGCAAGTATTTTTTTTCCTTCAGCGGTTGAGACCGAAAGGAGGAGAAAATTTTGTGAGGTGACTCAAAGGGAGACCGTTTAGTGACCGATTACGAGGAAGATTTCACTCGTTGGCAAATTTTACCGGATGATGGTAAGATAGGAAAGGAGAAAGAAAGCAAAGTTTATGAATGGGTTAGTCTGAAGAATCAGACAACATTTAATTAATAACTCCGCATTTGTAGATTATATTGATGTCATTAACGCAACACTCCGGCACTGTTGGGAATATCGCTTCCACGCGAAAGGAAGTGGGAGGGGAGTGGGGATTAGCCAGTCGGATGAGGCAGAAGGGAACACTACCAGTGGGGTATCCCAGCAGCAGACTGGCGGGGATCAGGGGCCGGATTTCCGGTAGGAAAATCATGCCAAACGATTTAGAACGGGAGTCTATCGGTGGGATGGCCAGGAATTTCAACAAGGTTGGCATGGAAGGGATCAGTGGCAGGGTGACCATATTAGAAAGTGTTTCGTTTGTGGGAAAAGCGAGACACATGAAGAGATATTGCCTTAAGCGAGACAGGGGTCAACTACAGGACAAGGTCCTGGATGTACAACCACTAAAGCAGGACACGGGTGCATTCGGGCAGGGAGAAACTCCTTCGGAACTCGAGAACCAGCCGTTGCAGCTGGAGTATAGAAGTAATTATTTTACCTTAGGGGCATGGGGTATATTGTTGAGTGACAAAGAGGATGTCACAGTATAAGACTTATTTTTCACTAGGGTTCGTAGGCGAGTCGAACTTAGTGGGTGCGTTGGCGGTAGCAGCCATAGCATGTGGGTAAACTTTCCGTAGGGTAGCGGAGTTCCTTAGTGTTCTTCATGGGAGAGTGGAGGCGTACACTGAGTGATTTGTTGAATTATGCGAGGAATGACTACTTTCGTGAATTATGGGAGTAGGGTTGATTATTATTTTTACATCGGCTGGATAGCGATGGAATATTATTATTGTGAATAGTGGAGTTAAATTTTGGTGTTCACGACACCAGGGTAGGGTTGATACTAGGTATCACCGAAGATGGCGTATAGACTATATATATGTGGATGTATATATGTTGTATTAAGTGGTGTTATAGCACATAGTGAGGTTTTGTGTTATCACATTTTATCCCGGTAAGTGGGGATGTTTAATGAAGTGAATCAGGGTGGTTGAATTGATTTTCGAGCAAAGAGAGATAGCTCGGGGCTTATTTTGCGCAAGGACTAGTGGTAGTAAGGGCACGGTATTATGTTGTCTTTGGTAGCATAAAGGGTAAGCGTATATTCTTTTGTGTTGAGAGATAAGTATTTATGGGGAGATAGTTGGACGTAGCATGGGTTGAGTACCCGGACAGTAATCATATATGTATATATATATATATATGTGTAATATGACTACGGGTTCGAAGTTATATTACGGGTTACGACTAGCATAGTCGGGTAACTTTCGTGCGAAAGAGTGCGGGGATAGGGTGTATGGGCACCCGGGGTAAATTAAGGCAAAAATTTTGTGCGGGTAAGCACGGGTATAGGGTGTATGGGCGCCCTGGTAAAGTTAAATGCATACTTGTGTAATGTATGGTTAGAATCGGATGGGATAGAAATAGCGGGCTTGGAGGCACTTGACTAGTGAGTAATATGTGAATATTGGAACACTAGGTTAATCTTAATTTCGAGGACGAAATTCCTTTGTAAGGGGGGAGTATGTAACACCCCGTATTTTTGTGCATTTAATATTTAATTAATTCGGGGATTTAAAATTAGTTGTGTGTAGTAATTTTAATTGAATTAATTATGACAATATATTTATTTAAATATTAATCGGGGAGTGAATGGTTAATGTTTAGGAAAATTTATTTACTAAGTGAATAGTAATAATTTAATTACGTCATTTCGAGTATTAGTGACGAGGTATACACTTATCTCAGTCGGGAGTCGGTATAGACTAAAGGGGGTGTGAGATAAGAATTTTTATAAATTAATTCGGATGTCAATTCTGACTGCGCGGTTGAGTCCGGATGTGTCGGGATAGTCAGAAAAGAGTACCCGGGGATAGCAATTGGGTCTCGGGGTATTTTTGGGCATAGCCGGGCCCACACGGGGTGAGTTGGGCCACTTTAATTAAGCCCATTAGGTGAAAAACGGGAATTAGAGTTTTAACCTAAGTGAGGGATTAGGGTATGGCAGCCAACACAACTTAAGAACCTAGGGTTTGAGAGGGGATTTGGGGGAAACCAAATCAAGAGCAAATTTGGGGATTTTGGAGCAAAATCAAGGGGCTACTACAACAGATCAGACCCTACGAATGATTTCAGGCAAGTGGTTAGCTGTTGTATTTTTGAAATTTATGATAATCAATTCATATCATAGTGATGTGTAAACCAAAATTCGTTTTGGGGATAAATGGGTACAAAATGGGGTTTTTGTTCATGAAACTATTGAATGAGATTCATAGTAAAATTGTTGTGTTGAACATATCTGAATGTAGATATTTGATTGGAATAAGAATTCGGAATATTAAACTGGGGGATAATCTGGATTTGAAAATTGGTTGTAGAACAATATTGATGGATTTTAATGGGAAAACCCATCTTTAATTATAGTGAGATATCGTATGAATCAAAAAGGGTAAAACAGTTTTAGATGATTGAGACTTGTTTGGGAGTAATTGATTGGTTAAAAATCGTTATTTAAGGTTGGAAAAATGGAGAGGAAAAACCTTGAAAATTCGGTCATGGCTGAAAACAGCAAGCCGAGGAAGACAACCACCTGCTCGATCGATCGATCGACGGTCCCAGAAAAGTGACAGTTCGGCCAGTTTGTTTATATGAGGGTTTAATTTAAGATTTAATTCCCTTATTTTTAATTGGTGATAATATTTATATGGGATATATGTTTCCTTAACAATTATAGGGTAATATAATTGGGTCTAGGAGGGTGTGAACGGTATGTCATGAGATGAACGAATTTGGAGAAATAATTCATAATTATGGATAGTGGGCCGAGGAATAATATTCGGGTAATGTAGTTGGGTGGCACTACATTAGTAAAGGAATTTAAGTGAGATATTTAATTATGGACCAAGTGGGCGAGTCCGGGCATGTTGATAATTATAGGTGAACATAATTGGGAAAATTATGGAAATAAAGGTGTGACACATTGTAGGCAAAAATGTGGGTATTATATTATGAGATGTAAATTGGACCAAGTGAGTGAGTCTGGGTGTCTTGATATCAAGGTGTTAAATTAATTATAGAGAGGATGTAATTAGTTTGGAGTCGGAACATTGACTCGGAAATGTGGAGGTAAGGGCCAAGTGAGAGAATCCGGGGATAATGGTTGGGTGACACCAAGTTATTAAATTAATAAGTGTATTAATTAATTTAATTAGAGTCGGTTGGTAGACTCGGGTAGGATTAAATTAATGTGTGTGTTAATTAATTTAATTAGAGTCGGTTGGTAGACTCGGGTAGGATTAAATTAATAAGTGTGTTAATTAATTTAATTAGAGTCGGTTTGTAGACTCGGGTAGAATTAAATTAATATGTGTGTTAATTAATTTAATTAGAGTCAGGCGATAGACTCGGGGTAGTATTAAATTAAAAGGTGTGTTAATTAATTTAAGGAGAGTCGGACCATAGACTCGGGAAGAGGAAAAGTTATTAAGTGAGAAAATTAATTACATTGAGTCGGGCCACAGACTCAGGAAATTACAGGCAGTGTATGGGATATTGAATACACGGTAAAGCCGGGTTTATATTATATATATATACGGTGTCGTGATAGTATATATATATATATATGTGTATTTATTGTGCGTGATACTAAATATCAGTGATTAGATATTTATTAAAATTATATACTCTAATGCTATCAAGGGAGGTTGCGCGATGTGGGTGAATCCCCTAGCTTGAGGAGTAGGGCGAGTATATCCCCAGGTCATAGCGTCCGGTATATATGGGTGAGGGACTTATCTCACTTTCAGGGAAGGAATATGACCGCATCTACTACGTTTATATTTTGGGCCAAGTTGGTAAGCGATTCCAACTTGGGGAACTAGGTTTTGTGAGCACACCTAGTGAGATAGCATTTTAGAGGGAATCATCCGGTGAGGGTATACTCGGAAGGATGGATAAACGTATGATATATGTGTGGTTGTTAGTAAAGGTACGTATAATATGGTAGTAGATATTATATGTAGGAGATAATACAGTGTGTGATGTATTTACCTTATATAACTCGGGTTACAGTTATATGCTGTTAATAAATGAGAAATTAATTAAGTTAACCATTTGTGGGGATAATACCGTGGGTAATGTATTTACTTTATATAACTTGTGATACGGTTATATGTTACTATTTACGGGAAATTAATTAAGTTAATTATTAAATAACTTATAATTCAAGAATCATTATACTCGGGTTAGAGTAGTAGGGCAAGGGAAGATTATACCAGGACTAGCTGGACGGGGTAGTACAACTAGGTGGGGTTAAAGTAATCGGTAGGTGTGCACAATAGTGGAGGGGTGAGAATGTCCACAAGGGAGTGCGACACTAACTTAAATATGAAGCGCATTCATGCATTTTAAATTACTGCAGTTAATTCACTTGCTAAATATTTTCAAAATATTTTGGGTTCTAACCCTTGCTATAAAACCATTTTCAAAACCTTTTAGGTGTCCAGCCACAGGGACGCCAGGATTGATATTCTATTCCAGGGACACGGAGCTGCGGCATATGTGGATGCTAGCAGGAGTTTGGATTAGACGCATCATTTGTTCATTCCTAGAGTAGGAATCTTGTATCAGTCTCAGTTTTATTTAGGGCTTGTAGCCCAGACTTCTCGGTACAGTTTTCAGGTGTTGTATATTTGTATATGGTTTAACTCTTTGGTGGCCGGTGATTTATTCGGCATGTTGTGTAATTATGATTCAGTTTATTTTCATTTAGTTGTGTGAATGGTTTATATTTTAATTCCGCATGTACTGTTTTGGTTTTATTTAAAAAGTTAAAATTGGCACCAGTTTTTGGAATACTAGGTGGATAGTAAGTTTTAAAAAGTTTTCGACAGTGATGCTAAGGATGATCCAACTGGGATTCCTGTTTTAATTTGGTATAGGACTGATCACCCGGTATTTTATTAGGCGGGGTGTCACACATGAGTAAGTCATAAGTTGATATACGCAATCATGATTGATATATGTATATATACCTCATAAAATACATTTGCATGGCTCTTTCTAGCACTTGTATGAGTTGTCTTTTGCTTTTCGCGAGTTCGACGATTTTTTAAACTCTTTTTCTGTAAGAAAACTATATTACATACTTTCATTTACTTAAATTAATATATTGTATATATCATTAACTAATGTTTACACTTTCCTCGCGAGTACCCCAGTAGTTAATAATTTTCTCCCATTGATCCTCCTCAACTTGAGGTGGACAATTATTTTTGTTCTCTTCATAAGTTCTGAATGGGAAATAAAATTCCCTTTTCACATAGGCTTTCCGATTGTTCCAAATCTTACCAATCATATTCAAACACATTTATTTTAATTAGTTGATAGAAATCATTGAACTAAAGCTTTAAACATTTTCCCATACTCCATATGTCGTCCAACCGTGCACCTCCCTAACATCTTTTCGCGGTAGATTGAGCTAAAGATGGACATTAATAGGATAGAAATCAATAAACTAATTACTTTTTTGTTGGAAAATGTTTTACTACTAACATTGATGACGCATATCGTAAGAAACAATAAACTTCACGAATTTTTAATGTGGACTATCTATGGCAAAATTGACTTAGGGTTTATTACTAAACTCCTACATAGAGACAAACTGCCTTATAAACTACTACATATAACTCTCTTTTTGCCCTTTGACTTATTTACTCTCTCTCCCATTAATAAGGTGGTGATAAATTCAAGAAAATAAAAACTATATGAAGATAGGGTACCTTCAGGAGAATTCATATTTAGATGTCTCCTGGTGGACTTTCAATCGATACAGAACTTACACTTCTATTATCACGTAGACGACTTTAATATTTACGTGCAAGAGAAGATCGATTACCATTTTAATGATAGATGAATTAAAAATCCAAATGTTTGTTGAATGAATAGTTTTAAAATAAGAGATGTATAAAATGATATTCAACTGTATTAAACATTTTAATGTGACATAAATTAACTCATTTCTAACTATCATAATCTTATATTTTAAAAAGATAGATGAATACTAACTTATTCCTACATTATACAAATTGCAAAGCTCAAGTAGGAGGATAAACTCATCCACATCCACACAAATCGCAATATTACACCACTATGACTAATTAAATATTCTTTTTTGACCTAAATGAACCAACTTTAAAACGTCACAAACCCACATCCAAATAAATAATAGGGATAGCCTTATTTCTAAAATCACTTGGTAAAATCCATTTGTTGATACTAAAATCACGATAATTATATTTACAAAGTCATAAATATGTTAACAAAGAAAGAAAGAAAACACAATCACCCAATTATAAACAGAGATATGGTTGCTATAATTTTAGGATAAAATAAAACTCCAAACACTATTGTGTAACCCCTATATTAAAATAGAAACAGGGGTAAAAAATAATCGCATAAAAAGGTAAAAAACTGGGATCGAAACCCAAAACATTGGTCATCCAAACTCTAAAGCAACTAAAACCCAAAACTCAAAACATAATTAAATAAAAAGGTGTTAAATATAAATAAAAAAATTAAAATAAAATAGAGTAAATAATGTGGATTACATAAAAAAGAAAATCTCAATTTAAAATATTTGTGCAAATTGGTCGACATTCCACATCTTTAACAAACCTCAAAATCAAGCTTTTCCTCTTTTTACCAATATTAGGATTTTGTACTAGTATGCACCTAGATGTTCATCGTCAATCAACAAAAAGATATATCAGTAAAACCAAAAGATACAGACATGTGAAGACCCAAACAAGCTATGAACTTACAAAAACCCTAAGTTCGCAAACTCATTATGAGTTGAAACATCATTATACTACATACAAGTGAGATCTCACTATAGACAGCCCATCCTAGTACACCCCCCCCCCCCCCCCGAAGCATGTCCTTGGTACCTAACACTTCTCTACCACCATGAGACTTTAGGCCCCACTCTGAGACCTGATCTAGGCCATCAGATGATTTTGAGACCCATTTAACCTCAATCAACTATCCAACCTAAGTGAATCTCAATGAAATATAGTATGTCCCTAGATCCCCTTTCCAACGATCCATACTGTGTACAAATCGGCCTCACGGTTCGCACGAGCATGCCTTTTTACTCTGAACCCTGATGTAGAGGCCACCGGGCGCTTTCGGGCCCTATTTGACCTCGATCAACTCTCCGACCTGATCAAAGATCAAATGAATCTCGAAGGGATTTGAATCCCTTTTCTAATGGTACATATCTTGCATAAATCGGCCTCACAATTCGTATGAACATACCTTTTTACTCTAAGAGGCCATTGGGCACTTTTGTCCCCCATTTATCCCCGTTCAACTCTCCAAACTGAGTGAATCTCAATGAAATATTGTAGAGATATAAATCCCCTTTAAAACAATCCATATCGTGCGTAAATTGGTCTCCTGGTTCGCACAAACGAACCTTTTTACTTCTAAAACCCCTGTCCAGAGACCATCGGGTGCTTTCGAGCCCTTTTTAACTTTGGTTAACTCTTGAAACTGGGAGTGGCTTAATGGAATCTTGTAGGTATTTGAATACCTTTTCCTAAGTTCCCGAATGTCCTTGATTCGGGCTTACTTTTTGTATTTTATTTTTGTTTTTCTGAAAAAATCCGTTATGGACTGCCTATAGGCACCCTAGTCCCCCTGTCGATATTGGCCAACAAGGCAGGACCTATGTTGATAGGCAGGCCATGGTCCATGCCAATTGAAACCCCCATGAAACCCTAATTTTTTAAGATTTAGGGAGATCATGACCTCACTTCGAGGAACCCCTTTCTCAAATCAGAATATTATCCTCGAAACTAGTGCACCAAAATTCCATTTTTGCATACATTCTCTCCATTTCCTCACATCTTTCTCTTCAACTTTCCACCCTACTTTCCATCCTTACATCAACACCATCTAACCATACTAAAATCATCCTTCTACCATTGCAAAATCAGAATTAAAGTTCTCTAGAAGTATGTTTTTGATGTCGTGCTATCGATACAGCTTCATAATTTTACCTGATTTGAGAAAAATAGGTTGGCGACTCCATTTCTTCGTATTTATCCCCTTCTGACGATGGCCGATTTATATATGAGGCAACCCGTAAAGATGTCAATTCTAATGGCAGATAGATTACTCCCATATCCTCTAGTCACCTGCACGCACGAGAGAGATGGATTTCTCTAATTCTCCCTCCCGTCCCAATTTTGGGGTCGGCCCACGCCAGAGGAATCCGACTCGAATGGCCACACTCACTAACTGACAACCCAAAATCATTAGTGTCCTAATCAAAGAATGAGAAATGTATTCATAAATATAGTACTTGTGTACATAATTATAGTAAAGAACTAAAATGATATGTCAATCGAAGTAAAACCAAAAAAGACTTCATACCAATACTTAATAGTTAGATGCCAAATAGAAACAATATGTATAATGTAAAGTTGGAGGACAAATTACTAATAAAATTAAAGTGATCAATTTTCTCAACAAATGAGTTATAAAATATCCATGAATTTCACATTTAAGAATAATATCTCAATATTAAGACTATAATTAAAAAAATGCATTAACCCAGTCTCCATAGACATAGTTCGACGCTCCATAACGTATGAAAGTGGGGAGTAATACAAACATGTTATGATATATATGTAATTATATTGCACACCGGCGTGTTATGATAGTATACTCCAAACACCAACTTATTATGAGGACCCTGATTTTAAGTTTGTTTTTTTATAATTTTGTCAACTGCTAATGTGGAAATATTCTACATTTATGAAGAAGGTTAATTTAAAAAAAAGGTTTTAAAAAAGGAAACAAATATTGCACAGTTACAGATATAGTAGTGCACAACATTATATATAAACATCAAAGTTGATCCAAACTTACATATCAATTAAGCCATGAAATTTGATCTTATTTTTTGTATCATCCAAAAGTGAATATGAAGTAGATCAGCTAACGATTCAAGAAACAAAACTAAACACGTGTATTTATTAAATAATTATAAACATGTGTATTAATCTAACTTGTGATTTGAATAAATATAAAGAGATTCATAGAGATATATGAGAGACATTGTGTGCAAAAACCAAAACAATACTCAGGAATTTTATCAAACACCTAATAAATAAATAAAAAATAACATGTATATATATGGATAGAGATAGAAATAATTGAGTTTACCAAAATAAGAAAACTGCAACTAACTTGTGATTTAAAAAATATCAAGAGAGTTAAAGGAGAGAACCTTGCAAAAAAACATAAAACTCTATCATTTATTAAACACCTAATAAACCCCAAATATGTAAAAATATATATGGATTGAGATATCAAGGACAACACAAAAAATGTACACACACCACACTATATTCTTACTTGTGTGTTTGGCCAAAAAAAATTGAGGCAATCTTCCATAAAATCTTAATATAAAAACGCAAGGATTCCAGAATAACTTACAATCGAAGTAATACAAAACAACGCATTGGATCATCAAGATTTTTCCATATATAAAAGATCAATATATTCAAGTTAAGGATTAGTAACAACGCCATTCATGGACCCAAAAGTTAAAAAAAAACACTTTTCGTGTCAAGGAAATTTCATATATATATATATATATATATATATGAGAGAGAGAGAGGGGGGGGGGGGTAGAGATAGAGAGGGAGAGAGAGGGAGAGATTACCTTATTCATAGCTTGATGGTGAATGTATAGATGAATATGTGGTGAAGGGTAAAGAATACGTTTACAAATGTTGTGATTGATTCATCTCAGAAGGGTAGAATCTAAGATGCAAATAAAGGTGAATAGTTTTTAAAGAGAAATATGAGTCCAATTGTTATCAAACTGATATGCTATTTGATATAAATGAGCTAGATATTGTCTAAAGCAGGATAGAGAGTCGACATATATGTGAAATTAATGAAAAGAGATGAGCGTTTATATATATAATCTCGTATATGTTATGCATATGGCAATTGCGAGCGACGTGAAATGATGGCTAACTCCCAAATTTAATTCAATACACGTGGCATGAGGTGGGTTACGGCTTTTATTATTATATTAAGTTATATGATATGAAATTCCAATCAAACACTATCATGCAACCCGCGCGATGCACAGATATATTATAAAATTGATCATAAAATATAGCTAAAATTAAAAATAAATAAGATAAATAACCAACTATGTGTACATATATAAAGAGAGAACGTGGATCCAAAGATTGACAAAATATTGATAAAAAAAGAGTTAAATAGGTCTCCTACAAAAAAACCTCATAATTATACCTACTTAAAATCAATCTTACCACAAAGTGCAAAACAAAGTAATTGGTAGGTCGGCACATTTTGCAGCAATCAAGGAAAATCAAGCACAATGTGAAATGAAAAAATAAAAAAAATACCCACATGATTTGAGACGAAAATTTGAACTTGACCAGCTTCAGCAAAAAATTCCGTCTAAAACAATCCAAACACAGTTAGTACAAATGTGACACTCACGTTTTTCAATGTCACTTTTATCTTTTCTTGGACACCTACTGATATGGTTTCATGTACTATCTTCTTCGTTACCCATCATTTAAAAATATAAATGGAGAATTTTATACAACATATTAAATTATAAAACTAAAAAGAAAAATGTACGATAAAACTAAAATTGTAGCTTTAAAACGAAAATTGTAAAACTAACAAACTATAAAAATTGAAAACTGACAACTAAACTAAAACTAAAAAAATACATATATATATACATATATATGTGTGTGTGTGTGTGTGTGTGTGTGTGTGTGTGTGTGTAAATGTTTTGTTGTTTTGTTACTTGATAATAAGAGTTAAATGAAAGGAATAACATAAAAAATGATCTACAAACTTTTTTATTAAGAAAGTAAACCGATTGGTATTGTAATATATATAACCTTGTCTTCTTCACCGACAAAATAACAAAACCTAAAGCAAAAGAAAACGAAACAATTGAATGTGAATTGCGGATCTAGTACAAAATCCAAAATAAAAAAAAATAAAAAAATAACCTTATCTTCTTATTCAACATTAGGTTCTGGACCTGGTACAATAATGGATGGTATTGCAGTATCGAAGGTGGACCTGGTACAATAATCTGGTACAATACTGCAATACCATCCAAACCACAACCCACACGCATATGAACCATTTTAGTTATATTTGTGATATGATTGTAAGTAGTCACGCCTCTCTAACTATTTTGTGATGCCTATTCATTGTGACATAGGGCTAATGATTGCAAATAGCATATTATATGTCATTTTAGTGAAGCCCTGATTTGTATGGCATATGATTGTAAATAGCTATTTTATTTTAGCTCCCATTATGATGCCCCACATATCCATTGATCTCATCTTTGTGATTCCTCACAACCTGGTTTTTAATGTTCATTTTCGATTTATATCATTCACTTTGCAGATCATATCTGGTTTCAATAGTGATACTCTTAATAAGTAGTATAAATCATAACCACTACTATTACTTCTTAAACTAACACTTTTTGCATCAAATCATAAAGAACGTACCCAAAATCTAAGCGCGTGTGGCATATAAATATACACAAAAGAATAATTTTGTTACATAATAGTTTTATTGCTACTTCACTGTTGAATAAAAATGAACTAACCATACATGCATACTACATTATTAGATCTACACCATTTTAGATTTGTTAAGATGAGAGTTTGGAACATTTCAGTCCCGAGCTTTACAAAATAGTATGTGGTCATTGTTTTACATAATAATCTTCTTTAAAAAATTGAGAAAATGTTATCTGCAACATAAACGAAATTTTACTACATAATTGATAATCATTGAAAGTGAAATGTTAGACAGAGTAAAGCAACTGTAAATACGACTCATCCTAGTTTAATTGAAAATTATAGGAAATACCAAATGATAACTAATAACAATAATTAATTGCAATTAATCGACAATGTAAACCAAAAGATACAAGAAAATAGAGGATATAACAATTGAATCTTTCAAAATAACACTTTTTGATCCATAATAATGTAAACAATTTAAACAGAAGACATTCATGATTATAAAAATGCATGTCAATCATCATGTTTATCAAAATAATCATCACTATCACTACTAACTTTTCAATTATTATCCTCGGCTTCTTTGCTATCATTTAGATGACCTTCACTAAATTCTTCATTAGCCTCTACCTCAACAAAATCCTCGTCATTCATATACTCATCAATATGACCACTATCTACTACAAACTACATTGTCAATTGTTGTTCCATCCGCACCAACTCAGTTTGATGCAACATACTCATCTTAATTGACTACAATATCATCTTATTTTGAGTATTATGTAAGAGTATTCACATAATCAGTTGTGAACTCACAGGTAGTTGTCTTATTGTGGTTTTCCAAAACACTTTGAGTTTTTAATTTTACCCTTTGATCCTACCTCTCCAGAAAGCTTCATCAACGTTCAATATTTTGAAGTCGATTTAACATCCTTATGACTCGTTGGTCACATTTTGGATGAAAGGTATATTGGAGGAGCCCTACACTCACGTCACGTGTGTATAAAACTTGTGTATTTACTCCCTTAATTTGGTTATTTCAAAATCTTTGAAAATTCCAAAAGATAAAAGAAATTGAGTGAAAGCTAGAACTTTGTTCCAGCGAAGGTCTTCGTTGGTAGTGGGCTGAAAGTGTTCCTTTGGAAAAAACCATGCCTGAAGGAATGAGAAGCTTGGCTAAAGCATCGCCACAGTGAAGGCCTTAAATATAACGATACTTCACTTCCCTGTCCGAACCTTCACTTGAATTTGCTTTAAAAAATCTTTGGACATATCTGCGTACCAAATAATATGTCAATCTTCTTGCAAGATTATCGCTTACACACACCAAACTTGTTTAGCCTAAGAGGCTAAAATAAATGGTTCATCTGATGGTTTGTTATGCCAATATAATATGTATTTTAAATTCATCAATTGTACTCAAAGTCATCCTTGAATTGTTATGTTACAACCCATGTATTTTGTTACTAAAGTTGATCAGGACCGATACCAGAATATGCAGGTCATTAAACACCATTCTTAGCATGTGATAGAAATATGAGACACTTAAAAGTTTTTCCATAAGATATAAATTTAGAAAATCCAACAATAATAAACCATTAACCACAATAAGATCCATCACAATACAAAACTCTAATAATAAATCTCAATTCCAATAATAATAAAATCAACTACATAAAATCTTTCCAACTGAAAAATAATAAACAATTATGGATTCGAATAACCCACTAAATCCAAAACAACGGTATCATAAGTTACACAAATATAAATGAAACTAAACTAATGCAATAAAGAAACTCCATCTGCAAGTTCGCTAAACTTCAAAACTATGCAGCTACCTAGAAACCTATCCTTAAAGGTTAGTAAACAACAACTGGTCAAGGCCCACCCTAAGAATATCAATTACTCTTCTCTAATAGGATCCATGAATACAATCATAGGCATTATAAGAGATAAATAGCACAATAAGATTTTAATTATTGAAGAAATATAATAACGATGCGAGTAATGTAACACTACAATAACTACCCACATAAAAATAATCCAACTCACTACCCGAGCTCAATTATGTTTATTTCCACATCATTTACATCTCTTTCCACTATCTTACTCAATTATAATTATCTTTATAAACATTAATATTAATATTAATGCAACAAAATTATGGCCAATTTTCTTTTCTATTGGTCCGACACATACTCATGGTGCACTTAACGTCTTAACACATTAAATCCACGTACATCACTATAGGTCGTCGGCCCAAATTGTTATCCATCACATAATGTGATGCTCCCACACAAGACACATCACTATATCCAGTTAGCCTAAGTTCGCAATCATCATAATTGTCATTCTACACTAGACACTGCACATACCCATGACACCAACATAAAACCGTCAAAGTAGCCAAGACAATGTCAGTCACGCATTCATCGTAATGGCTAACCTACCCAAACCTGCACATACGATGAGACACATCAATTTGTATCTAATATCCATTTATTTTATTAGGTATTAATTATATTTTCACCATTATCTTCTTATTATTTACAACTAGCCCACAAATACAATTCGAGCATCACAACTATAATTCATCCCAGTCCTATGATTAAAGATAAAAAAATGATAAGGATTTGAGGACGTCTGTATGTTCAATACAAGTGTTCTACTCTAATAAACCTAGAGAGGGTGGATAGGTTAAAAAAAATTATGTCCGTTTTTTGTGAATTTTAATTTTTCTCTTAATTTTAGCAATCGTGGCTAATAAATCAAGTAGTTGATGTGATATTTGGCATGGATCAACAAGCCAATATAGAAATGAGGACATCTAGGTCAATTAACTAGATTCAAAAATTCTAATTTTAATTTTATGGATTGAGCTAGATCTATGTGAGATCTAAGTGTAGAGTATGTTATAGGTGAAAAATACAATACACAAAATAATTAAAATCCATAGCCCATAAAATATGAGGAAAAAACCCCAGCAAGGGGTAAAAAATCTCGACGCATTCTAATCTCTTATTCAACTTGAAAAAGGTTTTATACAATTGAAGAAAGTACCTCTCTATAGTGCACTCATGAGAAGTAACCTATGTACATCGAACTTCCCCCCCATTGACGATAAGAGATCTAAATTAAGATCCATAAGATGAACGAGGAAGTACATTCTCCTCCTTAGATTCCCATCATGCCTTAAACTCTCAATAGCTTGTTGCACCTCCCTTTTTATAAATAGGAGTGTTGATCACCAATTCAGATGTAAAATGGTATGGAATGAACTTTGGCTATATGGATTTGATTCAGATTACTCTTAATTTCCTCTCAATCCATATGTCAAGTACAAATCTAGTTTTTTTACACAATTTGGAGGGAAACATGTGAATTTGAAAATAGAGAGACAAAACAAAATCTCTTAACCTGTTGAAATACTCTCAGAGATGTAGAGGAGTAATGAGGATTTCATATATTTCAAAAAATGAGAGAAAAAAACCTATTTATTGGAAGTTATGAAAATCCAGCTCTGACGTGCGCATGGGTAAAATTGTTTCTGTGCACACGATTTTATGTAGTGTAAAAAAGGCATACATAAAATGTGTTTTCGTGCACACATGGCCAAATTAGAGTCATGTGCACGACTTTAGGAAGTGTTAAAACTATGCCTAAAATGGTGCATGACCTTGTGCACGAGTCCAAAAAGGGACCATGCGAATAGTTTGGAGCAGTTTTAGTAAAACACTTTAAACAAAAGAACTTTTGAAAATTTTGGTATTTCCTGAAAGGTATATACAACACATCCCAAATTAAAAAAAAAACTTGTTCAGTCCTTAAAAACACATTTTAACAAAAAAAAAACGTGTGTGTGTGTGTGTGCGCTCATATCCGACGACGTTCAATCACAAAAACATAAAATGATACGGCTTAAATTTAACGATGAAAGTCTTGTGAAGTAGAGGTGACTTGTAGATCTTCAAAGTTTAGATGTTCATGGAGTCTAAATAAACTAGTCTCACTTTATACTCTAACGTCTCAATTAATGCTTTGGCACGAAATTTAATTAACTTATATAAAATTACAAATGGTTACATTTTCAATCTCCCCCTTTGGCTATTCTGTGAACCCCCCCCCCCCCCCCCACAACCTCTTAACTACTCCTACCAAAACCAATCCACATTAGCCATGTAATGAACATAGAGTCCAAAAGATTAATGGCACATCAAAGTTTAGTAAAAACTATAGGAATGAGCCACATCAAATCACAACGATAGTTGTAACACTTGAAATAAAAATATAAAATCATGGAGGTAATAGCATGCACAAAAAGTGACTCCCGTGCTTTGGGAATCCTCCAAAAACTAATAATAGATATATGAATTATATAAATAATGAAAGCATATTCAAAGTGATAAAATCATCTTTTATCAACATTATAATAAGTAAGTGTTCCCCCTATGTGAAACATCGCCTTAAAATGAATGTTTCTCACCTTAAAACAAGAAACAAGGGAAAATCCCCCTATCTTAGACGTTTCCACCCCTTTTTAACTCAAAAAAGTTAAAGAGAAGTAGAAAGACATAGATAACGGGTATACATGGCAAATATATCTATTATCATAATGAATAAAGAAAACTAGCAAAACAAAAGCTATATAATCATGTGAAAGAACCAATGATATAAAGTGGATACTCAATGGAAATCATTATGAGTATAAGCAACATACATATGTAACAGAATGTGAATCTAAAGTTAGAAACTAGTAAAGAAGATATATTAATCAAGTAAGCATATAAAGTACGATAAATGAGATAAATATATCTACTACAAATAAATCACAAGAGCAATATATATAAAGATGATAAGAACAAATAATATGAATAAAAAAACCATAACAACCCAAAGTATCATGAACCACCAAATAAGTACTCCAAAAGAATCTAGGAGTAAAATTTATAAACACCCATCATAAAATATTTAGGTATCAAAGAAAATGTACTAAAATGTCTCAATAAAAAACAAACTAAAGATAACTATAAAAATCTCCAATCCTCGTCGGTCCATTAAGAGTCTCATCGTCCTCATTGTAGTTCTCATCATCATCATCATTAACAACTATAGGAATCTGAGCTGGAGTCAGAGTTAGAGCAAGTGCAGGTGATGGTGCAAAAAAAGATCTTAGATGATTTGGTACAAATGCTATGCATATCAGATAATCCATAATAAAGGTAACTTTAGTCTACAGACTATCATGATCTCTATCCATATAATCGAAATGACCATTAAAATCTCATGATACATCTTGGTCATTAGCGTAGTTATCTCATCAAAAGAAGCTCTCATATAGGCAAATTGTGAATCCATATACGCTCAAGAAGACTGATGAGCAAGCGGTGCGACACAGGAGTTGGGGCTAGTGCTGGTGATGGTGTTGGGGCTCCCTTAGGATAGATAGGTTGATCTAGAAGTCGGTGCGAGGTCTAATAGGAAGAATAGGACGTTATTATTCTAGAAATCAGACCTAAGTTTGTAACACCATCACCAATATAGAGTCTGAGAACACCTAGAGAATATAGGTATCCGATGATCACATAATCGTAAGGTAATGCCTCCTAAATTGTGTCAGTATGGGCTCTACGTATCACCTCTAAAATGAGACATGGTTAACAAATGGACCGATGATGATTGATAGCATACATCAACCAACCAATGGAGAATGGAAAATCTTGTGAATGTTGCTGAGGCATAAGGTTATAAAAAACTAGAAAATGAAGTATGGAATACTTCTTCCTCACATATGTTTGAAGGAAAAGATTCCTAACCCAAGTCATGGGATAACCAATAAAGTATGTAACAACATAATCACTAGTAATCTCTCCGGTGAAAGGAACATAACTAGTACGGTAAACTCTTTGAATAGCTAGATGAGTAGTTAAGACGCCCTTAGTCAACAAAATCTCATAACCTCGAACAAAAGAGGTCAGAATTGGAGGGGATTTCTTGGTCACAATTATTTTTGCATAGAACTTGCAAATGAGGGTTGAAAACAACACATAATCAGAAAAGGTAACAAATCCAAATAGTGTATGTGGGAAACCTAAGGTATAAGAACCTAAAATCCAAACACTATCAACCTCAAACTCAAACCAAACACCTATAAAGATGAAATCAACCTAGATAGACTCTAAAGGATGTAAGTCAACTAATGATGACTTACTTGAGTGACACCCAGATGAAATCAAACATATTTGAAAATATAGGGTTTAAAGATAAAAAAATCACCAAACGAACATCAAATCCCTCTAAAACTAATTAAGGACTGATAAAAATATATTCTTAGGTGAATTTTGGCTAGGGTTTATGCTTTGGAAGTGTTGGTCTTCCCATTAGTCAGGGATATACTTGCTTGGTAGCTGGATTCACTCGAAAGGAAGTGATTTAGCGGATGTTGAGTCAGTTCGAAAGCGAGTCCCCGAATATGCAAAATGAACAAATGAATTTAGGACCCCTATTTCAAATGTTGAAAATCATGGCCCTTGATAGGTACAACTACCTGTACGGTGACAAAAAGCATCCATGCGAATGATTTTATCCCGTGTACTCAGTTAGGGAATAAATTTTCAAAAAAGACTAAGTATAGGAACCTAAAAACCAAAACTCTCAAAATATGTTATGAATGAATGCAAATGCATATAAAATCATTCGTTTATCACATGTTAATAAGTTTTTGAGATAAATTACAAAAAATCAAATACTCATACACACAAATATATATATATATATATATATATATATATATATATATATATATATATATATAACCAACATTAAATGATTTTAGACAAGTAACACTTACAACATTAAATGAATACATATAACCAAGTCATAAGAACAAAATGATACTTAAGTTTATCATTACATCAATATACTTTCAGGATTTCATCAAATTGTCGGTTCTAACTACTAATATCCCTCAATCATATGTTGTAAGATTTTTTTCATGTAAAACTAAAATAGCAATTTCTTTTGAAATAAGTTATGTCCCTATCTTGTTTTAATGTCGATTAAGCACCTGGCTTGTGGTAGTTTTCAACATATTGGCACTTATCATTGTTGAGTGGGTTATTTTATATTATTTGTGCCCAGGTCTAGGACCGTTAGGCCCATTGTATCATATTTATTGAGTTTCTAGGATCATTTTGGTAATTTAGAAAAAAATGGGAGTTTGAAAATAATTCGAGTTAAAATACAATTTTAGCAACCCCGAAGGGTGAAATCATAATTTCAAAAAAATTATAGGACAAAAAGTGATTTTATAATATTTATCTAGGTAATATAAAGTGCTCCTTGAAATTTGATTGATTTCCTATTTGAAATGAATAAAATATGAAGTTCAAGGGTTAAAATGAAATTAGGGATAGTTTGGTAATTTTCTCTTTATATATGGTATTAAATCTGAATTAATTATGTTTATTTTGTGTTTTTATGTGTACTCCCAAAAATGATATAGATTGGAGGTTAAATGAAGATTTTAAGAAGTTTGGGGTTCAAATTGTAAAATGGGAAAAAGGTTTGAAGATAAATGATATATATTTCTATAGGCGAATATTAATCAATAATAATTAATTGCACAATGTTTGGTTTGAGAAAGGAAGGAGCATGCGGTCCTAGGTTAAAATCCAAGGCAGCTCATTTCTTTTTGGCAAGAGCAACACACGCGCTTAGCCCCAGGATGCAACACGTGGCAGTTCCTTTCTGAAGCATTGTACCCACCGTCATTTTTTTAAATCCTAAGTAGCTACCAATATTAATCAGTCAGCCTAGGTCAATCCTGAGGACTTGAAAATATGATGAACGATTCTGAAGGCTGAGGTCAATTTTAGGGCTTAAAGTTATGACAACCAATTTTGAGGTCCGAGGTCAATCCTGGGGATCTAAAATGGTGACGACTGATTCTGAGGGCCTAGTTTAATTATGCAGACTTTAAGTTGTGATGACGAATTCTGAGGGCCAAGATCAATTCTGAGGGCCAAGGTTAATTTTGAGGACCTAAAGTTGTAGCGATCGATTCTAAAGGGTCGAGGTCGTTTATTTCTGAGGCCCTAATGTGATGATGACTGATTCTGAGGGCCGAGGTCAATTCAGAGGACCGAAAGTGATGATGATCGATTATGAGGGCCGAAGTCAATCCTGAGGACCTAAACTTGTAGCGACCGAACTTGAGGGTCGAGGTCAATTCTGGGGACCTAGGTTATCATGACCGATTCTAAGGGTCGAGGTCAATTCCGAGGGCCTAAAGTGATGACAACCGATTTTGATAGCTGAGGTCAATTTCGAGGACCTAAAGTGATGACGATCGATTCTGAGGGTCGAGGTCAGTTCTGGGGACCTAGGTTGTGACTACCTATTCTGAGGGTCGAGGTTAATTCTAAGAACCTAAAGTGATGGTTACCGATTCTAAGGGCCGAGGTCAATTTTGGGTACCTAGGTTGTGACAATGGATTCTAACGGTTGAGGTCAATTCTGGGGACCTAGGTTGTAACGACCAATTTTGAGGGCCGAGGTCAATTCTGAGGACCTTAAGTGGTGACGATCGATTATACGGGCCGAGATCAATTCTAAGGACCTAAAGTGGTGATGACCGATTCTGAGGGTCGAGGTCGATTTTAAGGACTTAAAGTTGTAGTAACCAATTATAAGGGTCGAGATCAATTCTGGGGACCTAGGTTGTGATGATCGATTATGAGGGTCAATGTCAATTCTGAGGACCTAAAGTGATAACAATTGATTTTAAGGGTCGATGTCAATTGTGAGAACCTAAAGTAAATTTTGATGACCTAAAATGATGACGATCGATTCTGAGGGTCAAGATTTGGGGACCTAGGTTGTGATGACCTATTCTGAGGGTCGAGGTCAATTCTGAGGACCAAAAGTGTTGACGATCAATTTTGAGGGCCGAGGTTAATTATGAGGACCTGAAATTATGACGACCGATTCTATGGGTCGAGGTTAATTCGAGGGGCCTTGAGTGATGACGTGAGGAGTTTCTCTCCTAGGTAATTTTAAGTTATCTTGAGGGTGCATATACATTTGTGATTCCTTTGAGGATTGTGTTATTTTAAGACTCCACTAGGGAAGGACTTATCCTGGAGACATCCAGTTGAGGATTATGTTGTTTTGAGACTCAATTGGGGAAGGACTTATCTTGGAGACATCCAGTTGGGAATTGTATTATTTTGAGACTCCATTGGGGGATGTTTAGGCTGAGTAATAGTAGAGTTAGAATGCATCGTTGGTTCTGCTTGTGGAATATGTTGAGGTTAGGTTTATCAGGTTAATCCGGTTGGGAATTATATAGGGGATAAGAGCGTAAGATTAATCCTGCATGGATTCCGAGAGTCTTGTAAGGGGCTTTAGTGCTTCAAAAGTGATTTTCTTGAGGAAAGTGAGATTCCACATTTTTCTAGGATTTTTGGGAATTTTTCAGACAATTTTTGGGATTTTTTTTGCCTTTTTTATACGAAATTTGGAGGGGGTGCCAGTAGACAGTCCTGGGGGTGACAATCGATAAGGGCTTAGACTCCTAGATTTCCTTGTGAAGGGGGAAAAATGGTTGTCGATGGGTAGGCCCCTTAGCCTGCTATAAAAGGGGGTGAGTCCTTCCCATTTTTCACTCCTTTGGGTGTTAGAATCTCTTGTTTTATCTATGTAAAAACCATTCCTAAGTCCTTATTAATTCAAGACTTCATATGGCGGGTTCAAGTGAGGTGTATGACAATGCGTGGATGGTCGTTGATGATTGGACTGGCCTGGAGTGACAGTCTAGGGCGCCTCTTTCTTTAAACAACGAGAATGCTTTTGATATATTTGAGCCTGTGGCTGATGAGTTTACTCTACTATGCGAGCTAGCTTACCATCATTCGTCTAGGGTGAGGAACCCTAGTGGCTACGTAAGGGCAATGACTTTTGGTATTCCATTTCATTTTCCACTTTCTTTATTGTGTTAATGACGGTCTTTTCTTCTTTTTCTTTTGCAAACTGACATTGCTCCTTTGGATATTCGGTCTCAGGGGATGACGACGTTGAAGGATGTTTATGAGAAGCTCCCTAGTGCGGTACTCTGGATGGTCTCTTAAGCGAGTTTCGGTCGTTTGGAGGAGGCTTTGGATAAGATATCGTGTTCTACTACGATTTCGTGTGGTCTAGGAGAGAGGTGGTGGGACACTACCCACACCTTTCATCTTGGCTTTAAAGAGATGATGGTTACTCCCACAGATGTTCAGCAGGTGATGGGGGTCAAGTGTGAGGGTTTCAAATAGTGGTGGACCGCACGTTGAGGGTAACACCGGAGGTGGTGCAGGCGGCGTTGGAAGATGTGGGTAGTGTCACTTCTAGGGATTCGATCTGTATTTCTGTTTTGAGGGATACTCATCTAAAGAATTAGGTGGATGTGACTGACTGGTGGCAGGTGAGGCAGATGGATCGTTTGTTTATTTTACTTTTGTTATGTGCTTTATGGTGGCCGTGAGTGGCGACGTTGTCCATCGCTGGTTCTTGCCCTTTTTACGGATGATTTTTGACATCCGAATGTATGATTGGGGGAGAGTGACCTTGACTTACCTTTATTTTTCGTTGGATGCTTTCAGTCGGTGCTACTGATAGACTTTTACAGGGGCCACGTATCCTCTAGAGGTAATCTTGAATTTATTTTCCTTTTCATGTATTTCCTTTCATTCTTTTTAGTTTCCTTTTTGCTGATTCCTGTCTTTTGCAGACGTGGTTCTATGAGGTGATCGGGTGTAACACGGGGTTAATATCCTTAAAGATGAGATCTTGCGGTACTTATACCAGATGTTCCTATGGTAGAAGTCCAACCAGAGGTCGAATCAGGCCTTGTCCATGGCGGATGTGCCACGGGCTCTGAATGCCTTGACGAATGATCAAAATATCTTTCTATCTTCTCTAAGTTCTTTGGCCTATTCATTTGTTGAGTAGAGATTGATTCTCTATTGGGAATTACAGGTGACATTCTAGCCCTGGGGGGCAACTCTGCATGATACGGAGGTGACGGGGCTACATGCGCAGATACAACAGTTGATCGCGCATGAGTTTGGGTACGTCTGGTACCTAGGGGAGGGGGTGGTTAGGCAGACCATAGAGGAGGAACTAGCAGTCCAACAGTCGGCTCCCCCTATGTACATGAGGCTGGTGAAGGAGATGTCGAATGATTCTCGGGCGGCGATGATGATAGTGGAGCCTTACATGCTCTATACGGATACGACGGCAAGCTATGGCTATCTGAATTTTATGACAATTTGACTGATGCCCTCCTATATCTACTATGTGGAGAACATGCCTCCACCTACTATGACTTCGGAAAGGATTACTAGTGCACCGATGGAATAGGCCCACAGCACCGGTGGTGGCACGTTGGCGGCAGCGGTAGAGGAGGCTACAATTATTCGGGATACTCCCCCTTCCTATAACTTTTGATTGAGTAGCGGGGAGTCACTAAGCATGCCACATCGCCATCATGCATCGGTGTCTGAATTAACGGGGCTTACGAACGATACCCTTCGGCCTGCAGTATATCATTTTCTATCTATTCTTATTTTGTTGACTTTCCTTTGCTTCTTGATTGATTTTCCTTTTGCTTGTTGCTTCTTTTCTTGCAGTATGCTCGGGTGTCGACCACTTGGCAGAGGGATATCAAAAATTAAATGTCCTCCATGTCAGAGTATGTCAAGATCTCAGCTTTTTCATGTTTTGTACCACTTGCCACTTCTAATGAGGTCTCGATTTCTGGGAGTGGAGGATCCACCGCTCATCGTATGGGAAAACGAGTTCGCCGTGGGGATTGAGATTGAGAGAGAAAAAGAGTGCGAGTTTGTGGGTTCGGGTAGAGTCTTATTTATTTTTCTTTTTTTTTGCGTCTGCAAAATGTAACTCAGCGAAGCAATATACATGAAGAAACATGCATTTTCTTTTTGGTCTTCTTTCTTGGTTTAGTTACTTATCCTATATACACTTTTAATTTTCTGCAGAGATTGTTTATTTTTATGGAAAATGAAAAGCATAAGAATTGTTATTAGGAAAAAAAAGTAAAAATAACTAACTCAGGGAAAAGGATTTTTTAGCAAATATTTATTTTAGGAGAATATGATTTTCTTGAGAGAAAAAAATAAGTAAATAACCCGGGGGTAATTTTTCAAAATGAGGATTTTTCTGAAATTGATTTTGATAAAAGAGGAAAGATGGAATTTTCCAAAATAAAGGGGTTGTCAATCAGCATACTCCTTGACCTGTCTATCAACATGGGGGTCAATTCAAATCATCCATAGACTTTGATTGCACTTTCCTACACATCCGAGTACTCTGGTGGGGTTGGATTTTACCCGAATTTCTAGGGCTCTTGTCTTTAGCTGAAGATTTCAATTATAAAAGGGGGTGCGTGGGATGGATTTTCTCCACCAATACCCACATTCTTCTTTCTTGCTTCATATTCTCCATTTTCAAATGGCTTTTCCCAATCATGAAGGATTTGCTTCGTATCTTGACGGTCTGGAGAACATGTGCTTGTATAATGTTGACTACGATGCTTTCAACCCTTGTCGAGTTTCTTTGTGGCGCAAACGCGCTATAGATTGGAACTTTTTGTTGCAACAGAGCAATATTGGTATCCTGAAGATCTTGTTTTTTATTTAAGCGTGGATGAGGCTTGTCCCACTTATAAGGAGTTCTCAGCCATATTGGGGGTCAGTCTTCGTGTGACGGCGACTATGACTGATTTCTACCATTCTCCCCGAGTCTTGTTCTTGGAGTTGCTTCACATTTCTCCCGCGAAGGTTAGACCGTTGGTTACCAAAGGGTTCGTTTCTCTTTAGGAGATTATGTATTAAATGCATTTGAGAGGTTTTAAGGATCTCGACTTTACTGGTGCTTTCACCTTAGGACTTACTGCAAGGCTATTGTTGGTGATGGGGGACTTGATTGTGGATCCCCAGGTTGCTGTGATAACAGCTTGGATGTCTTACCATCATAATCATACGAGGGTCTTGCTGGATGAGACCTTGAATGACCTGAATGCTTGGGAGGAGGGTCGTTTTGACTTTCTAAGGGGGATCCCCATAATGTTATTTGTATGTCTTACAGAGATATTTATCTTGGTGTCTCCTCCTGAGTACCCTTTGGTGGTTGTGCCCAATTTCTTTGTCCGACCTTTCTCCAGCTTCGGCCCATTTGTGGAGAATTGGGTAAACTAGCTTATAGAGCATGGAGCTCGGTATCTTTTCTCGTCAATGCCATGGTGGGGGGACTTACTAATTGTCTTGTAGCTTGGAGATAATCGGTATGTATGGTTGTGGGACTTTGGCTGACTTTTTTCTATCTCCCATGGCGACTCCTACGCCAAGTTGGGTGGGAACATATTGTGCCCTCTCGTATAACAAATTTCTTACCGTTGGAGGATTTGACTGAATCGTTATGGATGGTGTTGGGCCCTTTATGGAAGCATCGTCCGTCGTTTATCCATCCATCACAGTCCGTAAGAGGGGCGTAGCATGTATTTAGGGACTACCTGAAATGGCTATGGAAACGGGTAGTAGAGAAGGTTCTAGAGAAATAGACCGGTTAGAGGTGGTTTATGGCTTTTGACATAATGGAAGACGGTTTTGTGGTTTTGTCTAGGTTTTTTTTGGGTGTACCACTCTATGGAACTTATATGGAATGCCAATCAGGATCGAGAAACTTGAGGACCTCCAGGGGCTGGTAATGATGATGAATCAGGGTCGTTCGACAGTTGAAAGCAATGTCTTATGAAGCTTTGAGTGATTTGTATTAAGATATGGTGATTGGGTGTTTTTGTATTTGGGGTTTAAGAATAATTTTGTGTAGTTTGGTTTAGGGTTAGGTTTGTTTATGAATAGTTTGTTCAGCGAAGATGGGTGATTGTCTTGACTCCCGTCGTTAATACTTCGTGTAACAGTGCTCTTATCCTTAATTAGAAATAAAAATTGATTTTGAACATATTCTATTATTCCTCCGGATGAGTTTCGTTTTTGAATTATCTATACTAATCGCTAAGGCATACATAATCCTTTTGTTCATGTAAATGATTAAATGAACGATCATTCTCAGAGGATAGAAAAGAATAACATTTTGTGAAAAGAAGAGGACCGGACCCATGTATGGCATATGGCATGCTTATGTACCTCTGGGGATTTTGAAAATTTTCATGAGTTTTACTTTGAAAAGAAAACATTTTTAAAGGATCAGATCCCACGTAGTTCTGGGTAGGAGGAAATAAAGAATTTCTCTATAGAATAGAAGGGGGTGAGAAGAGTCATAAAGTGTTGAGATTTCGAACTAGGGGTAAAACTTCTTGAGATGGTTCAGGTTAACTGGACGCGCCATATCTTCACCATCGAGGTCTGTGAGCATAGTGGCACCTCCTGAGAGGATCTTCTTTGCGATGTAGGGGCCGCTTCAATTCAGCTTAAACTTCCCTTTGGGGTCCCAGATGGGTTTTATGATCTCTTTGAGGGTGAGGTCTCCTTTTAAAACACCACGGTCCTTGACTTTCCTATTGAATAATCGTATTATCAGGTGATGGTACCCCTATATATGGTATATAACCTTCAGTCTCTTTTCATCCAAGAGAGATAGCTCATCAAATAGGCTCTAGTGCCATTCTTCTTCGTCAACTTTGCTTTCGAGAAAGACGCGAAGGGAAGGTATTTCCATCTCGAAGAGTAGGACTTCTCCCATATCATACACTAAAGAATAAGGGGTAGACCCAGTGGGTCTTTTGATTGAAGTGCGATGGCCCAAAGGGCGTAAGGGATCTGGTCAGTCCAATCTCCGTAACTCTCAGTCATCTTGCTGATTATGGCTTTGAGACTTTTATTTGCAACTTCGACGGCACCATTGGGTTGGGGTCGGTAGGGAGAATATTTGTATCTTTAAATTTCGTACTCATCGACTAGTTATGTAACCTCATCTTTAAAATGGATCCCATTATCTGACACTAACCTGTGGGGAACTCCGTATCGGAAGAAAATGTTCCTTCTGATAAACTTGACCACTTTCTTAGCATTCAACACCGCGTATGAATCATCTTCGACCCATTTGGTGAAGTAATCAATGGTGATCAGGATGAATTCATGGCCATTTGAAGCTTTGGGAGTAACCTTCCCTATGATGTCGATGTCCCAAGTGGAAAAGGGCGAAGGAGAGGTCATGTTGTATAGCTCGCGAGGAGGCAAGTGTTAGAGATTGGAGAACTGTTGGCATTTGAGGCATCTTTGGACATAGGTAGTGCAATATTCAACCATAGTGGTCCAACATTACCCTTGACAGGTGATCTTTTTGATAAGCATGTGACCGTTCATGTGGGGACCGCATTCCCCACCGTGGATCTTCTGCATTATTTCTTCAACATCAGCCCCTACTATGCAATGCAAATGGGTTTCATTGAAGTTTCTTTTGAACAGTGCTTTATCACAGATGATATACTAGGCAACCAACTTATGAAGGATCGCACGGTCTTTTTTATCGGCGTCTTGGGGATACCTACCATGTTTGAGGAAGTGCCAAATTTCGTAGTACCATAACTCGACCATATTATAAACCTCCTAGGTAATGAGTTCAATATGGTAGCAATGGGTTGACTTAGCTTGAATCTGAACTAGGAAATGGACCATTGTTATTCCCTCAAGCATGTCGACCATAGAGGCAAGGGTATAAAGGGCGTTAGCCAAGCTATTCTTTGCACAGGGCAAGTAGTGGAAGGTGACATCATTAAATTGGGAGGCCAGTTCTTCTAAGTGAGCGTGGAAGGATGGGAGTTTTTAATCTTTGACTTTCCATTTTCTGAGGATTTGGCTGATGATAAGGGTAGAGTCTCCGTAGATGTCTTGGTGTCGAATTCCTTTTTAGAGGGTGATCTTGAGGCCTATAGTGCATGCCTCATACTTGGTTATGTTATTGGTGCAAGTAAAGTCTAGTTTTATGACAATTGGGGTGTGAGAGTCATCAGAGGAAATTAGGAGTATCTAAATAATGTATCCTTTCTTGTTAGCAGCTCTGTCAAAGAACATTTTCCATCGGAGGTCCTCCTAAGAGGTGCAGATAATATCTTCATCTATAATTTCAGAGACCAAAACATCGGATTTTTCCATGGGGTAATCGATAAGGAAGTTAGAGATGGCTCTCCCTTTCATAGCTTTCTACGTGACGTACACAATATCGAACTCGACTAGCAATATTAACCAACGGGCCATTCAACTGGACAAAGCGGGATTTTTTAACAAGTACTTAATGGGATCTATGGGGGATACAAGTCTGATGGGGAAGGAAAGTATGTAATGTCATAATTTGTGCATGACCCCGACCAGGGAAACACATGCTTTCTCCAAAGCAGTGTAGCTGACTTTGTACACAACTAATTTTTGTCTAGCGTAGTAAATGTCTCTTTCCTTATGGAATTCTTCAATGTATTGGGCCAGCAAATTACCTACGGTATTATTTTTCACGGTCAAGTATAGGAGTAGTCGGAGACCTAGATATGGAGGCATAAGCACCGGAGGTCGAGTGAGGTATTGTTTGATTCTGTCAAAGGTTTCTTGGAAATCCTCATTCCAAACTTTAGTATAATATTTTTAGAGAATCTTGAAAATGGGTTCGTAGATAGAAGTCAATTGGCTGATGAACCGACTAATGTACTGTAATTTTCTCAGGAATCCTCAGATTTTCTTCTTAATTAATGGTGGTGGCATCTCAAATACGACTTTCAGCTTGGTACGGTCTTCTTTGATTCACTTCTCACTTATCATAAATCCTAAAAATTTCCCTTTCGTGACGCCGAATACACATTTCTGTGGGTTTAACCACATCTAGTATTGATGTAATCGTTCGAAAAACTTTTCGAGAGTGGTAATATGACCTTACCGAGTCTTAGATTTGATGATCATATCATCCACATAGACTTTAATTTCTTTGTGAATAAGGTCATGCAAGATGGTTGTAGCAACCCTTTAGTAGGTAGCCCCGACGCTCTTGAGTCTGAATGGCATGATACTGTAGAAGAAGGTTCCCAATGTGGTGATTAAGGAAATTTTCTCCTGATGGTCAGGGTGAATCTTTACCTGGTTTTATCTCGAAAATCCATCAAGAAATGACTCAAGGACGTGGCTAGTCGTGTTGTCTATGATCATATCGATGTTGGCTAATGGGTAGTCGCCCTTCGAGGATGCTTTATTAAAATCCTGGTAGTCAACGCACATGCGGACTTTCCCTCCTGACTTCGACACTGGGACGATGTTGGTGAGCCATATAGGGTATTCGAATACGCTAATAAAACCTACGTTCAGTTACTTGACCACTTCTTCTTTGACTTTGAGCGACAGTTCGATATGGAGCTTTCGTAGCTTCTGTTTAATCTGTTTACATTTTGGGAATATTGGGATTTTGTGTTGAGATATTTATTGGTCAATGTCGGGCTTGTCATCGTAGGACCATGCAAAGACGTCCACAAATTCCTTCAATAATGCCTCTAATTGTGCACGCTCATGCTTGTTAAGGGTGGGCCCTATCCTAATGTCGCTCTAATGGCTACTAGAATCGAGATTAATAACAACAGTCTCATCATCATTAATTTGAATACGGTTATGTTATTTTTTATTCTTCTTATTAAGATTAGTTAAGAATTGTTCATTTGCAAAATCATCATCATTAAGAGTTTGATTAGGATCACGACAATTGATGTAAGGCACAATAACATACTTGAAATCTTCATTTATTTTATTTTCAGGAAAAACAGCATTGAGAACCTCGTCAAAAGATTTATCAGTTACATTGATGTCAGAAAAGGGAACAACAACTTCGGATGAAGAGATTTGGACAAGGTAGACAGTAAGGTTGGCTTGATTCTGGGAAGGTTGGACAGACACAACCTTCTAGTTGAGGAGAGGCACGTCAGCTGCTCTGATATGAGTAGACGGGTCCAACGGTACGATACCTAAAAGGATCATGCAAGGACTCAGCCCCTGTGTCATGGCTTTTTTAGTGAGAGGTTGAACTTCATGCAGACAGTCTGCGGCCCAAGGGTTGATATCTTGAAAGAAGATTTCCAACCCCAGTATCATCTTCTTATCAACTTAGTCATATCATGGTTGGGGGAGGTGTGTATAAAGGAAAATATTCACTCTCCATGATAAACCTTCCATTCAGAGTGTCTCTCAAAATAGTCCTTTCTTCTTCAAATCTTCTTTTGAGTCATGGTTATATGAGGGCTTTGAGTTCTTATAGTAAAGGTTAGTAACCCAGGACATATGGGGGAAAGTCCTCCTTCAATACTATGGTGCCAAAGATCCCTTGATAGCGTCGCCATATCCCCATTCTCGGCATGAAATGCATGTTCTTGAACATCTGAATAATTTTGGCGTTGCTATGAGGGTTTCGGACAAACCCGGTCTTTAAAATTATCTCCTGCTGGAAGGGGAAGCGGGTCAACTCTAAAGACAGAAAGGAGCGTGTCATTTGTCCTATGCTAAATCTCTAATACTGGATTGTTAGTACTGGTGGTGTCTGAACTATCATCATCCCCCAAGATGGTGATAACCGACCATTAGTGAAGAATTTTGTTTTCTGATGAAGAGAAGACGATACCCCTCGGATACTGGGGAGCCATGGACGACCAAGAAAAAGGTTGAAACATATATCTATGTCAATCACCTTGAACCCAAAGATAGGATTGATAGGGCCACCCCCTATTGTGAGTTTTATGGACCCCATTAACTCTTGGTGGGTATTGTCATAAGCACGCACGGCGACGGAAGTGGGAGAGAGATAACCAACTTTCAAGCCTAAGAAATTGAAGGTTCTGAGAGGGCAAACTTTGAGGGCATATTCGTTATCAACAAGTGCGAGTGGGACTGCCTTTACCAATACTTAAATGGAGATGTTTAGGGCATAATTATGGTCAGGGCCGATCTTTGGTATCTCTTCTTTGGAAAAGGAAAGGAGTCTAGAAGAGGTCAATGAAAAACCGAATACGCCCATGAAACAAATATACGCGCAAATGAACATACTTTGATTTCATGCAAGTTTTATAATAACATATATATAATCAAATCAATAAAAACGTTATCATTCAACTAATCAGATTTTAATACATGCGGAAATTAAGATCAATTAAATCTGATTTATTCTAAAGTCAAACTAATAATAATCTGATTTATTACGTTACAATTCAATATATTTCATATGATTAATTATTCCAATTCAAGTTATTAAATCATGTAATAATTTTAATTCTAAATCATACATATAATAGCATAAGGAAAATAAGAATAACAAGTATGATTTTTTTACGTGGTAAAAACTCGAACTAGGGAAAACATCCATGGTGACCTCTACGCCACAAAACAAAAATTCCACTAAAAAAGAATATAGGTTACAAGCTATATAACAAACTAAACACACACACACAGACCTAATCTAAGTCCATAATTTTTACCAACTCCTCTGGATTATTCTGACTTCTCCCAATGCTCTGATGTTGAAGTTATTCTCTCAGCATTGTTCCTCTTCTCCTTTTTAGCAAATTCCAATTCAGTCAAAACTGATCTCTCAACATACTAGTTGTGCAAAACATGTAAGTGAATATGTTCTAAATGCAAACCATGCAAGAACTTAATTCTTAACACAAGCATATAAGTTTTCTATAAAAACTTACAAAAATGCTTTTGTAATCAAGCACATAAGTTTTCTATAAAAACTTAGGAAAAATACATTTTCAATTAACAATCAATTAAGTTTTCTACAAAAACTTACAAAATAAATTTTCAATCATAAATCTTATAATCATTCTTTCTATGAAATACATACAACACTTATCATGGAGACATAACAAGATTATTCGATCATTTAAAAATGTGTTTTCAATCTCTCAAAGATATAAAATTCAATTTTATGAGGAAAGTGTTTTACAAATAATTTCACAAATGTAAGAAAACAGATCTTTAAAAAGATTTTCAATAAACATATAAAATCTGGAAAAATTCTAACTTCAACATTATATAACATCTAACACAAAATCAGAATATTTAGATCATAAAAATATTCCATAAAATTCGGATCTAAAAATCTAAGGAATTCTAGTTTTTGTAAAAAAAAAATCAGATGAAAGTATATAAATTCTCTTTACAATAACACAATATTTCAATCTCTAAAATATAGATGGTGTGTAAGATCATTGAGAATTCAAAAATAAAAACAGGAAAGAGATGAAGTAGAAATAAACACAATGTGTGTAAAATAACATTCAATCTCTCTCTTAGATATTCTCTCTAATTCTCTATATTTTTCTCTCTACAAATTTCCAACCCTCTTATGTTTCTCACTCTAGAAAATATATGATCTGAAAAGTCTAGCTCCAGATAAACTCTCTAATGATGTTTATATAGGTGAGAAAACAATATTCTAGAAACTCTAAAATCAAGGGTTCAGATTAAAAGTTTTTAATCCTAAGGTTGAGATTAATTAAAGTTAAAACTAATTAACTGATTTAACAAACCACACAACTTAAGTCAATTATAACCACATTGAACAACCTTCTCTTGAAAACCATTATGGTATAGGTGTTAAAGCAAAAATTCTCCGTCTACGTGGACTAGTCAGAAAAGGACGCATGTCATCCTACGTGGAAATAGTTATACTTGCTCGGCACCCGAGGAGAGTTGGTCAGCATACCAACCAACTCAAGGAAGACCAACCACCCTAGAAGACCAACATTCATATTCATTGTACATAGATGTAAATGTCTGAATATATAAAGACATTATATCTCTTGGATTCCCATCATTATAAATACATGCATTCCCTTAGCCGGGGGGACAAGATGAACAAGTAAGCAATTCTCTACATATCTCTCTCTCTCTCTCTCTCTCTACACGATATTATGTTATTGTACACCCCTGGGAATAAAATAATAGTGGATGTAGGCTTTTGCTTATAGTCGAACCACTTTAAAAATCGTTGTCTCTTATTTGCTTGATTGAGTTGCTTATTTGTTTGATGTTATCACCACTTCATCTTCAATCATCATCTTCACACCTCCATTTTATCTGTAACAATAGGGTTTTATTGTAATAAACTCACAACGGATATATTTAGGACAGGTAGCACTAAAATCTAATAAGTAACTGGCAGTTAAAAGAAGTTAACAGTGCAAGTGGACGAGGCTACTGCTCCTAAAAAAATCCAACGGTTCTAAGCGAGTCACATAGTTGTTGTAACTGACGTGGGTATAGCTGTTTAAAATATAGGATCCTAACCAAAATCTCAAGTCCTACTAAACTTCCATAGCTTGTCTACTCGAAATAACTGGATAATCTACTAGACAACCAAAGCATCCTAATAGACATAAGGGTCTATGTCTGATTCGACAAGTTAAGATGTACACTATAAGGTATAGGCTATATGACTAGGACTGCTCCTAATAGTGTACAATACACAGTAGGTCAAAATCTCGGTTAAAAGAAACCAAGTTTAGAGATATAAAATCTCGATCACAGCAGTTCTAACGCATAGAACAAAGGTTTAAAAAATAAACCTAAAAACTTATGGAAAAGGACGAAATCAAAGAAGTGGGTTATAGCAGTTATATACTTAACAGGTCAATTCGGTCAACATTAAGTCTAACATGAGTGGTGTACTCGCCTAAGGCTAGAAGGCTTTAAAATCTAAGGTTTAAAAAATAAACCTATATCACCTATGGCAGAAACCATGTAGCAGGTCTAACTAAGACATGGGGTAATGACCCTAAGCTAGTACAATCGGTTAACTAAGGCTATATAAGTACGCCTAATATGTCTAATAAATCCAAGTAGGTACAAACAAAATGGCTAGCAGGTATAAAGGCATGAGACCTAGTATCAGCTAATAAGATAAAAAAATAATAGCAAAAGGCTTTACTAATCTCATGGGTGGTCAAAATAGTACAGTTATGATAATAACATGTCACGCATACATAAAGACATACATCCATATGAATTGTTAAAAAAAAAATTCAAAAGGTAATTTATTTTCACATTTCATTTTAATTTTCAAATAGATTATGAAAATTATTTTACAATCACAAACTTAATTTCATTAAAATATGAACCAAATTGTTTTCAGAATAAGAAATTCATTTTAAATAAAAGTTGCGCCAATTTTATTTAAAAAAATGTTTAGGCAACCAATACATTAACAAAATTAATATATGCATGAGTTCCTAATGTGTCAAGTGCAAATGTGCATCATTGTGTAGAGTCGAGTGCAAATGTACATCACACGTGAATACCTTTACTCGGATATATCATTGTGTAAAGTCGAGGCATGTTGAGTCGAGTAATGTCGTTTGATGTACAAAGGAGAAGGTTTGTACTAAAAAATATGTTTTGACACAATATCCAAATTATTTGAAATGCCTAAATAATGTAGACTCAAGTAAGTGAAAGATTTAGGGTGTTTCAGTCAAGGACCCAACCATATTTATGGCTTATTCTGGAGTAGTGGTAGGAGAGACTGTAGTCACAGTGAGGAGTTTTATCAGAGCATTTTGGTGCAACTGGGAGGATATGGAAAGTCCCCATAAGGTGATGTTGAATTGGGTTTTATTGAGATGATCAAGGACTTTACTTTCTTCGATGGTCATCTCGTGCATGGGAAGTTCTTTAGTAACTCCCTTTTCCCTTATCTATCTCGACCACATGAGGAATCGGATCTTTCTAGTGTCTTCCTGACCTGGTTAAGTGATTTACTGAGGTGGTGAAGAACAGGAACCTCGTGTCTTCATATATTTCTGGCCGAATGACTATCTTGTTGATTTCCCCTAAAAAAATTTCGAAGGATATCATTCCGCACAAACTGTCTTCTAGACTGGTTTATTTATGACTAGGCTCATCATCTAAGCTGTCAAAGTCGTCTCCCCATCCGGTGGAGACCATATGCTCTTTCCAAGAGAAATTAATGCATTCAACAACCTCGACGTCTCCCCATCATACAAATCTTCCCACTCAACGAGGAGTTGCAAGAGTAAAGGGACCAATCGTCCCTGAAGCTTCAAAGCGGTGATACTGAAAATTCACATGTCTATCAAAATGTATCAGCCATAATCTGAAATATGTCATTTAGACTGACTTGATCAATAAGTAGCATCCAATCATATGATTCCCAAGATATTTTGGGGCTTACATTAACAAGCCACTGAATTTACGATAATCAAAAGTCATCTTTACTAGAAATTTTAACCCAAACTCGAGGAGTTGGTCCAATATAGAAGGTAACTCCATATCCTTCCCTTCAAATCGGGTTTAGATGATGATACAGGCCCTTAAGAAGAGTGACACATCTTTTTCAGTGAAGCAAGTAGGGTGTAGGAGAAAATACGGGCAAACTTTGAGTGGTTTGGGTGAGATTACGGGTATGATGGGTGCTTTACTAGGCACGATTTGGGTAGATGGATAAAATTCTGGGTCATTCTCTAGAAATAGGGTTATGAGTGGTGTTAGGTTTAGGATAGGATGATAGGGCGATGATACCCCGGTCAATTAAACCTTGGATCACATTTTGAAGGTGGAAACATTAGGTGGTGGTATGGCCAGTAGATTGGTGGAAATCATAGCGGGCATCGGCTTTGAAATTTTTAGGGATTGGATTTGGTAATGGGTGAGGGTCTAAGGGTTTGATGAGGTTTCAGCTCAGTAGGGCCTGGTAGACTTTTGACAGGGAAGCATAGAGTTCAGTGTACTCCTGGTAGGGTTAGGGCGATTTTCTGGTACCCAAAAGGAGAAATGTTATTGATTGTTGAGGCAGTAGCACTAGCAGGCTTCTCATATTTTTCGGGAGTGAATTTTTTATCACTTTCTTCGACTCAAATTCGACTTTGGAAATGTTTTCCTCAATTTCTATACTGGCCTCTTGAAGGGATCGAAAGTGTGGGTAATATTGTCCTCCCATGGATGTTCGAATATGAGGCAAGAATTTCTTCTTCACAATACTGACTTGTTCCTCCTCAGAGGGTTTGTTGGTCATGATAGCAATTTTCTCTCTCCACCTTCCTATGAAGATACTAACTGTTTCTCCAAGGTTCTGCTTAAGAAGCTCTAGATCTGGCTATATAACCTCTAGCTCCTCATTGTACTTATACTGTGACATGAATTCCCTGGCGACATCCTCCCAACTACGAATTCTAGATTCTTCGATTGATAAAAACCAACGAAGGGACCTTTCTTTCAAGGTTTACTAAAACACCTGGCCATTATCTTTTCAGAGGTACTAGGGAGGGTTAGGGCTCAGTGATAGCTTCGAAGGTGAACAATTAGGGGTTTTCTTCCCCAAACTTCGTGATGTTTGACATCTTAAACTTCTATGGCGTCTTTGGGATAAAGAGACATATGGGTGTAGTCCATGTAATTACTAAATATCTTGACTTGGTCAAACTTCGTCTACAACTACTTGAGGTCTTCCTTGACCTTATTTAGTTCCTCTTCCTTAGGACCCGTGGGTACTGGCAGGTTAGCCCCTAGCTGGGCAAGGTTCAGAATAGGGAGCCGAGCTGGTGGTGGCCCATTGGCAGGCAAAGTGCGTGGAGCATCATAATACTCTTTTAGGACCCAAACAGACTCGGGAGCAGGTGGACCCATGGCATAAGGAAATAGGACCTCGTGTTCTTAGAGAATCTAGTCCCAATGATATTGTATCTCATAGACCTCAATTTATAGGTTGTCAATCTTGGCAAAAAGTTAGGCCAATACGGTCATCAGATTGGGCTGCGCATTCAGTTTTTGGTCGGCGTTCTCCATGAAGAGCTCGTGAAAGTAAATCACAAACTCGGATGAGGTAGCAGAAGAATTAATGGAGCTTTGGGTATGCGATCGACCTGAGAGGAAAAATGGTTCGAATTTATTTTTGGAAGAAGGAGGGAGAAAATTTGGGGTATTTTGGAAAAAGGAGAAAAATGTTTTTGGTATTTTTAAAAAAATGAGGGAAAAGGAGAGGAATCTCAGCATGATTATTATTAATGTTATTAGTAGATTCCCACTTGCATTGGGTTTGTCTAAATGCAGAAAAAATGTCGGACAGGATCTGAGCCTAGGAAAATAAGGTTTGAAAATATATAAGACACGGTTGGACTTGTTTCCAAGCTCACAAATGGGATCCTGTTTTGAAAAAAAGGCTAAATGGTGCGAAAATCTGGGCGGTATGCCGACCCAAAATTTAGTAAGAGTTCCGCATGGTAATCGACAAACTATATATGAGTGTCCTAGGTTTGACACCTATATGATGTTTGTGCAATTTTCAGGTTAGTGGAAGGGTTCCCCCCTTTGGCATGACTTCCATAATATACCTAGTGCTTATAAGGACAATCATTCATCGGTATATATGGACAAGCCATATGATATACCTGAGTGTACGTGAATTGCCTCATTATATACCTCTTAGGGACAGTAAGTATGAGAGAGAGTTCGATATACTTGACTTACATGAACGAGTTCCCTGCTATAGGAGTACGATGCGGGGATAAACGTTCGATATACGTCTACAGGAGGCCAATGGAAGATGAGAGTCATATCGCTTAGGCTAACTGTGACCAGCAGGCCCAGTGCCCATCAATAAGTTGTAACGCCCCGCACTTGTATGGGAAATTAAATTCAATAATTCAGTGTAATTTGGGAATTTAAGAAATTATTGCGAATACTAAATTTTGGAGTTTTTAAGGATTAGATGATTTTCGATGGGTGTTATATTCACTTTTGAGATTAAGTAAATGAGCTGGAGTATTTTAATTATATGTCGCAGCTGGGTAAAGCGATGGAGAGTAATATTTTAATGGGAAAACCCGCATGTAGATGTATTGGATTAAATTAGTGAGTTACAGTCAAGTACCTTGGATGGATATTCCCATTGCACGGTGAGTCTCGGAATGGCCAAAATAGTCAGAATAGAGTATCCGGGGGTAGAAATTGAGTTTTGGGAAATTTTGGGTCAGTAGGGACTCATAATTGAGTAAACGAGTCATTTTTGGATTTAATAGGGATAAACCCTCTTCTTTCCCTATAATACAGGAGAGAGTGGGAGAAAGAAAGAAAAAGAGAGAAAAGAAGAAGATAAGAAAGGAAGAGGAGAAAAGAGGAGAGAAAAAGAATTTCCAGGCCAAACTCTGCGGGATTCGACTCGGGATCGTCGGATTTTATCCTCCAGGCAAGTGTTTACTTGCTTTATTTATTTTTGAGCATCAATCTCATATCATAGTTGGTAATAACAAATTATACGATCTTGGGATTTGGGTTTTCGTGAATCAAATGGGTTTTTCGGAAGTTTAACAGGTAAAACCCAGAAACTGTCAAATTGGAGAAACTTAGGAATTAACTGAATTTAGTTGTTGATTTTGGTTCTAGGATGATTGTAACCTATTTTCTTTTATTTAAAACTTTTTGGTTGGGGTCATATAAGGTTGGGAGAAGGAGTAAAAAGGGCTGGAGGTTCGTTAATGGTCGAAACAGGGGCGAAAAAGAAGCTGTCGTGTTTGATCGATCGATCGACGGCCAAAGGTCGATTGATCGATCAAACAAAAATTTTGGCAATTTCGACTTAGTTAATTTAAATGGGATAAATTCCCACATTTATGATTTTTAGCTTATTTATTCGACGAAATAAATATTCACCTAGGGGAATGTATTCCTAATTATTCAAGGGAGTTACAATTGGGAATTGGAGAGTGTAAAAATGTGTGTCGCAAAAGGGATGGTTTGGATGAAAATAAATAAAGTGAGAAATTAAAGGTTTGGGGTTCCTAAAATAGAGTGGGGACCTCTAAATTATTATTTGAGTGAAATATAGTCCTTGAGTGCTTGGAAATGATATCCACGACCTATCTAAATTAAGGGTGTTTAGTGACAAATATTTCTTGGGATAATTTCAGTGGGCATTTAGGCATATATAATCGTGCGTGTAGAAAATGTAATTATATCGTTTATGGTTGAGTAAATCCTACAAGAATACTAGGATGAATTGGTATAGTTGGAGAAATTATATAAATCCTTATGTGCGAATAAGGTACGGGTTATTTATCAAGTGAGGGAATACTTTTGGATTTAGTATTGCGAGTGTGCGAATACTTGAATGATTATATTTAGGAGAATCTTTGGGGTTATTGGTCATCGTTATGTGTGATTGGCAATTATGGCCATATATATATATTTGAGGAAAAATGTGGAATATATATATACGATGTGATTAAAGTATATATATATATATATATATATATATATATATATATATATATATATATATATATATATATATATATATATATATATGTGTGTGTGTGTGTGTGTGTGTGTGTGTGTGTGTGTGAATGGTATATATATTTATGTGAAGCATACCCCTTCTATGCTATCATGGGAAGTTGCACGATGTGGGTGAGGCCCCTGGCTTGAGGAGCAGGGAGCGTATTGTCCCCAGGTCATAGCGTCCATTTTATATTGTGTGATTTTTATTAGGGGTGAGACGTGGTGGGTATGTTTCGCCTCACTTTCGGGGAGAACTATGACCGCTTTCCATACGTTGTGATTTGGGTTTTACCAAGGCGGTGTGAGATTCCGACCGTTGGTACCTAGGATGATACGTGAGCGATTCCCTGGTAGGTGATAGCATAGAGACCGCATCCTCGTGTTATAGCTCGTTGGTATGGTTATTATAATGGTGTGTATAGTATATTACTTGTGCATTATATCCGGACGTATATAGTGATATGCATACGAAGTGTGTATGATAATGTATATAATTATATGAGTATACCTATACATTGCGTATTGAGGGCCTAATGGATCTCGACGATCGACGCTGCCAAGTAGTAGTGTATCGGGGGGTTCCTTGTTTGGATTTCGCTTCGCGAGACACCCCACGTACGAACATGGCACAGTGTGGAAACTGGGGAGAAGTTATCCCTTAGTACTTATATATATATACGTGGTGGGTTGAGGGCTTAATGGATCTCGACGAACAACACTGCCAAGTAGTAGTGTATTAAGGGGCTTCCTTGTTTGGATTTCACTTCGCGAGACACCCCACGCACGAATTTAGCGCAGTGTTGGGAATGGGGAGACGTTTAGCCCTTAGTACCCAATTTACTTAGGACCTTTAGGGTTTGGGGTGACGGATTGGTTAGGCAGAGTAGCTTAACTAGTATGTTTAGAGGGATACGCTAAGAGTGCACTATTAGAAGAGAGGCAAGGGGTATCTCATGGGAGTACGATACCAATTTAAATATGAGATAAAACATATTTTCTTAAATAAAACATTTATGCACTTGCTAAATATTTTCACAACTCGGGCTCTGACCCGTTTCTATATTTTTTCCTCTCTTGCTATATACTATATATATATATAGGTGTCCAGACACAAGGTTGCCTGGATGATGATCCTTTCGAGTCAGACGTCTGCTGCAGCAGCCATGGATGCATGATGGTTTTAGGTAGATGCTTATATCCTTGAAATCTTGATAGGATTTCCTATATAAATACTCGGGTCAAAAGCCCAACTGCATTTATTTATTCCTTTACTGCCTTTTATGCGGATTTTATTTGGTAGTATTATTGTTAAACCGAGTGTTCGGTTATTTTATTTCTTTTCAGTTCCATTTATATAAACTGTGTGAATTCTTTAAGTGTATAGTTTGTTTAAAAAGATTAGTTAAATAAAATTTTGACGTCAGCCTAATAGGTTATTAGTAAATAATTTGGTTTTCGACAGTGATGCTAAGAATGAACCATATGTGACTCCTGTTTTAATTTGGTACAGGAATGATCGCCCAGTATTTTATTAGGCGAGGTGTCACAGATGGTATCAGAGCATCAGGTTCTAGTAACCTTAGGAATCGGTGCGGACGTACTACGCTTTCAACGTTGCTCTCGATTTGATATAGAGCGTTAGGATTAGGGATGTTGATTCCTCTTGTGATATTTCGTTCTCCTTCCGTTTCATAAGATTATAGCAATCTTTTGCGCGCTCGTTTGTGACTCGTTTGCTGATCGATGAAGGACGACCACAAAAGGCCATTGCAAGGGTAGCAGAAGGCAAGACTTATTTGGGGAGGTTAGTTGATGTTGGAGACTAGGACCATAGTAGAGGTCACTCTCCTTGTGGCATTTGTCAAAGGTGGTTGAAATGACTACTAAGGTATATTGGTTATAATTATCCATGCACCGTTATAGGAGAGGGTGGTGCTAAAACTTAAATTACCCAGTGAAGTAAATTGGGGAAAAAAAAGGTTCGAAAGGTCCTTGATAAGGACCATATGTTGAAGTTGAGATTATACCGTGTAAGTGTAAGGTGATTCAACGGAAGTGTAGGGCTTAGAAGTTTTGGCTTAAAGCAGGGTGTGGAAATACCCATATGTGAAAATTAGAGGAAAAATTTTCACTCGTAGGAGCAATATTGAAATGGTGGGAACGGTGGTCACCATATTCTGGGGAGCAGGATTTTTTGCTCATAGAGGAATCTCACGGACAGTTTTTAACCGCAAATTTCTTAGGTTATTTAGGAATGAAGAGAATACCATTTTGGATTATTCACAAAGGGATCGTCCAGAGGCCGACGGTGAATAAAGAGTGATATGGAGAAATGAACCTAGTACCGAGTTAAGGTAGGTACAATGAAGACAGAGTCTGTCAGTGGAATGATAGGCTCACTAGAGAAGTGTTGTTAACACTTAGGGAGAAGTGGTGTTCGTGAAACCCCAATGGTGGACATACACCTGGGGAATTCATTAAAACCGGGTTGTTGAGGCCGGTACTGTAGTTTCCTCTTGATGCAGAAGTTAAAGGGACTATGAAGGCGATTGTTGTGATCGAGGCCATAGTGCCTGAGAATAACCTTAATATGGTCAAGGTGGAAAGACATGGGGGAATGTTGTAATGTGGAGTGTATAACCACACGCTTTAATCTTTCCCAGTAGGAGTTAAAGGTCAAGAGTAGGGTGCATGGATGGGCGCATTAAGTTAAGTACTTTCGGTTTAGTTAGGGGCATTGATCTAAGACCGCACCAAGTTCGGGATTCAGTTTGGAGTAGCCAGAGTAATTGGCAAGAATGTTATTATGAGTTTCATCTCAGGTGGAGGAGGTATAGTTAGGCTGACTAGATAGATTCACGGTATTTCGTTAGCCCTGGACTCGTATGTGTAATTTGAGCATTTGGCGCTATCAGTAATATTATGTAGTGTAGGTCTATGTGTTTTTTCGCGATAGCTGCGTAATATTTTGAATATACATATCTGGTTTATACTACTCGTTCTATGTGTGATATATGAGTATGGTATTATTTTGAGTATAATATATTCTTCGTTGTTCGGAGCGATAGCAGGTTAATGATTGCAAGACTATCGTGTCCGCGGTTCCAGGGTGGAACAGGTAATTGTTGCGATATCTCACCTGGATACAGGTTGAGTTCGCCTTGGTTATTATGGGTAGGTGAAACTTGGGTGAGCAAATGTTTCATTATCGTGATGTGAGTGCGTGGCAACCTTATAAAGTATACCTATACATTGTGTATTGAGGGCGTAATGGATCTCAACGATCGACGCTGCCAAGTAGTAGTGTATCGAGGGGGTTCCTTGTTTGGATTTCGCTTCGCGAGACAACCCACACACGAACATGGCACAGTTTGAAAACTGGGGAGAAGTTATCCCTTAGTACTCATATATATATATATATATATATATATGGTAGGTTGGGGGGTTAATGGATCTGGACGAACAACACTGCCAAGTAGTAGTGTATCGGGGGGTTCCTTATTTGGATTTTGCTTCGCGAGACACCCCACGCACGAATTTAGCGCAGTGTTGGGAATGAGGAGACGTTTAGCCCTTAGTACCCCGTTTACTTAGGACCTTTAGGGTTTGGAGGTGACGGATTGGTTAGGCATAGTAGCTTGACTAGGATGTTTAGAGGGATACGCTAGGAGTGCACTATTTGAAGAGAGGTAAGGGGTATCTGATGGGAGTGCGATAACAATTTAAATATGAGATCAAACATATTTTCTTAAATAAATCATTTATGCACTTGCTAAATATTTTCACAACTCGGGCTCTGACCCGTTTCTATATTTTTTTTCCTCTCTTTCTATATATTATATATATATAGGTGTCCAGACACAGGGACGCCTGGATGATGATCATTTCGAGTCAGACGTCTGCTGCAGCAGCTGTGGATGCATGCAGGTTTTCGGTAGACGCTTCTATCCATGAAATCTTGATAGGAGTTACTGTATAAATACTCGGGTCAAAATCCCAGCTGAATTTTTTTATTCTTTTATCGCCTTTTATGCTGATTTTAATTGGGTTGTATTATTGTTAAACCGAGTTTTCGGTTATTTTATTTATTTTCAGTTCCATTTATATAAAATGTGTGAATGCTTTAAGTGTATAGTTTGTTTAAAAAGATTAGTTAAATATAATTTTGACGCCAGCCTAATAGGTTATCAGTAAATAATTTGGTTTTCGATAGTGATGCTAAGAATGAACCATATGCGACTCCTGTTTTAATTTGGTATAGGAGTGATCGCACGGTATTTTATTAGTCGGGGTGTCACATATGGTATCAGAGCATCAGGTTCTACTGTCCTTAGGAATCTGTGCGGACGTACTACGCTTTCAACTTTGCTCTCGATTTGATATAGGGCCTTAGGATTAGGGATGTTGATTCCTCTTGTGATATTTCATTCTCCTGCCGTTTCATAAGATTATAGTAATCTTTTGCGTGCTCGTTTGTGACTCGTTTGCTGATCGATGAAGGACGACAACGGAAGGCCATTGCAAGGGTAGCAGAAGGCAGGACTTATTTGGGTAGGTTAGTTGAAGTTGGAGACTAGAACCATAGTAGAGGTCACTCTCCTTGTGGAATTTGTTAAAGATGGTTGAAATGACTACTAAGGTATAGTGGTTATAATTATCCACACACCGTTATAGGAGAGGGTGGTGCTAAACTTAAATTACCCAATGAAGTAAATTGGGAAAAGAGAGGTTCAAAAGGTCCTTGATAAGGACCATATGTTGAAGTTGAGATTATACCGTGTAAGTGTATGGTGATTCAACGGAAGTGAAGGGCTTAGAAGCTTTGGCTTAAAGTAGGTTGTGGAAATACCTATATGTGAAAATTATAGGAAAATTTTTCACTCGTAGGAGCAATATTGAAATGGGGGGAACGGTGGTCACCATATTCGGGGGAGCAGGATGTTTTGCTCTTAGAGGAATCTCACGGATAGTTTTTAACCGCAAATTCCTTGGGTTATTTAGGAAGGAAGAGAATACCGTTTAAGATTATTCACAAAGGGATCGGTTAGAGGCCGACACTGAATAAAGAGTGATATGGATAAATGAACCTAATACCGAATTAAGGTAGGTACAATGAAGACAGAGTCTTTCAGTGGAATGATAGGCTCACTAAAGAAGTGTTGTTAACACTTAGGGAGAAGTGGTGTTCGTGAAACCCCATTGGTGGACATCCACCTAGGGAATTCATTGGAACGGGGCTATTGAGGCCGGTACTGGAGTTTCCTCTTGACGCAGAAGTTAAGGGGACTATGAAGGCAATTTTCAGGATCGAGGCCATAGAGCCTGAGAGGCTGATAACCTTAATATGGTCAAGGTGGACAGACATGGGGGAATGTTTTAATGTGAAGTGTATAATCACAGGCTTTAATCTTGCCTAGTAGGAGTTGAAGGGCAAGAGTAGGGAGCATGGATGCGGGCATTAAGTTAAGTACTTTCGATTTAGTTAGGTCATTGAGCGAAATAGGAAGGTGTTAGGCACCTATCCCGCCCTTTCGATCTCTCATGGGCATGTGTTAATCTTCTCCTATACAACTTCGTGATGTGTGTGATTATGTGCATAATATAAATGGAGGGTGTAATTGCTCGTCTCGTGTCATGAATAAAGGCGAAGCGAGGCCATCCTTAGGAGTGTTCCCAAAATACTAATAAAAAATGTGACGTAAGTGTTTGTCGATTCACAAATCGCTATGAAGGAACGATTGCGTATTTCGAATAAGACACATGAAAGCAAGAATATAAAATGTATATATCATGAATATATTACGAGAATAAAATCACAAATGTATATGGGGGGAGGACTCAAGTCAAGGGATTCACCCAAGACGCCTACGTAGCCCGGGGTCATCAAAGTCCATGTAGTTCGAAGACAATATGAGGTGGATTTCACCCATAAATCCAATCGGGGACTTTATTATATGTGTGTATAGAAAAAGGTGTTTTAGTGTGAGAAAGTGTGATGATAAATCCCCATTTGGAGTTTATAAGTAAACCCTTTTTTTCTTATTTTTGCGTCTTTCTATAAAATAAGTATGTGCGGATAATAATAATAATAATAATAATAATAATAATAATAATAATAATAATAATAATAATAATAATAATAATAATAATAATAATAATAATAATAATAATAATAATAATAATAATAATAATAATAAAAAGTTTGGAATTAAGATGTGTGATGTAATGAAGTAAAATACTAAAGTGAAAATGAAGTAACTAATGCAAAATTAAGATAATTTAAAGACACGGAGGAAGAAATGGACCTCCTTATGAAGTCTTGAAGTTGATCTTGCTTGTAGATGCGTTGATCTCAAGATGAAGTGATGGTGGTTTGAGGAGGTGGGTAGGAATTTAATCAAAAGAGTATAAAAATAATGGAAGGAAGGTAGGAAATGGGCTTTTCAGGAAAGAATAGCTCTGAATTCGAGCGAATTCTCTCTACATTGTTGTGTGGCTATCCCAATCCTCCTTTCTCCTCCCGGGGGTAAAGTCTCTCACCCTTTCTGCTCTAGGAATGCTTCGATTGTCGTCGGTATGTGATGAATGCAAAGAGATGGAGTAACCAACCTATTTTGAAAAAAACAGGCAAAAGAACATATCGTCGACTGGAGAGAGCGGCATAAAAAACAAATCGATGCTTACGAAACTAATAGTTCAAAGGTTCGGGGCTAAGTTACGGAATGGGAAGGTGTTAGGCACCCATCCCGCCCCTTCAATCTCTCGTGGTCTTGTGTTATTATTTTTCTTTATTTATCCGTGAAGTGTATGAGTGTGTGTGTGTATATATATTTAAATGGAGATTGGAATCACCCAACTCATACCATGGAAGAGATATAGTGAGGTCATCCATAGGAATGTTCCCAAAATAATATTTTTTAAAAATACAATTTATGCGTTTATTAAAATACTGATCGCTATGATGAAACGATACTATACGTTGGATAAAACGCTAATAAGGATCATAACATAATATGTTTTAAAATAATGTAAAAATATGACAAGTGAGAAAATGGGGAATTGGGAAAATTTGAAAATTTGAAAATAGGACTTAAGTGTCGGGTTATAACCTGAAATACCTACGTAGCCTATAAAGGTGTCAAAGTCCACGTAGTTCGCATGTGGCATAAGGGTGAGGTTTACCCCATAGATTTGAACGGAATTTTATTATATGTATGTATGTGTGTAGAAAATGTGTTTTAGTTTTGAAAAATTGTGATGGATAATTCAGTTGGAATTTATAGGCCTGGCCCTTTTTTTATTTGTTTTGGATTTTTTTATAGAAAATAAAGTATTTGCAATATAACTAATAAAAAGATGAGATGTTAATGTGTATGAACTAAAGCAAAAACTAGATTTTGAATTTAATATAATTAATGTGAAAATAAGAAATTTAAAGAGAGAGGAGGATTTTCAACCTTTTTTTAAGAATTAAAGCTTGATATTGATCTTGGATGTGCTCCCTTGAATGTTGAGATGAATATTGGATGAGAGAGAATGAAATTTTTCCAAATTAGGTATGAAAAGGATGGGAATGTAAGATGGGATGAAATTTCACACGAGGAAACTTCGCTAATTGCAAGAGAATGTTGTTGGGATCACGAATGTTAATGGATCTCATGTGTGTCTAGGGAGTGAGGTCATGCCCTCTATTTATAGGGTAAGGGGGTGTTGATCGACATGGTCCCAGCCCTTAAAATTAGCAAGTAACCCTAGACACACTGTCGATAGGCAGGGAAATGGACCAGCCAATCGGTAGTCTCGTGCAGATTTTTCTAGAAAAATGGTCGTAGAACGCAATTCATTGATCCAAATCACGCACAAGGCATACCATTAGAAATATAATTCAGATACCTTCAAGAGTCCTTTATCCCTCTCCCGAGTCTGGGATTTAACTTTGGATCAAACGTGGCTCGAAAACGCTCATCGATCTTTTGGACGGGAGATCGTAGGACGGAAACGAATCGTTCGTCCTAACGATAGGTCAGGATTGCACACGGCGCAAACCGTTGGAAATGTTGTGTGAGTTACTTTGACATTCCATAAGCTTCGCTCGGTTCAGAGAGTTGACTTTGGTCAATCGTGACTTGGAAGTACCCGATGACCTTTCGGAGTAAAATGAGTTGTTCGTCCATACTGTAAGGACGATACGCGCACGAGGTGGACCATTGGAAAGGTTTTTCACTGCCCTTTGAAGATTCATTTGGTCTCATTCAAGCTGAAGAGTTGACCTTGGTCAAACGAAACCCGAGAGCGCCCCGTGGCCTCCTGATCAATTTTTAAGAGAAAATGGATCGTTCGTCTGAGTAGTTATGCCATTTCGTGCATGGGGTGGACCATTGGAAAGTGGTTTTAGTGCCCTTCGAAGATTCAAAGATCTTTTTTATCTGACGAAGAAGTTGACTAGGGTCAAATTGGAGCCCGGAAGCGCCTGATGGCCTTTAGATTGGTACTCGGGGTATGACTTAGGGTTTGTAGTGAAATGGGGAGGTACGAGGAACCTAAGGAGAGACTTTGGTGTATATAGAGCCCCTTGATGGGTGAGGTTGGAACAAGTGAAAGTCTTCGAATGGACACCACATGATGTTTTAGAAAGAGGTCGATTTTATGGACCTAAAAGGATAAGGATGACCGATTCAGAGGGTCGAGGTCGATTCTGAAGACCTAAGGAAATATTAGGAAAGGCCGATTCTATGAAACAAGATAAATTCTGAGGACCTAGGGTAGGGAGCAGCCAATTTTACAAGTCGAGTTCAATTTTGAGGACCTTAAGTTGAAACGACCAATTATGCGGGCCAAGGTCAATTATGAGGACCTTAAGTGTGGGTGACCAATTCTAAGGGTCGAAGTCAATTCTGAGGACTTTAAGTATGGGTCTGCATGTCGAGGTTAATTCTGAGGACCTTAAGTAGGGGTGATCAATTCTGCGAATTGAGGTCAATTCTGAAGACCTTAAGTAGAGAGCGATTAATTCTGCGGGTCGAAGCTAATTTTGAGGGCTTAAGTAGGACTGACCATTTTTAAGGGTCGAGGTCAATTCTCAGGACTTATGTATAAGTGACCAATTTGAGGGTCGAAGCCAATTATAAAAGCTTAAGTTGAGGTGAACAATTCTGAGGATCGAAGCCAATTCTAAGGGGTTAAATAGGGATGACCAATTCTACAGGTCGAGGTCAATTCTGAGGACCTTAAGTATGAGATACCAATTATGAGGGTCGAAGCCAATTCTTAGGACTTATGATAGGGAGTGATCAATTATGCGGGTCGACGTCGATTCTGAGGACCTTAAGTTATAGTGACCAATTCTGAGGGTCGAAGCCAATTTTGAGGGCTTAAGTAGAGGTGACCAATTCTGGGGGATTATGTTGAGGTGACCAATTCTGCGAGTTGAGGTCAATTTTGAGGACCTTAAGTAGAGGTGATCTATTCTGAGGGTCAAAGTCAATTCTGAGGGCTAACGTTGTAGTTTTCTCTTGGAGATTCCACGGGGGAAAAGGTATTAATTTGAGGATTGGATGTTTCCTTGTTGGGGAATTTTTTCTTTAATTTCGGTGGTCCTTTGGAGACGTTTCTAGGGGGATATCTAATTGATTTGGGGGATTACTATAAGGAAGTAAGTGTGGTAAAAAATATTTTTCTTGGTGAAAAAGGTTCAAAAATTCATTTGGTAATTTTAGTAATTTTTTGGGGATTATTTGGTCCTTTTCGTCATTTTTTGGGGATTTTCGTATAAAATTTCAGGGAGAGTGTTGGTCAGCAGGGTGTAGGAGGTACCAAACAGTAGTGGCACAGTATTTTGGGATACCTCGATTAGGTGAAGGGACAGTGTCGATTGGTATGTTGCTGGAAGCTTCCGATCGGCACGCCCCTTAGCCTCCTATAAAAAAGGGCAAGATGTCCTCATTTTTCATAGCTTCCAGACTTTCTCTCTTCTGTTCTTTCTTTCTGCAAACTGTTTTAGCGTTCAAAAACTAAGAAATGGATGATTTCTCAAGAAGTGAGGTCCACATGGAATGGTTAAATGTCGACGACTGGGCAAACTTGGAATAGCGGGCCAAGGTGCCCCTAGCACTGGGTATTGAAAATGCTTTTGACCCATTTGAGCCAGTGATGGATGAGCCGAGTCTTTTGCATAAGCCGATGCGCCATCAATATTTTAGGGTGGTGAACCATGGCGGTTATGTTAATGTTAATGATCTTCGGTATTCCTTTCTTCTTTCTTGGTAATATTTCCTTATTTCTTGAATTTGATAAGGGTTTGTCCTTTTTGTCTTTGGCTGACTGATATCTCTACATCGAACATGCGCTCTCGAGGGATGGCGGGGATTAAGGATGTCTGTGAGCGTCTTCCATTAGTGGTGCATTGGGTGGTGTCATCAACCAGTTTTAGTAGGTTGGCGTCTGCACTGGACGAGACGCCTTCTTCGACGGCTGTCCTTTACGCTTTTGGGGAGAGGACCACCCACACCATGCATTTTAGTTTTGGGGATATGTCGCTGACTCCTATTGACATGCAGTAGCTACTAGGGCTGGATCGTGAGGGGGACCAGATAGAGGTGGACCAGACTTTACGGGTGGCGCCGACAACGATGGAAGGGCGTTAGGTGATGTGGGAGGATAGTCTCTGGGAACTCTATTCGTTTGTCTCTTTTGAAGGAGTTGTTATTAAGTAAGCGAGTTGACGAGACTGACAGGGTGAAGTTAAGACAGATGGCCCGTTTGTTTATTCTGTTGTTGTTGGGAGGGTTTTTAGTGGTGACGACTGGCGATGTCGTCCATTTGTGGTTTTGCCATTTTGAGGGTATTTTCAAATATCCCTCTTTTTGACTGGGAGAGCCTGTCCTTGGCGACCCTTTACTTTTCTTTGGACGCATTCAGCTGGTGTTGCCGGCAGACCTTTACTGAAACCACGTATCTTTTGGAGGTATTCTTTATTTTTTGCATTTCCTTTATGCATTCGTATTTTTATTTATGCATTTGCATTTTCCTTTATGCATTTTATTCATTTGATTGATGATTCTTTATCCTTTGTAAACATGGTTTTATGAGGTGATTTGGCTTAACGCCCAACTCATAGCTTTGAAGGACGAATCTGTTTGGGATTTCTACCGGATGTAGCGGTGGCGGAAGTCAAACCAGCAGTTGAGGTGGTCCCTCTCTTTAGAGGGGTTGCATCAGGTCTTAAATGGCTTGACGAGCGATCTAGTAAATATCCTTGATGATTTTTTCAGATATTGATTTTCTACTAGGAATTTTGCAGGTGACCTTCTATCCTGAGGGTGGCCATCCAGCACACGGGGTGGTCGGGGGAAATGCATAGCTGTGTCATCTGCTGGCGCATGAGTTCGGCTATTCTTGGTATCTCGGGGAGAGAGTAGTCTGATAAGTGGTGGAGGATGAGGTGACGGTGACAACTCCGAGGTCCCCAGTGTACATGAGGCGAGAGTGAGAGATGTCAGAGGATACGAGGGTGGTTGCGATGGTCGCCGAGCCTTATTCGTTGTATACCGATACGGTGGCGACCTATGATTACATGGATTTTGTGTGGAGATGGATGATGTTGCCCAGCGTATATGATCTTATGCATCTTCCCCCTGAGGGCTCAAGTCGGTCGGTGGGGTCTTCCCACAGTGCAGGTGGTGCGTCGACATCGGCAGCGGCGATGACATCAGAGGTTCCTTTTGTGCGATTGGATCCTCCTTCCTATAGCATTCGAAGATCTGACGAAGGGTCTATGTATATGCTGCATCATCCCGATGCGATGGACCCGGAGGAGTTGGGGCTGACAAAGGATGTTCTGCAGCAGGCGGTATGGCTTTCATTTCTTTGTCTCTTAATTTTCTAATTTCTTTCTTTGCCTCAGATTGATTGATTTGCTCTTTCCTATTTTTTTTGCAGCACATTCGGGTGTCGACCAACTGGCTGAGGGACATTCGGGATTGGGTGGCTTCTGCGACGGCTCATATTCGAGAGTCGATCCTGGTCAATCTTTCTTGGTTTCGTCTGCCTCGTTTGGGGAGGGGTCGGGTTTGGGAGTAGAGGCTCGTTATCTCATCTCCGGGGAAAGCGTGCGCTCTACAGGGATAGAGGTTCTTAGAGAGAGAGAGAGAGAGAGAGAGAGAGAGAGAGAGAGAGAGAAGGGGGGTTGGGCAGAGTTCCATTATTTTTGTGTTTTCCTGCAAGGTAAAATGTAATAAAGCACTATAAATGCAATGAAATGGGATTTTGTTAATTTTTTTGCTTTAGTGACTTAATGCATATGCACTTTTTACTTTACTGCTGAGACCGTGAAAAGGATTTAAAATAATTTGAGAGAAAATTTATTTTCGTACAAGATAAGTAAAAATATACGGAGAAGGAAATTCTGAATTCCTTAGAATAAAAATTATTTTTATTGAATTTTTTTATTTTGACAAAAAAGGATAGAGGAAACTTTCCATAAATAGGGGTTTGACGGTAGACATACCTCTTATCCTACCTATCGATAGGTCAATCCAGTTTAATCAACCCAAGGCTTTTATTTCACTTTCTTCAATTACTTGGTACTTGGTGGGGTAGGTTTTCTTCTGGGATTTTCATGATTTTTGTCTTTGGATAGGTTTTCCAAGTATAAATTGGGGGTAATGGTGGATTATTTTCTTCGTCATCCATATATCCTTCTCTTTCAAATTCTTTTTACTTCTTATCTTATGATTTTACAATACCTCTCTCCCCGTAAGTGTTCAATTCGCCTCTTATCTTGAAAACTTAGAGGCGATGTGCTCATACAATGTCGACTACGATACTTTCAAAATGCGTTGGGTTTCCTTATGGCAAAATCGGCCTATTTAATGGGACATGCTGATGGCGGTGATAAAATTCTGCTACCCTGAAGACCATGTCTTTTGCTTTGGCTTGGACGAAGTTTGTCTGACTTATGAAGAGTTCTCTACCATATTGGGGATAAATTCCAGTGTTGCTGTAGCTATGCCTAAATTTTCTCGATCTCCTCAGGAGCTTTTAGTAGGACTTATCCATATCTCTCCCTTGGTGGCTCGATCACTGGTTATGGGAGGAATGATCTCTCTCCCCGTTGTGCTGCATTCTACGCATTTACATGATGTTGGTGATAGGGGATATGTTGGAGCCATTAGTCTTGGATTGATTTCAAAATTATTGTTGGTGACTAGGGAACTGTTTGTGTACCCGTAACTTAAAGCCATTGCTTCATGGATGTCGTACCGTCTCAATCCTACGGCGATGATATTAGAGGAGACTCTGAACGGTCTGGATGCCTGGCGTGAAGGTCGTTCTGACTTCCTAAGGGGTAGCCCCGTTATGTTGTTCATGTGGTTGTCGGAGAGATTTCATATGGAATTCCCTCCTTAATATCCATTGGCAAATGTGCCAAACTTATTTTCTTAGTATTTTATCAGTGTGGGCTTGGACATCGAGAGATGGGAGAACTAGTTTCTGGAGCACGGGGATTGAGATTTGCGTTGGTCATTTCCATGGTGGGGATAATTATTTCCCATTCTAAAATTGGGGGAATATCAGTATGTTTGATTTGTTGGCCTCTAGAAGACTTCTTTCTACTTTCCTTGGTGGCTCTTGCGGCAATTTGGCTGGGAGCAAATTGTGCCACCTCGGACACAAGGCTTTTTTCCAGTGGAGGATTTAATAGAGTTTATGCGCATATGGTTGGGCTCTATGTGGGATAATCGTCGACCATCGACCCGTACTTCCCAATCTGTTGGTAGAGTCTGACATGTTTTCGGGGACTACATGAAGTGTTTGTGGAGGAAAATAATTGCCAAGATACGGGTTGTGGATACCGGACAAAGGTGGTTACCATATCTGATACCCTGGATGGAGGTGGTGTTATTTCCCTAGGTTGGTCCGGGCTTACCATTCCATGGAGAGATTGTGGCATTCGATTTGGGCAGAGGAGGTTTGGAAACCCTGAGATGTGGATGATGATGGGACTGGTTCCTCTGGCAGTCGTGGGTAGGATCCCTAGGGAGTTTATTTGTGAATCTTTTGTGATGTGTTTGGGAATAAATTTGGAAAGGTTATTTTAGTAGTAGTTGGTTTCTATTTATTTTTTTTGGTTTTATGAAAGTAGGGTTACGTTGGCAAGGGAAGTTGTTGGACTCCCTATGCTGATGTAACTATAACATAATTTTCATCATTAAAATAAAGAAAATTTTACCTATATTTTTGTGCCTCTTGATGAGTTTTGTATTTGAATTATTTATACCAATCGCTAAGGCATAAATAATCCTTTTGTTCATCTAAATTATAAAAATGAACAGTCGTTCTCAGATATACGAAAAGAATAGAATTTTATGAAAAAGAAGGGGTCGTGCTCATGTGAAGTTTATGAGTTGCCTATTTACCTCTTCAGGTTTTGAAAATTTTCTGAATTTTATTTTTGAAAGTAAAAAGATTTTTAGAGGATCTATACCCACGTAGTTCTAAGTAGAGGGAAATGAAGATTTTTTTTAGAATAAAAAGGAGATGAGAAGAGTCCTATCGCGTCGAGATTTTGGACTAAGGGTAGAATTTTTTTAGACGATCTAGGTTGACTGGACGAGCCATGTCTTCCCCATCGAGGTCGGTGAGCATAGAGGTGCCACCGGATAGGATCTTCTTCACAAAGTAGGGGTCACTCCAACTGGGCTTTAATTTCCCTCTGGGTTCCCGATGGGTTCTACTATTTCTTTAAGGGCTAAGTCCCCTTCTCGGACACCACAATCCTTGTATCTCTTGTTGAATGAATGTGTTATTCGACAATGGAATCCTTATATATGATATAGAGGTTACAGTCTCCTTTTGTCCAAGAGTGACAACTCTTCAAGACAACTTTGATTCCAGTCTTCCTCGCTGACTTTAATTTCAAGCATGACATGTAGTGAAAGAATTTCTAGCTCAATAGGTAGGACTGCTTCCATGCCGTATACAACAGAGAAAGGGGTAGCCCCAGTAGATGTTCGAATTAAAGTGCGGTAGCCTCAGAGGGCGTAAGGGATCTGGTCGACCCAATCTCGATAGCGCTCGATCATCTTGTTGATGATGGCTTTGAGATTTTTATTAGCGGCTCAACTACTCTATTGGTTTGAGGTCGGTAGGGAAACGATTTGTGCCTCTGAATCCCATATTCGTCGACCACTTCTATGACTTCTTCTTCAAAATGCAACTCGTTATCTGACACTATATCATGTGGGATCCCATATCGACAGATGATATTTTTTCGAATGAACTTGGCCACCTTTTTGCATTCATCACTGTATATGATTCGGCTTCTACCCATTTGGTGAAGTAATCAATGGCAACCAGGATAAATTCATTCCCTTTGGAGACCTTGAGTGTAACTTTCCCTATGATGTCTATGCCCCATGTGGAAAATGTCTTGGGAGAGGTCATGATGTACAATTCTTACTGACGCAAATGCTTGATATTGGAAAACTATTGGTATTTAAGGCACCTCCGAACATAGGCGGTGCAATCTTGAACCATAGTAGTCCAATAGTAACCCTGTCATATGATTTTCTTTGTAAGCATATGGCCATTCATATGGGGTCCGCACTCCCCGCTATGAATTTTTTGCATTATTTCTTCAATGTCAACCCCTATGATGCAGTGTAAATAAGTTCCATCGAAGTTTCCCTTGAATAGTGCTTTATCACAGATAATGTATTGGGCAGCCAATTTGCAGAGGGTTGCTCGATCTTTCTTATTATAATCTTTGGGATATCTACCATGCTTGAGGAGGAGGCAAGTATCACAGTACTAGCAATCAGCTTTTTAAGGATCTTCTTTTATGACTAGCTTAATGTGGTAGCAGTAGGTAGGTTTAGCTTAATTTTGAACTTGGAAAGGGGTCATTGTTATTCCTTCAGGCATGTCAACCATTGAGGCTAAGGTATCAAGGGCATAGGCTAAATTTTTCTTTGCTCGGGGTAGGTAGTGGAAGGTGATATCTTGGAATTGAGAGGCCAACTCTTGTAAGTGGGCATGAAGGGGAAAGAGTTTCTCATCCTTAACTTTCCATCCTCTGAATACTTGACCGATGATGAGAGTTGAATCCACGTAGACATCTAGGTATCGAATTTCTTTCTTGAGAGCAACTTTGAGGCCTATCGTGCATGCCTCATATTCGATAATGTTATTAGTGTAGGGAAAATCCAGTTTGATGGCAATGGGAGTGTGAGAGTCATCGGGGGAAATTAGGAGTATCCCAATGCCATATTCTTTCTTTTTTACGGCACCGTCAAAGAAAATTTTCCACCGGAGGTCTTTTTAGGAGGCGCAAAGGATATTTTCATCCGATAAATAAAAAATATAAACATCAGTTTCTTCCATAGGGTAGTCAGCGAGGTAGTCATAGATGGATCTTCCTTTCATGACTTTCTGTGCAACATACATAATATCAAATTCGACTAGTAGCATCAACTATCGGGCCATTCGGCTAGACAGGGAAGGTTTCTCGAGTAAGTATTTTATGGGATCCATTCAAGATACAAATTGGATGGGAAAGGCGAGCATGTAGTGCCATAGTTTTTGGGTGACCCAGATAAGGGCGAAAGATGCTTTCTCCAAAGCAATGTAATTAACTTCGTACCTGACTAAGTTGCGACTGGCATAGTAAATGGATCTTTTTTTATGAGACTCTTCAAGGTATTGGGCAAACAAAGTCCCAATTGCATTATCTATTACGGTCAGGTATAGAAGTAAGGGAAGACGAGGCTGTATCGGCATGAGTACCGGAGGTCGGGTAGGTATTACGTGATTCGGTCAAAGGCTTCTTGGCAAGCTTTGTTCCAAACCTTGGTGGAATCCTTTCGTAGGAGTTTAAAGATGGGTTCAAAAATAGAAGTCAACTGGCTGATGAACCAACTAATATACTGCAATATTCCAAGGAATCCCTGGACTTCCTTCTCCGTTCAGGGTGGTGGTATTTCGATTATAGCTTTTAATTTGGCGAGATACAGTTCTATACCTTTCTCAGTAACCATGAATCCCAAGAGATTTCCTTTGGTAACGCCGAAGGCAAATTTTTGTGGGTTAAGTCACATTTGATATTATCGTAGTCGCTCGAAGAATTTTCAGAAAGTGAGAACATGAACTTCCCTAATCTTAGACTTGATAATCATATCATCCACGTAAACCTCGACTTTGTGTATCAAATCATGCAAGATGGTTGTTATAGCCCTTTGGTAAGTAGCCCCTGCATTTTTAGACCAAATGGCATGACATGGTAATAGAAGGTTCCCCAAGGGGTGAAGAATGAGGTTTTCTCTTGATGATCTGGGTTCATCTTGATCTGATTATATATGACAAACCCATCAACGAATGACTTAAGAGTGTGACTAGTTGTGTTGTCCACAATCATGTCAATATTTGGTAGCGAGTAATCATCCTTCGGAAAGGCCTTGTTCAAATCTCGATAGTCAACACACATGCCAACCTTTCCTCCGGATTTTGACATGGGTACGATATTGGCTAGCCATATGGGATATTCAATCACATTAATGAAACCCACGTTCAAATATTTGGCCACTTCTTCCTTAAATTTGTGCGACCATTCGGTGCGTAGCTTTCGCAGTTTTGTTTGACTAGTTTGCATTTTGGGAGAGTTAGAATCTCATGCTGAGCTATCTCGGGATCAATACCGAGCAAGTCATCGTAGGCCCATGCGAAGACTTCCATAAATTCATTCATTAATTCCTCAAGTTGCGCGCTTATGCTCATCCAGGGTGGATCATATCCTAATCTCGCATTGTTGGCTACTAGAATCGATATTAATAACAATAATGTCATCTTCATTAACTTGAACGCGGTTATGTTGTATCTTATTAACCTTATTTAGATTAGTTAAGAATTATTCATTTGTAAAATTATCATCATCAAGAGTTTGATTAGAATAAGACAATTAATGTAAGGCACAACAAGATACTCAAAATCTTTATTTATTTCATTTTTAGGAAAAATAGTGTTGAGAATATCATCAAAGGAGGTCTCGATTACATCATAATCGGGAGAAACAAAAAAAAAAGGGGAAATGGGATAAACATCTAGGTTGGGTTGCATTTCAGCAGGTGGAATGGGTACAGAATTATTATTAAAGAGAGGTGCATCAGCAGCTTTGATCAAGCGGGAAGGATCTGATGATGTAATGCTTGAGTCGACCATACAACGTGTCATCCCTAGTGTCTTCAAGTTGAATGAATCCTTAGATTCACTTCCCTCGGAATCGTCGGTATCAGCTATGGTCTTTTTAATAAGTCGTTGCACATGATGCTGGCAACTTTTGGCCCATAAGTAGTTATCTTGGAAAAATATCTCCATTTGTGGTTTCATCTTCTTATCCACATGATCATACCACGGTTCGGGAAATCAACAAAAGGGGAAATATTCACCCTTTCTGATGAATCTTCCGTTGAGGGAATCTCTTGAGACTCTGCTGATGGTTGATAACCCAAGCCATAAGGAATAAGGGCCTTCTTCAATACGATGGGTTCAAGTATTCCCTATTATTGTTATCTCAGCCCCAGTCTGGGCACGAAGTGCATGTTTTTGAACATCTGAATCACATTGATGTTTCCATGAGGGTTATACTCCATACAAACCCTATCTTTGAAATCGTCCCCTATTGGGAGTAGAAGTGGTTCGACTTGAAACCCTGGCAGAAGCATATCATTCGCCCCATGTTGTATTTCAAGTACTGGGTTACTGGTGTTTGTATTCTCAGCATTATCATCGTCGCCCAAGATAGTGATGACCAGCCCATTGGTGAAGAACTTTAGTTTTTAATGGAGGGAAAAAGACACACCCTTGATACTATGGATCCATGTCCATCCAAGCAACAGACCAAAATAAGTCGGGAAATCGATGACTTGGAATCCAATAACAGGATTTATAAGGTAGACCCCTATTGTAAGCTTTATGGATCCCATCACTTCTCGATGAGTGTTATCATAAGCGTGCACTGCGACAAAGGTTGGATCAAGGTCTCTCACTTTTAGTCCCAAGCAATTGAGGGTTCTTAGTGGGCAAACATTACGAGTTTATTCATTATTGATAAGAAAAAGTGGGACAGTCTTTCCCATGGCTTCGACAGAGATATTGATAGCATAGTTGTGATTTGGTCCAATCTTAGGGATTTTTTCTTCAGAGAAGGAGAGCATTCTAGTTGAGGTTAGGGATCCGAACAAATTCACTACTTCTTCTGGTATGGTGGAAGGAGGGATGATGGGTTCGGTCAGTAGTTTGATTAAGGCATTCTGGTGTAACTTGGAAGACATAAAGAGTCCCCACAGAGTGATGTTATCTTGGGTTTTCTTCAACTGATCGAGAATTTTGATCTCCTCAAGGGTCATTTCTATCATAGGAAGTTTCTCAACACCTTTTCCCTTATTAGTCGTAGATGGTTGCAGGTTAAGAACCTAGTAATGCCTCCCTGATCTAGGCATATGGTTCACAAAATAGGGGAAACATAAAAACCCTATTTCTTAATCTATCTCGGGTTATTTAGCCACCTTCTTGGTTTCTTCTAGTACCTCCTCAAACTATATCATTCCACATATGCTGACGATTGGGCTAGTCTTTTCTAGGTTTCTCTCCTTATCTATACTATCGAATTTTCCCCTCATTCCGTGGCAACGACATTATTTTTCCACGAGAAGTCAATACACTCCACAACCTCAATGACCTCTTCGTATAGATCCTCCCATTCGACGGGGAGATGTAGAAGTGAAAGAACCAGGCTCCCTTGTAGTTTCAATGTATCAAGTAGTTCGAACATACTGTAAATTTCATTGCTCCATCGGAAAAAGTTTACCATAATCTAGACGACATCATCTAAATTATCTTTATTGGTAAGTACCACCTAATTATCTGACACTTGAGCCCATTTCCGAGCTTTTAAGAATAGTGTACTGAATCTCTGGCAGCCACTGGTCATCTTGGAGGGCAATTTCAGCCCGAACTCTAAGGGAAGATTTAATACTGCTGATAATTCCATATATTTCCTTCCCAAGCAGGTACGAACAACAATGCATGCTCTAGTAAGAAGTGACAGAGCCTCATCGGCAAAATAAGTAAGATGCAGGAGAAAATATTGGAAAACTTGAAGGGGTTTAGGAGAATATATGGGTATGATGGGTGATTTACTGGGTCCGATATGGGTAGATGGATCAAATTCTAAGTCTTTTTCTAAAAAGATGGCATTTTATGATTTGAGAGTGGATTATGGGTAGTGTTTGGCTTAGAATTGGCTGATGGGGTGGGGTGATTATACCCCGGTGAATTAAACCTTGGATTACATTTTCATGGTGGAAACATTGATCAGTGGTATGGCCGAAAGTTTGGTGAAAATGCAGTGGGCATCTAGTTTGAAATTTTTTGGAAGTGGGTTTGGTAATGAACGAGGGTTCAATGGCATTGTGAGATTTCGGCTTAAAACAGCTTGGTAAACTTTGGAGAGGAGAACGTGAAGCTCGGCGTATTCTTTTTTGACAGGGTTAGGGCGGCTTTCTAGTACCTGTGAGGTAGTAGGTTGGGAAATGTTATTGATGGTTGAAACTATGGTATTGACAGGCTTCTCATCCTTTTTGGGAGTGAACAGTCCGGATACTTTCTTCGGCTAAACTTCTGTCTTGGCAAGACTTTCATAAATCTCTACTCCTGCTACTCGGAGGGCTAAAAATGAGTGTAATATTGTCCTCCCATCGTCGCTCGAACATGGGGTAAGAAATTATTCTTCACAATACTGACTTGCTCCTCTTAAGAAGGTCGGGTGGTCATTTTGGTTGCCTTCTCTCTTTATCTTTCTATGAAGTTGCTAACAAATTCCCGAGGGTTCTGTTTCATAAGTTCTAAATTACGTTGAGTAACCTCCAACTCTTTGTTATACTTGTACGGTGACATGAATTCACGGGAAACATCTTCCCAACTGCGGATTCTGTACTCCTCGCGAGATAAAGAGCGTTGTCCTTCAAAGTATGTTGGAACATTTGGCGCATTATTTCCTCGGAGGCACCTAGGAGAGTCATAACTCAGTGATAACTTTGAAAATGAACAATTGTGGGTCCACTACCGTCGAACTTCTCGATGTTGGGCATCTTGAACTTTTTCGGCAGCCTTGCTTTAGGATAGGGAGACATATGGGAGTAATCCATGTAGTTCCCAGAGATTTAGACTTGGTCAACATCTTGCGGTCTTCCTTGACCTTATCCAATTCTTCTTCCTTCGGATCAACAGTTATGGGTAGGTTAGCCCCTGGATGAGCAAGATTCGGCATAAGGAGCTAAGCTGACGGCGGCCCACTAGCAGGAGGAGCATGTAGAGCATGTTAATATTCCTCGGGGATCTAAATAGGCTCGGGTGTGGGCGGATCCATAGCATGAGGGAAATGGATATCTGTCTCTTCGAGAACATGGACCCAATTTCATTGCATGTTGTGGACCTCGATTTGAAGGTTGTTCATCTTGGCAATGAGTTAGTTCAGGACTGTCATCAAATTTGGTGACGCATTCGGTACTTGGTCTGTGTTGTCCACGAAAAGCGAATGGAGGTGAATATTAGACTCGAAGGAAGTAGTGATGGAATTGATGAAGCCTTGGGGCAGTTCGATGGAAGGCCAAAGCCAATAGGGAGCCACGCCAAGAGTCGGGTATGCGATCGACCTAAGAAAAAAAACATTCGAATTTATTTTTTAAAGAGAAAAGGGAGAACTGTTAATTTTTAGAATGAGGAAAATATTTTTGATATTTTTGGAAAAAGGAGGACAAAATGTTTTTGAGTAAAAAGGAGGAAACATCTTTTTAGTAAAAGGAAGAAAAAATGCTTTTGGTATTTTTAATAAAAGAGTGGGAAAATGTTTTATGGCATTTTTGGTAAAGAGGAGGAAAAATGAGAAAAAAGGATCTCACCATGATTATTATTATGTTTATTATGTTCTCACTTGCATTAAGTTTACCTAAATCCAAAAATAAATGTCGAACGGGACCCGAGCCGGGGAAAATTGGGTTTGAAAAATATGTAAAAACATGGTTGGACTTGTTATCAGGCTCATGGATAGGGTCCCATTTTAAAAAGATGAAATTGCATGAAAATTTGGGCGGCATGCCGATCCGTCATTTCGGCAGAGTTTTGGGTAAAAACTAGAAAACTAATTATGAGTGCCCTATGTTTGACACCTATATGAGGGTATGCAGTTGTTGGTTTAATTGGAAGGACTCCCCCCTTTAGCATGACTTCCACGATATACATATTACTTTTGAGGGTAATCGGTACGTGTGTACAAGCCATTTGATATACCTGAGTGTACGTGAATTGCCTCATTATATACTTCGTGGGGACAGTACGTGTGAAAGAGAATTCAATATACTCGACGTACGTGAATGGGTTACTTGCGATATACCTCTCGTCATGACTTCGGTCAAGCAGTACGATTCTTAGGGAACCGTTCGATATACATCGAAGATACTTGGTCAATAGATGGTGAGAGTCATATCGCTTAGGCTAACTGTGACCTGGCTGACCAGCGCCCATCATGAAGTGACCCCCCGATTATGAGATATAATTTGGTCAATAGCCATGCTTTTTGGTGATGTAGTGTGAAAAATGCATGATTCCTAATTAGTATATTATGGAGAGAGAAAGAGAGAGAGAGTGTGTCTTAATTCGACATGATGAGCATTATACTAAGCAGGGGAGAATGTACAAGTATAAAAATTAACTCTAACATGGAGCATGAAGATTATACTAAGCATGGTTATGTGAGAGTCAGTGATGTGTGAATATCTACAAGTGAGTGTGTCGTAGTGAACCTAAGCATGGATCAACTACAAGTTGTGTGTGATAAGTGTGAGTGAGCATAGATATATACAAGTGTGATAAGTGGAGGTGTGTATTAGTGACACCTAAGCATGGATATTCTAAGTGGTGTGTGCAATATGTGGATATAAGTGATCCTACGTGCACGTAGTGTGAAGTGTACATGGAGAGTATCTACAAGTGTGTGAGTGAGTAGTGATATAAGCATGAGGTATATATGTGCAAGAAATAATAGAGCAAAAAAATGGGAACATACAGGTAGGTGCATATGCACACAAGCAAAAAAACAAAACACACATACAAACAAAGTCTAGCCTTCTTATGAAAAATATTTCCCCAGCGAAGTCGCCATTGTGGCCATCCATCCCAATCCTCCACTCTCCTCCCACGGGTGGGGGAGAGGGGTGAAGGTCTCGTGCCTTCTATGCTCTAGGAACGCTTCAACCGTCGTCGGTGTGGGGTGAATGCAAAGAAATGGATTCACCACCCTATTTTTCACAAAACAGGCAAAAGAATATGTCGCCGCCTAGAGAGAGCGGTACCAAAGACAAACTGATGCTTACGAAACTAATAGTTCAAAGGTTCGGGGGCTAAGCTACGGAATGTGAAGGTGTTAGGCTCCCATCCCGCCCTTTCGGTCTCTCATAAGCTTGTGTTATTATTTTCCTTTATTTTTTCGTGAAGTGTGTGTGTGTGTGTGTGTGTGTGTGTGTGTGTGCGCGTGTGTAAATGAGATTGGAATCACCCAAATTATACCATGGAAGAGATAGAGTGGGGTCATCCATAGGAATGTTCCCAAAATAATATTTAGAAAAAATACAATTTATGCCTTTATCGAAGTATTGATCGCTATGATGAAACGATAATATATGTTGGATAAAACACTAATAAGGATCACAACATAATATGTATTAAAATAATGTAAAAATGTGACAAATGCGAAAATGGAGAATTTGAGAAAATTAAAAATTTGAAAAATTAGAAAATTAAAAAATTGGACTCGAGTCTTGGGTTTTAACCCAAAGCGCCTACGTAGCCTATAAAGGTGTCAAAGTCCACGTAGTTCGCATGTGGAATAAGGATGGGGTTTATCCCATATATTCGAAGGGGGTTTTATTTTATGTGTGTGTAGAAAATGTATTTTAGTTTTGAGAAATTGTGATGGATAATTCGGCTGGAATTTATAGGTGTGATCCTCTTTTTATTTGTTTTCGGTTTTTTTTATAGAACATAAAGTATGTGAAATAAAACTAATAAAAAGGTGAGATGTTAAAGTGTATGAACTAAAGTAAAAACTAGATTATGAATTTAATGTAATTAATGCGAAAATAAGAAAATTAAAGAGAGGGAGAAGGATTTTGGACCTTTTTTGAAGAATTGAAGCTTGATCTTGATCTTGGATGAGCTTCCTTGAATGTTGAGATTAATGTTGGATGAGAGAGAATGATATTTTTCCAAATTGGGTATGAAAAGGATGGGAATGTAAGATAGGATGGAAGTTCACATAAGGAAACTTCGTTGATTGCAAGAGAATGTTGTTGGGATCACTGATGCTGATGGATCTCAGGTGTGTCTTGGGAGTGAGGTCATCCCCTCTATTTAAAGGGTAAGGGGGTGTCGATCACCATGGTCCCAGCCCTGCTAATCGGCAGGTAACCCTAGACACACTGCCGATAGGCAGGGAAATAGACCTGCCAATCGACAGTCTTGTGCAGATTTTTCCAGAAAAAAGGTCGTAGAACGCAATCCGTTGATCTAAATTGCGCACGAGGAATATCATTAGAAATTTAATTCAGATACCTTCAAGGGTCCTTTGGGACTCTCCCGGGTATGGGAAATTACTTTGGGTCAAACGTGACTCGAAAGCGCTCGTCGATCCTTTGGACGGGAGATCGTCGGACGAAAACGGATCGTTCGTCCGAATGGTAAGTTAGAATCGCGCATGAGGAGGACCGTTGGAAAGGTTATGCGAGGTAATTTGACATTCCAAAGAGCTTTCCTTATTTCGAATAGCTTAATTTGTTCAATCGGGACCCGAAAGTACCCAGTGACCTTTCGGAGTAAAACGGTTCGTTCGTCCGTACCGTAAGGTTGATTCGCGCATGGGGTGGACCATTGGAAAGGGTATCAAGTGAACTTCGAAGATTCATTCCATCTCACTCGATCTAAAGTGTTGACCTTGGTCAAACCGATCCTAAGAGTGCATGGTAGCCTCCTTTATCATTTTTGGGGGGAAATGTATCATTCGTCCAAATAGTTATACCGTTTGGGGCACAGGGCGAACCGTTGTAAAGGGGTTTTAGCGCCCTTCGAAAATTTAAAGAGATTTTTCTCTGAAGATGAAGTTCATTGGGGTCAAATCGGAGCCCAAGAGAACCTGATGGCCTATAGATCGGTACTCGGAGTATGACCTAGAGTTTGTAGTGAAATAGGGAGGTGCTAGGAACCTAAGGAGAAACTTAAGAGGTCCTAGAATGTGGTGTCTACATGCTGAGAGGGATGTTCAGGAGTGTCTTTCAAAGTCAGGTCATGGCCTCTACTTATAGGTCCAAGGGAGGTGTCAATTGGCATGGTCCTAGATATGCCTATGGGTATATAACCCTAGACACACTACCGATAGGCAGGGCCCTGGGATTGCTAGTTGGGAGTCTGAGGTAGGTTTTTCAAAAAATTGGCCGTAAAATGCAAATCGTAAGCCAAATCACGCAAAGGATGGACAATTGTAAAGGTTATTTAGATACCTTTAAGAATATCTTAATCCACTCTCGGGTTCGGGAGTTGGTCAAGGTTAAACGGGGCCCAAAAATGACCATTGGTCACTCGACAAGAAATTATCGGAGGAAAACGAATTGTTCGTCCGAACCAAAAGGCCAATTTGCACACAGGACAAACTGTTGGAAAGGGTATTCATTGTCCTTCGAAGATTCGTTCAGTCACGTTCGATTCAGATAGCTGACCTTAGTTAAATTGAGCCCAAAAGCGCTCGGTGACCCTTCGGAGTAAAATGGTTCATTCTCCTGAATCATAAGGCTGATTTGTGCACGGGGAAACCGTTAAAAAGGGTATTTAGAGCCCTTCAAAGATTCATTCAGCTTCGTTCGAGATGAAGAGCTAACATGATATAAATAGAGCATTAGAGCACCCGGTGGCCTCCGGATCAATTTTTTAGATAAAGCGGATCGTTCGTTCGAATAGTAAGGTCGACTCGCGCATGGGATGGGCCATTGGAAAGGATATTTAGAGCCCTTCAAAGATTCATTAAGCTTTCACTCGGGAGAGGAAGTTGACGGGAGTCAAACGAGGCCTAAGAGTGCCTAATGGACTCTAGATCGATACTCGGGGTATGACCTAGGATTTGTGGTGAATGAGTGAGTGCTAGGCACCTAAGGAGATTCTTAGTGGGGTCCTAGGATGGGGTGTCTATAGGATTTGAAATTCTAGTTACCTTTCCATATTTATTACATACATTGTGTTTACATTCCTTATTTGTGTATTACATTATCTTCTTTCCATCTTATTTTTACACCCATATTTGTCTAGTTGGAACATTGGTAGTATATCAAAATTGATCAGATTCTTATGGGTTCAACATGCATTTATGTTTACTATATTACAATAGCCCTTGCATGTGGAGAAGTTTTACCAATTTAACCACAAATTTTTGGCACCTTTGCTATGGATTTGCATTCAATTTAAAAATTTATTGACTTTCGGACTAGCTTTACTTTGTGTTATCATAAAAACCCCATAAAAATACAAAAAAAATAAAGAAAATCGGAAATAAAAAATTATTTTTTCAGTAGCTTTATATTTTTAGAATCTATTTTTTATTAGTAAGTCTTAAAAATCCTAAATTAAAAAAATAAATTTGGGAAAAAACCTTTATTTCTTTGTGTTAGTCTTACGTTTATTAAAAAAAGAGTTGAAAAAATATCATGTTTAAGTTTTTTCTTAGTATGTAGTAGTTTTATAACTAGGTTTCTCATAAAATCACAAAAAAAATAAAAGTAAAAAAAATCCAGTAGCATATTTATTTTTCCAGAATATAAAAATTAAAAATATTTTAGTTTGCTTTGCATGTTTTATTTGTTATTTTCTTCTTTTACTGTTAAGTACACCATTAGTGCATTATGTCGCATTATTTTTTATATATTTTTTAGTGGCACTTTATGCTTGGTGTAATTTTTTGAGTTTTTTCAGTAGCACATTCGAAAGAAAAAAAGACAAAAAAAACAAGAGTGTATTAACATGAAAGGCACTTGTGCAATCTTTCCACGAGTACAAGGAACTCTCGAGGACGACTAGAACGTAGGTGACGTTTCTCCCCAATTAACGTCAAATAAAACTTTGGCTTGGCGTAAGCAAGTGATTGTAAAAAGTCCACACCGGGGATAGATTTTTTGTAATCATTACACGGATTTAATTTGTATATTTTAATTATCATGTTGTATAAATTTGACTTAACTCGTTCTAAGATAAGCTGGAAATTTCATCACCCTTCCTTCCCCCGAAAATTATTAAATTAACCGAGCATTTGCATAACCCAAAGTATCACTTTTAATTTAATACATATTAGACATTAGCCCTAAGGTGTTCACATAGCTCGTAGGAACATCTTAGCAAGGCTTGTATTCAAAGCAACTCCAATGTGAACTTATCAAATCGACCCCGCACTACATTGTGTATGATTGGTGGTTTTTAATGGGTCTTCATACCGACTACCTACCTGGAGTTAAAATTAAAATTTGAGGTGATAACTATAGTTGATCATCTTTTATATTCTCCCTTATCGAAGAGTAGGAGAATTTTAATTAGGGAGATCAATTCGAAGACCCATGTTATCATTTTGTTAATCTCAGGAAAACTAGATTTAAAAATTGAAATTTCCCTCACCTAAATTACATAAATATAATTGTTTCGTGTTAATTTTTGGAATTATGTAGTTTTGAGTTGAATTATTTGCTTTTTCTTTCCTTAAAAAGAAAATAAAATATATAAAAAAAAATTTGAAAAAACGATAAAGGAAAGAAATGTGATTAAGGCATTCGTGTATGCATAATTGGTTTCAAGACAATACCGGTCGATTAACGAGTGACGAATCCACCAATTTTCCAATCACCTTTATCAGAAGAGTCATTTTTTTATGAAATAGGAGATGAAGTAACACCCCGATATTTAAAGGATTACCTAGTATAGTTTTAAAGGATTAGACCTCGTGCATTCAACTCTCTGTCCACACTGTAAATAATTTTGAATTTAAAAAGAGGTCTGTTGATACTTAAATTTGGAGTATATATCTTAGCCCTTAGTTACCAAATTTATCACCACAGATAATAGAGAAAATTAAAATATAAAGAAAGACATCAGAGATTTTTTACGTGGTTCAGCTTAGGAATAGATCCTACGTCCATGGGATACTAGTATTTAGAGTTTTGTCCTAATATTCGGGTTACACTACAAGGGTTTAGCATAAAGCTAGTATGTTCATGCATGTCCCCCTCAACTGGGGAAAGTGGGGTATTTATATTAAGTGGAAACTCAAGAGGTGGAACGCTTTTATAGCTTTAAGCATTTACTCCTTTACACAATAAGGTCTAGCTGGAGGTCTTGCACGTGCATGTGTATGGTGACTGTTGAATATCCCATGTGTGTGTGATGGTTCATCTTCCTAGCTTTGTCTAGCCTGGCATCTAACCAGAGGGTATCCGAATTGACCAGTTCTCATCCATCGAGAAAATATTGGGATCATGTTAATAGGTGTCATCATTATATTAGTCCAGGTGGCCTAATAATTTTAAACTAAAATAGAAGCCCCCAATACTACATACTTTAAAGTTGAATGAAATAATGGAGTATTCATTTCTAGACTTGCTCGGCACTTCTTAAAGGTTGTGGTCGGCAGTTGACCTCCGTGACTTGTAAAATTTCTCTCTGCTTGTATTGAAGCGGTGGCAATTTTGTAATCGAAGGGTATGCTGGTATTTTTTATTTTTAAGGATTTGGGACGTCGTCGACAGTCCAAATTTTGGTACACCAAACCATTCCAAATCCAAGATATCAAGAGTCATCATTGTACCTATAAAAGGCTAATTTTTCCCTCCGTTTTTTCTTACTTCAACAATCTCCAATTATCTTTCATCCACTGTTGCTTCTCCATCTTGCTGCTTTAAGGGTTTCGTTATTGAGCTTGCCACTGTAAGAGCCTCCCTTCTTTAATTTTTACTTTTTGAGATATTAGAATGGTTTATATTGTTGATGAAAATTCCTTAGAGGAGTTTAGAGAGAATAAAAAAATCCCAGATTGAGTGGTTATGGAGATGGTTTCATAGACTTATGATTTGTGTGCCTTGGATGAGGGTCAATGGTTACCCACCATATTTATGGGTGAGTGTGGGATTACTTTTCCTCCCAATAATTTATTTTTGAAATTCTGCAAATATTTTGATGTGGTCCCTGCCAATGTAGCCCCCAATGGTTAAAGAGTAGTGAATGGGGTTAATTGTCTTAACGAATTATATGGAACCAACATAGGAATAAAGGATTTGATGTATTGTAACAGTTGGAGGACTACTGAGGATAATACTTACTATTTGAAGACACATTAGGCTAATAGGGACTTGATGGAAAATTTTCCTGATTCCATTAAGGATTATTGGGATTATGGAGTTTTGGTAAAGAATTGGCATCATGCCCCCCTTCTTAAGGGGGTAAGATACAATGGTCCCAAGTGCCCCCAGGAAGGGTGTGGCATAGGTCAGACCCTTATAACACATGTATTTGTTTATGTTTGTGTTATGTTTATTGATATGCCGACTAATATATTATGCATGTTTTTCTAAAGAGAAAAGGAAAAAAGATTGCCCATGATTCTGAATTCAATTTTATTGATTTGAAGTTTACTTGATCCATCCAACAGAGAATTGGTGAAGCCATCCCCGATCAACTTCTGTCTTGTTAAAATACCAAAGTTCCATAATATCTTTTGTAGCTCGGCCTATAGAGGATGTCCTTCCATCCCCCATCGATCTTGAAGACTCTATCTAATCCCCATCTATTGCAGCCTCTAAATATCCTTTAGAAGAAGAAGAAGAAGAAGAAGAAGAAGAAGAAGAAGAAGAAGAAGAAGAAGAAGAAGAAGAAGAAGAAGAAAAAGAAGAAGAAGAAGGAGATGTCGCATTTGGAGGAACTTCTTCATCCTTTGAGCACTTAGACTTGACTACTACTCCGACCACTCTTTCCCCTCTGAGAAAATAGTGAAGAGAATAATTCCTAACTTGACTGTTGGAGCCATGTCTCCTCCCCCGATCGAGAAGAGGAAGGCTACTGGTGAACATTTTAAGAGACCAATAGTGGTTACTACTGAAGAGATGAAGAGTATTGAACCTCAGTTCAAGAGGTTGAGAAACTTTCCTACTGTTCAGTAAGAATTGGTTCAAAAAACCTAGACTAATCAGGCCTCTGTAGAATCTATGTCGGTGACAATGAACCCTAGTTTAGCTAGGGGTTTAATTAGCGCTGAAGTGTTTCCCGCAGACAGGTTGGAAGTTGATCCCCTATCCAAAGCAAGATAACTGAAAAGTGCCAATCACAACTTAGCCCTGGTAACTGTTTACATAAACATGTATTCTCTAACATTACCCTTCTTTAGAATTTTTGCTAATTGCCTTTGTTTTTTAATATTTGCAGTTCTTGGTTGATTACGACCAACTTTTGATGAGGGATGGCCAGCTAAGGGCATCATTCACTGATGTTGACGTGGCTTTCAAAAAGATGAAGGACTCATTGGATGCCACCAAGGAGGCTCATTAGAAAGATAAAAAATAGCAGAACTTGTTAAATATCGCCGAGCAAGGAAAGAAAGATGTCAAGAAGGCTGTGTCTAATACTGACAAGGCTATCATTGAAGTGGAGAAAAAATGCCATAACTTGAAGGATACCCTAAAAAAGGAAGGCAGTAGCCTATACTTGTGGTTGGGATAAGGATTTTGCTACCGCTGCTATGTAAATTGAATATTTAAATAAGACCTCCTTTAATGAAGCATAGGACTCTGCACTGAAGCAGGTCGGCACTACTACCAACTCAGACCTTTTTCAGTAATTCAACTCGGGTACCCCTCCTATGATTGATAAAGAAATAGAAGATGAGGAAGGTACTGGTGAATCTTTAATGATTCATGAGGCTTCAATGATGGTTACCCAGTTGGAAGAAGAAATAGCCCAAGATAAGGAGAAGGTTTAGACTCTTTAGGGTTATCTTTCATTTCTAGTTTTGTTGCTTTGTAAAGCATGGTTTCTTTGTAACCTTGAACAACTATCCTTTTTATGTATTCACTCACAGTTTTAATAAAAAAAATCCTTATGTTTGTTTCACATTGTTAATGTCGATAAACTTACTTCTTGAATTTCAAACTTATATGTTGTTCTTCAGTTTAAATCAAGAGATCTGTCATAATAATAGTAGAGAGTGACCTTTATAGGATAAGTGTTCATCTTTTCAGGGATGGTCATGAGGACCTGGATGAAAGATGAATTGGAAGAGTTCCTTATCCTGGACACTTCTAATCAGGTTAAAGAAATGTATATTCATCTGCAAAGGTTATTTGACCAAGTTGTAGCGATCAACGCTGCTTACTATAAGATAATTCTTAAATTACAAGAGGACTATAAAGCATCCCTTGCTAGCTTTCATTCTGATTATGAAGTAAAATACGCTTGACTTAGCAGCAACATAGGTTTTGATAAGAAACTGCAGGATATATCTTCATCCTTAAGTAATAAGGAATTTGTAATAAAGAGCGAGTTGAAAAGTGCCCAGCAAGTCACCGGTTTATTGGAATAAGAAAATAACTTGTTGAGGGATAACTGGAAGGCCTGAAAAGTCGATGGTGGGCTCCGACCCGAATAAAGGTGTATCCTTTTTGGAACATGAGAATGATAGATTATTGGAGGAAATTAAATATTTAAAGAAGTCCAAAGGTTGTCAGTTATCAAGGCATGTGGTAATTGCTCGGCCCACTATTGAGGAGGAAAGGGCGAAGAAGACTCTAGTCGAACAGGATGCTCTAATTAAAATTCAATCCGCTAGCATTAAAAAGTTAAATGAGAAATTTAATTGTCTAACCATTCACTTTTATAAACAACCACGAAACATTTGGATGAACGATTACGAAGAAGCCTTAGCACATATGGGTGACGAACTGAAGCAGGCTAAAAGAGAAGGGTATAAATGGGGTTAGTTGAATGCTCTAATAGTGTTGAAGGTATAAAAAAAGATATTTTGTGGTATTAGTATGACCCTGGTTGTTTGAATCAACCTAATCCTCCTTTTAAATTGGACACCAAGCGAATTCCTACTGACCCTGGTTATTAGGAAATATTTGGGTGACTATGGACTTTATGGAGAAGACACACTTGTTCGACCTCTGAATTTATTGGATAAGACTATCTCTATTAGGAAAGAAAGACTTAGGGAGTTAGAATTCACTGGATATTCCCCCTGAGGGAATGGAGAAAACCCTAGGAAAACGCCCAGCCGAATGAATGTGTTTACCTTCTTTTTACCTTTGTAGCTCTGAAAAGGATTTTGTAATGAAGTTAATTTATCTTTCGAATATAAGAAAATATATGTTTAATACATGTGATCTTTGATATTGGACGGCCAGTAGTTAAGCATTATGATTGTATGGTCAGCCTTTGGCTGACTAATTTGCTTTACAAATTATCCATTTGGAAGAACATAAGTTGTACAGTCTTAGGTTCTACTAAAACACATATGGTTGTTCAAATGAATCTTCTCCATTCTAGGTTAAGTGTTGAATTAGTTACCGTAAGGGACCAAGTTATATAGGCTTCTTCCTTAACTTGATTTGGTAAAACTCCTTGTTCATGACTTTAAGTTATACAGGAAGTTTTAAAAAGTTATCCACTTCTTATTTGTGAATTGTCAAATACGAAGTCATGCATGAAGTTTAAAGTTTTTGTTTTAAGTTTTCATTATTTGATTGTAGTCCAATAGTCCTTGAGATAGTTATATCTTCCATTCACAAAAAAAAAATAAGGATGTGATGACAATCCAATGAATTCTCATTAATGACAAAAAAAATTCTACAAATATAATTGAAACTTTAATCTAGATTTACTGATAATACTTCCTAAAGTGATCGGCATTCAATGGATTTTTGAATTCTCCTCCCTCAAGTGTTTCCAGAAATGGTAGGTACCTGGTTGGGTAACTGCAGAGATGCGATATGGACCATTCCAATTGACCTTCAATTTGTTTCCTTTATAGAGAACTTTCTTCAGAATATAGTCTCATTCTTTCAGGTTGTTCAGCTTCTCCCTTTTGTTATAAAACCTGGTCGTACGTTATTGTTAGGCATATGTTTGAAGTTTAGCATTATCTCTTACCTATTTACTGGGTCTAAACCCATCCTTCTCATGAGGTCACTCTTAGGAGAGTTAAAGTTAAACACCCTATGGTTGGGTAAATCAATTTCTGTAGGAACCACGACTCTAGTTCCAAATGCAAGCATGTACGAATTTTCACTGGTAGTTGTCCTCGGCGTTGCTCTATAAGCCCACAAGACACTATGTAACTCATTGATCCAATTTCCTTTCGCATCATCAAGCCATTTTTTCAAGCCACTGAGCAATATTTTATTAGTCAACTCACCTTTGTCTGACCGTTGCATTAAGATGTCAGGGGTAGAATGCAATTTTTGGATCTTGGATTGAATACAATAATCTTTAAATTCTTAGTTACCGAATTATGTTCTATGATGAAAGCATACGCCATGCCATATCGGCATATGATTGTAATACTCCGTATTTTTATGGCTTTTTAAATTTAGGGATTTATTAAATTTAATTGAGATAAATTAATTTGATTTTAATCATGAAAGTTGTTTTAAATATTTACTAGCGTGACGAGAGTTAGTAATTATTGAAAGTTTGTGGATTCGTTAGATATTACTTATTGAGTAAAGTAATATGTAGAATTTGATTTTTGTTAAAAATTGTCACGAGTGAATAAAATGGCAATTATGGAAATTTAAGTCGAGACGCGCCTGTGTCGTGTCAGGACTAAATTATTATTAAATAAAGTGAATAAATTATAAGTTTCCCGTATGATCATTTTGAGTGCGTCAATGTGTCCGAAAGGGTCGAGATAGTCAGAAAAGTGTACCCGGGGGTTTAGTTTGGGTCTCGGGGCGTTTTTAGGCCTATTTGACATCCCAGGAGGGTATTATAGACATCTTGCATTTTTGGGTAATTAAACCCACGAATTTAATTAGGTTATATCAGCCATTTGGAGTTGTCTCTTAGGGTTAGCAAACACAAAATCAAAGAACGACCATTAGAGAAGGAGTTGGAGAGCTTTCCAAGCAATCCAAAGCCAAGAACTCACCCGTTTGCACCGCCACCACCACCAAAACATAGATCGCGCGACGAGGAATGCAACCATACCATTTCATCCATGAAATCAGAACCTTGAATTTCAGGCAAGTATCTATCTTTCTTTATTTTTGGTTAATGCCTCACCCATGTTAGTTTAGGATTGCCAAGATCATGTTTTATGAAAGAAGTTGTTAATTAGGAGACTTTAAATCGAATGTTTAGAGAGATTCAATATATCTTGGATATACCCATCACATGTAGAGGATTACCCACGAATTACTATGAGTTTAGAAATAAGAATTCTGGGAAATAATTAGAGGAATGTATATTTCTTTCAAAATTAGGGTTCTTAAAGATTATGTCAATTTTACCCCATTAATCCGATATCGTTGATGAATTTATACATGTTTCACGTAGGAAATCTTGTGTGTATATATATATATAGAACTTGTAGTACTGTTATTTGAGAATTCTAGAGTTGTTAATGAAATATTTGGAGAAATTGGGAGATGAAACCTGTAGGTTTAATTTGCAGTTTCTGGGCAAGAACTGCTTGATCGATCGATCGATCGAGACAAGAGCATCGATCGATCGACCCCTCCTGGAAAATTGCATATTTCTCATTCGTTAGTTTAATCCGATTAAGATGTATGGGAACCCTTGATTGTTGATGTTGGAGTATAATGGGATATAGATATGACCATTAGGGCCTAGGTAGACCCCGTAGAGTAAAATTTTAGTGTAGGATGAGATTTTGGGTTAACGAGGAATGATTCATGTGAATAAGAAATCATGCGTATATTTAATAAAAAGATCGGGACTCGTAAGGGAGTTAGACCAGAACGTAATTGAGTAAATGCGTACTGAAATTATACTTAAAATACTTCGAGAGAGGAGAAGTGAGTATGAAGTGAATGATAAATGAGAATACAACTAACGAGTTTGTTATATGAAATAATCGAGTCAAAGGTGTAATAACGGATAATTATAATTATGGGTCGTGAGCGCACCTAATTTAGCAATGTGGAGGTGTGTGTGTGTGTGTGTATATATATATATATATATGTGATTGTGTGATTGTGCATATATTATAACTGTATAAAAATCATACTCGGGCTACTTGCTATCACGGAGGTTTCCGTGCTGGGACGGTCTTATCTCGATTGGGCCTTTATGGGGGATATTGACTTGTACCCTAGAACATAGGATTCCTTGATTACAGGCTATCTGAGTGATAGTCAGATGGTCCTAAGAGACGTGAGGGTATGTGCTGACCTCTTAGGACCGGGAACTATGTTTCGCCTCCATTTGTATGTGTTTTGTGTTAATACAGTTCAAGAGTGATTTCGAACTAGTATTTTCCTTAGTATAAGCGATACGGGGCTTGATAGCAGAGTATGTCAGCACCATAGATTGTATGTGGGGTGCAGATAGTATATATATATTATATGAGTGATTGGTATATATATATACTTATATATATATGGAAACCTTGTACCATGGATTTTATGTGGGGTGTCGTTAGTATATATATTATACGTGTAACTAATATATATACGTATATCTATATGAGAACTTTCTACGATGCGTAATAGAATTTAAGTAATGAATAAATTCTTCAACTTCACTATAAGTATTCGGAAACTTTATAATGGTACGAAGTTATTCTAGATAACGGAATAAATCTTGAAGAGATTGATTTTCGAATAAAGTAAATATCATAACCTTATTTCCAAGTGATAAAATCGTATGAAGAATAAGTTAAAGAGACTTATGAGGTTCATTTGTACGGTAGGCGTGCACACTAGACGAGAGGTGAGAATTCTCAAGAGAGTGTTGCATACTAACATGGTTGTTGCATTAGCAGGTAAGAATTTTAAATACTTGCTAAACTAATTTTAAAACTGTTTTACAATCGGGCTCTGACCCGTCTTCTGTTATCTCTTCTCTTTTGTATATATATGTATATATTACAGGTGCCCAGCCACAGGGGCATCATGCATAGGTTCTTCGGATTGGACGCGTTGTAGCTTATGTGGGAGTTGTAGGTCCTTGTTGTAGACGACCTCTTCATTGATTCGATTCTTATTATAGTTCTTCATAGTTAGGGCATGTGTCACCCATTTCCCCATTCAGTATAGATTTGCCAGAGATGTATGTTCATTTATTTTCAGTATTCGGAACTCTTTGAGTATTAACTCTTGCCAGGATGATTTCATTTGTAGTTTAAATTTGGTTTGGTTAATCTAGATGGATTAATTCTTTTGTGTTGATTGATATCCGTAGCACTTATGTGATTCTTAAACTGTTGGTTATGTAAAAGGTTTTCAAATTGGAATTTAATAAAAATGGAAGTAAAGTTTTAAATTGTTTTGACACTTAGCTTAATTATTTAGGGTGTTTAAATTGGGAAGTTTTATTTTGCGACAGTGATGCTAAGAATGAACCAACTGTTCACCTTGATTTTAATTTAATAAAGGATTGATCGCCCGGTATTTAATTAGGCGGGGTGTCACAATGATATTTTTCTATATAAGCTGGAAAACTCTTTCATAAGGCATTTCCACCAATGGCTTAGCTTCCACCCACTTTATGAAATAGTCAATTGCTATAACCAAATATTTAAATCGTCCTTTTGTCCTTAGCAATAGGCTTACCAAATCAATCTCCCAAATAGAAAACGGCTAGGGGGACGTGATCAGTATTAGAGCAGCCCCCAATTGTTTGTGCATGGCATTAAACTTTTGGCACTTATCACACTTTTTAACATATGAAGAACAATTAGCTTTCAAAGTTGGCCAGTAATATCCCTACATTGCAACCCATCGTACCAATAATCGTCCTACCGAATGGGATCCACATGACCCTTTATGAAATTCTTTGATCAAGTCATTCACTTCAATGGGATGAACACACCTAAGTAAAGAAACAGTAAATCCCTTTTTATACAAGATGCCTCCTTCTAGTACGTAGCTATTTACTTTGTATCTTAACTCCCTTGCCTCTTTAGGATCTTCAAGCAATGATCCCTTACCAATGTAATCATTGATAAGGTCCATACATAAAGGGCCCAAATCAACTGCTATTAAAATGACTTCTTATTAATCTATGATCCTGTTTGTTAGGGTTTCCATCGAAATGGTCCTTTTCAATTATGTCCTGCTCGTTGAAGCAAGCTAAGCATGTGCATCTACTCTTCTCTCTTCTTGGAATTCTAATCATTTTAACTGCCAGAAACTTAGTGATGGTTATTTGTGTTTTGGACATGTACCTTGTCATCAGTTCTCCTCTAACTCCATATATCCTTAGCACTTGATTAATAAAAATTGAGAGTCACTATGAGCGAATTTTTCATTGGCACCTAATGACAAAGCGAGTTCCAGCCCAGTAATCAACGCTTCATACTATGCCTCATTATTAAAAGCTTGGAATTGAAAATAAAGAGCATACTTCACATCTATGTCATCAATGGTGTTTAAAATTAGTCTTTCTAACTTTGAAATAGGAATTTTTTTGTCAAAGCTTCCATCACTCAGAAATCCTTTCTTGAACAAATTTTTGTTCTGCTCTTCATACTTTCTGGAAACATCTTTATTAGTGGATGATTCTGATTTGTCCAGTTTATAACTATATTTTGGAGAAGTTAGATCCTCAAAAATAGGCAAAAAAATCGGTGTTTTGTACGGTATGCCGTTTTGTCACTTTTTTATGGGATTTGATGTGGTTGAGGGTGCGATCAATGAGATTCTTCATACAAAAGAAATAAATAAAGAAGGAATCCATGCCGTTCCTCGTACACTTGGTGGGGTGAGTAAACTAAGCCTATGTCTTTTATCAGTATTATAAATTCTTCGTAAGTAAATTTTTCTATGAAATCAACTACAGCCTTCCCTTTTAATGTTGTTCGGGGCTCAAAGAGTATATCATTTTCTCCTAATTCTACTTACCAATACATAATTCTCCCTGATTTTTCTGGCTTAAGGATAGCTTAGTGTAATGGTAAATATGTGTAGACCACAATGGTATGTTCCTAGAAGTAAGGCTTCATTCTTCTGGACGCTTCAATAAATGATAAAGCCAATTTTTCCAAGCGAGCATATCTAATATCCACCCCTTAAAAGCCTTGATAGCATAATACACTAGTTTTTGAATTCCATTCTCTAGTCGGATGAGGGTCGAGCTAACAGTTGACTCAGATACAACAAGGTATAGGTATAATTTTTCTCCCATGACAAATCATGAGAGTAGTGAAGGAGATCCCAAATATCTCTTCAATTATTAAAAAAACTTTTGTATTCTTCATTCTATTTGAAGGTTTTCCTGAGTGCCTTAAAGAACAGTAAGCATTTATCAGTTGCTCGAGAGATAAATCGATTGACTGCAACTACTCTTCCTGTCAACTTCTACATGTCTTTCATATACGAGGGAGATTGCATTTTGATTAATGCCTTGATTTTGTCTAGATTGAATTCAATCCCTCTTTGATTTATGATGAATCCCAAGAACATCCCTTCCTACACACTGAACACATATTTAGTCGGGTTAAGTTTTATTTAATGCTTCTCTAGCTGGTCAAATGTCTGGCCTAAGTCTTTGATGTGGTCGGTAGCTATCTTGCTTTTAGTTAACATATCATCCACATAAACTTCCATATTCTTGCCCTATACAAAGACCTTATTTACAATTCTCTGGTATATTGCTCAAGCATTTTTAAAAGTAAGTACCTCGGCTGGTGATAGATGATGTTTTTTCCCGGTCCTATGGCTTAATTTTAATGTGATTGTATCTCGAATAAGCATCCATGAAGCTGAGTAACTCATGTCCTACGGTGGCATCGACTAGTTGATCAATTCGGGGAAAATATATATGATCCTTCGGATAGGCTTTATTGAGATCCGTGAAGTCCACACACATGCACCATTTTTTTTCTTCTTTTTCACCATCACTACGTTGGCCAACTAGCCTGGGTACTTGACATCTTCAATAAAAATTATCTTCTTTAGCTTGTCCACCTCTTCTTGGATGGCGATGTTCTTCTCAGGACTGAATACACGACGCTTTTGCTTGATAGGCTTGGACTCTTTTGTGATATTCATCTCATGGCTGATAAATTTTGGATCAATTCGTCGCAATCTTCATGGCTCCATACGAACATGCTCTTCCGCTCATTAAGGAAATTGACCAATTCTTATTTGAGAGATAGTTCTAGAGTTGAGCCAATCTATGTGGTTCTTTCTGGTGTTTCATCATCCAAGATAATTATTTATGTGGCCTCCACAACCTATCCTTTAACTAGATCAATCTCCTTGCGTGGGTTTAAGGTTTCAATCTGGTAAGTTACAATAAGTTTTTTCACTTCTTCTTGATCGGCTGAAGTATAATAGCATTCTCTAGCTTTAATTTAATTTCTTGTAACAACGTTGACCCCATAATGAGTGGAAAACTTCAGATACTGGCGGGAAGTAGACGGTAATGCTTTGAACTTTTTTAGGCCAATCCCGTCAAGGATCATATTATAAGTTGATTAAATGTTCGTGTCTAAGATGCATAAATGAATCCTTTCAATCCTACTAGTTAGCCATATGCGATTAAAACTTCTAACTTGATAGTCCCTAATGGATATAATTTTTCACCTGAGACGCCTATTAGGGGCCTATGATAAGGTTCTAATTTGTTGTCACGTAATTCCAAATTGTGGAAACAATTGTAGAATATAACGTCGATCGAACTATTATTATCAATCAGTGTTCTATCCACCCTTGCCTCGTGTACTCTCATAGTGATGGACAAAGGATCATCATGTGGATAAAGAACTCCTAACAAGTCATTCTTAGAGAAATCGATCACCAATTTATCTTTATTTATTTTCCTTATCCAACCATCAACATCGTCAGATTAATTAATTTACCGAATGTGGGAACATTCTTTGGCTTCGTTTAAATAGGATTTTCTTTTAGATATCAAATTACCTCCACCATCATCTCCTCCTATAGTAAAATGATATCTAGAGGATATCATTTTGACCTCAATTGTCGGCTCCTGAGGTTTTTTTGGCAGATCTGGGTATTCTTCTGAATCATTATCTTGGCTTCTTTTTTTATCATCTCTTCCTTTACAAAGATATTTTGATCACCTCCTGGAGTCTCGTTATTTTATCCTGTCAACGAACTTGGATAACTTGCCACTCCATATTATATTTTCAATCTCATTTTTCGAAGCAATTCAGTTGTCAGTTGTGTGCCTATGATCCTTGTGAAACTCACAGTACTTAGACCTATCTCTCCTATTAGGAGGTGACTTCATCTTTTTGGGCCAATTGAGGTCACTGCTCCCTATGATTTCCTCTAAGATGTGATTCACACGAACAGTAAGAGGAGTGTATTCCTCATACTTCTTAGGTTTCTCAAATTTCTTATATTTTTGCTCCTTCTTCTCAAAATTCTTATGATAGTCAGTCTTGGCACTTGGAGCTTGTTTGGTAGCCCTATCTTCCTCGACATTCATATTTTTGTCAGCTTTAGCCATCAACTCAGTCATGGTTTTAGGGGGGTCATTGGCCAATGCATAGTATAACTTCTCAGGGATTAATCCACTCATCAAAATAGTAATATCAATATTTTCTTCATAATCTACCACTTCTAACTTTTCACTATTAAAACGAGTTATATACTCGATCATGATCTCCACTAGTCGTTGACGGACGCTTAGTAAGTGAGATACCCTCTTTATAGATTTGTCCCCAAAGCAAAAGTTGCTTATGAATAGCTAGGCGAGCTGCTGGAAGCTAGAGATTTATCCTCGGGGAAGCTATTATACCAAATCTGTGCAGATCCAGTTATGGTACCTTAGAATGCTCGACAACACATCTCATCTGGAACTAAATAAATATTAGTTACTGCCTGGTTATGTTTAATAAAGGGGACGGGGTCAGTTTTACCGTCATATTTAGGAGTGACCATAGGTGGATTGAATTTAGACGATGTGGGGAAATCCATAATGGCTAGAACAAAAGGAGATACCTTCAAAAATCTCCATTTTCAAGGGATTTTTGGACTTGGATATTTCCCCCAAACGGTCTTCCAATCGTTATATCAATCCTTTCCAAGGGTGATGTTTCGAGTTAGTTTTGTTCGGGGTAGATCTCGCAGTTCTACTATGAGTTTATGCTGAGCTCTCTTCCTGGGAAGTCTGGTCAGCACGCGTGAAACCTCATATACTAACCCTAGATCTGGTAGACCCTTCTCGATGGTCTCTTGACCTTGAGGGTTCCCTTTGACAACTTCTACTTGCTCGGTGTCCTAAGCGATTAAAAGTAAAGGCTTTACTGAGGCTCTCCAAGATGCTCGGTTATTCTAGAGTGAGAGACCGACCATCATAGTAATCAATGGATCTGAGTGAAGAGGTAACCCTCAGATGGTAGGAACGATCTTATGATGATCTGGAATATCTAGACCGCCATCTATCATTTCTAGGAGGTGGAGGAGATATTTCCCTCCTATGGGATGGTTAGCAATAAATCTGTCTTGATACGACTGAGTAAGTTATCGCATAATTTCCTGCATCGCATCCTTCCCTTTGGGGATATTGAGTAGAATTCCTTGTAAATCTCCCATACTAGGAAGAGTGGAAGGACACAAAACATTAGCTCCGATAAGAGTGCCTTTCGTAATGTCCACTATACTTTAAGGGTATAAAAAAATATGTTGTGAAAGAATCAAGTAAGAAACCATAATAACTTGTTATTCCCACAGACGACACCAGCATGTTCTGTTGATGCTTAAATTTGGATTATTGATCTTAGCCCTTAGTTACAAAAAAATTCACCACTGATAATAGAGAAACTGAAAATATAAATAATGATACCAGATATTTTTTACATGGTTCATCTCAAGAATGGATCCTACGTTCACGGGGTACTAATTTTTATCCAAATATTTTGGTTACAATACAAGAATTTAGCATAAACCGGTATGTTCTTATGTGTCCCCCTCAACTGAGGAAAGTGGGGTATTTATAGCCAGTGGAAACTCAAGAGGAGGAATGCTTCTATAGCTTCAAGAATTTACGCCTTTACATAATAAGGTGTAGTTGGATGTATTTCATGTGCATGTGTATGGTAACTGTTGAATATCCCACATGTGTCTGATGATTCATCTTTCGGGCTTTGGTCGGCCTGAAAGTCAACCAGAGGGTATTGAGCTGACCACTTCTCATCCATCGTGGAAAACATTGGGATGAAGTTGACAGGTGTCATCATTATATTGGTCCAGGTGGCCTATTATTTTTAGGCTATAATATGGTCCATCCAAATATTAATTGTGTTTAGGGGTACGGAGAAAGAATACACCTATTTGCACATACGTGAATTCGATGAGATTTGTGGTATAACCAAATACCAACAACTTCCCGATGATGTTGTTGGATTCGAATTGTTCCCATCCTCATTAAAAAAATAAGGCGAAGAGATGATTTTTGACACTCGAACCCCACTCCATCACTAGTTAGAACCAAATGAGTATGGAATTTATACAAAAACTTTTCCCGAACCAAAAGATGGCATCGATACATCACAACTTAAAAAAATTTAGCCAACAGGAGGGAGAATCACTATCTATATACTTAGAACAGTCTGAGGACTTGGTATAATAATGTTTGCATCATGGGATCGATTAAGGATGCCAATTCCAAATCCTCTACGAGGTGTTTTACTTAAAAACCACAGCGGTGTTGGATTTAATGTGCAATGGAAATTTTATTGAAAAGACTGAAGTCGATGCCTAGAATTTTTTAGAAGTCTTAGCCGAAAAGCCCCAATATTGGAAAACCCATAGAGAATTTCGGTCTAGACTGACCAACGTTAGTACCATATACCAAGTTGATGATAACTTCGATCAAAATTCCAAAATGGCCACATTGGCTAGCTATTCGAGCATTAGAATAGAGTAAAATGGGAACCAATGTCGGATCGACGACCATACAAGACGTGGCCACCCCCATGTGTCTATATTGTGGTGCGTTTGATCACTAGGTCAAAAATTTCTCCACACTCCCGTCTAATAAGCTTTGGCCAAGCAAGAGAATGCTTAATATAAAAATAGGACAAGGTCTGGCCCATATTTAAAGTCCTATAATCCAGAATGGAAAGATCACCCCAATTTATTATGGTCCAAAGATCAGTACCAAGGAGGAAGATCTTTAAGTAACCTACCCTCGGGTTTCCAAAATACTCCTTTCACTCCTACGTATCCTACGCCTCAAAAATTTAAATTTCTCGATAATTCGTTAGCCTTGATCACCCAAAATTCACTCCAATTCCAACAATCAACACAATAAATTTTGTGTGAGAATTCAATCTACTTCCAAGATCGAAGTACAAATAATCCAGCTAGTTCAAAGACTTAATGAGAGAGATAAATGAAAGTTCCCAAGTCAATCCAAACCTAACCCAAAGGGTAACATGCCTAGAACCAAATATGTGGTGCAAGATATTTCTAGTTCATCATAAATTCAAGAGGAAGTGAAAACCATTATCACAGTTAAGTCTGACAAGAAAGTAGACACTACGGTCCAAGAGTCGACCTAAAATGAAACTAAAAAAGTCAAGGAGAAACAAGACACTCCATTGAACCATAAAAATGGTCAGTATCAAGTCACTCCTCTACCCTCATCTTTCGAACCACCTGTAGATATTTGTGTTCCTAAAACTATATTTTCCCAATGTTTCGTGCCTCAAAAGAAAAAGACGCAAGTGGAAAAAATGTTGAAAGTGTTTAAGCAAGTGTAAATTAATATCCCACTACTTGATGATGTACAACAAGTCCCGTCTTATGCCAAATTTTGGAAGGACCTTTGTACCTTCAAGATAACTGCCAATGTTCCAAATAAATCATTTCTCGTCGAGTAATCTGCTCGATTATTTCATATAAAACTCCCATAAAGTATAAAGATCTCGATACGTCAACGATCTCTATTAAGATAGGGGAGAACATTGTCGAGAAGGCTCTCTTAGATTTAGGTACAAGCATGAACTTATTATTGTACACCATGTAAAATAAACTAGGTTTGGGGGAGTCAAAGCCCACTAAGATGACCTTTTCCTTAACCGATCGATCCGTTAAGGTGACCAAAAGTGTTATAGAGGATGTTTTTATTAAAGTAGGTTAGTTTATCTTCCCGATAGATTATATTGTCTTAGACACGCAACACATACTAAAACCATTCACCTAAATCCCTATCATCCTCAATCGATCCTTTTTGGACATATTTGATGCGATTATTAAATGTCATAGTGGGAAACTGAACATCTCATTTGGGAACATGACCATGCACTTACACATTTTTTTAATTTAGAAAGATCGTCATCAGATGATGATGATGAAATTAAGTATGTTCAAGATGGTGACACCACTTATTTACGTGTTTGGCCACCTGAATTCTCTCTAAATGTAAGTCTTGAAGAAGTTAAAGAGGAGTTTAAGTAGGGTTTATGATGATATCACTAGTGAAGTCCAATATTTATTAGACTCATATTTCAACATAGAGGAGAGTGACTATGGTGACAAACTAAATTAATTCATTCTTTGTGAAATGCAACTTAAGTCTTTCGAGAGTATGATTACATGTAAGGTTTTGTCTATCAGTGAAGAGGTGGTCAACATGATCATTCGAGTATTTCCACCTGGCCATGTATGTTTTATCACGATGCACTCTTATTTTTCATCACATCCATCATCTTGGTCATTTGATTATTTTTATGAGATTGAGAATGTGACTAGAGTTTTGTTCGATTTAAAGCATAAATTATTCAGTCTTGAGTTTGAGGGGAACCTAGGCTTAAAGTATCATTCAGGTTACATTATGGAATTCTCGTCATGTACGACCATCCATGTCATATATTAATTGCGCTCATTCACTGCATTTATTATGTGCCTTCGTGAATATATATTATCTACTGGGTTAACTACTAATTATTCAAGCTTTTGATTTACTATGAAATGCATATGAGATCGGGTTGTAAGTGGTATCAAAAGTGGAATCCACGGGTAATATCGTCATTTTACTTCTTTACTTTATTTTCTTTGTCCCTATTTTTATTTGAGCATAATTAAGGACAATGTAAAATTTAGGTTTGGGGACAAGGATTGTATTTTTGTAAAAAAATGAAATATTAATAAAATCAGAAGAAAAAAATTCAAAAAGTCAAAAAGATTTTCAATATAATTGAGTTCTGAAACTACTTCTCAATGTATAATTAATTCAAGAATCCCTCAACTTATGAAATTTTAAAATAGCATCCATATAATATAATCAAAAATGGATATTGAGGCAAAAGTGAACGAACTTATCGGATAAATGTGGAGATTTTAAACCCGGTAAGAGTTTATGACATTCGTCATTTCTGAGTGATTTAAATCAAAACTTTTCTTCAGTGATTAATTTGTTGATTCTCAAATTCATTGTTTTATTCGATTAGTGAAAACGTGTGTCAAAATTTGAATATTAAGCACTAGAAGTCTTTTTAAGTTGACTTGAGATACAAATTAACTTAATGAAAATAAAGAAATGAGATTATGTAATTGTATTGAAAGCCAAAATTAAGCTTAAACAGACCTTTTTTATATTATTACATTGCAAGCCCATTTGTTCCAAAAAGAAAAATGAGCCTTTTATTAAACATTCAAAGACCTACCTAACTCCAACTGGGAGTTTAAAAGCCCATAAAAAGAAGCCATACCCATTTTTTGAGAATTCTAGGGTATAATTATGGTAAAAATGCCAAAAAGAAAGGAAAGTTTGCAATAATAATAGTCGGAAAAAAAAAAGTGAGGAAAGAAATAAAGAATGATAAAATAAATGAAAAATGAAAAGAGATGTGAGTTTGAAAAGGAAAAGAGAGATAGAAAAGAAAAGTGAAAAAAAAATGGAGGTTAGATAAAGTGCCTAAAAATCAAAATACAAAAAAATCTCTATATTCTTAAAAAAATTATTTAAACTCCAAAAATCTGTTCTTTATAGACAAAAGTCGAGCCTATAATACAACCGAACAAAGTCCTAATTGATCTCAAATGAAGTTAGTTATATTAGAGAGAAGATTAATTGAATCTATGGTATGATCCAACGTTTTGAAAAAGTAATCAATTTTTTATTTATGAGATCATATTCATCTATAATAAAAAGTCCATTTTTCACCATGTATATGTGAAATTTGTTCATTAAATTTACTCTTATATTCACTGTAACACCCCGCCTAATTAAATACCGGGTGGCCAGTCCCATACCAAATTAAAAAAAAATATACAGTTGGCTCATTCTTAGCATCACTGTCGAAAACATTTACAACTCACCCAATACTCAATTAAACTGGTGTTAAAAACTCTCCAAATTTAAATTTCAACAAAACCATTTTTAGTTTAAGAATAACACTACACATTTTATTCTATAAAACTGGTAACACAATAAATAACACAAAAGAATTTAAATGCAACTGGAATAAACATTCCCAAATAATATAAATCCTTTACAATAATCCCAACAATGTTAAATGTATTAAAAGTCCCGAATACAATAGAATTTGACCTCAATAGAAAAGATAACTGAATCCTTTGGGCGACATGCCCGAACTAAGAATACTGTGAATCAAAAAGATGATAAGCGTCTAATCAAAACTTCCATAGCTCCATAGCTCGTAACAATCAACTATGGTTGGCGTCCCTGTTTCTGGACACCTGATATAGAGATACAATAGAAGAGAAAATATGCAAGGAAACGGGTCAGAGCCCGAATGTGTAGAGTATCTTTAAAACAGTAAGTATTTAACAAGTGCAATAAAGCATTTATTATGTACATGTTAGATCCAACTCTCACTTGCAATTCTCACCTCTCAACTAGAGTGCACACTTAACGTTTCCTATTAACCTCCTAGCTAATGGTTCCTCTTTTCCAGTCTCCATATTATAATTCCATTCCCATATCATAATCCCCGTATGTCCCATACCATACGTCACATTATTATTCATTTACATTTCTCATTTATGATTAGTTCCTCATTAACATGAATCATTACTCATTAATCTGAATCATTTCTCATTAACATGAGTTAAGCTATTCAATTCTATAAGCATCAACATTTATTAACTTAATTCCATTATCCTGTTCTATTCACCGTTATCTACAATTATTACCGTAGATAGATTTAACCACAATATATTCATGTAACCATTTAATCCATTATATATATTCATATATAATACATCACCCCGAGTCACAGTTGTGGTGCAATGCATTACTCTGCTATCATGTCCCATCATCGCAGGTCGCCGAATAGGGGACTACAGGTTCGGTAAGATTCCACGAACCATAAACATCAACAAACAAATTGGAGGCGAACATAGTTCTCGTATCCATGGGTCACGCACATACCTACGTACCCACAGTCAGCGGACTTATCAACTCCCCGATAAGTCTTTCATAGACCTATGTTCTCGAGCGACAAATCAAAGATCCCATGGATTCATCAGGATATGACTGCCCTCACGCGCAAACCTCCCACCGATAGCAAGTAAGCTAGGTATGTCATACACATAAATCAATAATCAATCAAATAGGTATTATCATACCTATAATATAATATCAATAAGGTAATTATCACTACCCTAAGATATTTCCCATACGTAGCATTATATCCCTTTTAAATCCCACGTATTAACATATTATATCTTTACTTCATAATTTAATTATCCTCGCATCCTATAACATCTCTCCACTCCCGACGTCGTTAAGGTTCATGCGTGGAGCGTCTTGCAAAGTGAAATCCAAACAAGGAAACCCTCCAATACACTACTACTTAACTTTGTCGATCGAGGAGGGTCGACAACTTCAACTATGCGATTGGGATAACCTCATACCCTCTTTCAACCAAATGTGTTCCAAACTCCCATTTCTATCTAGGAGCCATACCACTACGCTCTTATAATTTAATTATTCATTTATCCTAACACCACTCCACTCCCGACGTCGTTAAGGTTCATGCGCGGAGCGTCTCGCAAAGCGAAATCCAAACAAGGAACCCCTCCATTACACTACTACTTAACTTTGTCGAGCGAGGAGGTTCGTCAACTTTAAATACGTGATTGGGATAACCTCATACCCTAAGGCTACCCTCTCTCAATGTACAAGATTCAAATAGGATTTTCCTCAACATATATTCAGTAAGAAGTCACTAATATCCTACTGGTCCATAGCATTATTTCTCCCGAACTACAACGAGTTTATTTCTCCTTTTTTATTAAGGTTAAAACCGATAGTTTCAAATCTCTTATAAGCACATATTCTTTCACTTAGGATTAAACCCTCTTGTAAACCTAAGAATACCCATGTGTTATATTCAATCACCCCTACTGGTCCTATCTTTAATCCTCATACATCTCCATTTAGAATTTAACAAATGAATCTAGCAACCGAAATTCCATTCAATATAATTTTCATCATTATAATCACTTAAATCCAATTCATAATTAATTCAAATCTTATCAAGGGTTTACTGATATTTTCTAAGTCCCATAATCTCCAAATAATAATCACCAAAGATCCACAAAAGGTTTGGGATAAGAATCCACACTTAAAAAGAAACAACTTTACTTAAACTGGGGAGGTCGATCGATCGAAGGTAGGGGTCGATCGATCGATCCCTCAGGTCCAGGCCTGATTTCCTGCATTTTCTGCACTTACGGGTTTCACCATTTATACACATTCAAACCTTCATATTAACCTCCAAAATGAGTTATGATTATTTCTACATGATATCCCAACATATATGAACGATTTCCAATACTCTAAACATCCTGAATCATCAAGGGATTGGATTAAAAAGCATGTTTATCTCCTTATTTCCAGAAAATTATTATCATAACATCTTCAAGAACACATCAATGGTTTCCATACTTTCTTCAACAGATTCATGGCTATTTCGTGGATTAATATCAACCTAAAACATAAGTTGAATTCCTATGTCATTTCAGTTTCTAGAAATCCATTTAATCATTCAATTATTTCTTCCAAACATGAATAATCTTCTCTTTTCATACTATTCTAACATGGACAATATACAAACTTAAATTGCCATTATCAAACACTTGCCTTTAGTGTAGGTCTGATCCTTTGGTGTAGTTTATCTCAGTTGGTTGTCCCTTCTCCGGTCAAACTCCAGTGGTGGATGGTGGTGGTTGGTGGTGGTGAACCTTGGTTCTTGTTCTTCACCTTCCCAAGTGACTTTTCCCTTCCCAAGCACTCTTACTCTCACTCTAAGAAGATGGCTGCTCTTATTTGTGAAGAGGAGATGAATAACTCCCATTCACTTAATCTACCAATACTTATAATAGTTCCAAATCCGAAATCACTATTCATCCCCCTAGAAAAATGACCAAAATGCCCTTTCGGGTTGTCTATTCATTCCCAAATGACCCGAGACTCAAAATTAACAACCAAATAGACTTTTCTGACTATTTCGAACCTTCCGGACGCAACTACGCAGTCAAAATGACTATTAGGTCGATAGAAAATAAATTTCCCTTTTTAATTTACTAAACTAGTCCCGACACGTCCCATACCGCGTCTGACTAAAAAATATAAATTATCGAATTTATATCATACGGTCATCTCAATGACATCACATTCATATATTACCTAAATATCTTTAAGTAATATTCAGAATCATCCATATCCATATCCACAGTCCGGATAAAACTTGAATGAATTAATTAATAATAAAATCTAATTAATCCATTAATTTAAAATATAACCCATTTGGGTATTACATTCACATATACCGATAAAAAAAATTATCATTTTCGAGTGTTCAATTGTGAGGGAATCCCATGAGATTTTTGAATCACAATGATTTTTTGAATAATAAATATAACGATTAAATCTTTTGAAATGGATGGTTATATTGGTTATGCACACACACACGATAAGTTGAAATTAAAAAGTGAAGTTTTATTATATTTATGAAGTTTGCATTTAAGACTTGGTTATATTACCTTTTGCATTTTTTGTGTATTGAGTCAAGTTTTTTAATATTGTGGGTATATTCACTGCAAATACCCACGAGACAAAAAAAATTCACTACGGCAACCTAGAGGTTTAAATCCTACGAAAGTGAGTTAGATTTTAATATTTAAGTTTTTCTTGAGGACTAGCAAAGTTTACGCTTGGGGGAATTTGATGAGTGCAATATTTTGTATTCTTTATGCCAAAATTTAGGCCTTGTTAGGCCCGTTCTATCACATTTAATGAGTTGTTAGAGTCATTTTGGCAATTTAGAAGAAAAAGGCAAGTTTTAAAATAATTTGAGTCAAAAAAGCAATTTTAGCAACCTCAGTGGGTGAAACTACAATTTTTGAAACTTTATGAGACTAAAAGTGATTTTATAATGTTAGGAACTATAAAGTTCTTTATTAAAAATGGTTGAATTCCGATTTAAAATGAATACAATATGAAGTTCATGGACTAAAATACAATTATGGGTAATTTGATAATTTCTTAATTGCTTACGGGATTAAATTTGAACTAATCATGTTTATTTTGCATTTTTATAAGTACCCATTAAAATGGTAAATATTGGAGGTCAAGTGAATATTTTTAAAAGTTTAGGGCTCAAAATGGAAAATGGAAAAATGGTTTGAAGATAATTGTTATCTAAATCTATAGGGGAAATATTATTCAATTATAGTTGTTGGTACAATGGTTGGTTTGATAAGACAAGGATCATGATTCCTGGGTTTAAATTTCAGGCACGTCATTTCTTTTTGGCAAGAGAAACACATGCACCCAACCCCAGGATGCGATACGTGGCAGTTCCTTTCACAAGAAATTGTACAAACCATTATTTTTTTTAAATCCCAAGCTAGGGTTGTCAATGGACCGGATCCAGACCCGGACCCGGACCCGATCCAGACCCGACCTGAATTAACGAATCTGAGCAAATTTTATAGACCCGATTATCCGATTACCCGATCACCCGATTAGTTAATGGACCGGATCTGGATATACATGACTCCGATCCGATAAGGACCCGACCCGAGTGTGTATATATATAAGATAATAAATAAATAAATATATATATATATATATAGTCTTACATATAGTTACTAAATATATATATAACTAACCTATATATATATATATATATATATATAATAAAGTATAAAACTTATATATGTCATAAGATCAAAAAATGATGTCATCAATATAATTTTATCATGCAATACCTATTTTGCCCTTGAAAATTTTGGTTTCCCCCTCTTTTCTTTCTCACTACTTAATTCCCCCCTTTCACTTTAATTCAAAGAGAAGGTTATTTTGGTAAACACATGCCAAAATACACACCTTCTCACGATGCTCCCTTCATTGTCTTATGTTTCCTCAATAGAAACCCTATTCCTTTCTCTTTCCACAGCCTAGAACACCTCATACTGTTGTTGCTGCCTCCCTCAGGTAACCATTGGTCTCATGTTTTCCCCTCTCTCTTACGCACATAACATCGCCTTAATTTCTTCCTCACTCTTACAGACACGCACACTCACAGATAATTTTTTTAGATCCGTGTGGTTTCTTATGTCAATTCAAGCAGGTTTTAATTTCTTTTTGTTAAGGATTTTAGGGTACGGATTTTAGGGCTTATGCAGATCCACGCGATTCAATTAGGGTTCATTTGTGGGTTTGAGAAGGATCAATTTTTTATGATATTTAATTTTTAATATTGGGTTTGATTTTAGTTATAGTATTTATTTGTTATTAGGTCTCAAACTTCGATTTTGGTCCTGATCATTTGAAACACAAGTACGATCTCTATCGAATTTAATCTTTATGTTTATGTTTTTATTTTACTTTTCTAATAATTCATTTACACTTTTGTAGCGCTAATATGTAGATTTTTTTCTTCCAACACAAGGTATGCACATTTCAATTTTGTATTTCCTAATAACATTCATGAAGTTTGGTATTTCTTGAAACATTCATGAGTAGTGATGCAAATTTTGAATTTTAATGTTGCAAATTGTTTTAGGTTTTAGGGTATATCGATTTTAGGGCTTATGTTTTACTGATTTTAGGTTGTTTTGCAGAATCTGACCCTTGCACAGGTATATATGGTATCTATAACTTTCAGTTTGTAAGTGTTCTTTATGCATTACTCGACAAATATGTATGCACAATTTTCAGTGCAACACAAGAGTTCCTTTTATGCACAACTCGAAATTAATACATGGATGTTTTAAAAATATTTTTGTGCGATTAAAGAACGAACGTAGTAATGGTGTTTATAGTTTACTCAAAATTGAACAGAGTGTTGCATTTTTTTGGTCTATACACTTGCTTCCTTCTGAATTTCTCTGCTTTTAATGAATTTGTGATTCTCTATTATAGTCAAGTTGATTTCCTTAGCGATAATTTTAATCTCACAGTAATTTCAGGCCTGTAATTCATGTTTTATCTAAATCAATGGCAACTATTCATTTTTGAGGGATGGTATCAATGATTATTTAAGCAGAAGGGTTCAAAGTTCTTTGCTAAAGTTTTCTTCATTTATGGTTTTGTAGTTTTTTTTCTTATTTACCTGAAATGGATCTTCTAATATTAGATTTTTAAGGGTATGAACTCATAAATGAATCAGTTATAGGACCTTTTTTTTATTTTATGTTTGAATTATTATGATCCTGACCTTCTATTAATTGTGGAATTATAAGAAAATGCCATGTGGAATCACGTTTGATTCTCTTGATATAGTTTTCCATTGGCATAGCTGCATAACTATATATTATCCTAAGAAAATGGTGAATGAAAGTCACCTATTACCAACATTGACTAAGTACAATGAAGATTGAACTGTTCAAATATTTACAGTCAGCCTTAATGAACAATTACTGCTCCTCATTTTTTATTACTAAAACTATAATATCTAATGTACGTCTATTATAATATCTAATGTGCATCTTGAATGGCGTACTCTAGATTTGGTCCAGGTAAAACACTTAGAACGTATGGTTCAGGCACAACACTTAGAATAGATGCTTCAGGTATAACAATGGCTATAGTTGGTTCAAGTACAACAATTGTTATGGACATAATTGTAATGACTTTGGTCTTAGGTCTCTTAGTGACTCTGCTAATTGATTATGCATAATTTGGTAATCTGCTAATTGATTATGCATAATCAGTTGATCCAGTTTTTGTCCATAAATTAAATTTGATCTTTTATCACCATGAAATATAAGTACCTAAATACTGGTTATGCATAATCATCCCCTGCTTTTTACTCCAAATCGTTAAAATGCAAAGTATGATTGCTACAACTTTAATGATCTGGTTAATTTAACAAATTGTTTTTAAATCTTCATCTTATTTATATTCAAACTATCATACCTGGTATTTCAGTGAGTGGATTATTTTCAAAAGTTCTGCGAGATCTATAAGTTTAGCTTTCGGCTGGGTAAAAGAGGACGGTCATAAATCTTTAGCATTGGATACATTGATTGGGCTGTCGCAGTTGCTATGTGCAGAAAAACCTTAGCCATTAGTCAAATATTGGTGCATATTCTTACAGAAGTGTGTATGAATGTTGTAAGGTAGACATTTGCAGAAAAAAACAGTGTATGGTATTTGCAATTACTGATGTGGCAATTTTCAATTCTTACAATTCTTACAGTGTCCATTACTGATTTGCCAATTTGCAAAAAAACAATGGTTATTTGCAGTTGCTATTTGCATATGGTAGGCACTTGAAGAAGTGTGTATGAATGTTGTATTTTTTTTAGTATGTTCTTTGGATGGACACTAGCTCCTCTGCTCATTTTCATCATATTAGTTTTCCTTACATTGGACACAAATGTCCATGAGGCATTGTAGCTTTTGAGTCAATTTAACATTTATAAAATTTTCTGATATCTGATATTTTGATGCGTGTTCACTTTATGTTTCAATTTTTTCCTTTTTCTTCCTTCACAAGAAATTCCCAAATTGGAAACGACGTGATTGTGTACTAACTTCCCATTATGCATTTACTCAGAGGTAACTTTCCAATTGAAAATGATGTGATTGTGTACAAACATACTTCACATTAAATTTTTTAAAGAGTATCTGTGCTGAATGGGGATGCGGCGCCGCCCAGCTTATGGTGGTGGTGCAGAATGAGGATGCTGCGCAACTCATGGTGGCGGCACATATAGGTTTTGCTCTACGAAGCCCTCTTATTTATCAAACCAAGATTGAAGGATGTATATCTTCAGCTGATGTCGGTCGTGATATTGGAAGCAGTGTATCTTCAATTGAGGAAGTTGTCAAAGCTTTAGTTAGTACATTTATGGACTCTTAAATAAGAGTTGACCGCACATGATTTCTAATACACTGCTTCCAATATCAGGACTAGCATCAGCTGAAGACATATTGAGGTATCGCTTCTATTTAATGAGTTTGAAAATTAAGGTACCACATGTCATGATATTAAATGAGTTTGATATTGATTGTTGAGTATATTAAATATGCCGAAGAAAAATATTTTTTTAATATTGAACAACCTTAAGGTTTAGGACTTTGTGATCCTTCGGTAGAATCAAAGACGAAGGCACCTGCTCTCTCCCTAGACTTGGGTCTTTGATCCAATTTATTTTGTTGCAAATTAACCTTTATTATAAACTAGGCAGGAGATGGTATAAAATTTCATATTATTGCCGTTGATATTTGTATAATTCTTCATTTTCTCCTCTTTTGGGATCTTTTTTGTATGCACACAATCTATGAGAGGTTCAGCGCATATTAGTTCATTTACTATTTTTAACTGTCCAAATGGCACAGAAGCTAACCGTGCTAACATGATGAAGGGTGCTTTAATCCAAGACATGAGACATGATTGGCTGCTAAAAGTGGAGGGCATTCTTGAATATATGTTACCCTTAGAATGGATCTTATAGCTTTAATCTCTCGCTCTTCAGTTTGTTTGTTTGTTTGTTATTTTCATTTTAGAAATCGCTCGAGTTTTTTTTATTAATGGACGTCTGCTACAATTGAAAATTTATATAGGTAAACTACCACCATAGTCTTTAAATCTATTAAATCCTTATTTTGTTTGTTATCGATTTGTAACTGTGGGGCTTCCTTTGTTCCACTAAATTTATGTTGTTAGATAAAATGTGTGTATATATATATACATATTTATTTTTTCTTATAGACTTCATTTAGTAGTTGAATATAAATCGACTCTAATAGCGTGGAAGTTTCCTATTGCAGGTACTATGAAAGTAAATACAGATGGACGACGTAATAATATCACGGGACGAGGCAGCTATGGAGGCATCGATAGGAAGGATCAAGGAGCTTGGGTGGACGAATTCTACGGCAATATGAAGGGTAAAGTGACTATTCTCCAAGCTGACCTGAAAGTGATCTATCACGATTTAAAACTCATAAAAGAAAGAGGTTGGTCTGGATCCATAGTTTTGACAGATTCCACCTTAGCGGTGCAATTGATTTCCAAGAAAAATGCTGAAGAAAATCACCCATTGTGTGCTCTGATTGAAGATTGCATTGAACTATATCGGGACACTATTGCTAGGGTGGCTCCCACATTAAGTGCTCTAATTTTGGCATTTACTCTTAACAATTTGATCATTTGAAATTAGCATTTTTCATTTGCATTTTCATTGTAGTTCTCTATTTATCATCTCACGGAAGATTCACCAGTCATGGCCTTATTGTAAACTTTGTTTTTAACACAAGCAGATCCATTTGACTATGGAGGTGGTCATGTTGATCCTAATAGAGTCGCAGATCCGGGACTCATACATGACATAGATATGAAAGATTACGTGGGCTTCGTTTGCTCCATCTGCTACAATGACCTGCTATCAGCTGGATGAGTAGCGGAAAATGCCCATGCCATCACCGTAAAATAAACCACTTACTATCAAACTTCAGTCTGGCTTCCATCCCCATTCCCTAATTAAAGAAGTGCTCGACAATATCGAGAACATTGACGAACGTGGTCCAGGTGCAATCTATCTACGTGGCATGTGTTAAAGATCCACTAGGCATAACTATGATATTGTAAGCATCATTTGGTAATCTTATGCTCCATACTGAAAAGAAGTTAAATTTCAAGGTAACCTTATGCTCCATACTAAGAGTGCGGGGAAGACATTCATTTGGAAATCTATTTTGGGAAGATAAGGTGCATTTAGTAAGGATACCATTAGTTGTTCGACCTGTGATTGAAGATTTTTATGCTCAAACTTGATTACTTATGTTTTCTACAAGTCTTTAGCTGCATTCCTTTAGACCATACTAATTTAAAAGATTGAAAACTAATAAATTAAATATTGGGTTTATTGTTAATTATTGTAGACCTTAGTGCCGGTATTTTTTCTTTAGATCTCTCAACTATTTATGTTTATGGTTTGCAGATCCAACTATTGGAACATAAATTAATTTAGTATAGATGAGAATGGAGATATCTTGGTTCATCGAACAGGTACAGCGAGACAAAATCAAACCCCAAGCGTTCGATTGACGGATCAAATACTTAAAAGCATTCCAAGCGTTCTAAAGTTTCCATCGTAATCACTGTCGTTTCTGGTACGTACCCATCGCAATCACTTCCAGCTACATCTTCCATCGATTATTTATCTATTTCTTCTGTAAGCGTTCTAAAGTTCCCTTCGTATTTATTTCAGAGATGTCACATAGTCGCGTTATGGCAGCCGACCAATAGTAACAGCATGGTATGTAGTTTTGTTAACCATGCTGGCCTACCTTCTCCTGCAAAAGAGATGATGAAAGTCATGTATTTTTGTGACATCACTTGCCCATAATAATAATAATTATTATTTGTTGTTAACCAAGTTGCAATCTTTTATCATAAACAAAAAAATAAAGTCGACGAGATTGAGTTTTCTTTCTCTTAATTGTGCAGTTCAAGTACCAAATCGAGTCATTCTATTTTAGAAACATAACCAAATATTTTTATTGTTCATTACTTCTTTATTTCTAATACATTTACGCTCTGTTTTTAGGCTGGAAGTTAAGATCTGCAACTGATCACCAGTTATGATTACTACCGTTTACAATTATGCACAGTCGCAGCTATGCGAACGGTTACAGGTTTGAAATTATTAAACTGGTTGAATGGAGAAACACCAACATCAACATCAACAGATGTGGAAAAATTTGGAACAGGGTGAAATTGAGTTAAATGAGAGAATTCGGGGGTACGCTGTCTCGAAACAAATGGGAAATTATTCCAACCATAGATGTTTGGATCGAAATATGGAGATGCCTGAGTTGGGAAAAGTTTATGGCTCAGCATTAGCAATCGTGGATCAGCTTGCAACAACATTTCATAGTGTTTTTCAAAAATATCCTGGAGGAAATATAGCATTGTGCTTCCTGGAAAGGTATAATAATTAGTTAGTTTCTATTTTTTTCTGAACGAGAATAGCTTCCTGGAAAGTTATGATAATTACTACTTTTTTTATTTTTCCATTATGGTTTATGTTTTATTAATTTTTTTCTATTTAACATGTACTGTATTCGTTGTTTGAAAGTACATATGAATTATGCTTATTTGTTTGACAGTACATATGACAATATTCATTGTTTGACAATACAAATGAATTATGTTTGACAGTACTTCTTGCTACCCCCATATGAGTTATGCTTAGTAGTGAAAATAAATTATGTTTGACAGTACTTCTTAATATACAAAACAAATTAACCATCTTTATTTCACTGATTTACCTGACACAAACTTTCCATGTGAATGAGGGGCGCTTTCAACAAGTACATGGCTTTCAACATATACATGGCTTAAATACCTTTTGTTCTTTCATGCGTATATGTTGACGACAATGGGTGCAGGTTGTCAGTGCTTCTAAAAAGGGATGGTGCTAGGTTGTCAGTTGTTTAGGTAATCCATAATCTTCCCTTACATGAATTACAGTTAATCGCCTAAATATTTTTTGGCAATTGAAATGCATAGTGATTAACTTTTTCGATTCTTATCTTAATTGATCATTTGATTGTATTTTCATTTGGTTAATTATAATTTTTTATTTGTTTGCCTCACAGGTGTTTCAGAAAATACCATGTCGGACTAGGAAACGTGAAAAGACACTTCAGAGCCCTACCCAATTTGCATATCTGTATAACCAATTTGTATACATATAAAGGATTATTAATATTGTTGTTGTTTGAGTATTTTTTATTTCTTAAACAGTGCGGATAGTCCTATAAACAAAGGGGACTTTGTCAAAATTTTATAAAATGTTTATACATTGGTATTGTAAGAAAGAACTTTCTTTAACTTGAATTAGTATTTGATGTTGATGACAATGTTTATTCGAGGTCCAAGATACTATTAATATTTTTAACTATTTTTTTATTTCTCAACCAAGGTGAATCGCCCTATAATCAAATGTTATTTTGCCTGATTTTTTTTATTTGATAGTTTACCATTATTAGGAGGTCCAAGACGGACTAATATTATTGTCATTGGAGTGTTTTGTTTTCTTTAATAGGTTGGATAGTATTACAAATAGATAAAATTTTGCCTAAATTGTTTACACTTTTAATATATAAAACATTTACTATTTATATTATACACGATTTTCTATTTTTCAAAATTATGAGCGTGCCTTCAGGCACGGGATCATCTTTTGAGGAGAAAGTTATGCCTATTTGAGGATGAATTTTTTGGACGCGAACTCGAGACCAACGATAGTTTTGACGAGAGCACTTGCTATTGCATCAAGACACGACTTTATAATTTTCAAAATTATCAGCGTGCCTTCAGGCACGGGCATACCCTAGTATATATATATATATATATATATATATATATATATATATATATAACAGTTTTACATACATATATACATACATATATATATAACAGTTATATATATGTATGTATATATGTATGTAAAACTGTTATATATATATATATAAGTTATATATAGAAATAACAGTTTTACATACATATATATATAAGTTATATATATGTATGTATATAAGTTATATATAAAAATAACAGTTTTACATACATATATATATAAGTTATATATATGTATGTATAAAAACAGTTTTACTATATATATATATATATATATATACAGTTATACAGTTTTTATATATATATAATCGGGTTGAGTCTTCGGGTCCTTAACGGATCCGGGTTTGGATCCATTTTCTGAGACCCGTCGGGTAATCAGGTAAGACCCGATCCGTTAAAAATATACCCGGATCGGATCTGGATATACCCAGACCCGATCCGTTTACACCCCTATCCCAATCAGGCACCAATATCAATTACTTAACATATGTCAGGGGATAAACGAAAAATCAAGGAGAAAAGCATCAAAATTTCTTGATGATCAAGATCTTTTGCAAAAGAAATCTTAAGAGTACAACAACTATTTCCAAAGCAATAATGAGGGGTCACTTCATCAAATTGCTTCAAATTTCAAATTTCACCAATAAAAAGCCTCCCATATTATGTAAAACAATAATTTCGCAAATACCTTTTAATAATTGGTTTGGGAGATATCTATCAACCCAAATTTGACCAAGTAAATGTTGTTTTACTCCAATTCAAAAACCTCTTATTTTGGCCTATAAAAAGGACCTCGGATTAACAATTTGAGAACAAATTTTAGGGGGATTTTAAGAGACACGATTAGTTTTTAGAGGAGTTTATTTTTAGAGCACTGAAAATAACTATACTTTTATTTCATTTTTTAGTGTTTATGAGGCAAAGTGTGTGCAATTATTAGGGAGGATTCTTTGTATTGGCATTCAAGTATTGAGACTCCAATTTCTAAATGATTATTATTAATGAGAATTATTCATCTTACAATTCTTTTGTTTCAATTATGATGCTAGCTTAATTTAACTGATAAGATTGGTGAAATTTGTCGGTGATTACCGAGTGTATGTTTTATTTAGTTAAATTCGTTCAAATTCCCTACATATTTTAATCATTTTTAAAATCCGTTATTCCCCAAATAGTCACGAGGGTGATATTTTAAACCTTCAAAATTGATTGTTTAATTCATATTCTTTGATTTTCTGCACTTACATTTGATGAATTGCGCTTATGTTAAATTGTTTAATAGTCTTAGGAGTGATAAATTTATTCATGTTCCTTGATTTTATGTGCTTACATTTGATGAATTATGCTTATGTTAAGTCGTTTGATAGTTAGTGCTTATGTTTGACATTTAATTCTTAACAGTGATAGTGTTAACGGAATACGAATTTTTGTTATCAAAATGTAGATATAAAGTAATTTGAAAGAAAATTTCAAGTTTTCATCATCCAAAACTGTAAAGGGGATTTGGAGTTCGACTAATTAATTATAATCTAGTAAAAACGGTAAACAAATATGAAATCCTAGTTATCTTCCCATACTTATTACATACATTGTGTTTATGTTCCTTATTTGTGTTTATTTTATTTTCTTCTCTTCATCTTATATTTACACCCATATTTGTCAAGATGGTAATTTTTTAAAATTGATCAAAATCTCATGGTTTCAACCCATATTTGAATTTGCTATATTACAATATCCCGTGCACTTGCGAAAGTTTTATAAATTTGACAATAGTTGTTGATTGGATTTCCACACACGTAGATGACACCTACCCAGTGATACTCAAATTCAAATCGGGTGTAATCACTCTAATGGTATCCCTTATTAATGCATGTAAAATGATCCCTTTTTAACTCCAACAAGTATGAATATCACTTAAACTCACAGATGGATCATATAAACATTTAAAGCACTAATTTGAGATCTCGGGATTTAATTATGATTCAATCAAGCACTATGAGAAAACATATAAATATAGTCATATTCATAACGTGATATGCAAGTGCAAGTGTAGTGTGAAATTAACACCAAAGATTTTAACAAATTTGACTGTCATGATTTATCAAGTTAATTCTAACCTATCATTAACATTATCAACATTTGCAATCAAAAGGTTAAAAATCCAGGCTTTAATCATCATTCAAGTTAAGTTTATTCATCAAATCTCATGAATCAAAGAACTTAATCACATATTCACAAAAAGAAATAACGTGAAAAATTGGGGGGGAATTTTTTATAGAACAATGGTGCAATATTTATAACATGTCATGTAAGGAACAAAGAATATACAAAAATGAACATAAATGCATGAAAAATACCTCACTAAACATGAAAATTTTTATCCAAATGAATAATTCAAGCTCTTACCCAAAAATATTTGACCCCGCAAATCAAGAAGTGCCTAGGAAGGGGACCTGCAAGCAATGGGACCCTAGGTATTCTAAGTATCCTAAGCAAACTATCACCTAGATAGCAATGGGTGGTACATCTCCTAGAGTCTTAGAAGGAACAAAAATAACTTCCCTCGTAGCATTTTTCTTTTAAGGAACCTCAACTTCTACCTTATTTCTAGGGGTGTTCCTTGGCATGACTCACATATTCCTTGCCATCCATCTCTCATTCCTCATAGGATTATATAGACGCTCATTTTAATTTGAGTAAATGATTTAGGTTTACGAAAATTCTTCCTAACCTCACTCCTATCCTTGACTAAGAAGTTAACTCTCTTCATAAATCTCCCAATCGTACCCATTAGTTCACTAATAATATCTTATGAAACACTTTCCTCCTATTATTCGTGAACCTTTGGTTTCTCTCTTTCAAGCACCTACAAGATTGATTTGAATGTCCTTGTAACTTGAAAAAAGGTGCAAAAAGTAACATTCTTTCGCAAATTGGTTTTATTTTCATGAGTTATATTCTCAACTTACTTATTACATAAATGTGGAGGAACATATGGCAAAGGTTTTGCTTTACCATCATGATGTCTAAGTATGGGGTCAAGAAATGCATTGGCACGTGCTCGACAAACACACGGTCAATAAAGAACTATTTAATGATATCAATTAAAATGGATGATTAGGATCTCGAATAAGTCCAAACTCTTAGGAATAGTTATTTGTGGGGTTTAGAACTCTCCTAAGATACCTTATAAATGTAAATGCACCCTACATGAATGGGGAATGTATGATTATAACGTCAAGTAATACTACTCTGTCGACCCGAGTTCTTAAGTTATATAGAACAAACACTAAGACACTTTATACGTAGGCACATTATCGAACCATGCACATCTTGGGTTATGTGTGTGATTCCATTCTTCTAGCGATTATCATTTCTATTTGGCTTATGTTCATTGAATATCATTACTTCCAGGAAATTAGCACTAAAAATTGGTGTCGATTGAGGCATGATCTTAGTTCTTTGTCACTAGCCAATTTTCTATGATGTCTCACTCACCTAACCAAGATCTGGATGACCAGGACAGTCAGCACCAACATAATCATGGAGACTATAATAGTTACCATCTGCATTGTGAGAGTTATGATGACCAGGAGGGTCGTTAGCCTTCTCCCTTATTGCATAGGGTTAGATCAGAGATTGGTGAGTATCACCAATCTACTAATGTGCATTATCATCCTCTAGAAGCGGTAACATATGAGAGTGATGAGTCTTAACGATCTAACAAACTCTCAAGGCTCATAGACATATATGAAAAGTTCCTCTGAGATGAGAGGGTTTCTACTAAATATCAACATGAACATAACTCCACACTCCATTAATGCTTGGAAGACTGAAGAAATAGGCCCATAGGGAGAGGCGTAAATGTGGTTGTATGCCATGTACTCTTAGTCCTCGGGTGAGCAGAGATCACAATCGAGAGAGGATCACCCAGTGCCAAATGGAATTATATCCTCATAAAAAGTCACATTTAAGGAAACCAATCTCTTCCAATTTGTGAGGAGAGAAAGATCTTTGCGATTTTATCAGATGAGAGGTGGATAGACACCTGACTCATCAAGGAGAATGAACGACTAAGGAACTCGCCAAAAGAGACCTAGTTAGCCAGATGAAATCACTATTAAGCCGAGCTATTAACGAGATTAAAATTCCTAAAAAGTTCATTACTCCATGGTTCAAGATTTATGATGGGAACACTGATCCCACTGATCGTGTAAAATAGTATCTCCAGACAATGACGATGTGGAATGCCAATAAGGATTGATATATTCAATATTTCCCTTTAGTCTTGGAGATATTGCTCAGAAGTGGTTTGAGAAGTTATTACATTCGTTGATCACCTACTTTACGCAGCTCTCCGAGGCCTTTACAACCAGGGTCATCACAAGTATTACTTATCCTAAATGGATGAATTCGCTTCTTACACAAAAAAAAAGGCTCAAGAAACAATTTGGGAATACTCTAGGAGGTACTGGGAGGTTTATATCGAAGTGGAGTACTGCACTGAGTAGGTTTTAGTTACTTCTTTCAAGATTGGGCTACCGAGCAACTCCATGATTCATTTGTATCTCATCAAGAGGGAGGCCATCACTATTTATGACCCTATGGTGAGGATTGAAAAATATACCAAGGTTGAGCATGCAGTTTCTTTAGATGGCCAGGAAAGTGATTGGCCAAAGTAGTCCAAAATTGAGACAAAGAAGAAATGAGTAAAAAAAGGACAAAAAAGAATGGGAATCTAAGGGAATCGAGAATAATGATCTCGAGAAGGTGTTCAAGGCCTTCGACACGGTCTTCACTGATCACATATATATTATCTTTTATAAGAGTAAAGGTGTATAATATTTTGAGTGGCTCAAAAATATGATAAGTTATCCCAAAAAGAGGGACATGACATTGAGATATGCATACCATAAGGATCATGACCACAAGACAGAGAAATGCAAGGCCCTGAAATCCTATCTTGCAGGACTATCCCAAACCGACAACCTCAATGGGGTTTTGGAAAAGAAAGAAGGTTAAACATAACCTGTTCATGACCAGAGGCCAATTAATGTACTGGATGAGGACTTAGGCCATAAGTTTGTAGTAATTTATGGGGCCTCAAACCTAAGTTGCATAAAAAGGAATGCCCTTATAATGGAGGTAAATAAGATCATAATAATAATGGAATCATTCCAGATCGACCCAGTCAATATCATCACGGGCGAATGTCAGTGACCTGAGGAGATTAATTGTTTAGAGGATATAATATTCACTGATGATGATCTGGTCGGAGTGATGACTCCTCATCATGATGCCCTGGTAATCACTCTCAGAGTTTTTAACTCGTACGTGGATAAGCCACTCATGGATCAAGGGATTCTCTTAGAGGTAATGTACCTTATAATGTTCAATAAACTAAATCTAAAAGCAGAAGACCTGAAGGAAGCTACTATACCTTTGGTTTTCTTTGCAGGGAGGATGATATTGACCCTTAGGAAAGTTGTTCTCACAATCAGAGTAGGAGGGATCTTCAAACTCATTGAGTTCATCATGGTAGACATAGGCTCCCCAATAATGCAATACTTGGTAGAGGGTGGTTGTATACCATGAGGTTAGTGTCGTCCACCTACCACCAAAAGTTAAAGTGCACCACTGAGAAGGTGATTATGGATATTAGGGGAAGCCATGTCTTAGCTTGGTAGTACATCATAGCTTCCATTTGACCAAAGCAGGAGAAGAAAAAAGAGAAAGTGGTGGAACTCATAGAATGATTTGTTCCCTCAAAGTAGAAATTAAAGTATGAGGAACCTGGGGTCAAGGAAACCAGGGTTTCTCCTATCGATCGGGTCATGGAATCCCTCTCAAAAGTGGTCTTTGACAGTAACCAACCTGAGAAGAAGTTCTTAATCGACAGTACCCTTCTCAAAGAAGAAAATTAATAATTGGTTGCTTTTTTAGAAGCAATCAATATTTTTTAGGTAACTGTACGATATTCCAGAAATTAACCTAAAGGTCACATGTCACAAACTCCATGTGGATAAATCACATCTACCTATGACCCAAACAGTGCAAAGAACTGCCCTCGAGAAGATGAGGGTAGTAAAGGAATAAGTGGTGAAACTTCTAGAGGTACAATGCATCAATAAAGTTCAATTACCAAATGGATAGCAAATCCCATGATCGTTAAAAAAGAGTAATGAAAAGTGAAGATTCTATACAGACTTCACTAACCTCAATAAGGCATGACGCAATAATAGTTTTCCTTGACCCAATACAGATCAATTATTGGGCATGGCCTCTAATCACGATCGTATGAGTTTCCTCGACTCCTACTAAGAGTACCACCAGATCCCACTATTCGCCCCCAACCAGGAAAAGATATATTTCATCACCACGAGGTGATGTCATTCGGATTAAAAAATTCTAGGGAAACTTATCACATACTTGAGATAAAGATGTTCAATCGATAGTTGGGAGAGACTAGGGATATATACATAAATGATATGCTTGTAAAGAGAAGGATGAATTAGTGACACCTCGCCGACCTAGAAAGGACTTTTGAAATCCTTCACTACAACATAATAAGGCTGAATCCAGTCAAGTTCTCATTTAGGGAACAATCGGGGAAGTTCCTCGAATATATGGTTAGTCAAAGGGGGATTGAGGCAAATCCCAATCAAATCAAAGCGATAAGGAAGGTACAGCCTTTGAATACCGTACGCGAGGTGCAGAACCTAACTATTTTGAAAAAAGGTACATCCTGGTGGAAAAAATTGCCTATGCACTGGTGATATCCTCTCGCAAGTTAAAGAATTATTTTGAGGCGTATACTATAGTTGTCCTGACCTCCTTCCTTTTGAAAGTAGTGATCCGGAAGGCCGATCTATTTGGATGGATTTCCAAGTGGTTGGTGTAGTTAGGAAGATTTAATATCTAGTTTTAACCTATAACGACAATCAAAAGGCAAATGTTGAATTCTTTATCAACCAGGAACTAGTGGAGGTTAGCACCAGAAGTGAAGAAAATATTCAATAACTGGTTGATTAAAGGTAAAGATGGCCCTTTTATATCGATGGAGCCTCCAACTCTAAGGGAGCATGGGTGGGGATAATGTTAGTATTCCCAAAGGAAATTATCGTTGAGAAGGTAATACACTTGGTATTTGAAGCCGCTAATAATGAGGTGGAGTATGAAGCATTGATCGACAATCTGAAGAAGTCAATTTCCTTGGGCCCCCGTCACCTAAATGCCTTTTATGACTCAAGGCTAGTATTAAATCAAGTATCATGAAACTATAACACTGGGGATGAATGCAGGGTTATATACCTAGAAGAGGCCCAACACCTGTTCGTCCAGTTCGTACATATACATGTACAATAGTTCCCAATAGGGAATAACAGTCATGCAGACGTCTTAGTCGCACTTGCTTCAGTTGTTAAAGGAGATCTCAAGCAGAGAATCCAAGTATAATATCTTGATCAACCCAGTATTAACAAAAGGAAGTTGGACAAGAAGGTTATGGTCATTGATAGGGCCCCAAGTTAGATGGATTCGATAGTCATTTACCCGAAAGAGGATGTTTTTCCTGATGATAAGAAAAAAACATAAGATTCGGGTAAAATCTTCTTGGTTCCATTTGTCGCTAGATGATAAGTTTTATCGGTGATCGTTATTGGTACCATACTTGCAATGTGTTCACCCAAACGACGTGGGCCAGACTCTCTTAATCTTTATAAGGGGAAATGCGAAAGTCATGCTAGGGACACATCACTGGAATTTAGAGCCATGAAAGAGGAATACTGGTGGCCATATATGTCGTAAGACGCAGTTACTTATGTTCGAAAGCATAAAAATTGTCAAATCTTCTCACCTTTAGTTCATCAGCCCGCCAGTGACCTTAAGTCCCTCATGAGCCCTTGGTTCTTTATACAATGGGTAATGGATATTGTTAGTCCATTACCCCTCGCTTCGACAGTAGGAAGTTTCTCCTAGTCGGTAGAGACTATTTCTCCAAATATGAGGAAGGAGAACCACTAGAAAACATCTGAGATGTCGACATGACTAAAGTCATCTGGAGTAACATAATAACTTATTTTGGTACTACTCAGATCATCATAATGGATGACGAGACTCGATTTAAGAGCAATATCTTCAAAAGTTTTTGCGATGAGCATGAGATCATGCACTACTAAGGTTTGGTGGTCTACCCCAGAGTAATGGATAAGAAGCTTATAGAAAATTGGTCCTTAACGGGATAACGATCACCACTTCCTACTAATAATACCAAATTCAACCAGTTCAATAACAATTCCAGACTTCAAGATACGAGAATGAGAAAATCTCAATCACTTTGGGAGCACCTGTGTGGGTGGAACGTGGCCCTATTTAGTAAGGCATCGGGGATTTGTGCATATATCCCACCCCAGCTTCGCAGATGAGAGGGTCTGATTCTATGACTCTAGAAGATATATCTCTCTCCCATTTTATATTCCGTTGCTGAGATGCTCAGTTAACTCTTTAACCTTGATAGGAAGATAGCATATTCCATAATTCGTGCATAAGGGAAGGGCACATGGATCGACCAACTTCCCCACATCCTCTGGATATATCGAACTACACCCGAGGTAGATGGGGGAAACATATTTTTCCTTAGCATATGGAATGCAAGATGTCATTCCACTGGAAACAAGTTTTCTGACCATGAAATCCTCCCTAGTCGACCAAGATCACAACAACAAAGTGATCAGATCAGAGCTTGACCTAGCTCATGAAATGAGAGATTTGGCTCTCATAAAGCTTATTTTTTATCAACTGAAGTTGGCCAAAAAATATATTGGGGGAGTCAAGGCTAAAATATTTAAGCTCCGGGATTACGTGCTACAGAAAATTATGGGCAACGCAAGGAAGCCCTTAGACGAAAATCTCATGACTAACTAGGAAGGTCCATTTAAAGTTATCAGAGATGACTTTCAAGGAGCCTACTACTTGGAAACAATGGAAGATAGGTAGGTTCCCCAAGGTTGGAATGCAACCCGACTCAAGAAGTTTTTATTTTAAGTTTAAATTTATTTTGGTTCTAAATTACTTTTCAGACATTATTTTAGATTTTTTGCATCTATCCATTTGTATTGTTCAAAGTGGCAGGCAATGAGCATTTAGTAAAGAAGATTGATTAATCAAATGGATTGTGTTTAGTAGATAACCTGTCGCCTTTATCTTCTTTCGAATATCTTCTTTAAGACTGATTGGCTGGTCAACCAAATACCACCATATGGTCCCCGAGTATGTACACTTCACTTAACTGTTTTCTTATCAGACTGATTAATAGTCGACCAAAGACCGTCACTGAATGAAATGTATGTATATAGACTAATGACCTGTCGATCAATGACTAGCCATAAACTAAATTATTTTGACTATTAATAAAATATTAACAATGAATCACACCCAGTGAAAGGCCTATAGGGAAGCCCTAGGCACCTAGGACCAACCAGGTCGAAAAAAATACTATCTAGGAAATGACCCCACAAAGGGTGCATTTTTTCATTGTTGGATTTAGGCCTAAGGTTTGATGTTATGCATCACCTAAAAGGTAAGACCAGGGACCAAACAACACAAGGAAAAGAAAATTATTAAAATTTCCATTTATTATACCATAAATATGGAACACCACGTGGGCTTATCTTAAGGTGACATGTATCCTCAATAAAGACATAAAGAGAGATCATCTTCATACTCAACCTGCTCGACCACATACAATGAGGTCGGCTCAGGTATAAATGAGCTCGACCCTGTAATCTCGTTGACTATTCCACAACTATTAAATATGGTGTTAAATGATAACATTAACTAAACCCGTCAGTACCAACCTCGCACCAACTTGGTCACATAGGGGAATAACTGGAAAAAAAATAATTCCACTTAAGTCGTTTAAAAGGTTTAATACAGTTTAAATGGCTTCGAACAGTTTGTTAGAGAAACACTTTTTTACAAAAAAAAATATTAACACAAGATGTGAATAAAATTGTTATGAACGAGATATTTCAGTTAGGTGACCAAGTTTTGAGAAACAAAACTAAGTAAAATCTAAATTAGCACGCGATCAGAAGGGGATAAGAGGAAGATTAAACATGCAAGTATATAGGTATTTTAACGTGGTAAAACCCCGCCAAATTGGGGAAACATCCACGGAGGTCTCTACACCTCAAAAGCAAAAAATCCACTAAAAACGAGTTAACAAGTTATAAACTAAACACACAATTAGACATATTCTAAGTCAAGAATTTATACTAGCTCTATTAGCTAATTTTGAATTCTCTGAAGGCTCTGAAGTCGTTCTTATTGTTCTCCCAGCTTTGTACCTCCTCCTCCTTTTATCTTTACGTCGACTCTAAAGTCAAAAATCTCTCCACCAATATTGTTGTAGTGTTGTCGTGTGAAAAGTGTATTGTGGTGTTGTAACTAACATATGCATGAACACACACACACTTATACAGACAAATAATCTTACAAATTACAGATTTCGTCTAAGATGAGTTTAGGGTTCTGAATCTCAATTTGTTTAAAACTTGGACTTCTGATCTTTTTTATAGATCGGGTGACAACCTTGCTATTCAAAAGAGCCAAGGTCCTATAAATGTTTTTATTTATTTATTTACACTTCTATTTCACAAAATGTGAAATAAGAACTTGAAAGTGTAAACGTCTCAAGATATTTAAAAGCTTTGAAGTTTGTTTTCCTCAAAACTTGAAACAGAATATGGATTTGTTGGTAAAAAGTTTAAAAAGAACATTTGAGTATAAAAATAAAAACAAATAAAGATTTCTTGAAAAATAAATCAATCTACGTAGATCTAAGTGAGTTATATCACAAAAAAAGTCAAATATACGTTTTCTATGAAACTGAAAACAAGATCCAACTACGTGACAAGTTGGAAAAGATATTTAAGACTAGAGAGGAATGAATCTTTAAATAGGAACAACTCTCAAACTCTTAAAGGAAATTTTCTGAGAAAATTTTGCCAGAGTTTGGCTTGATTTTGCAATAACTCTCTCTCTCTCTCTCTCTCTCTCTCTCTCTCTCTCTCAAACTAACCAAAAGATCCAAAATGTTAACCCCATGGCCTCTATATATATTAAACGATGGAATGGTCTGGAATATCTACTCAAAACAACGGCTGAGATTACGTCTACCCAAATGAAGTAAATCCAAGGGCTGTAAGCGCACCGCACTTAAACCATCTCTTATTGGTCCAATTGATAAAGACAAGGATTGAGTTAAACAACATGCAAACCATCGATTAGATTAATCCAATGGCTGATAAGCATTCTGAGTTATGTGAGAGGAAACAAACACAATCTTGACCGTTGTAAGGCAAACAGGTGTAGGGATCAGATGACAACTAAAAAGCGCGGTTTTGTTGTTTTTAAAAATCCAATTTTCTACCCCATAAGTTCTTAATGCTTTCGGATTCTACCAAACCAACTTTATTGGAATAAAATGATATTATAAATTAGCCCAAAACATTTTAAAACCTTATTTTAAATGTTTTAAAAATGTTTAAAAATTCCTAAAAATTGTTTAAAAATCCCAAAAATTGTTAGAAAATTATTTTAATGGGAATAAGTACTCACACACCTAAAATGATATAAATTCAACATAAAATATGAAGTCCTAGGTGCAGTGTTGGTATACTACCTTTGAGGCCATTAGAGGAATTTTGATGTAGTGTTTGAAGCTCTTTGGTAGACTAGGATATGACTCTAATTTTGTCATTATTTTCAAACTAGACAGGTGCCTATATAATGTAGACTCAAGTGAGGCAAAGATATAGGGTGATTCAATCTCCCCCTTTGGAAATATGAGATGAAATCTACTTTGAGTCATCGAGGACTTGTAGGGATAGAAAAAAATATAGAAACTCTTATTCCTATACAAAAATTCTATCTACCCTATATCCTACAAAAAAAAATTACGTTACTCAACTAAATACAGACCAATACCCTAGCAATATTTTGATATGAATGAGGTACTGATTTCCTGAAAATAGGATAGCTAGGATCAAGTATTTTAGGTTAAGTGAACAAAAGATGTCCAAGTGGACTAAAATTTATCTCCCATTTTGTCTCAAATGGACAAAGGATAGGCACAAAAACTTAAGCAAATAAAGATACAAGAAATATATTTCAACGCATAAACATCAACGAGTCACATCAAGGATCTCCTACATAAAATAAATATAAGAGGTGTCTTTTTCCATTTTTTAAACAATCGTACCATATATCCTCAAAGATCAATTATAAATAAGAGTGTGACTGGATGATATATTATGTGATGACAAATATTTACTTAAGAAATATCATGCCAATAGATTTTCGAAGAGATTCAAATCTTATATTATCTAGAGTCTTTGTGAACAAATCATCTAATTGAAGATCTGTAGGCAAATACATAATTTCCAATTCCTTTGATTCAACTAATTCACGAATAAAGTGATATCGAATCTTGATGTGTTTTGTTCGAGAATGTTGCACAGGATTTTTGAAAATATTTATTGCACTTTGATTATCATAATAGATATGCAACTTATCTTCAATTATGCCATACTCTTTTAACATCTGTTTTATCCAAAGTAATTGCGAACAACTTCCTGCGGTAATGTATTCTGATTCAGCTGTGGATAACGATATAAAATTTTGTTTCTTACTAGACCATCCTACCAAATTATTTCCTATATAATAACAGGATCCTAACGTACTCTTACTGCCATCGGAACACCCAGCCCAATCAGCATCGGTGTAACCAATTACAAAAGTGGATGTGTCATTTGTGTACCAAAGACCTAAGTTTAGAGTTCCTTTAACATATTTTTATGATTCTCTTAACACACGATAAATGACTCTCTTTAGGTTCATTCTGATATCTAGCAGATACACAAATAGCATACATAATGTCAGGGCGTGAGGAAGTTAGGTATAGTAAGCTTTCTATCATACTACGATAAAGAGTGGGATCAATAGATTTCCCATGTTCATCCTTAGACATTTTTACAGTAGTACTCATGGGTGTCCTAGCATCTTTTGCATTCTCTAGGCTGAATTTCTTAACAATCTCTAAAGCATATTTAGATTGCAAAATGAATAAACCTTCTAAATTTTTTTTGACCTGAAGTCCTAGAAAGAATTGTAACTCCCCAATAAGAGACATTTAAAATTCTCCATGCATAACTTTGGAGAAATTTTCAACTTCGATTAAGGATGTAGATCCAAAGATTATATCATCAACGTAGACTTGGGCTATAACTACAGTTTTGTCAAAATGTTTGACAAATAAAGGTGAATCATTACCACCTCTCCTAAAACCATTATTTAACAAAAACGTAGACAATTGGGCATACCAAGCAAAGGGTGCTTGTTTTAGACCATATAAGGCCTTTTTCAATCGAAAGACATGATTCGGATGTTGAGGGTCAATAAACCCTTTGGGATGTTCTACATATACTTCCTCAGTTAGAATACCATTAAGGAACTCAAATTTCACATCCATTTAATAGAGGGTGAATTGAAAATGAAAATCTATTTCTAAGAGTAAGCAAACAGATTCAAGGCGAGTTACTGGTGTAAATGTTTCCTCAAAATATATTCTTTCAATCTGAGAGTATCCCTGGGCAACTAATCTAGCCTTATTTCTAATGACCATCCCAGTCTTATGTGTTTTATTTTTGAAACCCCAGCGTGTGCCAATAACCTTTTTATTTCTGGCCTGGGTATAAGATACCATGCGTCATGGGCAACTCATTTACATTTTATGGTTCTATGAGAGACACAAAGCATTCATAATGAGAAAAATTATATAGCTAGGATCTGTACAAACAGGCTCAGTAAGGTTACCAACCACGTTGTATAAGGAGTGATCTTTAGAAACCCAGTTAGGCACTTCGGGGGTCTCAGGTGGCAAGGGATCATCTATATCTAGAGAGTCACAATTTAAAATATTTTCAGACTCATCCACGTTAGTTGGTCCTATAGGTTTACTCTCAACATTAGTGTCACTAAAAATCACATTAATGGATTCCATCAAGGTTTTGGTATGAAGATTATAGACATGGTAGGCTCTATTATTAGGAGAGTAGCCTAAGAAGGTGGCTTTATCACCTATGGTTTCGAATTTGAAAAAATGTTCTCTGTCCTTACATACATAGCAAGCACTGCCAAAGGTTCTAAAATATTTTAGATTAGGTTTCTTGCCATACCAGAGTTCGTAAGGAGTCTGTTTGGTATCTTTTCTAAGGTAGACACGGTTTATAATATGAAAGGCAGTCCTAACATCTTCTACCCAAAAATACTTAGGGACGCTTTTGGCATGAATAATAACTCGTGATATTTCTTGAATAGTCCTATTCTTTATTTCAGCTATACCATTTTGTTGAGGGGTTTTAGGAGCGCTAAATTCGTGTTAATATCCATTGTAGGTGCAATATTCAGCTACTCCAAAGTCTTTAAACTCTCCACTTCAATCACTACGGATACAATTTACTTGACTATCTTTTTCGTTCTCAATATGTAGGAGAATTTTTAAAAATTATTGAAAGGTTTCGGACTTTTGTTTAAGAAAAGCTATCCAATGAGAAGTGTTGATACCAAATTTAGTCTGCTGACATGGCCCAATTGAATGAAGACGCGTGGCAATCTACGTGACAACAGCAAACACTTCCGAGGAACCCACACGCTCTGAGGAACCACACTACAACGAGGAACACTGCTTCCCCGAGGAACTCATACACTCCTAGGAACTCAGACGTCAAAATATTGGGGGTTATTCTTGCAGGAACAACGTCAAAATATTGACAAACTTCCAGACATAAAGGATTGGGTGGAAAAAAAATCCACACTCAACAATAAAGAGACTGGGGAACTAATGTCCTTCAGCCAAACGAAAATAATCAGAAGGCTCAGAAAGATCTTCCAGAACAACCCAGGAGGGAATAGAAAAATCAGAGCGAAACTTATCTAGAGATTCAACAGGGTAAACCATGATGAATAAAAGAAATGAAGAAGAAGGAAGAAAATCTTACAGAAAAAGAGTGGATCTGATGACAACGAACGATGGAAGAGATGAATACACAGGAGAGAAAGAGACGATGGAAAACTCGAAGATACAAATTTGAAAAAGTAGAAGACGATGGGATTTTCTGCAGCGTTTAAATACTCTACCTTGGGAAAAGGAAAAGTAATGATTACAAAAAGAGACGGTTACGTTACCAGCGGCTAAAAAGACGAAAAGGGGGCGCGAGAATCGAAGCGAACATAAAAATTCAAAAATCCTGATTCCACGAATTTGGAAGGAGAAATAAATACAAGGGAAACACTCCTAAAAATCAGAAAGACCATTTAAAGCTACCATATTCTGAGAAAGAATATTCCATACTCCTCAAATTTCGAACTATGAAACATTGGGGGCTTCTGTTGATACTAAATTTGACATGGCCCAATTGAATGAAGACACGTGGAAATCTACGTGACAATAGCAAACACTTTCGAGGAACCCACACGCTCCGAGGAACCACACTACAACGAGGAACACTGCTTCCCCGAGGAACTCATACACTCCGAGGAACTCAGACGTTTCGAGGAACAATAACTCTCAGAGGAACTCTTAGACACCGAGAAGCTTAGGCGGTCCGAGAAACTCAGGCGGTCCGAACTGCACCTCGAACAAAGCATTAATATCAAGATAACCAACAGTTTGACTCTTCATTAAATGCTTATCATTCAGACGCACACGCTTAAGGGGCATTGAATGTATTACCCTTTCATTTGTACATTATTTAATGTATTACCTTTTCACATCACAGCCTCAGGGCTATAAATACATTGTACAATCCTCATTATAAAGGGATCGGAATTTCTTGAGATAACTTGTAATCGAGAATTCCCAAACAATCAGCAATAACATAACAGTGGACGTAGGCCATTCTTATAAGGCTGAACCACTTTAAAAATTCTTTGTCTCATTTATTTATACGTGATTGAATAATTAGATATGATCTAATTTTTTACATCAACAGATTGGCGCCGTCTGTGGGAACGACTGGTAATATCGTTTTCCATCAAAAATAATCCATCACAAATGGTTGATATTCCAGAATCTAGCAATCGAAACTCTGGAAGCCCTCCAAATCCATCTGCTCCGCCAAATATTCCAGATCTGGCTGGAATAATGACAAATCTGGCTCAGGGCCAGACCGTCATGCAAGAAACTATGCGACAACTCATACAAACTCTCCATGGCGGTGCACCAACCCATTCAAGACCGCGAAGCATTCGATGAAATACCCGTGCACCTTCTTCGCGTACTAGGCGTACCAATTCATATCGCAATGAGGAGTCTGAAGATTTTTCTTATCAACCTGGACGAACTTCGTCAGTGTGAGCCACAGATACTGAACAACGTATCACTCTCTCCCCAGAAAGGATCAGTGCGCTAGAAAGATTAAGCAGAGTATCTCCTTTCGATCGATTAGGTCCTCGGAGGAGCAAAAGTCCTCCTAGAGCCTCATCGAGGAGTTTTTGACGACCATCAGACTTAAGGGAAGGATCTGCCCAGTCGCGACCAGTTGCTCGTCAAGATAGATCCCAGGAAGACACCTCAACGCGATCAGCTGCTTGAACCAATAGGCCCGAGGAAGGAAATGAGGCATGGAAAGGCTCTATTCAAAGGCCGGAGGATAGATTGGGGGAAATGGTTAAAGCTAAGAACCCTCTACAATGAACCTTTGTTCGAGGAATACCTTTTGTCCAGGCCATTATAGATTTTCCAACACCATCAAAGTTCAAAGCACCTGTTGTGACTCCCAAATACGATGGAAAGACTGACCCTGTCCTTCATATAGAACAATACCAAGCTGCAGCCGACATCTATGTTGTCCCAGATAAGAAGAGATGTATGGAATTCTCAGGAACAATTATCGGATTTGCTCAAATATGGTATAATAATCTTCCTCGGGGTAAGATCTCAACTTTTCTTCAACTGGTCGAGTTATTCATTGGGAATTTCTATTTTGGGGCAAAGCCGGTTAAACGAGTAGCACATCTGTTAAGTGTTAGACAAAAGGCTGGTGAGAGTACCAGAGATTATATAACTCGTTTTAATAATGAGAAACTTGAAGTCATTGATTATGAGGAGAAGACAACGATTACCGCCTTGATGAGTGGAATACTTCCCAACAAGTTGTACTACACTTTATCCAAAGATCCGCCTAGAACAACGTCAGATCTGATGGCAAAAGCGTCCAAGATTATGAATGCCGAGGAGGCTATGGCTGCGAAGAAGAACATGGATGCCAAAGAAACCAAGGTGGAAGGTGATAAAGCTAAGAAGAAAGAGCATAAGAACAATGGTAATGACAAACATTCAAGAACAAGGTCGGTATGGGATGCAATGAAGAAATTTGATAATTATACTCCTTTGAAGAAGGATATCAACCATGTTCTAGAAGAAATCAAGAGCAACGAGGAATTAAACTGGCCAGAGAAAATGAAGGCAGGCCCTGACAAGAGGAATAAGGCAAAGTATTGCGAGTTTCATAAAGATCATGGCCATATGACCAAAAATTGCATAGCTCTTCAGAATGATATTGAAACACTCATCAGACGAGGAAAGCTGGCAAAGTACGTTGATCGTGGAAGCAAAAGAAGAAATAACGATCGAACTAGATAGAGGTCTAGATCTCCTCGTCGAGCAGAGGAAAACAAGAAAAGAAACCATGAAGTTGATCCTGAAGAAGACCCCGATCTTCCCAAGAGACCAAGGCAGCCAGACCGAGAGGTATTTTTAATACGCTTTGGGTCATTTGACTGTAATCTTATTACAGGTGGAGATGCAGAAGGAGAATACCTTACTGCAGAGAGAAGAGCTTACCTCTTTGAGGCTCAAGCTTGCTCGTACATTTAACGAATAAATCTCGCTGAGGAGGATCGCCCGAGAAAGGTGAACAAGAGAAATTGGTCATTAGGTTCTCAAAGAATGACCTTGCAGGTGTTCTATATCCTCATGATGACCCACTGGTGATCAAGACGAGAATGAAGGAGGTTATAATTTCAAGAGTACTGGTTGACAACGGTAGCTCGACAGACATCATGTTCTACTCGTACTTCGATAGTTTAAATCTAAAACTATCTCAACTAGAGCCTTATCATAGACCCCTCCTCGATTTTGCTGGCGAGAAAGTTTTTCCACTTGGGACGATCAAGTTGGATATATTCATTGGTACGTGGCCTGCTTGTCGAACAGAAAGAATACGCTTCTTCGTGATGGATAAGAATGTTCAGTCATCATACAATATCATCATGGGAAGAGTAGGATTGAAGAAGTTCGAGGTTGTACCATCTACAGTGCATTAATGCTTAAAATTTCCAACCAATTTTGGAGTAGGAGTTGTGAAAGGTGATCAGAAAGTAGCTCGGGAATGCTATTATTCATCCACCGAGCAAGAAGAACTGGAGGAATCAAGGAAAAATACTACTACCTATCAAGTGGATGAAGGTGCCAAAATTGAAACATTGGATCCTAGAGATGAGTCGCGACTCGTGAAGGTTCAAGTGGTGGAAGCTACTGAAAACATCATTCTGGACGACGAGCACCCTGACCGAACTACTCAAATAGGTTCGTCGTTGGAAACCTCACTAAAACAGGAATTGATAACTTTCCTTAGAAGCAGAAATCAAACTTTTGCGTGGAGTCATGAGGATATGCCAGGAATAGATCCAAATTTCTTATGTCACGAACTCAATGTGAATAAGGAGATCAAGCCAGTATAGAAGAGAAGAAGAGTGTTCAGCCCCAAGAAGAATCAAGCTATACAGGAGGAAGTCGAGAAGCTCCAGAAAGCTTGCTTCATTGAAGATGTTAAATATCCAGACTGGTTAGCCAATGTGGTGATGGTAAAGAAGAAGAACAACAAATGGAGGATGTGTGTAGACTTCACCGACCTCAACAAAGCATGCCCAAAGGATCACTTTCCATTATCCCGAATTGATCAACTAGTCGATGCTACCTCGGAACATGAGCTGCTGAGTTTCATGGATGCTTATTCTGGCTACAATCAGATTAAAATAAAACCTGAAGATAGGGAGAGTGCTTCTTTCATTACCCCTAGGGGAACTTATTGTTATAATGTTATGCCTTTTGGTTTGAAAAATGCAGGTGCGATATATCAGAGGCTGATGAACAAAGTCTTTGCTGAACAAATCAATTACAATATGAAAGTCTATGTTGACGATATGCTGACGAAGGGCAAAAAAGCTGATGATCATCTAGTTGACTTAAGTCAGACTTTTGATCAACTAGATAAATACCAAATAAAGCTGAACCCGACGAAGTGCATATTTGGAGTACGAGAAGGCATGTTTCTCGGATACATTGTCAACCAACGAGGAATTGAGACGAATCCTGAAAAGATCAAAACTCTATTAGGGCTGCGATCTCCAACGACGAAGAAAGAGGTGCAAAGTCTTACAGGACGAGTAGCAGCACTCAACAGATTTGTATCATGAGCAACTGATCGATGTCTCCCATTCTTCAAGACATTCCGAAAGACTTTTGAGTGGAATGATGAATGTGAGAATGCTTTTCAAGACTTGAAGAAATACTTGGGAGCACCTCCACTGTTGTCCAGGCCGGTGATGGGAGAAAAATTATACTTGTACCTAGCAGTATCAGATAATGTCGTTAGCTCGGTGTTGATAAGAGTGGAGAATGGAGTACAAAAACCAATCTATTACACAAGTAAGGTCTTCCGAGGAGCAGAGATCAGATATCCAAGGCTGGAAAACTTAGCACTGGCGCTGATTGAGGCGAGTAGAAGAATGAGGCCATACTTTCAGGATCATACTATAGTCGTATATACTGATATGCCATTGAGACAAGCCCTTCATAAACCAGAAAAATCAGGGAGATTGATGTACTGGGCAATAGAGCTCGGAGAATACGATATAATCTATGAACCCAGATCATCGCTAAAAGGGCAAGCTGTAGCAGATTTTATAGCAGAGTTCACTTATCCTGATACCCCCGAGGAGCAAAAGTTGCTCGTTGATCAACCTGTGGATGTTACAGGATCAACAAACACAAACTCAGACCAACTCCGGTTGGTAAAAGGGCAAGTGGATGTTACAAGATCATCAAATTCGAGCTCAGACCAACTCTGATTGGTAAAAGGGCAAGAAAAGATGATCGACGAAGAGCGAGAAATATTAGCGGAAGAAGAAAGGAAGCAACAAATATTTCACCGAGGAACTCTGTCAGATCAGAAGTTTGAAGACGAGTTACCTATATGGAGGCTATATGTAGATGGCTCATCTTGCACAACAGGCAGTGGGGCAGGGATAGTTTTGAGCACTCCGGATGAGGTCGACATGGAATACGTCCTACATTTCCAACTCAAAGCTTCCAATAATGAGGCTGAGTATGAGGCCATGATTGCAGGTCTTAATTTGGCAAAAATTATAAAGGCGCAGCAAATTATTGTCTTCAGTGATTCTCAATTAATTATAAATCAAATGTTGGGAATATATGCAGCCAAAGGAGAATTAATGATCAAATACCATGCAAAGGTGATGGAGTTGGTATCATAATTTACTTCTATTCAGCTGGTCAGAATACCAAGAATGGAGAATGCAAGAGCAGATGCCCTAGCTCGATTAGCATCAGCTACTCGTACCGACCTACGAAGAACAATTTCAATTGAATTTTTAGCTGGTTGGAGTATAGATGAAGATTTGGCGATAAAATTTATCACCCTTGATTTAGGACTATCTTGGATGGATCCCATCAGGGCATATATTGAAGAGGGAGAATTACCAATTGACAAGCTAGCAGCCAAGAAATTGAAGTTTAAAGTTGCTCGGTATGTATTAACTAAAGGTATTTTATATAGACGAGGAATTATGGCAGGTTTACAAAGATGTGTACATCCCTTCGAGGTGAAAGAATTAATTGAAGAGATCTATGAAGGGTCCTGTGGAGCCCATGTAGCAGGTCAGACGCTTTTACAAAGGATGACGACGCAGGGATATTACTGGCCAACGATGAGGGATGATTGTGTAGTTTATGCCATTAATGTGACAAGTGCTAGCGCTTTTCCTCCATCTGAAGAACTCCACAAGCATTGTTGACACCCATCACTTCCCCTTGGCCATTTGCCATGTGGGGACTAGATTTGGTCGGGCCACTGCCAACGACCAGATGAAGGTTCAATTACCTCGTCGTCGCAGTGGATTATTTTACTAAGTGGGTAGAAGCTGAGCCTCTCATTGATATGACATATGAGAAAGTGTACCAATTTATTTGGAAGAACATCATTTGTCGATATGGTCTTCCTCATGCTTTCATCACAGACCATGGAACACAATTTGATAACGAGGAGTTCGCTGCCTATTGTCATCAATCAAATGTGTTGAAGATCCACTCAGCACCAGGCCATCCTCAAAGCAATGGACAAACTGAAGTGACAAACAGAACATTGTTGAATGGTTTGAAGAAAAGACTGGATGATGCGAAAGAAAATTGGATCAACGAGTTACAGTCAGTACTGTGGGCTTACCGAACTACTCCCCGAGTAGTAACTGGAGAATCTACATATATGCTAGCGTTTGTAAGTGAAGTTGTTATACCTGCCGAGTTGGGCCTCCCAACACACAGGGTACTGAATTTCAATTCCCCTGTCAGCGACTTAATGAGAAGATTGGATTTAGACATGCTCGAGGAAGTTAGAGAAGAAGCAGCCATCAGAAATGCCGCATACCAACAACGAACAACTCTATTCTACAATAAGAGGGTGAAGAAGTGTGACCTGAAAGAAGGAGACTATGTGCTGAAGAAAGTAATTCAAAAGCACAATAAACTGGAGGCAAACTGGCATGGGCCATACCGAGTTACAGAAGTTGTTCGACCATGAACTTACCGAATAGAACTTTAGAAGGGGAGGAGTTTAAGAGAGCATGGAACGCAGAGCACCTGCGCAAGTATTATCAGTGATGTGAATTTTCTCCTTTTATTGAAATTTTTTTTGGGGAATACTAGTGCTACACACTAATCGGCGAAACTCGGCAAAACTCGGGCTACTCAAAATTTTTCTCGAAAACACCAGCTAAGGTTGGTCGAGAAACAAATATATTCCTCCGGGAAGTAAAACTTATATTCCTCCGGGAAGTAAAGCTACCTATATTCCTCCGGGAAATAAAGATACCTATATTCCTCTGGGAAGTAAAGCTACCTGTATTCCTCCGGGAAGTAAAGCTACCTGTATTCCTCCGGTAAGTAAAGCTACCTGTATTCCTCCAGGAAGTAAAACTTGTATTCCTACGGGAAATAAAATTATATGTTTCTCAAAAAATAAAAATATTCCTAAAAATGCCAACTTATGTCGGTTAGGAAATAAATATATTCTCGAAAAGGCCAACTTGAGTTGTTCGGGAGGTAAAATTATTTCAAAAAGTGCTAAAAGTTGCTCGCAGAGGAAAAATCCACTAACTATGGCTGGTCGGGGATAAAAACCCACTAACTGTAGTTGGTCGAGAAGGAAATTTACTACCTTGGTTGGTCGTAAACATTTTATGAATACTAGAAAATGATCAATCAAAATTATTGATACTCGTGACTTTTTAAAATTATTAGAAAGTTGGTCGAGAAACAACTTAGTAAGTTGGTCGAGAAACAACTTAGTAAGTTGGTCGAGGAATAACTTAGTAATTTTTATGACTACCACAAATTCAAGTTAGTCGACAATAAGTTGATCGACAAACAAAACAACACAATATTGTTATCTTTTTAACAGACATACATACTTTTTAAAATTATTAGTAAGTTGGTCGAGAAACAACTTAGTAAGTTGGTGGAGAAACAACTTAGTAAGTTGGTCGAGGAATAACTTAGAAATTTTTATGACTACCACAAATTCAATATAGTCGACAATAAGTTGATCGACAAACAAAACAACACAATATTGTTATTTTTTTAACAGACATACATGCACAAATGTAAAGTATTTTACAAGACAATAGCAATTAAGATTGCGAACAAAATAAAAGTCTTTCATTAAATCAAAAATAAATTACATTGATAATGAAATGTATACAAATTTATTACATTGATATTCCTATTCTACTGGTCTTTTCCCCTCTGCTTTTGAAACAGGTTCCTCACCAACAGGCGGATCATTTAAAGCAAGAGGAGAGTTTATGAAGTTCAAATCTTTTAGCATCTTGATATTCATCGCGGATGGTCGATCTAGAAGATGCTCGGGATGAGATATCTCAACACTTGAATGGATATTGTAGTGCCGAGACACTTTGAAATTAAGCATCGAGGAATGGCCCGAGCAGGGATTCAACTCATATCCAGTTTGTATAGTGGCACAGGTTGGTCGAGCAACCCAGGATCATGATAGTCCCATAGGTAATGACCCTGTCCGAGTTGCAGCACACCTAAGGCATTCAACCAGCCTTGCTTGTAGCCATCATTATTGGCATTCTGGATATGATCATCCAAGTGATAGAGAGCTTCGTTATATCCAGCCATCCAGAACTCCTTGGGCTGTTTGTGGAATTGATATGTTAGTCTTTCCAGCTGCTAGTGGAGATTTTTGATGAAGATCTCTTTATTCTCCAAGGTAGACTTCTGTGTGGAAAGATGCTCTTCCAGGTCCCTGATCTTCTTTGACATTTCAGCCAATGCCTGGTTCTTCGCCATTAACTGGAAGGCCTGGTTCTCTAAGGCAGACTGAGTCCTCTGTTCCTCGACAGGAATCCGAGCTGCTCTTGCTCGCCCCCGAGGAGCTCTTGCTCGACCACGAGAAGGTGTAGAAGGGCCAGACCTCTTCAAGGTTTCCAACTCGTCCCTCAAGTTGGCGTTCTCGATTTCCAAGAACGAGAATCCCTCATCAGTCACTGGGATCAAAGCTTTTGAAGTAGAAGCTGCAGACTTCAACTGTGACAACTCTCTTTGAAGATTGTTGTTCTCTTGCTCTAATAATTCAGCTATTTATTTGCACTCCTCGACCTCACCCTTCAGAGTTCTCTCCCTCAAATCGTAGCCAGCAAAAAGTTTCTCGTAACCCTTATTGGCAACGATCTGTTGGTATTTCTTCTCGTACCCCTCATGCAACAGGGCAGTGGATTCTTTGTATTGTTGTTGAAGGTCTTCAAGAATGCCTTGGATATCCTCGATCATGTCATAATAAGCCACATTATTGGCCACTGCTCGATCAAGTAGACACTTCAGATATTGGTATGCTTCAACTGCCTGTTCGAAAGCATCTTGGCCGATGATGTCGACGACTTGTGTTGTACTCAGATCTGTGTGACCAGCCTTAAAATAATCATTGCATTGCATTGCCTAAGCAGCACAGTATCATGAGCAGATAATAATTCCATCCTGGCCAGAAACTAGCAGAGGAAGAAAAGTAATAATCAATAAGAATCAAAACAGAGTATGAAGAAGAGACAACAGTATGAATAAACACAAGTTCAAGTTTTATTATATCATAAAGGTCAGAAGTACAAGATTTAGAATTACATGTTCAGGATTACATTTGTTAAGGAAAAATAAAATAGAAGTCCGAACAACTCTACACCTTTTCCTTGTCTCCCAAAACCTTCTCGGGAGGCTAGGACGAGGAAGTAGGTTGCTCAGATGGAGCAGATAGTAATTGGGGAGGTGCTGGAGGTTGCTCAGAGGAAGTTGCAGGTAGTTGAAGTTCCTCGTCAGTAGGATGGATAGTCGGGGGAAGATAAATCTGATCTCCCATCACCATGGAAAACTCTTCGGAGGCAGCTTCGTCCTCTTCTAAATCTTCAGGAGTTGGAGGAGGACCAGGGATGTGTCGCTGAAAGAGTTAAGAATCTTCATCCACTTTCATCTCCTGTAGAGATGCAACCCATCCATCCCTAAAGTACTTGAGGCTTCCATATTCTACTTGCGATACCTTGGCAGCCAATCCCTTGTTCCACCCCTTTTCCCAGTCAGCACTGAAGGACTTCTTCACAGCCATTTTCCTCTTCAACTTCTCCGAGGAAAGATTCTTGGACAGCAGGTTATCAGCAGCTTTCAACTTTCTCTCAGCCTCCTCCTTCTGCCGATTTACCTCCCAAAGTTGAGCCAACTCCTCTTCAGCAACCTTGATATTATTCTCAAGCTCTCCAGCATTTTGGAGCTTCTCGTCGAGCTCTTTATTTTTCCCTTCCAAGTCCTTTATTCTCTTCTCCAACTCCTTGAAGACTTCAACAACCTGAGCTTTTTCCTGCTCGGTGGAGGCAAGTTTCTTCTCCCAGATTGCCTTATCAGTAGCATATTTCTGGCAAGAATCTTCCAAAGACTTCGTCAGGCCCACCAGAGCTTACTCCACCCCAGATGAGGAGCTTAAAGCTTTAATTGCTTCATCCTTCTTCAAAATTATATTGAAGCAGCTCGTCAACTGTAAAAAAGAAAATGAAAGCAAGTCAGAAAGAGAAATGACAAGGGAAATATGAAAAATTCAAAGTAATAAAACTTACAGAAGCAATATGGCGAGAAGCTAATGAAGTGACCATGTCCCGAGTAAGGTTTTCTTCAGTACCTTGGACCTCGAGAATGATCCAAGACTTTATCGAGCTCATAGCAGATCTCGGAGGAACAAAAATTGGAACACCGATTCCAGTAACTGGGGGCTGAGTGATGGTGTCAGCCAAATTGACCGAGGAGCTCTTCTTCAGATTCCTTGGGGAAACAGGGATTGATTCAACCAAGGAGGAGCCCTTGGTCGGTGATATGACAATCACCTCGCCTGGAGCAGCAGCCTTGCTCGGGGCCACTGGAGGCTTCTCGGCAACCTTCACAACAGCAGTCGAGGAAGGTGCATCAACTTTCTTTGTCCCTTCTGGGACATCAATCTTACTTCTTTTAGCCTCTTCAGCACCGGAGGCAGGCTTCTCAAAGAGGGTGGAGGTCTTATCTTCTTCATCCTTTCACTTAAAGGAATATGTGATTCAGGCGAAGAACTGGTAGAAGCTGATACTCGCTCTGTGTCACTTATCACCGGACGAGCAGTGAAAGAAGTGGTGTAGCTCTTGTACTGCACCAGATATGAGGCTGACCTAATGTGCTCGTCGGCAACACTCTGATGCAAACTCCAGATAAGTTTTAAGTGCCTTATATTCACGTCTGCTTCTTTTGGACACTTTCTTTTGCTGTCAACTGCAAATAAATAAACATTGAAATATCAGTGGCACATTTTGTCAAACACAGAAGAATCATAATTTCAAAATAAATAAAAATAAAAATAACCTATCCCATTGCCATAGGGAGGGCATCTGGGACCCTGATACACTTCATCTCCAGATAAAGGAGCATGTTGCCAATTTTTTATGACAACCCCGTGCTCAAAATAATCCCTATTGGCATCCGGGAGATTGACCACTAAAGCCCTATTTAAAAATCTAGTTTTTAAATAAAAGGTGTTATCACCAACTGCCCATCTATAGCAAAACATGATTTCTGGAATTCCTATGGGAGTTCCATGGATTTGATTTAACCTATGCACCCCATTAACTATTCTCCATGTATTGGGGGCTATTCTTGCAGGAACAACGTCAAAATATTGACAAAATTCCAGACATAGAGGATTGGGTGGAAAAGAAAATCCACACTCAGCAATAAAGAGACTGGGGAACTAATGCCCCTCAGCCAAACGAAAATAATCAGAAGGCTCAGAAAGATCTTCCAGAACAACCCAGGAGGGAATAGAAAAATCAGAGCGAAACTTATCTAGAGATTCAACAGGGTAAACCATGATGAATAAAAGAAATGAAGAAGAAGGAAGAAAATCTTACAGAAAAAGAGTGGATCTGATGACAACGAACGATGGAAGAGATGAATACATAGGAGAGAAAGAGACGATGGAAAACTCGAAGATACAGATTTGAAAAAGTAGAAGATGATGGGATTTTCTGCAGCGTTTAAATACTCTACCTTGGGAAAAGGAAAATTAATGATTACAAAAAGAGACGGTTACGTTACCAGTGGCTAAAAGGACGAAAAGGGGGCGCGGGAATCGAAGCGAACATAAAAATTCAAAAAGCCCGATTCTACGAATTTGGAAGGAGAAATAAATACAAGGGAAACACTCCTAAAAATCAGGAAGACCATTTAAAGCTACCATATTCCGAGAAAGAATATTCCATACTCCTCAAATTTCGAACTATGAAACATTGGGGGCTTCTGTTGATACCAAATTTAGTCTGCTGACATGGCCCAATTGAATGAAGACGCGTGGCAATCTACGTGACAATAGCAAACACTTCCGAGGAACCCACACGCTCCGAGGAACCACACTACAACGAGGAAAACTGCTTCCCCGAGGAACTCATACACTCCGAGGAACTCAGACGTTTCGAGGAACAATAACTCTCCGAGGAACTCTTAGACACCGAGAAGCTTAGGCGGTCCGAGCAACTCAGGCAGTCCGAGCTGCACCTCGAACAAAGCATTAATATCAAGATAACCAACAGTTTGACTGTTCATTAAATGCTTATCATTCAGACGCACACGCTTAAGGGGCATTGAATGTATTACCCTTTCATATGTACATCATTTAATGTATTACCCTTTCACATAACAGCCTCAGGGCTATAAATACATTGTACAATCCTCATTGTAAAGGGATCGGAATTTCTTGAGATAACTTGTAATCGAGAATTCCCAAACAATCAGCAATAACATAACAGTGGACGTAGGCCATTCTTATAAGGCTGAACCACTTTAAAAATTCTTTATCTCATTTATTTATCTGTGATTGAATAATTAGATATGATCTAATTTTTTACATCAACAATGTAGTTGTTGCCACATAAACTAATCATTCTAGCAAAACCCATTAGGTCTATATGGATGCGTCTTAGAGGTTTAGTAGTCAATGCATCTTTGACTTTCCTATGTGCAGACTTAACCATTTTTCCTTTTTGGCAAGGCCCACAAATAATATTTGATAGGCTTTATCTTAGGAAGACCTTTGTTTATTTCTTGAGAACATAATTTAACAAGGATAACCAAATTTATGTGACCCAACATATGATGCCAAATCTCACTGTCATTCATTCTGGCAATGTTACAAACCTCATTACTTGGATTAACTGTGTAACAGTTATCTAGAGTACGAAGGCCTATAATAATGCATTCACCATTTTTATTTAAAATTTTGCAATTATTCTTTGAAAATGTGACAGTATGGTTAAAGTCGCAAAATTGTGATATATTAAGTAAATTTGCTTTTAGACCTTTTAATAGAAGTAAATCTTCTAAAGTAGGTAACGCTTTTTCATGGAGTGTCCCTTTACCAATGATTCGGGTTAATACCCCATATCCAAACAGAACTTTACCTCCTGAGAAACTAGTTTTATTTGAAAGTTTGGTATCATCCCCAGTCATGTGCTTAGAACATCCTGAATCTAAATAGCATCCAGATGTTGTGTGCTCATCTTTCAAAGCACTGATCACGATATTACATCTCATCTGGGGCATTAATTCATCCTTTCTAACCCAAATTGCTCTAGTTTTTAAACGTTTGTGCTGATTAGCTCGAATAAGGTAAAAGTTACGAGCATTAGCCTTTTCTTTAATAGATTTTTGCACAAATTAATTTTTCTCAAATCTCTGAGCATTTGGTTTAGTCCTGAATTTAGGGTTTCATCTTGTTGATGATCTTTTAGTACTAGATATTTTCTTCCTATTATGATAGTTAGAGTTCTTATCTGGTTGCCTAGGAAGAATGTAGTTATTTATGCCTTTCCTAGAGTAGTGAAATTTATGATAGACAAGTGAACTATAAGACCGGTTTATATAGACGTTTAGAAAAACATCCATCAAGATAATGTCCATAGACATCGCAATATGAGAAATAAAGATGTCTCGTAGGAGGTTTATCCTTAGGAAAGCTATTAAACATGGATTTACTTAAAGGTCGGACTCTAGCTTTATTTCTTGGGGGCACAGGATGGAAAGATAATTCGCATTTCCTTATGGGAGGACAAACATATTTAGACGTATGTTCAACATTAAGCTTAGAAGTACTAGCCTCACCAATGTCTTTCATTTGTTGTTTCAATTCAAAATTATTTTTCAAGGCTTGAAAGTCTGGACAAGTTACAGTAAGTCTTTTGCCACCGGACACAAACTTGATAGTTTCAAGATTTTTAGTTTGTTTGTTAGTACTAGGGAAAAATCCTATTTTAATTCTGTCTTTAGAATTGGTTTTACTTTCAGCAACAAAGTTTTCAAAACAATTTGAGTTATTTTCAAATTTAGCAATTTTTTTTAAGACTGTTGATGTCTTTTCTTTAGTTTGTTCCAATTCTAACAATTTCCCTTTATATTTTTTTCGAGAATTCCATTTTATTCAGATAATTCCTTGATTTTTTGAGGAAAAGTCTTAGTCTCATTCTCATAATCTAGACATTGAGAGGTGTACTCCTCAGCATTTTGTTTGATCATTTGGCTTAGGACTTCTGGGTAAGGTCCTTGACTATTTTTTCCAGTTTAGTACTCTTCTTGAGGGTTTTTGTGTATAGTATGTGCATATTTGGGAGTTCCTAATTGTCGGAGTCACTAAGTGTACAGTGTGCAGTGTCCCCTAGCGATTCATTTCTAGAACTCACACACACGTTTACATCATCAATAGAACGTCCCCTTTGACTCACACATACGGCATTAGAACTACTAGTAGCATTATCAAGTATCAAAGCAGATAAAACCCTTAGAAACATTATCATTCAACATAGCATGATTAGAGATACTACTATCAGATTCAGTACTAGTCTTAAGCTCATTAGTGCAAATGATTTTGGTAGAAGAATGACATAGAAGGGTCAAAAGAATTAGGTGACTTGGGCTCATCAGTTTCTGATTCACTTGAGTCATCCCAGGTCTTGCACAAATTAGCCCTATTATTTTTGTTATTATTATTCAAATTGACTCTACAATCATAGGCCATATGTCCTAATTTCCCACATCTCAAACACTCAACATTCTTCAAGTCTTTTCCAAATTTGCTTCGGTTATCAGTCTGGTGTTTGTTCTGTCTTTTCTCATGAGGCCTATTATTAAAGAACTTTAAACAAGCAGGTTTGCCTTGTTTATATGCAACTTCATTTCAAAATGTTAAAATTTTCTTAAATTGTTTAGACATTAAGGCAATATGATTATCCAAATTGTCTAAATTATAGTCCTTATCATAATCTAAGTCGATATCAGGAAAATTGAACTCGGGTTTGGTCAACTTAGAGGAGAAGACAAAATTAGAGCTGGATTGTTTCTTTTGGGACTGAGTTAACCATTTCTTAAACTCCAATTCCATTTCCACGGTTCTTAGCTTGCTATTAAGGAGTTCATATGTTAAATTCGGGTCATCCATCTCCTCAATGGCATAGCCCTTGTTATCAAATTTTTGTGGAAGTGACCTTAGATATTTAGAAATAATTTCCTTCCTATAATAGATTATTCCATTAGCATGCAGCTTAGTCAGTATGTCTGTTAATCTAATATTGAAGTCATCAAATGACTCAGTCTCAGTCATAACCCAAGTGTTGTACTACTGGATTAACATTTGAATTTTAGCAGCTTTAACACATGTGTCTCCTTCATGTGCAGTCACTAAAGTGTCTCGTGCTTCTTTAGAGGTAGTATAAAAAGATATCCTCTTGAATTCGTGTTCATTGATAGATACGAATATGGTATTTTTTCCTTTATTATTATTAAGGAAGGTTTGTTTTTCTTCTTTAGTGTATTCACTTGGCAGTTTCCTAATCCGAATAGTACTTCCTTTTGTGACTGATTTAGTAGGAAAAGTGCATCCATTTTTAAAAGTATCCCAAACATCGTCTCCCAACATCCCTTCGATGAAATCAACCATCCTCACTTTTCCGTAAGGGAAGTTGGTTCCATCAAAGAGTGGGGTTCTGAAAAGGTTACCTAATCTCTAAAATTTCTCGTTAAGTGTCAAAACAATTTAAAGTTTTATTTTCACTTTATTAAATTCCAATATGAAAACCTTTTTAATAACCAACAGTTTAAGAATCACGTAAATTCTAAGGATGGCAAATAACACACAAGAAAATAAACCATCTAGATAGACCAAACCAAGTTTAGGAACGATAAATGAAATCATCCCTGACAATAGTTAACTCTCACAGAATATTGAATACTAGAAATATAAATAAACACAAAACTCTGACAAATCCAAACGGTATAGGAAATCGGGTGACACATGCCCTAACTACGAAGAACTAAAATAGGAATTGAGTCAATGAAGAGGTCGTCTAAAACAAAGTCCTGTAACTTCCACATAAGCTGCGGCGCGTCCAGTCCAAAGAATCTATGCATGACGCCCCTGTGACTGGGCACCTGTAATACATACATATATAAAAAAGAGAGAAAGCAACGATAGAAAACAGGTCAGAGCCCGATTGTAAAATAGTTTAAAAAATAGTTTAGCAAGTATTTAAAATTCTTACCGGCTAATGTGACAACCATATTAGTATGAAACACTCTCTTGAGAATCCTCACCTCTCATCTAGTGTGCACGCCTATTGTACTACTGATCTCATAAGTCTATCTAACTTATTTTCCATAAAGTTTTATCCCGAGAAGTGTTAAGGCTTTGATATTTAGTTTTAGAACATTAATCTCTTCCATTTTCTTACGTTACTTAGAACAACCCAGTACCATTACAAATTACCGAACACTTATTATAAAGCTGGAGCATTTATTCATTACTTAACTAGTTATACGCACAGTAGAAAGTTTCCATATATATAAGTATATATATTTGAATCACTCATATAATATACATACTATCGGCACCCCACATAAAGTCTATGGTGCTGGAATACTCTGCTATTAAGTCCCCGTATCACTCGTACTAAGGGAAATACTAGTTCGGAATCTCTCTCGAACTGTATTAACACAAGACACACAAAATGGAGGAGAAGCATAGTTCCAAGTCACTAAGAGGTCAGCACATACCCCTCACGTCTCTTAGGACCGTCTGACTATCATTCTCAGATAGCCTGTACCAAGGAATCCTATGTTCTAGGGTACAAATCAATATCCCTCATAAAGGTCCCATCGAGATAAGATTGTCTCGGCGCGGTAACCTCCGTGATAGTAAGTAGCGCGGGTATGATTATTCACAAACATAATACTTAATATATGTACAGTCACACAGTCATATATATAGATATCAACATTTTCCAAATTAGGTTCGCCCACGACCCATAATTAGTATTTTCCGTTCTTAGCACAAATTTTACTCAATTATCTTGCATAACGGATACATCTCTTTTATTCTCATTTATAATTTATTTCATACTTACTTCTCATCTCTCGAAGTATTCTCTCTCACTAAGTATAATTTCAGTAGGTATACCCTTACTAACCTTCTAGTCTAAATCTTTCACGAGTCTCAATTCTTTAGTGAACGTACGCATAATTTCTAATGTGTGAGAAAACCCCCCGTTACCCATAATTTCATCCCGTATCAAATTTCATTCAACGGAGTCTACCTAGACCCTACTGGTCCTCTTCATGTCCCATTATACTATTTAAAGGATATTCAATGGTTCCCACATACTTTATTCGAATTAAGCAAAAAGGGGAAAAACATGCGATTTTCCAGGAGGGATCGATCGATCAAGGAATGGGGTCGATCGATCGATGCTCTTGGTCGATCGATCGATCAAGCAGTTCTTGCCCAGAAACTGCAAATTTGACCAACGGGTTTCATCCAACAATTTTCTCCAAGATGCCATTAATGATCTCCAAACTCGCAAACAAGATTACTAACAGTCATATATACCTATATACATGATTTCCTACTTGAAACATGTACAAATTCATCAAAGGGATTGAATTAATGGGGTAAATTAATATAATTATCAAGAACCCTAATTTTTCATGAAACTTCCATTCTTCTAATTCTTTCCCAGATTTCTTGCTTCTAAATCCATATAATTTCGTGGGTAATCCTCTACATATGATTGAGATGTCCAGAATATATCTACTTTCTCTACAACATGTGATTTAAATTCTCTAAGTTATAAAATTCTTCCATAAAACATGTTTTTAACAATCCTAATCTAACATGGGTGAAACATTAACTAAAAAAAAAGCAAGATAGATACTTGCCTGGAATTCAAGGGTCTGATTTGTTGATGAAAAATATATGGTTGCGCTCCTTGCCGTGCAATCTACGTTTTGGTGGTGGTGGCGGTGCAATTGAGTGAGTTTTAGGCCTTGGATTGCTTGGAAAACTCTCTACCTTCTTCTCTAATGGCCGTTCTTATATTCTGTGTTTGTTAACCCTAAAAGACAACTCTTGATAGCTGATATATCTTAAGGAAATTCACGGGTTTAATTACTCAAATATACAAAATGTCTATAATACCCTCCGAGGATGTCAATTAGGCCTAAAAACGCCCTGAGACCCAAACTAAACCCCCGGGTATACTTTTCTAACTATCTCAACCCTTCCGGACACTTTGGCGCACTCGAATTAACCATATGGATGACTTATAATTTATTCACTTTTATAATAATAAATTAGTCCCGACACGACACAGGCGCATCCCGACTTAAATTTTCAGAATTGCCATTTTATTCACTCGTGATAATTTTAATAAAATTAATCTTATATAATACTTTACTCATCTAGTAATATTCAATAAATCTCCAATAATTACTAACTCTCATCACGCTAGTAAATATTAAAAATTAATTTTCTGAATTAATATTAAGTTAATATCTCAACTTAAATTTAATAAATCCTCAAATGTAAAAGCCATAAAAATACGGGGTATTACATACTTCTTCCCTAATAACGGAATTTCGTCCCGAAATTCGGAAGATAAGTCATACCTGGTGTTGATACCAAAATTAGTATGCTGATGTGGATGAATAATAAGAAGACACGTGTTAACCGACGTGGCACAATAGCAACGAGGAAGATCATTCCCCCGAGCAACAGGTGTACTCCGAGGAACACCAGTCTTCCGAGGAACACCAGTCCTCCGAGGAACTCTTGTCCTCCGAGGAACTCCAGTGCTCCAAGGAACTCTTGGACGACGAGCAACTAAGGCGGTTCGAGCTGCATCTCGACCACAGCATTGATTGCCAGATAATCAACAGTTCAACTATTCATTGAATGCTTATCATCTTGACGCACACGCTTGAAGAGCATTAAATGAGTTACCCTTTCATATGTATATCATTTAATATATCACCCTTTCATGTACAGCCTAAGGGATATAAATACCTTGTATCACCCTCATTCAAAAGGAGGGGAATTTCTGGATAGTACTTGTAATCGAGAATTCCCAAACACTCAACAATAACATAACAGTGGACGTAGGCCATTCATATAAGGCTGAACCACTTTAAAATTCTTTGTCTCATTTATTTATCTGTGATTGAATAATTAGAGTAAATTAGTTTTTTACATCAACAGATTGGCGTCGTCTGTGGGAACGATTGTTATTATCGTTTTTCACCGAAAATAATTCATCATCAATGGCAGATAACCCGGAATCCAGCAATCGAAACGCTGGAAATGCTGGAAATCCTCCAAATCCCTCTGCACCTCCAGATCTGGCTGGGATTATGACGAATCTTGCTCAAGGACAAACCGCCATGCAGGAAACAATGAGGTAACTCATACAGACCCTTCATGGCGGTGCACCTGCACGTTCAGGACAGCGAAGTGGTCAGAGGCAAACTTATTTACTTCCTTCACGATCCAGGCGTACTGACTCATATCGTAATGAGGAATCTGATGATTTTTCTTATCAACCTGGGCGATCTTCATCAATAAGGGATACAGATACTGATCAACGTATCACTCTCTCTCCAGAAAGACCCAGTGCCTTGGAAAGACTGAGTAGGGTGTCTCCTTTCAGTAGATTAGGCCCTAGGAGGAATAGGAGTCCACCTAAGACCATGTCGAGGAGTTTTCGACGACCATCAGATCTAAGAGAAGGATCAGCACAATCACGACCAGTTTCTCATCAAGATAGATCTCAAGAGGCCGCATTAGAATAATCAATTGCTCGAACTAATAAGCCCGAGGAAGGAAACGATGCGTGGAAGGGTTCCATTCAGCGCTTGGAGGATAGATTGGGAGAAATGGCTAAGGCGAAGAATCCCTTACAACGAACTTTTGTTCAAGGGACACCTTTTGTCCAGGCCATTGTGGGTTTTCCTACCCCGTCAAAGTTTAAAGCACCAGTGGTGACCCCCAAATATGATGGAAAGACAGATCCTGTTCTACACATAGAGCAATATCAAGCTGCTGCCGACATCTATGTTGTCCCCGACAAGATGAGATGTAGAGCATTCTCGGGAACTCTTACTGGATCTGCCCAGATATGGTACATCAATCTTCCTTGGGGTAAGATTTCAACTTTCTTTCAGTTGGCCGAGTTGTTCATCGGCAATTTCTATTTTGGGGTAAAGCCAGTAAAAAGAGTAGCACACTTGTTAAGTGTTAGACAAAAATCTGGTGAGAGTACTAGAGATTACATAACTCATTTCAATAACAAGAAACTGGAAGTCATAGATTATGAAGAAAAGACAGCAATCACCGCCTTGATGAGTGGGTTGTTGCCTAACAAGTTGTATTACACTTTGGCCAAAGATCCACCTACAACTATGTCAGAGTTGATGGCGAAAGCGGCCAAAATCATGAATGCCGAGGAGGCAATGGCTGCGAAGAAGAATATGGATAAAGAAACCAAGGTGGAAGACGACAAATCCAAGAAGAAAGAGCATAAGGGCAATGGCGGTGACAAGCATTCCAAGAATAATAAATCGTCATGGGAAGTCCTGAAGAAATTCGATAATTATACTCCTTTGAAAATGGGTATTAATCATGTCTTGGAAGAAATCAAGAATAACGAGGAAGTAAAGTGGCCAAAGAAACTGAGGTCAGACCCTGACCTGAGGAATAGGGAGAAATATTATGAGTTCCATAAGGATCATGGCCATATGACCAAAAATTGCATAGCTCTTCAGAACGAGATTGAAACACTCATCCGAAGAGGGAAGCTAGAGAAGTATGTTGATCGGGGAGGCGAAAGAAGGAATAATGACCGAACTAGAGAAAGGTCTAGATCTCCTCGTCGAGCAGAGGAGAAAAAGAAAAGGGATCATGAAGATGATAAGAAGATGACCCCGATCTTCCCAAGAAACCAAGACAGCCAGAACGAGAGGTATTTTTAATACGCTTTGGGTCATTTGATTGTAATGTCATTACAGGAGGAGATGCAAGAGGAGGAGACCTTACTGCAAAAAGAAAAGCTTACCTCGGTGAGGCTCAGGCTTGCTCATACATTCAACGGATAAATTTGGTTGAAGAGGATCGCCCGAGGAAGGTAAACAAAGAAAAGCTGGTCATCGGTTTTTCAAAAAATGACCTTGCAGGTGTTCTTTACCCTCACGACGACCCTTTGGTGATCAAAATGAGGATGAAAGAAGTAGTGATTTCAAGAGTGCTCGTAGATAATGGTAGTTCGGCAGACATCATGTACTATTCATGCTTTGACAGTTTAAATTTGAAATTATCTCAATTGGAACCTTATCACAGACCTCTATTGGGTTTTGCTGGCGAGAAAGTCTTTCCACTTGGGACGATCAAGTTGGATATATTCATTGGAACTTGGCCTGCTTGTCGAACAGAAAAAATACGCTTATTTGTGATGGATAAGAATGTGCAGTCAGCTTACAACATCATCATGGGAAGAGTTGGTTTGAAGAAGTTCGAAGCAGTCCCATCTACAGTACATCAGTGCTTAAAATTCCCTACAAATTTCGGAGTAGGAGTTGTGAAAGGTGATCAGAAAGTAGCTCGGGAATGCTATTATTCGTCTGTCGAGCAAGAGGAGCTTAAAGAATCAAGGAAAAAGACTACTACCTACCAGGTGGATAAAGGTACAGAAATCAAAACACTCGATCCTAGAGATGAATCCCAACTTGTAAAAGGACAGGTGGTGGAATCTACAGAAAATGTTATTCTAGACGACGAGCATCTTGAACGAGTAACCCAGATAGGTTCGTCGTTAGATGCTTCAATAAAACAGGAGTTGATAACTTTCTTAAGAAACAGGAAAAAAACTTTTGCGTGGAGTCATGAAGACATGCCAGGAATAGATCCAAACTTCTTATGTCACGAGCTCAATGTGAATAAGGAGATCAAGCCTGTAAAGCAAAGAAGAAGAGTATTTAGTCCCAAGAAGAATCAAGCTATACAAGAGGAGGTCGAGAAGATCCAGAAAGCCCAATTCATTGAAGATGTGAAGTATCCAGACTGGTTGGCAAATGTGGTGATGGTGAAGAAGAAAAATAATAAATGGAGAATGTGTGTTGATTTCACCAATCTCAACAAGGCATGCCCAAAGGATCATTTTCCATTGCCCAGAATTGATCAACTAGTGGATGCTACCTCGGGACACGAGCTACTCAGCTTCATGGATGCTTACTCTGGTTACAACCAGATCAAAATGAAACCTGAAGACAGGGAAAGCACTTCTTTCATTACCCCTAGGAGAACTTATTGTTATAATGTTATGCCTTTTGGTTTGAAAAATGCAGGAGCGACATACCAGCGGCTGATGAACAAGGTTTTTGCCGAACAAATCAGTTGCAATATGGAGGTCTATGTCGACGATATACTGACAAAGAGCAAGAAAGATGCGGATCATCTAGTTGACTTAGGTCAGACCTTTGATCAACTGGATAAATACCAGATGAAGCTCAACCCGACGAAGTGCACCTTTGGAGTACGAGAAGGAATGTTCCTCGGGTACATCGTCAACCAGCGAGGCATTGAGGCAAATCCAGCAAAGATCAAAGCTCTTTTAGGGTTGCGATCTCCAACGACGAAGAAAAAGGTGCAAAGTCTTATAGGACGAGTTGCAGCGCTTAACAGATTTGTATCCCGAGCAACTGATAGATGCCTCCCATTCTTCAAAACACTTCGAAAAACTTTCGAGAGGAATGATGAATGTGAAAAAGCCTTTCAAGACTTGAAGAAATATCTGGGAGCACCTCCACTGTTGTCCAGGCTAGTAATGGGAGAAAAGTTGTACTTGTACCTGGCAGTATCAGAGAATGCAGTCAGCTCGGCATTGATCAGAATGGAGAATGGAATCCAGAAGCCAATTTATTACACAAGTAAGGCTTTCCGAGGTGCAGAGATCAGGTACCCGAAGCTGGAAAAATTGGCATTGGCATTAATTGAAGCAAGTAGAAGAATGAGGCCTTATTTCCAGGCCCATACCATCGTCGTATATACCGATATGCCATTGAGACAAGCCCTTCATAAGCCAGAAAAATCAGGAAGAGTGATGTATTGGGCAATAGAGCTCGGTGAATATGATATTGTGTATGAACCCAGATCATCATTAAAAGGGCAGGCTGTAGCAGACTTTATAGCAGAATTTACATATCCTGATACCCCCGAGGAGCAAAAGTTGCTCGCTGACCAACCTGTGGATGTTACAGGATCAACAGACATAAGTCCAGATCAACTCCGGTTGGTAAAAGGGCTTGTGGATGTAGAAAGATCATCAAATTCAAACCCAGACCAACTCCGGTTGGTAAAAGGGCGAGAAGAGATGGTCGACGAAGAGCAAAAAATACCAGGGGAGGATGAAAGGAAACAGCAGATATTTCACCGAGGAACTCTGTCAGATAAGAAATTTGAAGACGAGTTACCTACATGGAGATTATATGTAGATGGGTCATCTTGCACAACAGGTTGTGGGGCAGGGATTGTTTTGAACACCACAGACGAGATTGACGTGGAATATGCCTTACGATTCCAATTCAAAGCTTCCAATAATGAGGCTGAGTATGAAGCCTTGATAGCAGGTCTTAATTTAGCAAAGATTATGGAAGCGCAACAAGTGATGGTATTCAGTGATTCTCAATTAATTGTGAATGAGATGATGGGAACATATGCAGTTAAAGGAGAATTAATGGTCAAGTATCATGCAAAGGCGATGGAGTTGTTGGCAGAATTTGATGCCATTCAGTTGATCAGAATACCAAGAATGGAGAATGCACAAGCAGACGCACTGGCCCGACTAGCATCAGCTACTCGTACCGAGTTGCGAAGAACGATACCAATTGAGGTGTTAGAAAGCCGAAGCATAGATGAAGACCTGACGATGAATATTATTACTCTTGATTTAGGACCATCTTGGATGGATCCCATCAGGGCATATGTCGAGGAAGTAGAATTACCGGAGGATAAGATCGCTGCATGGAAATTGAAGTTTAAAGATGCTCGGTATGTACTAATTAATGGTGTTTTGTATAGACAAGGAATTATGGCAGGTTTGCAAAGATGTGTGCATCCCTCCGAGGTGAAGGAATTGATTGAAGAGATCCATGAAGGATCTTGTGGAGCACATGTAGCAGGTCGGACACTTTTACAAAGAGTGATGACGCTGGGGTACTACTGGCCAACGATGAGGGCTGATTGTATAGCCTATGCCAAAAGATGTGATAAATGCCAACGTTTTTCCTCCATTCGACGAACTCCACAAACATTGTTGACACCCATAACTTCCCCTTGGCCATTTTCCATGTGGGGAATTGATTTGGTTGGACCACTGCCAACGACCCGAGGAAAATTCAAGTACCTCGTCGTCGCAGTGGATTATTTTACTAAGTGGGTAGAAGCTGAGCCACTTATTGATATGACGTACGAGAAGGTATACCAATTCGTTTGGAAGAACATCATCTGTCGATATGGTCTCCCTCATGCCTTCATCACAGACCATGGAACACAATTTGATAACGAGGAGTTTGCCACCTATTGTCATCAGTCAAATATTTTGAAAGTCCATTCAGCACCAGGCCATCCTCAAAGCAATGGGCAGACTGAAGTGACAAACAGAACATTACTAAATGGTTTGAAGAAGAGGCTAAGTGAGGCTAAAGCTAATTGGATTAATGAGATACAGTCATTATTGTGGGCTTACCGAATAACTCCCCGAGCAGCAACTGGAAAATCACCATATATGCTGGCATTTGGAAGTGAGGCTGTAATACCTTCCGAGTTGGGTCTTCCAACACACAGAGTGCTGAATTTCAATTCCCCAGTCAGCGACTTGATGAGGAGATTAGATTTGGACATGCTCGAGGAAGTTAGAGAAGAGGCAGCCATTAGGAATGCTGCTTATCAACAGCGAACAGCCCTGTTCTATAACAAGAGGGTGAAAAAATGTGACTTAAAAGAAGGAGATTATGTGCTAAAGAAGGTCATTCAGAAGCACAATAAGTTGGAAGCAAACTGGCATGGATCTTACCGAGTTACTGCAGTTGTCCGACCAGGAACTTACGGAATAGCAACTCTAGAAGGAGAGGAATTTAAGAATGCATGGAATGTTGAACACCTACGCAAGTATTATCAGTGATGTAAAATGCAAAGCAGTTCCATCAATATGAATAAAACGATGATATTTCACAATCTTCTCTCCTTTTATTGAAAGTTTTTCGGGGAATACTAGTGTGTTTAACACTACGCTGCTCGATACGCAACGCTTCTCGGCAATAAAAAGAACATGATAGTTCAAACCCACGACCAACTCTGGTTGGTAAAAGGGCGAGAACAAACTATACTCCTTTGGTTAGGAGGCGTACACTAGCGTGACCAACTCAGGTTGGTAAAAGAGCTAGTGGACACGATAGTTCAAACCCACGACCAACTCCGGTTGGTAAAAAGGCGAGAACAAACTATACACCTTTGGTTAGGAGGCGTACACTAGCGTGACCAACTCAGGTTGGTAAAAGAGCTAGTGGACATGATAGTTCAAACCCACGACCAACTCCGGTTGGTAAAAGAGCGAGAACAAACTATACTCCTTTGGTTAGGAGGCGTACACTAGCGTGACCAACTCAAGTTGGTAATAGAGCTAGTGGACACAATAGTTCAAACCCACGATCAACTCCGGTTGGTAAAAGGGCGAGAACAAACTATACTCCTTTGGTTAGGAGGCGTACACTAGCGTGACCAACTCAGGTTGGTAAAAGAGCTAGTGGACATGGTAGTTCGAACTCAGACCAACTCTGGTTGGTAAAAGAGCAAGAACACAAGATGATCGACGAAAGGCCAATCTCGGTTGGTTAGGAAACAAAATATGCTCTCAAATGCCAACTTATGTTGGTCGGGAAGTAAGTTTATTACATAAAAGTTCCTCGAAGAACAAATATTCCAAACTGAACCAAGTATAGTTGGTCGGGGGTAAAAACCCATTAACTGTAGTTGGTCGACGAGGAAAAATCATCGACCTTGGTTGGTCGGGCACATTTTATGAAAAAGACAAAAATTTACCAAGTATAGCTGGTCGGGGATAAAAACTCTCACTAACTATAATTGGTCGACGAGCACAATTTAACAACCTTGGTTGGTTGGAAGAATTTTTAACATTTTTATACTCATTACTTTATTATTAAGTGATCGAGCAACATTACTAATACTTGTAATTTTTTATTACTAAGTTGGTCGAGGAACCATACAATATTGTTATGCAAGCACAAATATAGAGTGTCTGATAATCACAAGAAAATAGCAATACAGATTTGCAAACAAAAAATGAAAGCCTTTCATTAGAATTCAAAATGAATTACAAGTTACATATGTGTACTAACTATTACATTGAGATCCCTACTCTATTGGTTTCTTTCCCTCTGCTTTTGAAATAGGTTCCTCGCCAGCAGGCGGATCATTTAAAGTCTGAGGAGAGTTAATAAAGTTCAAGTCCTTCAGCATCCTAACGTTCATCACAGAAGGTGTGTCCAGTAGATGCTCGGGATGAGATACCTCGATCTGAGAATGAAGATTGTAGTCACCAAGGTATTTTGAAATTAAGCTCCGAGGAATGGCACGAGCTGGGATCCATTCCATGTCCAATTTATAAGGTGGCACAGGCAAGTCTAGTAGCCCAGGAGCATGATAATCCCATAAATAATGGCCCTGCTCTAGTTTTAATACACCCAGGGCGTTCAACCATCCTTGTTTATAACCTTCATTATTGGAATTTTCAAGGCGAGCGTCCAAGTGATAAAGGGCCTCATTGTAGCCTGCCATCCAGAACTCACGAGGTTGTTTGTGGAATTGGAAAGTTATTCTCTATAACTGCTCATGAAGGTTCCTAACAAAAACATCCTTATTATTCAGAGAAGACTTTGTCGAAGAAAGTTGATCCTCCAGAGTTTGGATTCTCTTAGACATTTCAAACAAAGCCCGATTTTTTGCATTCAATTGGAACGCTTGAGTTTCCAACGTTGATCGAGTACGATCTTCTTCAACATTATGACTAAGAGCTCTTGATCCTCCCCGAGCAGGTCAAGAACTTGGTTCCTCGACGACATTCTGAGCAGCTCTTCCTCGACCATGAGAACCTCTTCCTCATCCCCGAGTAGCAGCAGAAGTACCAGATCTTCTCAAGGTATCCAACTCTTGCCTTAATTTGGCATTCTCAACCTCTAGAAAGGAAAATCCCTCGTCAGTCACTGGGATTACAGCTGTTGAAGAAGATGCTGCAGACTTATATTGTGCCATCTCTTTCTGTAAATTGTTATTTTCTTGCTCTAGCAGCTCGACAATCTGTCTACAAGCTTCAACTTCACCCTTTAGGGTTCTCTCCCTGACATCGTACCCAGCAAGGATCTTTTTGTGGCCTGTCTCGGCAAAAAGCTGTTGATACCTCTTTTCATACCCCTCGTGCAAAAGGGCGGTTGATTCTTTGTACTGAGTCTGAAGATCTTCTAAAGTATATTGAAGATCCTCGATCATGTCATAGTAAGCCACGTTATTGTCCACAGCTCGATCAAGTAAGCCCTTCAGGTATTGATAAGCTTCTACTGCCTGCTCTGAAGCATCATGACCGAGGATGTCAGCAACTTCTGATACACTCAATTCTGTGTGACCAGCCTTATAATATTCATGGCATTGTTGCATCAACTTTGTATCATTGGCAGATAATAATTCCATTCTAGCCACAAACTAGTAAAGAAGAGAAGGCAAGAGTTAATAAAAGAAAAAGACAGAACATCAACAACGCAGAGGAACAAAAAAAAAAAAAAAAAAAAAAGGTAATTTTATTACATCATCAAAAGGAGTACAGCGTTCAGAATACAGAGTACAAGTAAAAGAAAAACATAAAGAGAACACCGAACAACTTCACACCTTTTCCTTGTCTCCCAAGACTTTCTCGGGAGGCTGGGACGAGGAGCTTGGTTGCTCGGTGGGAACAATGAGTTGATTGGCAGAAGTTGAGACTTGTTCAGGAGGAGCAGGCAAAGACAAGATCTCCTCGGTGGCTGTCTGATTGGGTTGTGGAGCAAGGACTTGATCGCCTACTATCATTGAAGACTCCTCAGAAGAAGCTTCGTCTTCTTCCTCATCTTCAATCACAGGAGGGGGGCCAGGAAGATGTTGTTGGAATAGTTCAGAGTCCTCGCTAACCTTCAGTTCCTGCAGGGCAGCAACCCAACCATCTCGGAAGTATTTCAAACTCCCATACTTGACCTGGGTCATCATTGCCGCTACCCCCTATCCCATCCTTTATCCCAACCGGTGCGGAAAGATTTTTTCACAGCCACCTTTCTTTTCATTTTCTCCGAGGCGAGCTTCTCGAATAGAAGATCCTCGGAGGCTTTCAACTTAGCCTCCACCTCCTCCTTCTGGCGATTTACTTCTCGCAGAAGGGTTAGCTCTTCCTCAGCCGACTTCAACTTATTTTCAAGCTCCCCAAAGTTTGTGAGATTCTCGGCATATTTCTTATTCTCTCTCTCCAAGTCTTTTATTTTGTTTCCCAACTGCACCTTCTCTGCCTCAGATGCAGCCATCTTCTTCTCCCATTCACCCCTATCCTCGTCATACTTTTGACGAGAATCCTTCAAAGATTGGGCCAAACCCAGAAAAGCATCCTCCACTCCAGACGAGGAGCTAGAAGCCTTGAGTGCTTCATCTTTCTTCACTATGGTGTTAAAGCAACTCACCAGCTGTAAAAAGAAGAAAATAATGATAAGTCAGTGCCGAGATACATATATTGACTGAAAGAAAGAAAAATTCAGGATAGGAGAAACTTACTGAAGCAATGTGACGAGTAGCTAGGGATGTCAGCATATCCCTAGATATGTTTTCTTCAATTCCTTGGACTTCAGGAATAGTCCAAGTCCTTACCGAGCTCATTGCAGAACTCGGGGGAATAATGGTTGGGACACCAGCTCCACTAGCTTGGAGCTGGGGAATGGTTTCAGTTAAAGTGACCAAGGAGGATTTCTTCAATCTCCTCAGTGGCACTTCAGCAGTTTCAATCAAAGAACTTTTGGTTGGGACCACTTCCACAGGTGCATTTTTCTTGCTCGGAGCCACTGGGGGCTTCTCGGCAGCCTTCTGAGGAGCAACAGAAGGGGCACCATCTACTTTCTTTGTACCCTTTGGAACATCAGCCTTGTTTCTTTTTCCATCTCCAGCAGAGGAAGTCTCCTCGAAGATAGCAGGAACTCTTCTTTTGCCCATCTTCTGACTTAAAGGAATGTGAGATTATGGTAAAGATTCCTCAGAAGCTGGCAATGGGTCACTAATGCTGGCCACAGGACGAGCAGTAAAGGATGATGTGTAGCTCCTGTACTGCAACAAATATGAAGCAGACATGATGTGCTCGTCTGTAACTCTTTGATGCAAATTCCAGATATGTTTCAAATGTTTAATAATTACTTCTGATTCTTTTGGAGTTTTTCTCTTACTGTCAACTGCAAACAAATACATAGTGAAATATCAGTCATATATTTTGTCAAACACAATGAAATCGTAATTTCAAAAATAAAATAAGATGAAAATAACCTATCCCATTGCCATATGGGGGGCATCTAGGACCTTCATATACTTCATCTCCAACCAAAGGGGTATGTTGCCAATTTTTGATAACTACCCCGTGTTCAAAATAATCCCTGTTTGCATCAGGGAGGTTGACTACTAAGGCCCTATTCAAAAATCTAGTTTTTAAATAAAAAACATTGTCTAAAACAGCCCATCTGTAACAGTAAATAATCTCAGGAATTCCTATACGAGTTCCATGAGTTTGATTTAACCTATACACCCCATTAACTATTCTCCATGTGTTGGGGGCCATTTTTGCAGGGACAACATCGAAATACTGACAGAACTCTAAACACAAAGGGTTTGGTGGAAAAGAATATCCACATTCAGCAATAAAGAGGCTAGGGAACCAATGTCCCTCAGCCAAATTAAAATAATTTGAAGGCTCAGAAAGACTCTCCAAAGTTACCCAAGAAGGAATAAAAAAGTCAGAACGGAATTTCTCAAGAGATTCGATAATATAAACCATGGTGAATAAAAAGAAATGAAAAAGAAGGAAGAAAATCTTACAGGAAAAAGGAGATCCGTTGACAAACAAACGAAGAAAGGGATGAACGCACAGGAGAGAGAAAAGCTATAGAAAACTCGAAAGCAGAAATTGAAAAAGGTAGAAGACGATGGGATTGCCTCTGAAGCTTAAATACTTTGCCTTGGGAAACGGCGAAAGAAATGATTACAAAAAGTAAACTATTACGCTATCGGCGCCTAAAAGGATAAAAAGTGCACGAAGATCGAAGCGCTTATAAAAATGCAAAAAGGCGGATTCTGCGAATTTGGAAGGAAATTCAAATACGAAGAAAAGGCTCCTAAAACCCAGGAAGGTCATTTAATATTGCCATATACCGAGAAAGAATGTTCCATACTCCTCAAAGTTCGAAATATGAAACATTGGGGGCTTCTGTTGATACCAAAATTAGTATGCTGATATTGACGAATAATAAGAAGACACGTGTTAATCTACGTGGCACAATAGCAACGAGGAAGATCATTCCCCCGACCAACATACTCACTCCGAGCAACAGGTGTACTCCGAGGAACACCAGTCTTCCGAGGAACACCAGTCCTCCGAGGAACTCTTGTCCTCCGAGGAACTCCAGTCCTCCGAGGAACTCCAGTGCTCCAAGGAACTCTTGGACGACGAGCAACTAAGGCGGTTCGAGCTGCATCTCGACCACAGCATTGATTGCCAGATAATCAACAGTTCAACTATTCATTGAATGCTTATCATCTTGACGCACACGCTTGAAGAGCATTAAATGAGTTACCCTTTCATATGTATATCATTTAATGTATCACCCTTTCATGTACAACCTAAGGGCTATAAATACCTTGTATCACCCTCATTCAAAGGGAGGGGAATTTCTGGATAGTACTTGTAATCGAGAATTCCCAAACACTCAACAATAACATAACAGTGGACGTAGGCCATTCATATAAGGCTGAACCACTTTAAAATTCTTTGTCTCATTTATTTATCTATGATTGAATAATTAGAGTAATCTAGTTTTTTACATCAACGCCTGGTAAAAATAGATCTGGATATTTTTTGCGTATATCTTCCTTGCGCTCCCAAGTGGATTCCTCCACATTATGATGCTTTCACTGGACTCGTACAAGTGGAACTACCTTCGACCTCAATTTCCTCTCGCTATGGTCTAGAATAGCCACTGGTCTCTCCTCATAAAACTGTCGGGCTGTAAGTCAACCTCCTCTATCGCGATATGAGTGTGGGCCATATCATCCCAAAGGTATCGTCTCAACGACGAGATGTGAAATACATCGTGAATACGGTGTAAGTGCTCTAACAACCCCAATTTGTATGCCATCGACCCAATCCTCTCGATAATGGGAAATGGGCTCACATACCTCGGAGCCAACTTTCCCTTCTTCCCGAACCTCATTACTCCTTTCATAGGAGATACACGCAGTATTACTTGGTCCCCCGCGCTAAACTCTCGAAAGGACCGCTTCGCATCGGCATAGCTATTCTGTCGGTCCTGGGCTACCCGAATGTGACTCCTGATAAGCTCAAGCCTAGATGAAGTCTCCTGAATCACCTTTGGTCGGAGCAGCTTGTTGTCCCCCACCTCTAGCCAACAAGCGAGGTAACGACAAGGCCTACCATACAATGCCTCAAATGGGTCCATGCCGATCGTGAACTAATAGGAGTTATTATAAGCAAACTCCACTAGTGGAAGGTAAGGCTCCCAACTTCCTCTAAAATTAAGAACACGCATGCGTAGCATATATTCCAGCATCTGATTGGTACGCTCTATTTGTCCATCTGTCTGTGGGTGGTAATATGAACTCAATCTCAACTCTGTACCCATGGCCTCCTGAAAGCTCTCCCAGAAGCGCGACACAAAAATCTTGTCTCTATCAGACGTGATATCCAGGGGCACTCCATATAGCCTAACGATCTCAGCAATGAATAACTGTGCATACTGACCCGTGGTGTAGTTTATCCGTACTGGCAGAAAATGATATACCTTGTCCAACCAATCCACTATAACCCATATGGAATCGTGACCCCGCTGTGATGTAGGCAACGCAGTAATGAAGTCCATGGAAATACTTTCCTATTTCCACGTAGGTATCTTCAACAGCTGAAGTAACCCTGGCAGTCTCTGGTGGTCCACCTTTACGATCTGATAGGTAGAACATTTGGACACGAACTCAACAATGTCCTTCTTCATCCCACTCCACCAGTACTGCCGCCTCATATCCTGGTACATCTTATCCCCTCCGGGATGTACCGTAAATCTAGATCCGTGCGACTGTATCATCACTGCATGACGTAAGTCTTATCCTTCTGGGACCACCAATCTCCCATTAAATCTCAAACCCCCTTTAGAAATCACTAATTAGTATTCGTCAACCTCAGCTAAGAGTCATACAATCTGCTCCTGGCAAAACGTGTCATTGCCTGTGCCTGTATACCCTCGTAACAATCTCAAGTGTGACTGACATAACCGATATAAAGGAATGGGCTATCGCATCCTGGTGACCCAATTATTTCCACTTCGCTCTCTATACATCCACTACATCACCTTCCGGTCTACGGCTTAATGCATCAGCAACTAAGTTAGCCTACCCCAGATGATACTGTATCTCAAACTGGTAGTCTTTCACAAACTCCAACCATCTGCGCTGATGCATGTTCAACTCTTGCTGAGTGAACAAGTATTGCAGTGACTTTTGGTCTGTGAACAAACGGAACTTCTCCCCCAACGAGTAATGTCTCCAAATCTGAAATGTAAATACGACCGCTGCTAGCTCCAGGTCGTGGGTGGGGTAATTCCTTTCGTGAGGCTTAAGCTTATGGGAGGAAAAAGTTATAGCCTGCTCCTCCTGCTGAAGTACTCCCCTGAGTCCCCATAAAGAGGAGTCAGTGTACACCAGGTACTCCACTCCCAGCTTGGGCAAAGCAAGAACTAGCGCTGAAGTCAACTTATCTTTCAGCTCATCAAAATCCAATTGACAAGCATCATCCAAAACATACGGTACTCCCTTGTGAGTCAGATTCCTCAACGGACCCGCTATCTTCGTAAAGCCTCTGATGAACCTCCTATAGTACCCGGATAACCCCAAAAAACTACGCACCTCTGTCGGTGTCGTGGGATGTCCCCACTCCCTCACTGCCGACACATTGCTTAGTTCAACCGATATTCCCAATTCTGACACAACATGCCCCAGAAACTGTACTTCTCGTAGCTAAAATCTGCACTTCTCATACTTAGCATACATTTGATGCTCTCATAGAGTCTGAAGAACATGCCTCAATTGCCCGGCATGCTCCTCCTCAGTGTGTGAATAAATCAGGATGTCATTTATGAAAATGATGGCAAACGGATCCAAGAACTCCCTGAACACTCGGTTCATCAAGTCCATAAATTCGGCTGGAGCATTTGTTAGCCCAAACGGCATGGCTCTGAACTCATAGGATCCATATCTTATTAAGAAAGCAGTCTTCGACACATCCTGCTCCCAAATCCGTAGCTGATCGTATCCCGACGTTAAATCTATCTTCGAAAAGAAGGTTTCTCCCCTCAGCTGGTCGAACATGTCATTGATTCGGGGCAACGGCTATTTATTTCGTATCGTGACCTTGTTCAACTCTCGATAATCCACGCATAACCTCAGTGAACCATCTCTCTTCTTTACAAACAACACCGGAGTGCCCCAAGGCGAGGTGCTCCTACGAATGAAGCCCTGGCCTAACAGCTGCTCTATCTGATCACGTAACTCCCTCATCTCCATAGGAGTTATATAATATGGTGCATGCACTATCGACCGAGTGCTTGACATCAAGTCTATGACAAAATATATCTCTCGATTGGGGGGTAGGTCCGGTATCTCCTGAAATACATCTGAAAACTCACGACCGATTGGAATCAAATCCAGGGGAATCATAATCTCCTTAGAGGTATCCTCATCTACGTAATACAAGTGGGTGGAAGATCCTCTCTCTGGGCGAGGCATCGCCACTAAAAACATCTCCTGGCCCAGAATGGCAAAGACAATAATCCTACCGAAATAATATATCATGGCTTTGTACGCAACGAGCCAATCCATGCCAATAATGACATCGTGCTCATGCATATCTAACTATAACATGTCTGCAGGTAAAATCAAGCTACCAATTTCTATACCTACACCCCGACATATAAAGAAAATCAAAGATCCATTACCCAGTGGTGAGTCTACGCAGGTCACTGTACTCTCTGACGTGTCTAATAACCCAAAGGCCCGTGCAAAATGAGTAGCTATAAAATAGTGTGACGCCCCAGTATCAAATAAAACTCGACCCATAGTTTCATGTATAGGAAATGTACCCTTAATCGCGGGTGGTGCCTGAGGTGCTGCTGCCTGGTGGATGTTAACACGTCCATACTGTAATTTCCCCTGCTAAACTGGGGTTGATGGGATGGTTGGTAGAGCTGGCATCTGAGCTGGCACTAAGAGGGAGACTGGGAAGAATGGCCTCTGCGGCTCATTACGGGCACCATTCTACTGTGGGGCCTTATCCCCCTCTAGGAAATCCTGACATTTATGGACATTCTTGCCACATCCAAAACATCTGCCCCTGAAACTACCTCCCCTTTGTCCTTGTTGACCACGGCCCTATTGGCCATTTCCACCCCGCCACTGGCCCTGCTAAAAATGGTGTTGGCCCTGATGGCCCTCCTGTTGGCCCTGCTGCTGACGGTGTTTGTCCTGTTGGCCATGCTGACTAGACTGGCCCTGTCTAAATCCCCCAAATCCTTGCCTAGAATCACCTGATCGGAATCGCTTGGCAAGGTCCCCCTGATGGGAACTCTGTTCACTGTGATGAGTCTGCCCTTGGGCTGCTGGTGCCCCACCAGTACTATTATTGCCCCCTGTTCTGCCCTGCTGGCTGGACTTCCCTGCTCATTTGCTTCCTTGCTGATGGAAGAGATGATCTTGACAGTGCAATAAAGCAGCGTTAAGTATGTCGGTGTAAGTACTCAACGATAGATTGCCTATGAGGTGCTGACGAATCCTCCAGGCCAATCCATCTAAAAATAGCAGTATATTCTTCTCCTCAGTGAGTGCCTCATCCGGCACTATAGTGAGAATTCTAGTGAAATCCTCCTCATACTCAGCAACGATCATTCTCTCCTGCTTCAGATTCATTAACCTCCGCCTCATCTCAGTCTGCACGGCGGATGTAAAATACTTATGGTCAAACCGTGCCCAAAATGAATGATTCGCTATGCTGTACCTCTCCTCCAAGGTGGTGGTGGACTCCCACCACTGAAAAGTGGCCCCCACTAGCTTGAAGGAATCCAGTAACTGTCTCTTCACGTCGGTGCACTCATACATACGCAGATGCCTCTGGATATCCTTCTTCCATTGGCTGGCGACAATAATGTCCGAACTACCCGAGAACTCCGGGGGATGGGCCTTTTAAAAGGCATCCCTGACTCGCTCGCATGCAATGGGAAGCTATGCTAGTACTAGCACCATTGCCTGTACCTAGGGTGGATCCTGATGCACCACTGCTAATGCGGCATTCAGCGTTTGAGCAACAATGGAGGCTACTTCGGTTGCATTCATTATTCCCTGAGCCGGAGCTGCTGGCTGCTCGGGCTGGGTATTCTTATCTCAGGGTGCGCATCTCGAAGGCATCTGAAATGAGAAGGAAGTTTATTAGTCTACAGTTTTATCAAATCTTAAACAACTGAAGACGTAACCTTAAATCCAAGAATACAACAGTCCTAAAAATAAGTCTCTAAATCAAAGACACTAAGCTGGAAACGAAATAAGCTGCACAGATCCTAAAGGACATTAGAACCAGATGCTCTGATACCACCTGGTACACTTCGCCTAATTAAATACCGGATCATCATTCCTTTATTAAATTAAAATCAAGGTGAACGGTTGGTTCATTCTTAGCATCACTGTCGCGAAATAATTATTTCCAAGTGAAACACCTTAAATAATTAAGCTAAGTGTCAAAACAATTTAAAGTCTTATTTTCACTTTATTAAATTCCAATATGAAAACCTCTTTAATAACCAACAGTTTAAGAATCACATAAATACCAAGGATGTCAAATAACACACAAGAATTTAAACCATCTAGATAAACCAAACCAAGTTTAGGAACCATAAATGAAATCATCCTGACAATAGTTAACTCTCTCAGAGTACTGAATACTGGAAATATAAATAAACATAAAACTCTAACAAATCCAAACGGAATAGGAAATTGGGCGACACATGCCCTAACTATGAAGAACTAAAATAGGAACTGAGTCAATGAAGAGGTCATCTAAAACAAAGGCTTGCAACTTCCACATAAGCTGCAGCGCGTCTAGTCCAAAGAATCTATGCATGATGCCCCTGTGGCTGGGCACCTGTAATACATACATATATATACAAGAGAGAGAAAGAAATGACAGAAAACGGGTCAAAGCCTGAGTTTAAAACAGTTTAAAAAATAGTTTAGCAAGTATTTAAAATGCTTACCCGCTAATATGACAACCATGTTAGTATGCAATACTCTCTTGAGAATCCTAACCTTTCATCTAGTGTGCACGCCTACCGTACTACTGATCTCATAAGTCTATCTAACTTATTTTCCATAAATTTTTATCCCGAGAAGTGCTAAGGCTTTGATATTTAGTTTTAGAAAATTAATCGCTTCCATTTTCTTACATTACTTAGAACAACCCAGTACCGTTACAAATTCCCGAACACTTATTATAAAGCTGGAGCATTTATTCATTACTTTACTACTTATACGCATAGTAGAAAGTTTCCATATATATAAGTATATATATTTGAATCACTCATGTAATATATATAATCGGCACCCCACATAAAGTCTATGGTGCTGGCATACTCTGCTATCAAGTCCCCGTATCACTCGTACTAAGGGAAATACTAGTTCGAAATCTCTCTCGAACAGTATTAACACAATACAAACAAAATGGAGGCGAAGCATAGTTCCAAGTCACTAAGAGGTCAGCACATACCCCTCACGTCTCTTAGGACCGTCTAGCTATCATTCTCAGATAGCCTGTACCAAGGAATCCTATGTTCTAGGGTATATATCAATATCCTCCATAAAGGTCCCATCGAGATAAGACTGTCCCGGCGTGGCAACCTCCGTGATAGCAAGTAGCGCGAGCATGATTATTCACAAACATAATACTTAATATATGTACAGTCACACAGTCATATATATAGATATCCACATTTTTCAAATTAGGTTCGCCCACGACCCATAATTAGTATTATCCGTTCCTAGCACAAATTTTAAACAATTATCTCGCATAACGGATACATCTCTTTTATTCTGATTTATAATTTATTTCATACTTACTTCTCATCTCTCGAAGTATTCTCTCTCACTAAGTATAATTTCAGTTGGTATACCCTCACTAACCTTCTGGTCTAAATCTTTCACGAGTCTCAATTCTTTAGTGAACGTACGCACAATTTCTAATGTGTGACGAAACCTCTCGTTAACCCATAATTTTATCCCATATCAAATTTCATTCAACGGAGTATACTTAGACCTTACTGGTCCTCTTCATGTCCCATTATACTATTTAAAGGATATTCAAGGGTTCCCACATACTTTATTCGGATTAAACAAAAAGGGGAAAAACATGCGGTTTTACAGGAGGGATCGATCGATCGATGCTCTTAGTCGATCGATCGATCAAGCAGTTCTTGCTCAGAAACTGCAAATTCGACCTACGGGTTTCATCCAATAATTTTCTCCAAAGTGCGATTAATGATCCCCAGACTCCCAAACAAGATTACTAACAGTCATATATACCTATATACATGATTTTCTACGTGAAACATGTACAAATTCATCCAAGGGATTGAATTAATGGGGTAAATTAATATAATTATCAAGAACCCTAATTTTTCATGAAACTTCGATTCTTCTAATTCTTTCCCAGATTTCTTGCTTGTAAATCCATACAATTTCGTGGGTAATCCTCTACATATGATTGAGATGTCCAGAATATATCTCCATTTGGCGCACTCGAAACGACCATACGGGTGACTTATTATTTATTCACTTTATAATAATAATTTAGTTTCGACATGACACAGGCGCGTCCCGATTTAAATTCCCATAATTTCCATTTTATTCACTCGTGAAAATTTTAATAAAATCAATCTTATATATTACTTTACTCATCTAGTAATATTCAACAAATTCCCAATAATTACTAACTCTCATCACGCTAGTAAATATTAAAAATTAATTTTTTGAATTAATATTAAGTTAATATCTCAACTTAAATTTAATAAATCCTCAAATTTAAAAGCCATAATATACTGGGTATTACACTCTGATACCAACTGAAAAAAAATAATGCCACTTAAGTTGTTTAAAAGGTTTAAGACAGTTTAAATGGCTCCGAACAGTTTGTTTGAGAAACTCTTTTTTACAAAATAAAGATTAGCACGAGATGTATATAAAATTGTTATGAACGAGATATTTCAGTTTGGTGACCAAGTTTTGAAAAACAAAACTAAATAAATTCTAAATCAACACGCAATCAGAAGGGGATGAGAGGAAGATTAAACATGAAATTACATAGGTATTTTAACGTGGTAAAACCCCACCAAATTGGGGAAACATCCACGGAGGTCTCTACACCTTAAAGGCAGAAAATACACTAAAAATGAGTTAACAGGTTACAAACTAAACACACAATCAGACTTATTCTAAGTCAAGAATTTATACCAGCTCCATTAGCTAATTCTGACTTCTTTGAAGGCTTTGAAGTCGTTCTTGTTATTCTCCCAGCTTTGTACCTCCACCTCCTTTTAGCTTTACATCGACTCTAAAGTCAAAAATCTCTCCACCAACACTGTTTTAGTGTTGTAGTGTGAAAAGTGTATTGTGGTGTTGTGCCTAACACATGCATGAACACACACACACACTTATACACACAAATAATCTTACAAATTACAGATTTCATCTAAGATGAGTTTAGGATTCTGAATCTTAGTTTGTTGAAAACTTGGACTTCTGATTTTTTTACAGATCGAGTGACAACCTTGCTATTCAAAAGAGCAAAGGTACTATACACTTTCTTTTTATTTATTTACACTTCTATATCACAAAATGTAAAATACGAGCTTGAAAGTGTAAACATCTCAATATCTTTAAAAGTTTTGAAGTCCGTTTTTGTTAAAACATGAAACAGAATATCGATTTGTTGGTAACAAGTTTAAAAAGAACATTTGAGAATAAAAATACCAACAATAAAGATTTTTTCATAACAAAATTCAGATATACGCAGATCTAAGTGAGTTATATCACAACAAAAGTCAGATATATGTTTTCAATAAAACAGAAAACAAGTTCCAACTACGTGACAAGTTGGAAAAGATATTTAAGACTAGAGAGGAATGAATCTTCAAACAGGAACAACTCTCAAACTCTCAAAGGAAATTTTCTGAGAAAATTTTGCCAGAGTTTGGCTTGATTTTGCAATAACTCTCTCTTTTTCTCTCTCTCTTTTTCTCACGATATCAAACTCACCAAAAGATCCAAAACGTTAACCCCGTGGCCTCTATTTATTCTGAACGATGGAAGGGTCGAGAATCTCTACTCAAAACAACGACTGAGATTAAGTCTAGCCAAATGAAGTAAATCCAAGGGCAGTAAACGCACCGCACTTAAACTCTCTCTTATTGGTCCAATTGATAAATATAAGGATTGAGTTAAACAACATTCAGACCATTGATTAGATTAATACAATGGATGATAAGCATTTTGAGTTATGTGAGAGGCAACAAACACAATCTTGACCGTTGTAAGGAAAACACGTGTAGGGCTCAGATGACAACTAAAACGCGTGGTTTTGTTGCTTTTAAAAATCCAATTTTCTACCCCATAAGTTCTTGCCACTTTCGAATTCTACCCAACCAACTTTATAGGAATAAAATGATATTAAAAATTAGCCCAAAACATTTTAAAACCTTATTTTAAATGTTTTAAAAATTCCTAAAAATTGTTTGAAAATCCCAAAAATTATTAGAAAATTATTTTAATGGGAATAAGTACTCACGCACCTAAAATGATATAAATGCAACATAAAATATGCAATCCTAGGTGCAGTGTTAGTATACTACCTTTGAGACCATTAGTGGAATTTTGATGTAGTGTCTAAAGCTCTTTGGTAGACTAGGCTATGACTCTAATTGTTTCACTATTTCCAAACTAGACAAGAGCCTATATAATGTAGACTCAAACGAGTCAAATATATTGGGTTCTTTAATATCAGCAATCACGTTCATCCTACTTATGCACGTGGAAAGTTACACAATACCCACGTATATCATGGAAAGTTACATAATACCAAACATGCTCTATATGATAAAACAAACATTTTACTTAAAGTAATAAAAAGTGCTCTAAAAGTTAAATCTTCAATATAGTCCTTTTACATTCCATCCACGAGCCTAATTATTTACTGAAAATTTGTTATTTATACAACGTCAACTGAAAGCCGAATGAGATTCAATCTCCAGATATTCCAGGGTTTTTCAGAAAACGGATACCTATTCAATTAAGAACAAAAGGCATATAGAGAGAGATATGAATTTACAGTAATATATAAACTAATTGATAATATATATTTTCAGAATATACAGTTCTGAACAGAACATATCAAACAATTGAGTAATATGTCAATTATTCAATTTTCTTTTAATGGTCATGTACGCTCAAATACCCAGACAGATAGTGTTACCATATGTTTTCACCCTTTAACATCAAAAACATAAAATCAAACTCTCTAGAATAACGCCTTGTTTAGAGCACCCTAGCGATAAATGAGTTTCAAAGGTACAACCCAAATATTTCTACCCTATAGTCAAGGCCAACATAGTAAAAGATTTTCCATAGGCCGAATAAAAAATTTCAGAATTCAAATTAGATGTTTATATCGACAGATATACACATATAACAAACGACGGAATCATCGGTATCAGATATAGTTTGAGAATAAAAGCATTTCACAAAATATATATAGTTTGCATAATATCATATAATCAAAATACACAAGGAATATCATAGGGTACTCACGTAAAACAGAAGTTCGAAGTTACAGATATCGAGTCTTGGATCACTAAAATAAACCTTCTTCATCGACTTTCCCGCACTTTCTCTCGTTATTTCTTTGTAATCTTTTGAAGTAATTTCGTGTAATAAATGATCCCAACTACTTTATTTATAGTTTTTCAACAATATTTGGGTGTTGACACGTGTCTGGGTGACCAAGCTCTCAAAACGACGAGTCAGCATTAAAGTGTCGCGTAACAGAGCGGTCTTGCAATCTTATTTTACCAAATGGCGACACGTGCATTGGCTTTCTTTCTAAGGACGGTACGTGTTTAAGATTTATTTATATGGACGACACGTGTAAGGTGGTGATGGAAAAATAAAGCACGAGGTGGAAAGTTATTAAGGGTATAAGGGTCATTTTACACCTAAAGGGTATTTTGGTAATTTCACACTACATATTTTAATATTTCATAGAGGTCACAGAAAAGATATATATTTATAGAAAGGTCCTTTTTATTTTTCATTTTGGTCCCTAAACATTTCTTAATTAAAACCAAGCCCTTTAAGTTTCATAAATTTATATTTTCTACACCGAAACTTATCATTTAGCTTTGGATATGCCATAAAACTTCAATTTGACCCATTTTACAATTGATTCTTTAAATTTAAAAATGGTCTTTGTCATATTAAGAACTCAGAATATCACATATGTAATAATATATCATTATTAGATAGTAAGTGAGAAGCAATTGTAAAAACCAACTATATATGAGCATATAAAAGTGGGGTCATTAAATCTTACCCTCCTTATAAAAATTTTGGTCCCCAAACTTGACTTACATTAATTTTTAAACAGGTATGGATATTTAATCTTATATCCTACGTATGGAAACTTAAAATCTATAACGTTCGAAACTTATGTTAAGTAGTCTAAGGGTTCATAACCTATGCTCTAATATCACCTTTATTATCACCCCAACCTAAAATTTGTAGGGAACGAGTGTCTAGACATGCCACCAAGGAAACAAATATTTTGACTTAAATTGTTTCCTTAAATGAATGTAACGAAAATACAATCACATGGTTATGAATCGTAAAATACTTAAAGTGAAGGAATTACATCATCAGAGCTCTCTAAAAGGAAACTTCATGTATTTTAAAAGTATCAAGGAGTTACAACTTAAGACAAAATTTAAAACTTATTACAAGAGAGCCAAACATGCTCTATATGATCAAACAAACATTTTTCTGAAAGAAACAAAAAGTGCTCTAAAACTTGAATCTTCAACATAATTTTTTTATGTTCCATCCGCGATCCAAATTATTTCTTAAAGAATTGTTATTTATGCAACGTCAGCTGAAAGTCGAATGAGGTTCAATCTCCAGATATTCTAGGGTTTTTCAAAAAACGGATGCCTATTCAATTTAGAACATAAGGCATATGTATAGAGATAGGAATTTACAATAATATATATAAAGTAACTGACAATACAAATTTTCAGAATAAGGAGTTCAAAACAGAACAAATAAAATAATTGAGTAATATGTCAATTATTCAATTTTATTTTATTGTTCATGTAGGCACTAATACCCAGAGAGATAGTGTTACCAAATATTTTCACCCAGTAACATCACAGACGGAATATCAAGCTCTCTAGAACAACGCCTTATTTAGGGCACACTAGCGATAAACCAGTTGGGAAGGCACCACCCAAATATTTCCACCTGGTATTTAAGGACAACACAGTAAGCGAGTTTCTATAGGTCGAATAAAAAAATTCAGAATTCAAATCAGATGTTTATATCGAGAGATATACACATATAACAAATGACGGAATCATCGGTATCAGATGTAGATTGAGAATAAAAGCTTTTCACAAAATATGTATAGTTTGCATAATATCATATAATCAAAATACTCAAGGAATTTCATATGGTACTCACCTAAAACAAAAGTTCGAAGTTCAAATGTTGTTGGATCACTAAAATGAAACTTCTTCTTTGACTTTCCCGCACTTTCTCTCACTATTTCTTTGTAATCTTTTGAAGTAATTTCGTGTAATAAATTATCCCAAGTACTTTATTTACAGTTTTTCAAAAATATTTGTGTGTTGACACGTGTTTGGGTGACCAATCTCTCACAACGACAAATCAGCATTGAAGTGTCGCGTAACGGAGCGGTGTTACAATCTTATTTTACCAAATGGCGATACGTGTATTGCTTTCTTTCTAAGGACGGCACGTGTTTAAGCTTTATCTATATGGACGAAACGTGTAAGGTGGTGGTGGAAAAATAAAGCACGAGGTGGAAAGTTATTAATGGTATAAGGGTTATTTTACACCTAGTGGGTATTTTAGTAATTTCACACTACATATTTTTAATATTTCTGAGAGGTCCCTGAAAAGATATATATTTGCAAAAAGTTCCTTTTTTATTTTTCATTTTGGTCCCTAAACCTTTCTTAATTAAAACCAAGACCCTAAAGTTTCATAAGTTTATATTTCCTACCTCGAAACTTATCATTTAGATTAGGATATGCTATAAAACTTTTAGTTTACCCATTTTACAGTTGATTCTTTAAATTTAAAAATGGGCTTTGTCATATTAGGAACTCAGAATATCACATATATAATAATATATCATTATTAGATAGTAAGTGAGAAGCAATTGTAAAAACAGACTATATATGAATGTATAAAAGTGGGTTCATTACATCCTACCCTACTTATAAAAATTTGGTCCCCAAACTTGACTTTCATTAATTTTTAAACATGTATGGATATTTAATCTTATATCCTACATATGGAAACTTAAAATCTATAACATTCGAAACTTATGTTCAGTAGTCTACGGGTTCATAACCTATGCTCTGATACCACCTCTGTCACGACCCCGACTCAAAATTATTAGGGAACGAGTGTCTTGACATGCCACCAAGGCAACAAATATTCCGACTTAAATTGCTTTCTTAAATAAATGCAACGGAAATACAATCACATGGTTATGAATCGTAAAATACTGAAAGTGAAGGAATTACATCATCAGAGCTTTCTAAAAGGAAACTTCATATACTTTAAAAGTATTAAGGAGTTACAACTTAGGACAAAATTTAAAAATTATTACAAGAGAGCCAAACATGCTCTATATGATAAAACAAACATTTTTTTTTAAAGTAACAAAAAGTGCTCTAAAAGCTGAATCTTCAACAAAGTCCTTTTACATTCCATCTGCGAGCTAAATTATTTTCTAAAAAATTGTTATTTATACAACGTCAGCTGAAAGCCGAATGAGGTTCAATCACGAGATATTCTAGGGTTTTTCAGAAAATGGATGCCTATTCAATTTAGAAAATAAGGCATATATAGAGAGATAGGAATTACAGTAATATATATAAAGTAATATATATGTATAAAGTAATTCACTGTATATATTTTTAGAATAATCAGTTCAGAACAGAACAAATAAAATAATTGCGTAATATTTCAATTATTTAATTTTATTTTATTGGCCATGTACGCTCTAATACCCAGACAAATAGTGTTACCAAATGTTTCCACCCGGCAACATCACAAACAGAAATCAAGCTCTCTAGAACAACGCCTTATTTAGGGCACACTAGTGATAAACCAGTTGGGAAGGTACCACCCAAATATTTCCACCCAATTGTCAAGGACAACATAGTAAGAGAGTTTACATAGGCCGAATAAAAAAATTCACAATTCAAATCAGATGTTTATATCGAAAGATATACGCATATAACAAACGACGGAATCATCGGTATCAAGTGTAGTTTGAGAATAAAAGCATTTCAAAAAATATATATAGTTTTCATAATATCATATAATCAAAATATACGAGGAATGTCATAGGGTACTCACCTAAAACAGAAGTTCGAAGTTACACATATTGAGTCTTGGATCACTAAGATGAAACTTCTTTCTCGACTTTCCCGCACTTTCTCTCACTATTTCTTTGTAATCTTTTGAAGTAATTTATGTAATTAATTATCTCAAGTACTTTATTTATAGTTTTTCAAAATTATTTGGGTGTTAACACGTGTCTGGATGACCAAGCTCGGCATTGAAGTGTCGCGTAACGGAGCAGTCTTGCAGTCTTATTTTACCAAACGACGACACATGTTTTAGCTTTCTTTATAAGGACAGCACGTGTTTAAGCTTTATCCATATGGACGACACGTGTATGGTGGTGGTGGCAAAATAAAGCACTAGGTGAAAATTTATTAAGGGTATAAGGGTCTTTTTATACCTAAAGGGTATTTTGGTAATTTCACACTACATATTTTTAATATTTCATAGAGGCCACAAAAAAGATAAATATTTTCAAAAATGTGCTTTTTATTTTTCATTTTTGTCCCTAAACCTTTCTTAATTAAAATCAAGCCCCTAAGGTTTCATAAGTTTATATTTGCTACCTCAAAACTTATCATTTAGATTAGGATATGCCATAAAACTTTTATTTTACCCATTTTACAGTTGGTTCTTTAAATTTAAATATGGGCTTTGTCATATTAGGAACTCAGAATATCACATATATAATAATATATCATTATTAGATAGTAAGTGAGAAGCAATTGTAAAATCGACTATATATGAGTGTATAAAAGTGGGTTCATTACATCCTACCCTCCTTATAAAAATTTTGGTCCCCAAACTTGACTTTCATTCATTTTTAAATAGGTATGGATATTTAATCTTATATCCTACATATGGAAACTTAAAATCTATAACATTCGAAACTTATGTTCAGTAGTCTACGGGTTCATAACCTATGCTCTGATACCACCTCTGTCACGACCCCGACCCAAAATTAGTAGGGAATGAGTGTCTTGACATGCCACCAAGGCAACAAATATTCCGACTTAAATTGCTTCCTTAAATAAATGCAACGGAAATACAATCACATGGTTATGAATCATAAAATACTGAAAGTGAAGGAATTACATCATCAGAGCTTTCTAAAAGGAAACTTCATATACTTTAAAAGTATTAAGGAGTTACAACTTAGGACAAAATTTAAAAATTATTACAAGAGAGCCAAACATGCTCTATATGATAAAAACAAGCATTTTTCTTAAAGTAACAAAAAGTGCTCTAAAAGCTGAATCTTCAACATGGTCCTTTTACGTTCCATCTGCGAGCCAAATTATTTTCTAAAAAATTGTTATTTATACAACGTCAGCTGAAAGCCGAATGAGGTTCAATCACCAGATATTCTAGGGTTCTTCAGAAAACGGATGCCTATTCAATTTATAAAATAAGGCATATATAGAGAGATAGGAATTACAGTAATATATATAAAGTAATATATATATATAATGTAACTCACAGTATATATTTTTAGAATAAGCAGTTTAGAACATAACAAATAAAACAATTGCGTAATATGTCAATTATTCAATTTTATTTTATTGTCCATGTACGCTCAAATACCCAGATAGATAGTGTTTCCAAATGTTTCCACCCGGCAACATCACAGACAGAAATCAAGCTCTCTAGAACAACGCCTTATTTAGGGCACACTAGCGATAAACCAGTTGGGAAGGTACCACCCAAATATTTCCACCCAATTGTCAAGGACAACATAGTAAGAGAGTTTCCATAGGCCGAATAAAAAAATTCACAATTCAAATCAGATGTTTATATCGAGAGATATACGCATATAACAAACGACGGAATCATCGGTATCAGGTGTAGTTTGAGAATAAAAGCATTTCAGAAAATATATATAGTTTGCATAATATCATATAATCAAAATATGCGAGGAATGTCATAGGGTACTCACCTAAAACAGAAGTTCGAAGTTAGACATATTGAGTCTTGGATCACTAAGATGAAACTTCTTCCTCGACTTTCCCGCACTTTCTCTCACTATTTATTTGTAATCTTTTGAAGTAATTTCGTGTAATTAATTATCCCAAGTACTTTATTTATAGTTTTTCAAAAATATTTGGGTGTTGACACGTGTTTAGATGACCAAGCTCAGCATTGAAGTGTCGCGTAACGGAGCAGTCTTGCAGTCCTATTTTACCAAACGACGACACGTGTTTTTGCTTTCTTTATAAGGATGGCACGTGTTTAAACTTTATCCATATGGGCGACACGTGTATGGTGGTGGTGGTAAAATAAAGCACGAGGTGGAAAGTTATTATAGGTATAAGGGTCTATTTATACCTAAAGGGTATTTTGGTATTTTCACACTACATATTTTTAATATTTCATATAGTCCATAGAAAAGATATATATTTACAAAAACGTCCTTTTTATTTTTTATTTTGGTCCCTAAACCTTTCTTAATTAAAACCAAGCCCCTAAAGTTTCATAAATTTATATTTCCTACCCCGAAACTTATCATTTAGATTAGGATATGCCATAAAACTTTTATTTTACCCATTTTATATTTGATTCTTTAAATTTAAAAATGGGCTTTGTCATATTAGGAACTCAGAATATCACATATATAATAATATATCATTATTAGATAGTAAGTGAGAAGCAATTGTAAAAACTGACTATATATGAGTGTATAAAAGTGGGTTCATTACATCCTACCCTCCTTATAAAAATTTTGGTCCCCAAACTTGACTTTCATTAATTTTTAAACAGGTATGGATATTTAATCTTATATCCTACATATGGAAACTTAAAATTTATAACATTCGAAACTTATGTTCAGTAGTCTACGGGTTCATAACCTATGCTCTGATACCACCTAAGTCACGACCCCGACCCAAAATTAGTAGGGAATGAGTGTCTTAACATGCCACAAAGGCAACAAATATTCCGACTTAAATTGCTTCCTTAAATAAATGCAACGGAAATACAATCACATGGTTATGAATCGTAAAATACTGAAAGTGAAGGAATTACATCATCAGAGCTTTCTAAAAGGAAACTTCATATACGTTAAAAGTATTAAGGAGTTACAACTTCGGACAAAATTTAAAACTTATTACAAGAGAACCACAATGCTCTATATGATAAAACAAACATTTTTCTTAAAGTAACAAAAAGTGCTCTAACAGCTGAATCTTCAACATAGTCCTTTTACGTTCCATCTGCGAGCCTAATTATTTTCTAAAAAATATTATTTATACAACGTCAGCTGAAAGCTGAATGACGTTCAATCACCAGATATTCTAGGTTTTTTCAGAAAACGGATGCCTACTCAATTTAGAAAATAAAGCATATATATAGAGATAGGAATTTACAGTAATATATATATAAAGTAATATATATATATATATATATATATATATATATATATATATATATATATAAGGTAACTCACAGTATATATTTTCAGAATAAGTAATTCAGAACAGAAGAAATAAAACAATTGCATAATATGTCAATTATTCAATTTTATTTTATTGGTCATATACGCTCTAATACCCAGACAGATAGTGTTACCAAATGTTTCCATCCGGAAACATCACAGACAGAAATCAAGCTCTCTAGAACAACGCCTTGTTTAGGTCACACTAGCGATAAACCAGTTGGGAAGGTACCACCCAAATATTTCCACCTTATTGTCATGGACAACATAGTAAGAGAGTTTCCATAGGCCGAATAAAAAAATTCACAATTCAAATCAGATGTTTATATCGAGAGATATACGCATATAACAAACGACGGAATCATCAGTATCCGGTGTAGTTTGAGAATAAAAGCATTTCAGAAAATATATATAGTTTGCATAATATCATATAATCAAAATATGCGAGGAATGTCATAGGGTACTCACCTAAAACAGAAGTTCGAAGTTAGACATATTGAGTCTTGGATCACTAAGATGAAACTTCTTCCTCGACTTTCCCGCACTTTCTCTCACTATTTATTTGTAATCTTTTGAAGTAATTTCGTGTAATTAATTATCCCAAGTACTTTATTTATAGTTTTTCAAAAATATTTGGGTGTTGACACGTGTTTAGATGACCAAGCTCAGCATTGAAGTGTCGCGTAACGGAGCAGTCTTGCAGTCCTATTTTACCAAACGACGACACGTGTTTTTGCTTTCTTTATAAGGATAGCACGTGTTTAAACTTTATCCATATGGGCGACACGTGTATGGTGGTGGTGGTAAAATAAAGCACGAGGTGGAAAGTTATTATAGGTATAAGGGTCTATTTATACCTAAAGGGTATTTTGGTATTTTCACACTACATATTTTTAATATTTCATATAGTCCATAGAAAAGATATATATTTACAAAAACGTCCTTTTTATTTTTTATTTTGGTCCCTAAACCTTTCTTAATTAAAACCAAGCCCCTAAAGTTTCATAAATTTATATTTCCTACCCCGAAACTTATCATTTAGATTAGGATATGCCATAAAACTTTTATTTTACCCATTTTATATTTGATTCTTTAAATTTAAAAATGGGCTTTGTCATATTAGGAACTCAGAATATCACATATATAATAATATATCATTATTAGATAGTAAGTGAGAAGCAATTGTAAAAACTGACTATATATGAGTGTATAAAAGTGGGTTCATTACATCCTACCCTCCTTATAAAAATTTTGGTCCCCAAACTTGACTTTCATTAATTTTTAAACAGGTATGGATATTTAATCTTATATCCTACATATGGAAACTTAAAATTTATAACATTCGAAACTTATGTTCAGTAGTCTACGGGTTCATAACCTATGCTCTGATACCACCTAAGTCACGACCCCGACCCAAAATTAGTAGGGAATGAGTGTCTTAACATGCCACAAAGGCAACAAATATTCCGACTTAAATTGCTTCCTTAAATAAATGCAACGGAAATACAATCACATGGTTATGAATCGTAAAATACTGAAAGTGAAGGAATTACATCATCAGAGCTTTCTAAAAGGAAACTTCATATACGTTAAAAGTATTAAGGAGTTACAACTTAGGACAAAATTTAAAACTTATTACAAGAGAACCACAATGCTCTATATGATAAAACAAACATTTTTCTTAAAGTAACAAAAAGTGCTCTAACAGCTGAATCTTCAACATAGTCCTTTTACGTTCCATCTGCGAGCCTAATTATTTTCTAAAAAATATTATTTATACAACGTCAGCTGAAAGCTGAATGAGGTTCAATCACCAGATATTCTAGGTTTTTTCAGAAAACGGATGCCTACTCAATTTAGAAAATAAAGCATATATATAGAGATAGGAATTTACAGTAATATATATATATATATATATATATATATATATATATATATATATATATATATATATATATATATAAGGTAACTCACAGTATATATTTTCAGAATAAGTAATTCAGAACAGAAGAAATAAAACAATTGCATAATATGTCAATTATTCAATTTTATTTTATTGGTCATATACGCTCTAATACCCAGACAGATAGTGTTACCAAATGTTTCCATCCGGAAACATCACAGACAGAAATCAAGCTCTCTAGAACAACGCCTTGTTTAGGTCACACTAGCGATAAACCAGTTGGGAAGGTACCACCCAAATATTTCCACCTTATTGTCATGGACAACATAGTAAGAGAGTTTCCATAGGCCGAATAAAAAAATTCACAATTCAAATCAGATGTTTATATCGAGAGATATATACATATAACAAACGACGGAATCATCAGTATCCGGTGTAGTTTGAGAATAAAAGCATTTCAGAAAATATATATAGTTTGCATAATATCATATAATCAAAATATGCGAGGAATGCCATAGGGTACTCACCTAAAACATAAGTTCGAAGTTACACGTATTGAGTCTTGGATCACTAAGATGAAACTTCTTCCTCGACTTTCCCGCACTTTCTCTCACTATTTCTTTGTAATCTTTTGAAGTAATTTCATGTAATTAATTATCCCACGTACTTTATTTATAGTTTTTCAAAAATATTTGGGTGTTGACACGTGTTTGGGTGACCAAGCTCTCACAACGACGAGTCCGCATTGAACTGTTGCATAACGGAGCGATCTTACAGTTTTATTTCACCAAACGGCGACACGTGTTTTTGCTTTCTCTCTAAAGATGACATGTGTTTAAGCTTTATCTATATGGACGACACGTGTAAGGTGGTGGTGGCAAAATAAAGCACGAGGTGGAAAGTACGAGGTGGAAAGTTATTAAGGGTATAAGGGTCCTTTTACACCTAAAGGGTATTTTGGTAATTTAACACTACATATTTTTAATATTTCTTAGAGGTCCCTAAAAATATTTTATTTACAAAATGATCTTTTTTTATTTTTCATTTTGGTTCCTAAAATTTTCTTAATTGAAATCGATTTTCTGAATTTACATTTTTTACCCCGAAACTTATCATTTAGCTTAGAATATGCCATAAAACTTCAATTTGACCCATTTTACAGTTTATTTTTCAAATTTAAAAATGAGCATTGTCATATTAAGAACTCAGAATATCACATATGTAATAATATATCATTATTAGATAGTAAGTGAGAAGCAATTGTAAAAACATACTATATATGAACATATAAAACTGGGGTCATTACACTGTCCATCGAAAATCTACGAGCTATTGTGCTTCCTACCATCCTTAGCCCTAAACACTTTTCCCTTTTTCCAATCATACGCTTGCAAATTCTAAAAAATGGCAGATAACCCAGAAAGTAGCCACGCAACAGATGCACTTCCACCCTCTAAATCCTGTGGGGATAGGTGATATACGGGGAATTTTAATGAGCCTGGAAAAGGGCGAAGAAGAAATGTAGGAAAGCATTAAGCAACTGATGTAGACACTCCATACTGGACAAAATAGGTTCAGAGAGGATCCCGTCACTCCGTTCGAACGAGAAACCTCATAAAGGAGAGGAAAAATGTTGCCTCCATCCCCTATAGAGATAGGAGGCGTGCTTACAGAACACAAGCTCTAAAAAACCCAAGGAAGTTAAACCCGGGGTCATGTGATGGCAGGAGTGTATCCAGGCATTTTGGATCGCGAGAGGACATGTCATACCACTCCACAGTTACTTTCTCCCTGAGGTCAACTAGAAAGGCTGAGTAAAGGGTCTTCTTGTAGGAGGGGCTTAATGACATCCCTCTCATTTAAATATTAAATGAGGTTAGAGATGGTTAATATTGATAAAAGTCCATATGTTTATGCGACTGAGGTATTATAATGTGCGTCCAGCATATCACGCGTATTTATGTATTACTTATACATTAACTAGACAATATTCTAATATTAAGGGTGAAACATATGTTATGAGACACAAGCCATCCAAAAGAGGAGACATGTCACCACATGTTGTTTGACATATGCCTCCACAATATATTTGACATGTGGCAACCCAATTGGGTTGATTTTTATTATAAATAGACTTCATTTCTTACATTTGAGGGGGAATTCTTTTGGAAGATAAGAGTTTATTTGTCTTAAGAGCTTGAGAGAGTTATGAGAAGTATTTTAAGAAGAGTTTTAGAGGGAGTTTGGAGGAGAGTTATGGAGATGTTTTGAGAAGGGTTTCACCACCTCCGACCTCTCCAAGAAACCACCACAAATGAGTTTTTCGATGAATAGTACGAACCCGAGAACTACGCTGACTTTGATTCTGACTATGACAGATATGTAGGTGCAACCAAGGTTGCTCAAGTCAAACACGTACAAAAATCGAGTATTTCCCCATATTAGACTACCCACTTACACTTTTTTAGATAGATTGAGCCCACGTAAAATAAAGGGCCAGTAGATGATAGGTCCAAAAGAGCATAACAAGCATCAGTAAGAATTATCTCAATCAGTTACTAGGGGAGCAAAAATGCTCAGCCAAATCCAAAATGAGCATAAGAAGATCGGCCTAAGACGAGCAGGCTTCCCAAGAAGACAACTCATCTAAAAGTAGAGGCCAGCAGTTAACACCATCGCAGTTAAGTCCAGGCCGGAGGATCACCCCTAGAAGGGATCCATCCGGCAGTTGGAGGACCATTTGGGATAAATGGCTAGATCTAAGAACCCTCTGCACAAAGACTTTATGAAGGTATCTCTCTTTATCCCAATAATAGTGTGTTATCCGAGGCTCACAAAATTCAAACCGTCAGTTATTTCTCTGAGATACAATGGCAAAATCGATCCAAAAATGTACGTATAGTAGTATTAAGATGCTACTGATATCTACTTGATCCCGGGCGAAATGCATTGCTGAGCAATCTCTAGCACGATCACTGGGTCATCACAAATCTGGTATAACAACTTGCTACACGGGCAAATATCCAGTTTCCAACAGTTGGCTAACCTATTTGTTAGCAATTTATATTTTAAAGCCAATCCAGATAAAAGAGTTTCCCTTTTACTCAATGTATAGTAGAATACCGATGAGACAATTCGCGAGTTCACTACTCGCTTTAATAACAAGAATCTTGAGATGAGCAAATTACCACAACTACTTTGATGAGCGAACTACATTCGAGAAAACTATTTTGGGCATTGGACAAAGAGACAACTAACAATGACGAAACTCTTTGCCAAGGCTGGAAAAATTATGAATGCCGAAGAGGCCATGGCGGCAAAGGAATTGTATCACCCAAAGGCTGACTCTAGTAAGAATAATGAAACGAAGGATTATAAAGATAAGAAGATGGAGAATCCAAAAAACTATGATGAGTACACCCCCTTAATCGTTGGCATCCATCAAATCCTTGAGGATATCAAAGGAGATAAAGACCTGGGGTGGCCCGGGAAGCTGAAAGACTAAGTAAATTATCGAGACAAAAGTAAGAACTGTGAGTTTCACAGGGACCACTACCACAACACGGATAACTACATTGCCCTCAAGAATGAAATTGAAAGCTCAATCAGAAGAGGTAAACTATCGAGGTATGTGGATAAAGAGGGTTGAGCAGGTTAAGACGTCGAATAGAAGATCAAAAGATCATCAAAATCTCCATGCAGAAAGCCAGACGAGAAGAAAAGAGGATGTGATGATGATTCGGACGACGACCCGGATCTACCGAATAACACTAAGGATCTTGTTCATGAGGTTAAAATGATTTCCTTTGGATGCCATTTAATTCTTGGAGGGGATGCTGGAGGAAGAGATGAACTTACAGAGTCCTACCTTAACAAGGCAAAAGGCTTGTGCTCACATCAAGGAGATCAACCTAACGAGCAGTGTGGATACTCACCCTGTAATATCCTGCTCCAAAATTTTAATTAAATTATATATGTGTTATGATTGAGAGGGGAGTTAATGATTATTATAGAAAATTAAGGGTAAGATTGGACAAAAAAAAGAAAAAAAAGGGGTTGTTTAAACAACAAGGGGCTATCGTTGGAATGACATGGTGGGGTCGTGAGAAGCAGGGCTTCAAGCGATGTGCTACTGGTTTACAATAAGAGGATGCGCGAAAGGTAGTGCGATATAAACATCAAACGATAGGGAGCAGTCATTTGAATGACGCAGTCTTGTCGTTCGAATCAAGGAAATCGATATTTTTATTCCAGTTTTCCCTTGTGCACTGTCACATTTCCAACCCTTGATTTTATTTGCTGTCAAGCCCATATCTGTCCAGCAAGGGAAAAATGGGATTTTTGTTCTTAAGAGATGTTTTAAAAGGGTTTCATTAGTGTGTTTGAGGTTATTTGTGTTGGGAGAGAGAGAGAGAGAGAGAGAGAGAGAGAGAGAGAGAGAGAGAGAGAGAGAGAGGTGGGTGGTCTTCCACCTGCACCCATGTAAAAGTGGTGATCGCTTAAAAAGGCTCTGATACCAATTTGACGATGTGAGAAGTCAAATTGTATATAAAAAAATCCTTTAAAAATCAGAATCACACGATAAGTTAGCGTAACCCACTCTGATACCAATTTGTAAAAACACCGAAGGAATGAACGAATGCGGTGTGTGATATCGATTTAAAATTATTCGCAAGTTTCCAAGTAAACCTTATTTAATTGGAGTCTATTTTTAAACCAACTCGATTCAGCCCTAAACATGCAACTATGTGTGTGCGTGTGTCAAACCATAAATGGATAAATCATGCGACACAAATTTAAGGAAAAATCCCCGCAGGGCAAAACCTTTTATTTCTAGAACTTTGAAGAATTCACAAGACCATTGACTTACATATAGCCTGATAATCGCCCACAAGTGTAATGCACGGTGTCTTCGTTAAACCTTCAAAGCAACGTCTAGAAATTTCATCGGCTAGAATCTCCCGCAAGAACTCCAGATGGTCAGCAATGAAAAAGAAAACGGCTTCTCCACAAGTGTGAACTTTATAAGGACTCCCTCCACAATAGCACACAGTCGTCGGTTGTAGAGTTCTCCCCACAAAGAATAAATCAAAGCAAAATTTGTTCTTGGGTTCGACAAAATAACTCACATAAAAGTAATTGGGATTTTTTGTGCGTTGTAAACAAACAAATATTTGAACCCTTAAATTGTTGGAGAAAAACTTTCTGCCAAAAGATATTTTTCTAATTGATTTTGGGCAAATAAACAAAACAAAAGTTTTCAAAGGGTAAAACTCTTTAAGGTTGAAAATTGTTCTCCACGTATGAAACAAAGGCTGCCAGACCCCTTTTTATAAAAGAGTTAAGTCGGTCAAAGGATAAGCATGAGGTCATCGTGTCAGCTAAAAAGTAGCGTTGTTTGAACGAAAACCACATCTCGCTCGAACGAGGGACGCATGTCGCTCGAATGACTACACACGACATCCATTGTCGCTCGAACGAGATGGAGATTTCGTTTGAACGATCTTGGCGTCGAAACCCACAAACGCTTACTGCCTTAGAAATTTTTCAAATCTTTTCAAAAATCAATGTTTTCTGAATAGTAAAGAAACCTTTTTATAAAAAACATTTTTACATAAAAGCTTTTTTTTAAATCCTTTTAAAAATATCCCAACACTCTTAATATGAATTGTATATGAAACTTTAAAACATTATCTTACCAAAGATCATATTGTTGGGCTTGAATGGTGAAGACAACCTGTAATTCAGATTCGTCTTTTGTAGATGAAAACTCCTTCAATTCTTCGACAATTGTAACAGTATATGACATAATTAATTGTGTCGGACATTTATAAAAATATGTCCTTACAAATCTCCCCTATGTCTATGCCGGTACATACATAAAAACATCCAAATTATCAAATACCAAATAACCTATACAAATCTACTCTCCCATGAATCCCAAAACTGAAAAGGTAAAATTTGCAAGTTCTCAAATTTTTCTTCAACATCAAAACTCTCAAATCTTTTCTCATTAGGGTGTGCAACATCATGATCTTCAATCTTTGTACCTAAACACATGAGATAAAGCAAAAACCTTCGTGATGTATCGAGTTTTAAATGATATAAGAATAAAGCATTAATAAATCAAATCTCCCCCATAATGCGAAAACTCCCCCATAACATGATAATTCTTTCTCCCCTTTTTTATGATGTCCCTAAATAGACAGATAAGAAGAAAAAATCAAAACATAGAGTGTCACGATAAAATGCATAGCAAACATGGATCAAACTACGCCCCTGCAAAGGATCATCCCAAAAACTTCCACAAACTATTTTTGGATTTTTGAATTTTTTCATACAAAAATAAGATACTAAAAATCACACCATTGATTTAAACTCAAACAACCAAGTCATGGAAATGGAATTTATAGGTGTGAACACATTCGATAAGTAAATAAACTCAATCAATCATATGTGCACGATGCATACGTGTACCCCTAACGAATGAACATCAAAGTATCCTCAAGTGTAAAATTTGTTGAATTTAGATGACATCGTCTTATACAAATCAACAAATCAAAGTCAAAGTGATTTCCACACCAATAACGTCCAAAGCTATTAGTGCTTTTTCAAGATTTTCAAGGACATGCAAACCCGTTTTAATTCTCCATCCAAACTCTCTCATATATATTTTCTTTTAGAGGTGTATAAACTAAATTCTCAAACTTTGGAGAATTGGTGCAAAAATCTAAATGGCCCATAATTGGCATGAATTTCTTTTTATTGCCTTTAAATTTTTTTTCTGGCTCTTTTTAACCTCTTTGGACCCCAGATAATAAAATTCCTCAATTTTTTAGGTCCAATTTAAACAGGGGCTTAATAGCAAAAAATGAATGAAAATCTTTCATAGCCCTTCACCGTTTTTAAACAAAGCACACAAACTCACAAACGGCTCTTACATGCACAACTTTCTTATCAAGTTTTATCGCGCTTGGTTCGTTTTAAGGACAGGATTGAAGTGAAAACACCCAACCAACATGTGATAAGACAAGCACAATAATCAAACAAATCCGTGCATGTGTGCAAATAAAGGAAAACTTGAGTCAAACATGTATGAAGTAACACTTAATTAAATCTTAATGACTCCAAACATTATAAAGCACAAAAATGACATGATATATTGTCTCAAAACACTATCAAATAGTCACATGAAAAAATAGAATGATGTTTTGACTCGGCCATCATAAGTGTTCATTCATAAAAGGTGCAAACAAAAAACAACTCTTTTTGGATTTTCTCAAAATTTTATCAAAATAAAATCTTTTTGTATTTTTCAAAAAATTTCAAAAATAAAACTTTAATATAAAAAAGTACATGTCACAACGCTAGCAAACATAAATATCATGAAACAAAAAACTAGCGTATGAGAAACATGCGAACACAATCATTTATATGATATCGCAAGAGAAGAATCATGTGCAAGCAAACGGGAATCAACTTGTCTAAAATCTAGTGCCTCTAAAAGTGATTTCCTAACCCAGGCGGATGTGACATGACGCGTGAGGGGGGGGGGGGTTAGAAACCAAGGGAACACAAGGCATAAACTTCCTAGGACATCTTCCAAGATCAAAATAAAATCTCCTAAGGTGACCTTTCCTACCACAATGTGAACATGTGTAAACCGGTGGAACGACACCCATGGGTTGACATTTTCTAACATCCTTGAAATTGGTTGACCCTCTAAACAAATAATGGTTTTTGCTTTAGTACTAGAAGCATGAGAACAAGATGAGCCATTACCATCACTATCAAACCTACTCGAGTCTGTCAAATCATTTTTTAACTTCAAAATTTTTTACTCAAGCAAACAATTAGACTTTTCCAAATTAAGTGACGCCTTTTTCAAATTTTCAAAAATTCCTAAAAGGGTATCTCTCTCTCCCTCAATCAAAGAGAACTTTTCCCTAAGAGTCTCTTCACGTGCCACAAACTCATTGACTAAAATATTTTTGTCCTCTTTGGTATAAACATAAACCATCGAATGTTTAAGATCCTCCAATTCTTTTTCTAAAAATAGGACATCACTCTCCTTCTTGGACAATTTTAAAGCAACAAAGTCATGTGCCAAGGAAACAAATTTCGCACGATAAAAATCTCTCTGATTTTGAACCGCTTGCAAAAGAACCAACGCGGATTTAAAACGCGAATTTTCTTTTTTCAAAAAATCAATTCTTTTAGCAAACGTCAAATTCAAACGATTTATATAATCAAAACTCGGACTCATGTCATCAAAGGGGGGCATCCAATTAGATAAGTGCTTCATCGAAAAAATTATAATTTTTCACAAAACTGATTTTTCAAAAAAAATCAATATCACACAATTTTGCGAAAAATAGGAATACGCGATAAATTAGCGCAACCTGCTCTGATACCAATTTGACGACGTGAGGAGTCAAATTGTATAAAAAAATCCTTGTAAAATCAGGATCACGAGATAAGTTAGCGTAACCCGCTCTGATACCAATTTGTAAAAACACCGAAGGAATGAACGAATGCGGTGTGTGATATCGATTTAAAATTATTCACAAGTTTTCAAATAAACCTTATTTAATTGGAGTCTATTTTTAAACCAACTCGATTCAGCCCCTAAACATGCAACTATGTGTGTGCGTATGTCAAACCATAAATGGATAAATCATGCGACACAAATTTAAGGAAAAATCCCCGCAGGGCAAAACCTTTTGATTTCTAGAACTTTGAAGAATTCACAAGACCATTGACTTACATATAACTTGATAATCGCCCACAAGTGTAACGCACGGTGTCTTCATCAAACCTTCAAAGCAACGACAAGAAATGTATTCGGCTAGAATCTCCCGCAAGAACTCCAGATGGTCAGCAATGAAAAAGAAAACGGCTTCTCCAAAAGTGTGAACTTTATAAGGACTCCCTCCACAATAACACACATCTGTCGGTTGTAGAGTTCTCCCCACAAAGAATAAACCAAAGAAAAATATGTTCTTGGGTTCCACAAAACAACTCACTTAAAAGTAATTAGGATTTTTTGTGAATTTTAAACAAACAAATATTTGAACCCTTAAATTGTTGGAGAAAAACTTTCTACCAAAAGATATTTTTCTAATTGATTTTGGGCAGATAAATAAAACAAAAGTTTTCAAAGGATAAAACTCTTTAAGGTTGAAAACTGTTCTCCATGTATGAAACAAAGGCTGCCATACCCCTTTTTATAAAAGAGTTAAGTCGGTCAAAGGATAAGCATGAGGTCATCGTGTTAGCCGAAAAGTAGCATCGCTTGAACGAAAACCACATCTCGCTCGAACGAGGGACGCGTGTTGCCCGAACGACTACGCGCGACATCCATTGTCGCTCGAATGACATGGAGATCTCGTTTGAACGACCTTGGCATCGAAACCCACAAACTTTTACTGCCTTAGAAATTTTTCCAAATCTTTTTAAAAATCAATGTTTTCTAAAACAGTAAAGAAACCTTTTTATAAAAAACATTTATAAAAATATTTTTATATAAAAGCTTTTTTAAAACTCCTTTTAAAAATATCCCAACACTCTTAATATGAATTGTATATGAAACTTTAAAACATTATCTTACCAAAGATCATATTGTTGGTCTTGAATGTTGAAGACAAATTGTTATTCAGATTCATCTTTTGTAGATGAAAATTTCTTCAATTCTTCGACGATTGTAACCGTATACGACATAATTAATTGTGTCGGACATTTATAAAAATATGTCCTTACAACCCGCCATCAAGCCACGACTCCTCCACCATACACCAACCATAATATACCATTTATAGGATGTATTCCACCACATTTGAACAAATACACCCTGTTGATACCAAATTTAATCTGCTGACTTGGATCAATCATATGAAGACACGTGGTTATCTACATGGAAACAACAAGCACTTCCAAGATAATCACACACTCTGAGGAACCATGTTACTCCGAGGAACTCATACACTTGGAGGAACAGACCTCTCCGAGGAACTCATACGCTCCGAGGAACAGACCTCTCCGAGGAACTCTTGAATACCAGAAAGCTTAGGCGGTCCAAGCTGCATCTCGAACAAAGCATTAATTGATGAATAACCAACACTTCAACTAGTTCATTAAATGCTTATTATTTAGACGCACACGCTTAAAGGGCATTAAATGTATTACCCTTTCATATGTATATCATTTAATGTATCATCCTTTCATATGACAGCCTCAAGGCTATAAATACGTTGTACAATCCTCATTGTGAGGGACTGAATTTTCTTGATAGAATTACATATCGAGAAATCCAAAACACTTGGCAATAACAGAAAACAGTGGACGTAGGCCATTCTTATAAGGCTGAACCACTTTAAAACTCTTTGTCTCATTTATATTTATCTGTGATTAAATAATTAGAAGCAATCTAATTTTTTATATCAACAGATTGGCGCCGTCTGTGGGAACGACTGTTGTTATCGTTTTTCACCAAAAATCATTCATCATTAATGGCAGATAATCCGGAATCCAGCAATCGAAACGCTGGAAATGCTGGAAATCTTCCAAATCCCTCTGCACCTCCAGATCTGGCGGGAATTATGACAAATCTGGCTCAAGGACAAATCGCCATGCAAGAAACAATGCGGCAACTCATACAAACCCTTCATGGTGGTGCACCTGCACATTCGGGACAGCGAAGTGGTCAGAGGCAAACATATTTACTTTCATCACGATCCAGGCGTACAAATGCGTATCGTAATGAGGAATTTGATGATTTCTCTTATCAATCTGGGCGAACTTCATCAATACGGGCCACAGATACTGAGCAACGTATTACTCTCTCTCCAGAGAGGACCAGTGCCTTGGAAAAACTGAGCAGGGTGTCTCCTTTCAGTCGATTAGGCCCTAGGAGGAATAGGAGTCCACTTAAAACCATGTCGAGGAGTTTTCGACAACCATCAGATCTAAGAGAAGGATCAGCACAATCACGACCAGTTGCTCGTCAAGATAAATCTCAGGAGGCCACGTCAGATCAATCAATTGTTCGAACTAATAGGCCCGAGGAAGGAAATGATGTATGGAAAGGTTCCATTCAGCGGTTGGAGGATAGATTGAGAGAAATGGCTAAGGCGAAGAACCCCCTACAACGAACTTTTGTTCAAGGGACACCTTTTGTACAGGCTATTATGGATTTTCCTACACCGTCAAAATTTAAAGCACCTGTGGTGACCCCCAAATATGATGGAAAGACAGATCCTGTTCTTCACATAGAGCAATATCAAGCTGCTGCCGACATCTATGTTATCCCCGACGAGATAAGATACAGAGCATTCTCAGGAACTCTTACTGGATCTGCCCAGATATGGTACAACAATCTTCCTCGGGGTAAGATTTTAACTTTCTTTCAGTTGGCCGAGTTATTCATTGGCAATTTCTGTTTTGGAGTAAATCCAGTAAAATGAGTAGCACACTTGTTAAGTGTTAGACAAAAATCTGGTGAGAGTACTAGAGATTACATAACTCGTTTCAATAACGAGAAGCTGGAAGTCATAGATTATGAAGAAAAGACAGCAATCACCGCCTTGATGAGTGGGTTGTTGCCTAACAAGTTGTATTACACTTTGGCCAAAGATCAACCTACAACTATGTCAGAGTTGATGGCCAAAGCGGCCAAAATCTATGGCTGCGAAGAAGAATATGGATAAAGAAACCAAGGTGGAAATCGAAAAATCTAAGAAGAAAGAGCATAAGGGCAATGGCGGTGACAAGCATTCCAAGAATAATAAGTCGTCATGGGAAGTCCTGAAGAAATTCGATAATTATACTCCTTTGAAAATGGGTATTAATCATGTCTTGGAAGAAATCAAGAATAACGAGGAAGTAAGGTGGACAAAAAAACTGAGGTCAGACCCTGACAAAAGAAATAGAGATAAATATTACGAGTTTCATAAGGATCATGGTCATATGACTAAAAATTGCATATCCCTCCAGAATGAGATTGAAACGCTCATTAGACGAGGAAAGTTGTCAAAGTATGTTGATCATAGAAATGAAAGAGGAAATGAAAACCGGAGTTGGATGCTTCAATAAAACAGGAGTTGATAACTTTCTTGAGAAACAGAAAGAAAACTTTTGCATGGAGTCATGAAGACATGCCAGGAATAGATCCAAACTTCTTATGTCATGAGCTCAATGCGAATAAGGAGATCAAACCTGTAAAGCAGAGAAGAAGAGTATTTAGTCCCGAAAATAATCAAGCTATACAAGAGGAGGTCGAGAAGCTCCAGAAAGCTCGATTTATTGAAGATGTGAAATATCCAGACTGGTTAGCAAATGTGGTGATGGTAAAGAAGAAAAATAATAAATGGAGAATGTGTGTTGATTTCACTGATCTCAACAAGGCATGCCCAAAGGATCACTTTCCATTACCAAGAATTGACCAGCTAGTGGATGCTACCTCGGGGCACGAGCTGCTCAGCTTCATGGACGCTTACTCTGGCTACAACCAGATCAAAATGAAACCTGAAGACAGGGAAAGTACTTCTTTTATTACCCCTAGGGGAACTTATTGTTATAATGTTATGCCTTTTGGTTTGAAAAATGCAGGTGCGACATACCAGCGGCTGATGAACAAGGTTTTTGCCGAACAAATCAGTTGTAATATGGAAGTCTATGTCGATGATATGCTGACAAAGAGAAAGAAAGCTGCTGATCATCTAGTTGACTTAGGTCAGGCCTTTGATCAACTGGATAAATACCAAATGAAGCTCAACCCGACGAAGTCCACATTTGGAGTACGAGAAGGAATGTTCCTCGGATACATCGTCAACCAGTAAGGCATTGAGGCGAATCCAGAAAAGATCAAATCTCTTTTAGGGTTGCAATCTCCAACGACGAAGAAAGAAGTGCAGAGTCTTACAGGACGAGTTGCAGCGCTCAACAGATTTGTATCCCGAGCAACTAATAGATGCCTCCCATTCTTCAAAACACTTCGAAAACCTTTCGAGTGGAATGATGAATGTGAGAAAGCCTTTCAAGACTTGAAGAAATATTTGGGATCACCTCCACTGTTGTCCAGGCCAGTAATGGGAGAAAAGTTGTACTTATACCTGGCAGTATCAGAGAATGCAGTCAGCTCGGCATTGATCAGAATGGAGAATGGAGTCCAGAAGCCAATTTATTACACAAGTAAGGCTTTCCGAGGTGCAGAGATAAGGTACCCAAAGCTGGAAAAATTGGCATTGGCATTAATTGAGGCAAGTAGAAGAATGAGGCCATATTTCCAGGCCCATACCATCGTCATGTATACCGACATGACCTTGAGACAAGCCCTTCATAAGCCAAAAAAATCAGGGAGACTGATGTACTGGGCAATAGAGCTCGGTGAATATGATATTGTGTATGAACCCAGATCATCACTAAAAGGGAAGGTTATAGCAGACTTTATAGCAGTGTTTACATATCCTGATACCCCCAAGGAACAAAAGTTATTCGCTGATCAACCAATGGATGTTAAAGAATCAACACACATAAGCTCAGACCAACTTCGGTCGGTAAAAGGGCTTGTGGATGTAGAAGGATCATCAAATTCGAACTCAGACCAACTCCGGTTGGTAAAAGGGAGAGAAGAGATGGTCGACGAAGAGAGAGAAATACCAGGGGAGGATGAAAGAAAACAACAAATATTTCACCAAGGAACTCTGTCAGATAAGAAATTTGAAGACGAGTTACCTACATGGAGATTATATGTAGATGGGTCATCTTGCACAACAGGTTGTGGAGCAGGGATTGTTTTGAACATCCCAGACGAGATTGACATGGAATATACCCTACGATTCCAATTCAAAGCCTCCAATAATGAGGCTGAGTATGAGGCCATGATAGCAGGTCTTAATTTAGCAAAGATTATGGAAGCGCAACAAGTGATGTTATTCAGTGATTCTCAATTAATCGTGAATCAGATGATGGGAACATATGCAGTTAAAGGAGAATTAATGGTCAAGTATCATGCAAAGGTGATGGAGTTATTGGCAGAATTTGATTCCATTCAGTTGATCAGAATACCAAGAGTGGAGAATGCACGAGCAGACGCACTGGCCCGACTAGCATCAGCTACTCGTACCGAGCTGCGAAAAACGAAACCAATTAAAGTATTAGAAAGTCGGAGCATAGATGAAGACCTGACGATGAATATTATTACCCTTGATTTAGGACCATCTTGGATGGATCCCATCAGGGCATATATTGAGGAGGGATAATTACCGGAGGATAAGCTCGCTGCCAAGAAATTGAAGTTTAAATCTGCTCGGTATGTACTAACTAATGGTGTTTTGTATAGACGAGGAATTATGGAAGGTTTGCAAAGATGTGTACATCCCTCCGAGGTGAAAGAATTGATTGAAGAGATCCATGAAGGGTCCTGTGGAGCCCATGTAGCAGGTCGGACTCTTTTGCAAAGGGTGATGATGCAGGGATACTACTGGCCAACGATGAGGGCTGATTGTATAGCCTATGCTAAGAGATGTGATAAATGTCAACGTTTTTCCTCCATCAGACGAACTCCACAAGCATTATTGACACCCATAACTTCCCCTTGGCCATTTTCCATGTGGGGAATTGATTTGGTTGGACCACTGCCAACGACCCGAGGAAGATTCAAGTACCTAGTTGTCGCAGTGGATTATTTTACTAAGTGGGTAGAAGCTGAGCCTATGATTGATATGACATACGAAAAGGTGTACCAATTCGTTTGGAAGAACATCATCTGCCGATATGGTCTCTCTCATGCCTTCATCACAGACCATGGAACACAATTTGATAACGAGGAGTTTGCCGCCTATTGTCATCAGTCAAAAATTTTGAAGGTTCATTCAGCACCAGGCCATCCTCAAAGCAATGGACAGATTGAAGTGATGAACAGAACATTACTAAATGGTTTGAAGAAGAGGTTAAGTGAGGCTAAAGCTAATTGGATTAATGAGCTACAGTTAGTATTGTGGACTTACCGAACAACTCCCCGAGCGGCAACTGGAGAATCACCATATATGCTGGCGTTTGGAAGTGAGGCCGTAATACCTACCGAGTTGGGTCTTCCAACACATAGAGTGCTGAATTTCAATTCCCCAATCAGTGACTTAATGAGGAGATTAGATTTGGACATGCTCGAGGAGGTTAGAGAAGAGGCAGTCATTAGGAATGCTGCTTACCAACAACGAACAACCCTGTTCTACAACAAGAGGGTGAAAAAATGCGACTTAAAAGAAGGAGATTACGTGCTAAAGAAGGTCATTCAGAAACACAATAAGTTGGAAGCAAACTGGCATGGACCTTACCGAGTTACAGAAGTTGTTCGACCAGGAACTTACCGAATAGCAAATCTAGAAGGAGAGGAATTTAAGAATGCATGGAATGTTGAACACCTATGCAAATATTATCAGTGATGTAAAATGTAAAGCAGTTCCATCAATATGAATAAAACGATGATATTTCGCCATCTTCTCTCTTTTTATTGAAAGTTTTTTGGGTAATACTAGTGCGTAACACTACGCTGCTCGGCAGTAAAAACAACACGATAGTTCAAGCTCAGACCAACTCCGGTTGGTAAAAGGGCGAGAACAAACCATACTCCTTTGGTTAGGAGGCGTACACTAGCTTAGACCAATTTCGGTTGGTAAAAGGGCAAGTGGACATGATAGTTCGAACTCAGACCAACTTCGGTTGGTAAAAGGGCGAGAACACGACATTCCTAAAAATACTAGCTCCGGTTGGTTAGGAAACCATACTCCTTTGGTTAGGAGGCGCACACTAGCTCAGACCAATTCCGGTTGGTAAAAGGACAAGTGGACATGATAGTTCGAACTCAGACCAACTCCGGTTGGTAAAAGGGCGAGAACACGACATTCCTAAAAATACCAGCTCCGGTTGGTTAGGAAACCATACTCCTTTGGTTAGGAGGCTGACACTGGCTCAGACCAATTTTGGTAAAAGGGTAAGTGGACATGATAGTTTGAACTTAGACCAACTCCGGTTGGTAAAAGGGCGAGAACAACATTCCTAAAAATGCCAACGTGTTTGGCTAGGAAGCAAAATACTCCTAAAAATGCCAATCTCGGGTTGTTAGGAAACAAGATATGCTCTCAAATGCCAACTTATGTTGGTCGGGAGGTAAGATTATTACAGAAAATACAAAAGTTCCTCGAAGAACAAAATATTCCAAACTGAACCAAGTATGGTTGGTCGGGGATAAAAATCCACTAACTGTAGTTGGTCGACGAGGAGAAAATATTCCAAACAGTACCAAGTATAGCTGGTCGGGGATAAAAACCCACTAACTATAATTGGTCGACAAGCACAATTTAACAACCTTGGTTGGTTGGAAAAATTTTAAACATTTTTATACTCATTATTAAGTGATCGAGAAACATTACTAATACTTGTAACTTTTTTATTACTAAGTTGGTCGATGAACCACACAATATTGTTATGCAAGCACAAATATAAAGCGTTTGACAAGTACAAGACAATAGTAATACAGATTTGCAAACAAAAATGAAAGTCTTTCATAAAATTCAAAATAAATTACAAGTTACATTGATAATTACATGGATATGTATACTAACTGTTACATCAAAAATTCCTATTCTATTGATTTTTTTCCCTCAGCTTTCGATATAGGTTCCTCGCCAGCAGGCGGATCATTTAAAGACTGAGGAGAATTTATGAAGTTCAAATCCTTCAGTATCCTGACGTTCATCACAGAAGGTCGATCTAGAAGATGCTCAGGACGAGATACCTCGATCTGAGAATGAAGATTGTAGTCACCGAGGTATTTTGCAATTAAGCTCCAAGGAATGGCACGAGCTGGGATCCATTCCATGTCCAAATTATACGGTGGCACAGGCAAGTCAAGTACCCCAGGATCATAATAGTCCCACAGATAGTGTCCTTATTCGAGCTTCAGCACGCCCAAGGCATTCAGCCAGCCTTGTTTGTAGCCCTCATTATTGGCATTCTGGATACGATCATCCAAATGGAATAGTGCTTCATTGTATCCAGCCATCCAGAACTCCCTGGGCTGTTTATGAAATTGAAATGTTAACCTTTCAAGCTTCTCGTGAAGACTCTGGATGAAAAGCTCATTAGTCTCCAACACTGATTTCTTTGCAGAGAGTTATTTTGCCAGTTCTCTAATTTTCTTTGACATGTCAGATAAAGCTTGGTTCTTAGCCATTAATTGGAAGGCTTGGTTCTCTAAGGCAGATGATGTCCTGTGTTCCTCCACAAAAACCTGAGCTACTCTTCCTCGTCCCCGAGGAGCTCTTGCTCGTCCTCGAGGAGATATGGAAGTGCCCGACCTCCTCAATGTGTCCAACTCTTGCCTCAATTTGGCATTCTTAACCTCTAAAAATGAAAATCCCTCGTCAGTCACTGAGATTATAGTTGTTGAAGAAGAGGCTGCAGACTTCAACTGTGCTAGCTCTTTCTGCAAATTGTTATTCTCTTGATCCAGCAGCTCGGCAATCTGTCTACATGCTTCAACTTCACCCTTTAGGGTTCTCTCCCTGACATCATACCCAGCAAGGAGCTTCTCGTAGCCCTTCACGGTAGAAAGCTGCTGATACCTCTTCCCATACCCCTCATGCAACATGGCAGTTGATTCCTTGTACTGATTCTGAATCTCTTCTAGGGTACATTGAAGATCCTCGATCATTTCGTAGTAAGCCACATTATTGGCCACAGCTCGGTCAAGTAAACACTTCAGCTACTGATAAGCTTCGACTGCCTGCTCTGAAGCATCATGACCAAGTATGTCGGCAACTTCTGATGCACTCAGTTCTGTGTGACCAGCCTTATAATATTCATTACATTGCTGCATCAGCTTTGTATCATTGGCAGATAGCATATCCATCCTGGCCAGAAACTAGTAGAGAAAGAAAAGACAATCATCAAAAATAAGATCAAGACAGAGTACAAATAGAAAAGATACAATCGTATAGAGGGGAAAGCTCAAATTTTATTAGGTTACAAAGATCTTGGTTACACTTGACAAAGAAGAAAAATAGGAAGAGAAAACCGAACAACACTACACCTTTTATTTATCTCCCAAAACCTTCTCGGGAGGATGGGAAGAGGAGGCAGGTTGCTCGGAGGGAATTGTGACTTGCTCGGTGAGCACCAACTGTTGCTCGGAAGAAGAAACCCCTTTCTCAACAGCATGCTGACTGGTTAGGGCATTCTCTCCCATTACCATTGAATATTCTTCAGAGGTATCTTCGTCCTCTTCTAATTCTTCTGGAGTAGGAGGGGGACCAGGGATGTGTATCTGGAAGAGGTCGGATGACTCGTCGACCTTCAATTCCAGCAACCCATCCATCCCTGAAATACTTTACACTGCCATAATCCACTTGAGAGACCATAGCAACACATCCCTTATCCCAACCTTTGTCCCAGCCAGAGCTGAAGGACTTCTTCACGGCAGCTTTCCTTTTGGCCTTCTCCAAGGCGAGCTTCTCGGACAGCAAAACATCAGCCGCTTTCAATTTTTGTTCAGCTTCCTCCTTCTGCCGAGTTACTTCCTGGAGTTGGACCAACCTCTCCTCGGCATCCTTGAGTTTATTTTTAAACTCCTCAACAGCCTTGAGCTTCACATCAAGCTCTTTATTAGCCTTCTCCAAGGCATTCAATTTCTTCTCCAAATCCCTGGAGGCCTCAGCAACCCGAGTTTTCTCCTACTCGGAGGAAGCAAGTTTATTCTCCCAGACTGCCTTATCAGTAGTGTACTTTTGGCGAGATTCCTCCAAGGACTTAGTAGCTTCTTCTAGAGCTCCCTCCACACTGGACGAGGAGCAAGAAGCCTTGATTGCTTCATCCTTCTTGAGGATTATGTTGAAGCATCTCGTCAACTGTAAACAGAAAAAGAAAGTAAAGTCAGAAACAGATATGAGAAATAACAAAGGAAAATATGAAAAGTTCAAAGTAAAGGTACTTACTGAAGCAAGATGACGAGCAGCCAAAGAAGTAACCATATCCCGAGTAAGGTTATCTTCATTACCTTGCACCTCGGGAATGGTCAAGGACTTTATCGAGCTCATGTCAGAGCTCGGGGGAGCAGATGTGGGAACCTTAGTCCCAGTAGCAGGGGGCTGAATGGTGGCGTCAGCCAAATTAACCGAGGAGCTATTCTTCAGTCTCCTCGGGGGAACAGGTACAGCCAAGGAAGAATCCTTGGTCGGTGATATCACAATCACCTTTCCAGGAGCAGCAGAGCTGCTCGGAGCCACTACGGGCTTGTCAGCAACCTTCTCGGAGACTTTAACAGGAGCAGTTGAAGGAACTAAACCAGTCTTCCTTGTCCCCTCTTTTGGGACATCGATCCTGACCCTTTTTACTTCCCCAGAACCGGAGGCAGTTTTTTCAAACAGAGCAGGAGTTATTCTCTTCTTCATCTTTTCGCTCAACGGAATGTGAGATTCTGGTGAAGAACTAGCAGAGGGTGGTACTGGCTCTGTTTCACTGATCACTGGACGAGCAGTGAAAGAAGTTGTATAGTTCTTGTATTGGAGCAGATAGGAGGCTGATCGAATGTGCTCGTCAGCAACCCTTTGATGTAGACCCCAGATAAGTCCCAAATGCCTTATATTGACATCTGTTTCTCTTGGGCACTTTCTCTTGCTATCAACTGCAAATAAACATACATTGTTATCAGTAACACATTTTATCAAACACAAAATAAACATGACTTCAAGATGAATAAATATATAAAAACAACTTATCCCATTGCCATAAGGAGGGCATCTGGGACCTTGGTAAACCTCATCTCCGGTTAAAGGAGGATGTTGCCGATTTTTTACAACAACTTCATGTTCAAAATAATCCATGTTGGCATCAGGGAGATTGACTACTAAAGATCTATTTATAAACCTAGTTTTTAAATAATAAATATTATCATTAACTGCCCATCTATAGCAGTACATGATTTCTGGAATTCCTATACGAGTTCCATGCACTTGATTTAATCTATACACCCCATTCACTATTCTCCATATGTTGGGGGCTATTCGTGCAGGAACAATATCAAAGTACTGACAAAATTCCATACACAGAGGATTTGGTGGAAAAGAAAATCCACACTCAGCAAAAAAGAGACTGGGGAACCAATGTCCCTCAGCCAAATTGAAATAATTAGAAGGCTCAGAAAGCTCTTCCAATACAACCCAAGAAGGAATGGAAAAATCATATCGAAATTTGTCAAGAGACTCAACTGGGTAAACCATGATGATGAATTAAAAGAAATGAAGAATGTAACAACCCGTCCTTTTTAGACAATTAAATTCCATAATTAAATTAAGTGGCAATTTGGGGAATTTTCCTAAATAGTAAATTTTGGGATTTTCGAGGATTGAATGATTTTCGATGGGTGCTGTATTTATTTTTGGGACTATATAGGTCGAAATATTTTAATTATATGTCGTCGTGGAGAAAAGCGACACGAGGTAAGATTTTTTAATTGGAAAACCCGCATTTAATTATTTTGGGTTGGAATAGTGATTTGCGGTCAAGTACCCCGGATGGGAATTTCGACTGCGCCATAATTCTCGGAATGTCCGAGATAGTCGGAAAATAGTGTCCGATTGTCGAAAATGAGTTTCGGGTAATTTTAGAGGTAAAAGTAACTCGTAAATGGGTAAACGAGTCATTTTGGGGTTTTAAAGGGTATAACCCCTTTTTCTTTCTTTATAAAGAGAAGGAGAGGGAGAAAAGAGAAAGAAAAGAAAGAAAAGAGAGAGAAGAGAGAGAGGAGGAAGAAAAAGAGGAGAAAGGGGAGATTTGGGCCAAACTCCGCCGGATTCGACTCGAGATCGTCGGATTTTATCCACGAGGCAAGTGTTTACTTGCTTTATTTGTTTTTATGCATAAATATCTCATATCATTGTTGGTATAACAAACCCTAATGATTTTGGGTTGGGTATTCGTGGATAAAACGGGTTTTTGGGAGTTAAAACGAATAAACCCCTAAAATGGTATAATTGGAGAAACTTAGGTTTTAACCTAAATTAATTGGTGGTTTAGGGTTCTAGGGTGTTTATAACCCTTAATATATGTGTATATATTGTTGGTCGAGGTCGTAGGATGTCGGGGGAGGAGACAAAAGCTTGGGAGAAGCTTTAATGGCTGAAAACGAAATCTCGGAGAAGACGATAAATAGTGATGCAGCGCCTTTCCGAATCGATTCGGCCATGAGCCGAATCGATTCGGCTCTTGGTCAAAAAATGAAATTTGTAGATCTCTTCGACGCGGTCGCGTGGGCGCCAACCGCATATTTTCTGATTTTTTTTGGATTTATAGTGATTTTTCTACGGAAAGCTGTCCGAGATCGAAATCGTTAGTTAGAACTTATTGGAGATATATTAGGGGTTCTCAAATGGAGTGTTAGGACCTCTAAAGAACTTGAGGAGATACGAAAACTTTGGGTTTGTAGAAATAAATCCAAGTTATGATTTAAATAGCGATTGGATTGGTGTAGGGCTTAACCTGAGGAACGGACATAGTTCAAGTTCGGGAAAGAATAATCCCTGAAACAATTAAGTGGGCATTTAGGCCTATATAATTATGTGTATATAAAACATAAGTATATTGTTTATGGTTGGGTAAATCCTACGAGATAAATAGGATAAATGTGATAAATAGATATTTATAAACTTAGTGTGAGATAGTGTAATTGGAGATATCCAATAAAGTCCTTAGATGGGATTAAGGTATGTATTACTTATTAAAGTAAGAAATACTTTGGGTTTAGTATCATGCTTATATGAATGCATGATTATGATTCCTGGAGGGAATCTTTGGGATTATTGATTATCGCTAAATGCTATAGGCCACTATGGCCGTTATTATATATATTCTAGGAAGAATATATAGGATATGTATATACTACGTGATTAAAGTATATATGATATGATGAAAATGATTTTGAAAATAATATATAAATGTTTTCAAAATGGAAAGACAAATGATTTTCATAAATAATAAAAATGAGGATACACACCTCTCTAAATCGCTATCATGAGGGAAGTTGCGTTCGTATGGTGAATCCCCCTGGCTAATGATGCAGGGTGGATATAGTCCTAGGCCATGGGAGCGCTTATGGTTGTATATTCTCTGCGGGGGTAGGGAGATTCCGGTTGTGGTCTTGGCTACCACGCAGGCTCATGGCCGCTTCCCGACGTCTTTCGATATAGGATCCCAGGTTGTCTTGGAGGCCCTGGAAGATGATAGCCATTTAGGGGCGCGCACAGTGGAGAAATCCGGACGGGCGGTCTTAGAACGCGTTTATTAAAGCAGTTCATAATAATGGATTTGCTTTAATTACATTTCCTGGATATAGGAAGGGAAATGGGTTATATTATTTGGCTTCGGTAACACTTCCCGGATGGAAGAAGGGATGTGGAAGCATATGTTATGATCAAAGCATTTTTATAATAATGAAAATGTCTTTGAATACATTTCCTGAGTATAAAAAGGGAAATGGGATATTTTGATAAGGAAAAGCATTTTATGATAATAAAACTGGCTTTTAAAAGGTATATGATTTATTAAAGCAATTCATGATAATGAATTGGCTTTTAAATACATTTCCTGGATATGAGAAGGGAAATGGAAGTTTTTGAAATGAAAAGCATAAGTATTTATAAATACTTTATGTATCAAGTAATCCTCAGTCCGGGAGATATTTATATTATCCGGAAGTATATTGTAGATGTATGTATATGTATAAATTGGGTGCCGAGGGTCTAATGAATCCCGACGATCGACCGTGCCGCATAGTAGTGTATCGGGGGGGTTCCTTGTTTGGATTTCGCTTCGCGAGACACCCCACGCACGAATATGGCACTGTGTTGAGACTGGGGAGAAGTTTAATCCTTAGTGCTCTTATATTATTAAATGTTATGGTATATATATTATATATCTTTCTGTACTGAGGGACTGGCGGATCTCAAAGATCGACCTTGCTGCATAGTAGTGTATCAGGGGGGTTCCTTGTTTGGATTTCGCTTCGCGAGACACCCCACGCACGAACATGGCATAGCGTCGAGATTAAAGTGAATTTTAGCCCTCAATACATCTATTTGACTATCTAGGTTAGATAGTGGTTGGGTATTAGACTAGTTTAGCAGGGTAGCCTGACTAGGATGTTTTTAGGGATGCGCTAGGTGTGCACTGTTAGGGGAGAGGTGAGGGGTATCTCACGAGGGTGCGATACCAATTTAAATATGAGATAAAACTCTTTTTCTAAAAATAAAGCATTTATGCACTTGCAAAATATTTTCTAAACATTCGGGCCCTGACCCGTTTGTCTACTCTCCTTTCTTTCTCTATACTGTATATATATAGGTGTCCAGACACAGGGACGCCTGGATGGGAACTCTTTCGAGTCAGACGCCTGCTGCAGCAGCTGTGGATGCTTGCAGGTTATCGGTAGACGTTTCTTTCCTTGTACTCTAGATAGGAGTTATTGTATAAACACTCGAGCCAATGGCTCAATTGCATTTATTTATTCTTTCAGTACAGCATTCGATATGGTTGTATTATTTGGACCGAGTGTTCGGTTATTTTAGTTCCTTTCTTTTCTATTTCAGTTCATTATGCATTTAATTGTGAATGTTTTAATTTGTGCGCTAAAAAGAGTAGTTAGATAAAAGTTTTTAACGGCCACCTAATAGGATATTAGTAATTAAATGGATTTTCGACAGTGATGCTAAGAATGATCCATATGAAACTCCTGTTTTAATTTAATATTGGAGTGATCGCCCGGTATCTTATTAGGCGAGTTGTTACAAAGAAGAAGAAAGAGGATCTTACAAAAAAAAGACTGAAGTTGTTGACAATGAACGACGGAAGAGATGAACGCACAAGAGAGTAGAATACAATGAAAAACTCAAAGATGAAAATCTGAAAAGATAGAAGACGATGGGAGTCTCTGTGAAGTTTAAATACTTTGCCTTGGGAACTGGCGAAGTAATGATTACAAAAAGGACGATTACATTACCGGCGGCTAAAAAGGCATTAAATATTGGCGCGGGAATCAAAGCGAACAACAGCGGCTAAAAAGACGAAAAGTGACGCGAAAACCGAAACGAGCAGAAAAGTACAAAAAAGCATGATTCTACGAATTGGGATGGAGAAATAAATACAAGGGAGATGATCCTAAAAATCAGGGAGAACTATTTAAAGCTACTGTATTCCGAGAAAGAATGTTCCATACTCCTCAAATTTCGAACTATGAAACATTGGGGGCTTCTGTTGATACCAAATTTAATCTGCTGACTTGGATCAATCATATGAAGACACGTGGCTATTTACATGGAAACAACAAGCACTTCTGAGATAATCACACACTCCGAGGAACCATGTTACTCCGAGGAACTCATACACTTGGAGGAACAGACCTCTCCGAGGAACTCTTGAATACCAGAAAGCTTAGGCGGTCCGAGCTGCTCAGGCGGTCCGAGCTGCATCTCGAACAGAGCATTAATTGATGAATAACCAACAGTTCAACTGGTTCATTAAATGCTTATTATTTAGACTCACACGCTTAAAGAGCATTAAATGTATTACCCTTTCATACGTATATCATTTAATGTATCATCCTTTCATATGACAGCCTCAAGGCTATAAATACGTTGTACAATCCTCATTGTGAGGGACCGAATTTTCTTGATAGAATTACATATCGAGAATTCCAAAATACTTGGCAATAACAGAAAACAGTGGACGTAGGCCATTCTTATAAGGCTGAACCACTTTAAAATTCTTTGTCTCATTTATATTTATCTGTGATTAAATAATTAGAAGCAATCTAATTTTTTACATCAACACACCCATTTTCACCGGTGATAAAGAAGAGCAACGAATTTTGGAAGAATATTTGGGGGATTTTGGATAAGATGATGAAGTCTTCCATGGAGTTTGAAGTGGGTCTAGATTGGAAGCTTAGAAGAAGGACATTTTGGAGCATTTTTGGATGATTATTTTGGTAACCCCTTGAGGCCACCTTTGGAGGTGGGGTTGCTCATCCTACACCAATATTTCTACCACCATTGGAGCCATTAGAGGTGAGAAAACTTATTTTGCACATTTATAGTCTTGGAGTTAAATTATTTGAGTAGGGTGCCTTTAGTTAAATGGTTTAATTAATGTGTAGAAGATAATAAATATTTTTATGGAATAAAAATGTTGGAAAAATGATATTTTGATGAAAATAAAGAATGAGTAAATATTTCAAGGTTTTGAAATATTAAAATTTGATATTTTGTGAAAATGGTGTATTTTCTAGAAAGATTGGTGCTAAACATATTATATAATAAAATATTTATAAATGGTGTGATTTTGTTGGAATATTTGGTGAAATAATAATAATTCAAAGTTCTTGCAAAAATGGAGGTTTTATGAAAAATACACATTTGTTGAGGTTGAAGAAATAAAAATGTCTTTTGTGCCTTAAAAATGTATTTTTGCAAGTATAATGATTTCCCAAGATGAAGTGTATGTTAAACAAGGTTGTAGGATTTTTTTGGTCTAAAATCCATCTTCACATGCATATAAACTTGTAGTATTTTAGCATTAAATGTGTATATAAGTTTGGAGAAGGTTCGTTGAGTTTAAACATGAAATAAGATAAGTTGAAATTTTAGTCTTCAAAGTGTGTGAAATTGGGACTAAAAGATATGATGAATATGAGATTATAAGACTACATGTGTTGATAAAAAGAAATGATATTTTTTTTTATAAAAAGTAGTCTTTGGGTGTAATTAGATTTCTTGAATGAAAAAGTAAAGAAATAAGTGTTTGGGGAAAATATTGATAGAAGTATTCATCGAGTGTTAATGGGTAAGCATGGAAAGGTTAGTGTGTGTGTAACTTAGTAATGTTGTAAAGGATTAACACTTATGAAATCAAAAAGGAATTGATGGTGTAAAAGTGTTTTCAATTAAGAAGAATATTACTCCAAGGTTAAAATGGGTGTTAATGTGTTAAAACACTTAAGACGTTAGTATGGATGACTTAATTGTGTTTTTAGGAAATTAATACTTGTAGAAATGGAGTAAAGGGTGATTTGGAAACAAATGGGTAAAATGGTAATTTTACTTAAAGTGGAACATTTTTATGAAAAAAAAAATATTGGAAAGGTGTTACACAAAATGGTCCTAAATGAATATGATTTTTGGAATAAAAATATGGTTGAAGTATAAAGGACGTGAAATGGTAAAATTTCAAAGTGTAACACAAAATGGGGCGGTAAAGTCCCGAATTTTGGCTTCGGTCGAGTAAATAAGAAAAGTGGAATAATGTGGACATTTGTAAAATGTTAAAACACATTAAAGGGAAGTCAGATGATACCGGGATAATGCAAGAAGGGACTAGATCCCTAGGGTGAAAAGCCCAAAACCATTGGCCAGAGCATATGGTGCACATAGCCGGCAATGTGGAGCCCATTAAAGTATGTGGTATTTGAAAGATTCTGAGATAAAGATAAAGGAACGTGGAACATGCCAAGAAATGGGTTGTGTGGTAATATGTGTTAATACAACCTAACTTGAATGAATGTAATAAATGTTCCGATTAAGGTGAAATGGACAAGTAAATGTGCAAATCTATTAATGTCCATAAGATGAGAAAAAGGGTAAAGAAAGTGGGTAAATGGGTGATTAAGAAACCTAAGTGGTTCATAATTCACATAAGAATGTATTGAAAAAGGTTTTTAAACGAAAAATAAGTATTTTCTAACACAGTGGATGCGTCTGTTGAAATGGTGATTTTCAACGAAAATACTAAAGTGTATTTAAATAAATAAATAAATAAAAAGGGTGATTCCGGTAAAGGAATGTGTTTGAATAAATCAAGTTTAGTGGTGTTAAGTGTTGAACCGGGTGTGTTAAATAAAGTGAGAAATGCTAAGTATGAGTAAAGAAAATTCTTACAAGATTAAGGTAAATTAATCTGGATAAGTAAGGTTTTCGAAATTAAAACCTTTTCATGCATTTGTATATGTATGTATGTATGTATGTATGTATGTATGTATGTATGTATGTATGTATGTATGTATGTATGTATGTATGTATGTATGTATGCATGCATGTATGTATATGTATACAACGTAGTTGCATGTGTACGCAGGCATAACATGTCAAGTTTCCTTTTTGTCGTTCATTTCTATACTTCATTTGTAAATTTCCCCTGGGCATAGGCTCACACCCTCGCTTTGTTACGGAAGGTTTGGAGCGGTTTTGTATTTTGAGGGCATTGTATAGGTAAGTATTTTATTTATTTTTACATTAGTAGCTCTGCATACTTAGACTTTGGGGTGATCCCCGTGGGTCCCACGCGTAGTTTATCTTGAAACTGAAATCGAACTCTAAACAAGTGAAACGTTAATTAAAATAAAACTAGACTAGCAATATTAAACGCTCAGGTTGGACCAGGTTTACTATGGGTAACCCATAAATTTGGGTCGGATCATTACACAATCGAGGAAGGTAAATAAATATTGCCTTATTGTTGGTTTTAATTATCCGGTGTCTTGTACCTTCACGACAACCCTTATGTTGTTACCATGATGGTATATGAAAATAAGGTGGCTATTATCCTCATCGACAATGAAGTTCAGCGGATGTGGTGTTCTATAATTATTTCAGAAGCCTGAAACTTTGAGATAACAATTTAATACCCTATTACCAGTTGTTGATCGATTTTTCGAGTGAGAAGGTATATCCCTTAGGCACAGTCAAATTGGAGGTTATAATAGGTGCATGGCCAACATGCCAAACATAAAATGTGTGTTTCTTTATCCTAAATAAATATATTCTCTCAATGTATAACATTATTCTCGACAAAGTAGGGCTGAAGAAGTTTGAGTCCGTACCTTCTATAGTTCACCAGTGCTTGAAGTTTCATACTCACTACGGAGTTGGTGTAGTCAAAGGGAACAACGCGGAGGCTAGAGAATGTTACTACACCTCTGTCAACCGAGAAGAGCAGAAGAATCTGACTAGGACCTACCAGATTGAAACCATAGATCCACGAGATAAGGAAAAGTTAGTTAAGGGGTAGGTATTCGAAGAGATCGAGTCCATTGTTCTTGATGACGAGCACCCAGAGAAGTCCGGCTGTTTAAATAGACTCGTCTCTGGAGCCTGAACTTAAGAAAAATTTGGTTAATTTTCTCAGACAACAAAAAAATGTGTTTACCTAGAGTCGTGAAGACATGCCTAAAATTGATCCAGATTTCATATGTCACGAGTTGAGTATAATTAAAGTAGCAAAACTAGCCAAACAAAAGCGACGAGTCTTTGATTAGGAAAAGAATATGCCACTGTAAGATAAAGTCTAGAAATTGCAAAAGGCCAACTTCATAGAGGACGTCAGATATCCAGAGTTGCTTCCCAACATGGTGATGGTCCAAAAGAAGAAGAATAAGTGGACAATGTGCGTGAATTTCACTAACTTGAACAAAGCATGTCCCAAAGATCATTACCCACTGTCCATGATTGACCAGCTAGTTGATGATACCTCGAGACATGAGCTACTCAAGTTTATGAATGGTTATTTAGGGTATAATCAGATCAAAATGAAGTGGTAGGATCGAGACAGGACATCATTCACCACCAGTAGAGGTACTTACTGCTACAATGTCATGCCTTTTGGACTAAAAAATGTCGGTACAACCTATTAGAGGATAGTGAACAAAGTGTTTGAAGATAATATTGAAAAGAACATGGAGGTGTATGTTGATTACATGCTCACAAAGAGTAAAAAGGTACCCAACCACTTCAAAGACTTGTAGCAGATTTTTGACCAGTTGGAGAAACATCGGATGAAGCTTAACCCGGTGAAGTCTGTCTTCAGGGTGAAGAAAGGGATGTTCTTAGTCTTCATCGTCAACCGGAGAGGAATCTAGGCTAACACTGAGAAAATCTAGGTGTTGATCAATATGCAGTCCCCAACAACTAAGAAGGAAGTGTAGAGATTGACGAGACGCATGGTAGCACTTAACAGGTTCGTTTTTAGAGCCACGAATAAATGTCTTCCATTATTTAAAGTGTTTAGAAAAACTTTTGAGTGGAATAATGAATGCAAAATCGCATTCCTGGAGTTAAAGCGGTACTTGAGGTCCGCACCTCTTTTATTAAGGCTAATTTTTAGGGAAAACTCTATCTCTATTTAGCCGTATCAGAATCTGCAATCAGTTACGATAGGAAGAAGGTGTACAGAGGCTTGTTTACTACACCAGTATAGCGTACTATGGAATAAAAATCCGATATCCCAAACTGGAGATATTAACTCTTATACTGATCGAAGCTTCTAGGAGAATGAAGCCTTATTTTCATGCCCACAGGATTGTTATCTACACAGGCCTTCCTCCATGAAAAGTCCTTCATAAGCCTGAGAAATCAGGCAGACTAATAGCTTAGGCCATGGAGCTTGTAGAGTATGATATTCCGTACGAACACATAATGGCTATCAAAGACCAAGCTGTGGTAAACTTCATTGCCGAATTCACCTATGAGGAAAAAATAGTCGAGCAGACGTATTCGAAAAAGAGCTTAGAAATTATAGCAAAGCAGACTTCTATATAATCATTCTCATCCGTAAATAAAATCGAGCAGACTTCCTTGGAAGAGATCTCACTAATCAATCCAGATGAGCAGACTCCTGCGGGAGATAACTCGACCACTTTATTATTAGACCAGAGTAAGGACGTTCCAGAATCGTCGACCAAACAATAAGAACTTTATCGCATCTAAGAGCAATGGAATAAACTATTTAGACATGGAGAACTAATTGAGGGGGGAGTTCAAACAGGAGCTTCCTATATGGAAACTATTTTTGGTTGGCTCGTCCTGTACTATCGGGAGTGGAGCAAGTCAGATAATCACGATGTCAGGTGAGATATATGTAGAATATGCTCTTTGATTCCAATTTAAAGACTCCAATAGTGAAGAAGAATATAAGGCACTCATAGTTGGATTTGGGCTAACCTCATCACTAGGCGCCGAGCAGATTTTGGTTCACAGTGATTGACAATTTATGGTCAATCAGTTATTGGGGATATATGAGGCGAGAGAAGAATCTATGATCAAATACCTGGCTAAGATGAAATGGTGGATCACAAAATTTCCAGGAGTCAGGATGCTCATAATCCACAGGATACAAAATGCTCAAGCAGATACCCTTGCCTGGTTACCATCAGCCATAAGAACAGAATTATGAAGAACAGTCTATATGAAGATTTTTGCACATCGCATCACTGATGAAGAGACAATCAGTGTCATGGAGATAAACCTCAAACCATCTTGGATGGATCCGATACGGGCTTATATCAAAACTGGCGCGGTACCAACTGACCTTAAAGAAGCAACGAAACTCCACTACATGGTAGCCAGTTATGTTTTAGAGGGGAATTTTGTTCAAAAGGGGGTATATCGTCTCATTGCTACGATGTGTTCATCTAGATGAAGTGAATGATCTGATTAAGAAGTACATGAAGGATGATGCGAGGCACATTCAGTAGGAAGGTCACTAGTAAAGTGGGTGCCTACACAAGGCTATTGCTGGCCCACCACGAAGATAGATTGCGTAGATTACACCAAGAAGTGTGATAAATGCCAAAAATCCACCAAAATCCACGAGCCTCACTCCCGTCGATCACTTCACCTAGTCCTTTTGCAATTTTGGGGTTAGATCTGGTCGACCCGTTACCAGAAACCAGAGGAATATTCAAGTATTTGGTGGTTGTCGTGGATTATTTCACTAAGGGGTAAAGGCTAAATCGCTTGTAGAAATGCCATATGAGAAGGTCTTCCAATTCATCTGGAAGAACATTATATGATGATATGAAATGTTGTATGATTTCATCACAGATCGTGGCATTCAGATTGATAACCATGAATTTGAGGACTATTGCACCCACTCCAAGATACAAAAGTTGCATTTTGTGCCTAGCCATCCGTAGTCCAATGGTCAAATTGAAGTAACTAACAAAACTTTGCTAGATGGATTGAAGAAGAGTCTTGACAATGCGAAAGGAAACTGGATGAATGAGTTATAGTGTTCCTCTGGGCTTATAGGACCACCCTTAGGACAACAACATGTAAAACTCCTTAAATGCTGGACTTAGGTATAGAGGTGGTGTTACCAACTGAAATTGGCATCCCTAGTCACAGTGTCCTCAACTTTAACTCACCACAAAGTGACCTGATGAGGAGATTAGATTTAGATATATTGGAAGAACTAAGAGAAAATATCGCAAAAAGAGTAGAAGCTTACCAACAAAGAACTGCTTGATTATACAATCGAAGGGTGAGGCCGAGAAGTTTAAAAAAAGGTGACTATGTCCTAAAAAAGTTCATCTGAAGAGGAAACAAACTGGAACCCAATTGACACAACCCCTATAGTATTTTCAATGTTGTCAGGCTAGGAACTTACCAAATTAAAACCTTAAAATTAGAGCCTTTCAAAAATCCATGGACCATCGAGCACTTAAAAAGGTATTATCAGTGATGTAATGACAAGTTTTTATGTAGTATGTAATTCATGTTTGTTAAATAAAAGTTCCATCCCACTTTTATAATATTGTCGCTCCTTTTTTTTCTTTTTTTTACGGGCATAGGATATGTACATATCCCCAACAACGATCATCATCAACACACTAACCTCATGTATAGTCTCGTCATAAGACAGATTGAGAATAAGAGGAATTAAGATAATATAAACTTCATGTATGACTTCGTTTGACAAATAAGTCACGAATAAGAAGTTCAACTTCATGTACGATCTCATCTTAAGATAGACCGCGAATAAGAAGTAGTCTTACTTAGTAAAGGGAATCCATGTTTTATGGACGATAAGATTCGACCATAATCCAATGCTAGGATAACTCCCAATAAACTTTGGAGGACTCAAGTAATCAGTGTTGACACATAGTCAGAACGATGAACTTTGTTCATAACACTCATAAGCTGGCATAAACACTGGTAGAATTTAGGTCTGGATAACTCAGGTTCATCTAAAAATAGGTAGCTAATAAGGCAGATCAAGTTGGCTAAAAACCAATAATATGATTGTAAGACTAGAATATTAGTAGGCTTATTCCAAACATTAAAGCAGTTAGCAAGATGAAATGGAAAATAACAATAGTATATTGCTAAGTACCCATAAGACTCATTTGCATAAAAAGTTTTTAAAAAGAGGCATTATATCATTACAATAAAAAGACGAAGCTAAAAGAGATTCATCACAAAGTTATATAATGTTTAAAGAAAAGTTAGAAGGATAGACACATAAACAACATCACAAGAAGTCAATAAGAAGATGGCTTATGCCATGGGAGCATGCTCATTCTTGGCCTCTGACATCTGAACATCCATGGCCGCTGGGACAACATCGAAAGTGTTGGCAGAAGTAACACCACTAATGATAGGAGTTGCCTCAGGGATGACAGTCTGGATGTGGCATCAACAATCGGCTCATCAACAACCCTCATCTTCTTGACGGCCAAGGTTGTGGCATCATCGTCATCATCTTCCCACTTACTCACAACTTTTGTTATGCTAGGGTAATGATTCGTCACTCTCTTCTTGAGCTCCTAATATCCATCGAAGAAAAAACCCACTCAATCGACATTGTAGTCAGCAAAAGACTTGTACATAGCCACGCCCACATCCTCAGTAGTATCTAAAGATTAATTGGCCTGAGTAAGCTCTTGGGTCAACCGAATTACTTTCTATTTGGTCATCTAAAGCGATTGATTGGATGTGATCAAATCAGCATTTGCCTTTTTCAGAGTCTCCTCCTAACTCTTGAGCATGGCATCATCAGTGATGGCCTTATCCTTCATCTTACGATTCTTCTCCTCGGCCTTGCTAAGGGATACCTCAACTAATAGGTTATCCTGCTCCTGAAACTCATCGTAAGACTTCTTGAGATTGTTGATAGATTGCTTCAGATCATCCTTCAACTACTAATTTTCCCCAGTAAGTTCCTTACAGGAGTAGCTATTAGTCACGGTCTTCTCCTTTAGAACAATGGAAACTACAAAACTTTGAGCCAATAAGAGGAGAGTAACAAGTAACATGAACATATAAAAAGAATATGGGCATAATATTAGCAGAACTCACCATAAACAGTCGATGTTGAATTAGTTTTCACAAAGAATCAGGGTCATAACCTCTCAAGAACTCAAAGTCTTTACTATAGCCGTGATACTCGAGTAGATTTGTAGCATTATTATCTTGATGAAAGATAGAGTCCGTGTAAGCTCTCAACTCCTCAGAAGAAATCATATGTGCAGGATTAAACTTGAATTCCTCAACCTCACCATAGTGAGGAGCAAATCCTTGACCATGCATGAGCCAACATAAGGGCTTCAGCTTAACCACACGTGGGACTTTGTGAGCATCTTAAGTCGTAGGGGCCTCAAGGGGTCTTTTACCCCCAATCATGGATGCACAAGACAATATCAGGCCTTTGCCTTTGGACTTGGCCTAGGCAGCACTATCTTTTTCAGCTTTCTTCTAAGCATTTTACTCGGCATGCGCCTTATCTTCAGCATCAACTTTTTTTTGGGTTTCAACCCCATTCTTTTGTGCTTACAGCTTCTTCTGGCGAGTAAATTCCATAGCCTTGTAGTCAATGTTTCATGGTGCCATTCCAAGTTTGGATTCTGAAACAACAGATAGGGAACTATGCAGACAAATATGTTAGTAATCCGATGAAAATTTGATAAGTACAAGTTAGAAAAAAAGAGGGTATGGCTACCTATCTCAGCTTCGGCCTTAACCTCCAAATCATTCTATATCCTTGGGTTTGTCTTAGAAGGTACTCCCTCCTCCAAAGGAGCAGTGACCTCAATCGGGGGAACCCAACCACGAGGAGTATGGTATCTTGCAGCTATGAACTTGACAACAAAAAATAGATCTTAAAATTTGGGGGGCTTTTGTACGCAGTAAGCCTCCACCAGATTTTGAACAACGATCAGAAGTCTTGGGGCCTTCTTCACTGAAATAAATGATAGAAATATCAGAATAAGGCAGTGAAAAGAAAAATAATATGCGTGAAAGTATAAAAAATATCTATTTTATTCGACCCATTCCACTCGCGTGGAACCTTACACAACCTATCCTTCTCATGACCCCTAAATTCCCAGTCACCCCTTAAAAATAAAAATGTTCCTTTACAACTATGGTTACTAGTCTGAACAACCTTCACCATTCTTAATTATGACCTCCTGGTGAGAAATAGTAATATCCGAGGCCTTTACATTGTCCTTCAGGCAATGGATATATCTGAAGATGTTCCCAGTGAGATCGAATTCGGTCTAGGACTTCAAAAACATCATGGCCCCTAGAATAGTTGTATAGGAATTAGGGGGAAGCTGAGTAAGTGTAATGCTATATTCGCTAAAAATTGATCTAATGATAAGATGCAGGGGTAGGTGAAGTCCCACTTGAAGGGCCCAGAAAGAAAACGCAAATTTGTTTTGCATTGGAGTTATCATACACCCTCTCCTCACTAGTGGGAAACCTAGTTTGAATGCTAATGGGGATGATGCATGTTTCCCTATGATTATCTAGTTCATCCTCCAAAACATCACAAGCATACCACCTCGCGTCAGTAGTGGATGGGTCATAAGAATCTCAAAAATCACCTGAATCACTCTCCTCGCCAATTGGCTCTTATTAGGGGTAAATAGAAAGGGATGGCCCTACATTTTTAAGCCTTATATCCTCAACTTTGTTTGACATAACCTCCTCAAAAGAAGAGTCCAAGTTTATGGTAGACATTGACACAATTTCCCCTAAATTCTCAACACCTACTTGCTCTGAAAATAGGCTAGGTACTTCTTGACCCTCAAGGTTAGGATTGTCAAATGGCACTCAAGCGGGTAATGGGGCAAAGTCACTAGATGGAGTTGCCTTAAGGGTATAATTTGGGTGCCCTAGTTCATCTTTCGGGTGGATAACTTGCAAAGGTTGTGGAAATTTCCTGGCAGTAATATTGGGGCAAGTTGATTCTAATTCAACTAAAATCTCAAATAAACACTGAAGGTGGGGAGGATAGCTCATCAAGATCACAAATAGAGTTTTGGTGAGTTAACAAAGCTTGGAGGATACCCAAATGTATAAAATCAGTGTCAGTCCTAGACGAAATCCTAAAAATGGTGAAATCCTAGGCCAACTATATCAATGGCCACCTATATGGTTAAACCTCCAATTATCAAAGGCATTCAATCACAAAACCATAAAAATACATGTCTCCAAAGTTCAACAATAAAAGTCTTATGAAGTTGAGATGCCTTGTAGATCTTTAAAGGTCAAATGTTCATGAAGTCTAATGAACGAGCCTCACTCCCTACTTAATGTCTTACCACGATTCTAGTGTTTTGGCTTGAATGACTCACGACTCACATGTTTTGACACAAAATGTGGCCAACTAATTTAAAAATATAAATGGTTATCCATTAAGTTTTGTCTATAAAATGATTAAAGTCATTGATTTTTACATACATCATGTAATATATGTGTGTATGTATGTTACACGGTATTTTTTTTCTAGCACATCCTATAATTTAAATATTTAAAACGTTATTAAAGATGAATAAATTTGTATTTTTATTCCATTTTAAATAAAACTAAATGCATAATTTTGTCCATATGTGAACGCATGTAAAAGATTATATCATCTAATTAGCCCCAAATCTTATTGCGCATGTCAATTTCTCTCCCTTCATTTTTCTATTTTTTCTGTACCTTTTTATTTATTTTTTCTTTTTACGTTAAATGATTATTTTACCACTATTATTTTTAGGGTCAATTAATTTATAGTCCCAAATATAAATACATATTTTGTAAAACAGACACATATTTTTAGTTAAACCCATTTAGTCCCTCGAACACTCATTTTATCCAATGCTCTCTTATTTTTAAAGGTCCGTATCAGCAGCACCGAGCCCCAACCTCTACCCTTATCGAAACTCCGACAGTGGAGTGGTGAGTGGGATGGGGTAGGTGGATAAATGAGTTTGTGTGTGTTCTTGTTTTGAGTGTTTTAATGTGATCAAAGCTGACGCTGGCATGTGCCAAGTAGGCAGTGGCCCATGGCCCATTTTTAAGAAAACACCAATATATATATAGGGGTCCAAAAATATTTTATGCACATTAAAAAATGTAAATTTTTAAAATGGGTTTAGTTTTTTAGGGGCCCATTTTTCAAATGTTAAAGTTTAACAAAAATATAAAAACACATCTGCACAAAGAATGATTCAACTACCCTAAAAAATCTCAAATAATTCATTTAAGCCCACTTTTTCCCATAAACTTCTCAGTACTCTCTCTCCACTCATGCAGGCGCCCCACTCTCTCTCTCTCTCTCTTCTCTCTCTCTTCTCTCTCTTTCTCTCTCTCTCACACAATACCCCTCTCTTTCCCTCTGTGTAACTTATTTTTCTATTATTTTTGTTGAAAAAGGTAAACCACCCTCATTTATCCAAAGATAAGCAGACGCCTCATTCCTTTTTTTGGTGCTGAAAAAAGGTAAACCACCCTCATTCTTTCTTTGTATTTATTTAAAATTCCAACAATTGATTTTCTATTAATCTTTTTTTTTTTTTACTTTTTAAGGGCGTCGGTTTGCAACTATAATTCTGTTTTCTCTGTTTAAATATAATTCTGATAAAAAGTTTGCATTTGGCACACCTGTTTTTAAACACTGAATTATATTATTTCTGTGTTATAATCAAGTTTTTTAGAAAATTGCAAAAAGGTGTTTTCTAACTTATATTTTTTAAATTTTCAACTGAGAATTATTCATTTTTATTACTTTAAAGCATTTATACCTTAATATATAATATACATACATAATACATTAATATGTATGGAATTCTTATAAATAAAAAATATATATGTACATGTACCCAAAATTATGTATATTTATATTTTATCAAATTATATAATATACTAAAATCCATATGTTAAATAATATTATCAATAGATATATGATACCTATATATAGTTTTATGCATGTATTATTAATGTATGGAATAATATAAAATATACATATAGTACATATGTATTAAAAAATATTTTCAATTCATGCATGTATATAATTTCATTGTGAATTATACATGCAATATCATTATATAGACACACACACACACACAAACACACACACACACACACTTGTGTGGGTGTGTGAGTGTATAATATTAATCTCTGGTGCAAACGGATCCGTGCGCACACGGTGCGGAGTTTGTCTTTTTCCCAACGTGGTCCCAAAATCAAAATTGTTATTTTCCCCTTGTGGTCCCCTCTTGTCTTATAGTGAAATCTTATTTCAAGACTAGATTTATAATAGATTTAGATTTTAGACCACTAAAATTTAAGAAAATAAAATGAACCGAAATCTGGTGTCAGAGCAAATTAATGCTGTGTACCCTGGTCCAATCTGGTATCAGAGCGAAAACGCTCCTTTCATACCTACATTAGTCAAAGACTTTAATTCCTTTGGGATTTATCCCACGCATTTACAAAGATATTTTTGGAAACCATCCAGACTACCAACCCATCCCTGTAACTGATTTAGACCCAAAAGGGCGTTTAACCTCACACATAGATGACGGTTCACACGTTGAACACATCCCAACCAAACACACAGACAACAAGCAAGTTACTACTAGTGCCATCAACAACATACTAGACCAAATAAGTGTATCCTCCTTATTTTGAGACAATTATTCACAGACTTTAAATCTCAAGAAACAGAGAGCAAAAATATCTAAAAAGAATCCAAGAAATAGTCAGCCAAATCCCCATAAACCTTGTACAGGTATTAGAAGATATAAATACTAAGACTAATCACATAGAACTCCTTAACAAGGAAATTTCAGAACTTAAAATTCTGATAAAAAACCAAGAAAGTGAGTTAGTCAAACTTACCAAAGAGCAAGCCAAACTTATTCCAAGATTAGACAATTATCTTCCTAAAGAAAATAGTTAAGTTAGACTAGAATGAGGTACCTGGAAACCTCTCAATTCAGACTCTAGCAGATTTTTACTAAAGAATTATAGAAAAGATAAGTGATAAAAGATTTTATTACCATATAAATGAAAATGAGATTGCTAATGATGCTAAGGCATCAAGACTTATATTTGAAAGATTAAATTTAATCTCAACATCTATAGCAGCCACACAAGACTATAATAGTAGCTTTGTTAAAGACTTACAATTTGATTTAAAGGCTAAAATAAAAAGGTTAACCACCTTCTATACAAACTTTATTAAATTTTAGCAAAATTTAGCCAATTATCTTAACAATATGGAAAGCCATAACCTATCCAGAATGGATAGTATTGTTAATGAACTTAGACTTAATATAGCTCAAGCAGAAGAAAAATATGAAGAAATTATGAAGGGAATTAAGTTTATATATAATAAACCTTCCCAAGGAAAATTAGACTCTCCCTTTATTCTAACATGTATAGATAAAATAGAAAAATCTTTAGAATCTATAGAAGCTAGAATGACACAAGAATTTGTGCAACAACAAGAAAAAGATAATGAAGTAAAAGACTATATTAAAAAGATTATTAATTATCTTCCTAAGCATAATGATGATATTAATGAAAATGTAAGAAGAGAAAATATGCTATTTAAAGACGAAATCATTAGTCAGATAAAAGACAACAAGATTATTCAGACTCTTTAGAAAGAATTAAAAAAAAGACTTAAGCAAAAATAGGTAATCTCCTGTAAATTTAGAGAATCTCCTTATATAGAAAATAAATAAGGAAAAACCATAGCTAGAAGAATTATAAACGATGGATAGATAAGACTAGTAAGATAATTAGCCCTATCTCAAACATCGGACACTGTAATTTATGATCCAAAAACTAAAATTCTCATCCTCCAATGTTATAACATGGCGAAAAGAGAGAAACTTCACCAACCCTCTTCAATGGAAAGAATGGGGTGAAATTGACTGAAAAATTATAGAGGATTCCATACATAATGGCCAACTTCTAGCAGTTCAAAGAAGGAGCCACACCCAAGACTCCTAATTATAACATGACTTGTCATTGTAGAAATCACGTGTTAGACAAGTCTTATACTGAGCTTCAAGTTTTTGACTCAGAATGGCTAAAATCAAGAGGAACAAATATAAAATTTTAGTTCCTAACCTTTGGACTCTTTCAAACAAGAATCCAAGGTTTACATAGACCTCAAAATAATATGAACATATTATGTTGCTTAATAGATAAAAGGTGGAAGGATTTTGAAAAAAGACTTATCGGGATAGCCTAATTAGAAATGTTAGACAATATAAGATACTTGAATATCATTCCGGCATTTACGATAACCGTAGACACAGCCAAAAATTTTAAGTTAATCATATATACAAATGGCTATGAAGACTATATTATCCTAGATGCTAATATCAACATAGAATTCCAAAGCTATGTGAAATTTTTCCAATTCCCTTATAAAGGATTACAATCGGGAATTCCTAGTGGAAGACTTAATGGAGAGATATTAGTTAGAACCAATAACTCAAACTACAACCATACTTACAGTATTAGAAATACTGAACCAATGAAAGAAAAAGCCTAGACTCTTTAGCGATTGCCAGAATTTCAAGAGACCAAGACTATAAAAAATAAACCCTTATTTATTAATCAAAACGATGTAATTGGAAACATTACTATTCAGTTTGGTCCTCCCAAGACTACTAGAAAAAGTCTCTATACTGAAGAAATTAGATTTAGAAATATGGGAGAAGCCATACTTAGCGATCACTCAGAAGTAGAATGCAGTCGTAAGGCTAGCTCCAGCTTACTAAGACAAGATCTAATAATTAAACATAGGCGATCATTTGAACAAAAAAAATTAGTTAAAGAAAAAGTTAGAATCTAAAACTTTGGGCATGAACCCTCATAATTATACATGAATACATTTAAAGAATTTCTTGAAAGAAGTCATTTTGTTAGATTCCAAGACAAGGTAGCTTTAATATGATATCCTAAGACCATATATTAAAATTAAAAGAATCCAAGAATACTAAAGAACTTCTTAGAAACCTAATATTAATAGAAGAAGGAGAAGAAAGATTAATTCCAGCTACACAGGTAGGCCCTGCTAACTCGAAAATTGGAACCAGTAGTAGGCTGAATGATGCTCCTAAACTCTTTAGTAAACCAATAGGAATAAATATTCCTATTTATTCAAATACTCTAATAAAGACTAAACCTAATTATATAAAAGAATTTCCAACTAGTGACGAGAGTTTTACTCCAGTTAAGACCATGGCTAGTCAAGCCATAAAACGAGTTAGAATATACCTTAATTTAGATAATGTTCAAGATAGAAAAAAATCCTTAGATTAATGGCGTACTCAAATGAATATGTGTTTTGAATCTAATGAACAAAATATGCAAGTTCATGTAAACAATACACTAAGCAATCCATTAGAGGAATTACTAAGAATTACTTAGACAATTTAAGACAAGCTACAGATGCAGAATCCATAGCTAAAGTTGAGAAAATGAGACAACATCAAGATGAAAGATAAATTGAAGAATATAGTCAATTATTTACAATTGAAATCATTGGAGCTGGACATCTAACTCAAATTAATGAACAAGACTTAACAAAAACTAAGCTAGCTCTTCTTAGTATTTACAAATTAGATAAGATCAATGAATATAGCAATAATTACGAACAACTATATTACCAAATTAAAGAATTTGGTGAGACCTTTGAAGATGAATATTTTAGAAAAATACCATCTTTTTGACAAGTTCTAATTAATGAATACAAAAATTGGCCAGGGGTTGCTACAATTAAGAATTAATTTTGCCAAAGACTATATTATATCTAAAAGACAAGATATAAATCAAGGAAAGTTAATTGAAGAAACTTTCAACAGATTCCTCCAATTAAAAATGAAAGAGACATTGCTCCAATCCAATGGGGATGTGGTAATGGATTTAAAGAAAAAAAAAATCAAGAAGAGTAAACAAAATTCAAAACAAAAGGCTAAGCCTTTAGGTTTTTTAAAAGAAATACAAATTCAAACCATCTACTACCTTTAGTAAAAGGAATTCTTGAGCCAAGAAAAATAAATTTAACCAAAGACAGTTTTTTAAGAAGAATACCAACAAACATAAGAAAGTTCCTAATTACAGAAAGGAAAAGGAAGTAGCTAAATCTAAGACTTCAACCAAAAAATGTTAGACTTGCGGTAAGAGAAAACACTTTTCTATATATTGTCCCAATAAGAAAGATAAAGAGAGTATAAAGATTACTAATACAATATTAGATTTTGAAGATAAAGAAGAATTAGATATAATATATGCTATAGAAATATCCGACTTAGAAAATTATGATAATACCAGTATCTATAGTGCATACACAATAGTGATACTGATGAGTATGAAGACTCCCAAGATATTCTATATTTATATAGGATGCAAATTGATCAAGAAGATGATTATATATACTCTAAAGAAGCTTGGTATAAATTTATATTAAGCCTCTTATTAAAGAAAAGATTGACAGTTAGTAATCCTGAGTTACTAACATATATACCTAGATGTTACTATGATGAAGAATATTATTTCACATTTGAAATGAAATGTAGCAAGAAAGATTTTAGTTGTATAGAATGTTTTGAGACTATATAAACATAACTATTTATGGTTTGTGTTATTTGTCAATTACACTACCATGAAAGTTGTTGGAGAACTAGATTTTGAGCAATATTTACTAATTAATATGATGCTCAAATGGATCAATATATTAATATCTATTATCAAGATATAGATAAAAATATAGCCAAGAGATTACAAGAAAATGAAGACTTAAAAGGAAAGAGAATTTCCTATGATCAAGAAGAAAGGTACTCAGAAAGTAGTACAAAAGGCTTAATATTATTAGATTTTATAGATAAACCTTGAAAATGAATATCTATTCTATAAAATAATAATTTAGGAATTTCCACTAAACCTAATGCTTGTTTTGTGGAATTATTTATACAACGCAACAAATTTTACTAAAAGACTTTCAACTTTCATAGATACAGGATACTCTACGAGTATTTGTAAGGCTAATGCCTTCTCTAAAGAATATTTTCGAGACCTTAAGCAAGAAATCCACGATAAAGTAGATAATAGAGAACCATTTGCATTATACTTCTAGACTATTACTATTTTCTTCAAATTAGGAAATCAAACTAATAAAACTGTAAATCATAAGTTTTGGATTATGGATCCCCGACCTAGTTTCACAGAGAACATAATTTTAGGCCAAGACTTTATTAGTAAATATCATCCTTATATCTAGTATAATGATAAGATATTACTTAGCAGTAAAGAGGAGTTAAATATTATCACCCCTCTAATTGATCACAATACTGCTTTCAACCTTATACAGGTCAAGCCCAATTATAGACCAATAACCCATCAGAGTTCTTCAGCTGAGCATGGTGGGACTAGAGTTACAAACCAACAAGAAACCCAATAAATAACTAAACCCTTAAAAAAAATGTAAGTGTCCAGACCAAAACTGTTATAAACAAATAGCACTTACACAAGAAGAAATTCTAGATCATTCCCAACAAGCCTTATTAAAGGACCAAGCTATATCCAAACAAAAGAAAATGGATACAAAAGCAGAAAAAGAAAAGATTAGGCAATTAGTAGAGCCTACTTTAGGAGAAAATTTCATTGCTAAGTGGGACAAAGACCAAAGTTATTATGAAATTATTCCTATTAACCTAGAGGCCACTATTAATGGTGGAACTTACAAGAAATAATATTCACAAGAAGATAGAGAATAATTCAAAAAAGACATAGACAAGATTCTTAAGCTAGGCATTGTTAGAGAAAGTAAAAGTAGACATAATAGCCTTGCCTTCTACGTTCAAAATGAGTCTGAACGAAAAAGAGAAAAAAGACGTATGGTCATAAACTATAGACACCTTAATAAGAATTATGAATTCGATTCTTATAAGATACAAGACAAGAAAAATTAAATAACTTGATTAAAGACATAATTATATTCAGTAAGTTTGATTATAAGTCAAGCATCTGGCAAATTAAGATGCACCCGGACAATATAACTTAGACAACCTTTAGCATGCCCCAAGAAAAATATGAATGGTTAGTTATGCCACTTGGATACTTGAATGCCCCATAAGTATTTTAAAGAATAATGGATAACATTTTTAGACCATACCCAGAATTTTGTCTTACTTACATAGATGATATTCTTGTAGCTAGCAAAACTGTATCAGAACATGTAGACCATCTTAAAAAGATTATTTTAGAATTAGATTAACATGGAATTGTTATTTCTGCAAAGAAAATGCAATTATTCCAAACTAAAATAGACTTTGTGGGAATGCATATTAATAAAGGAAAATTATCCTTAGCAGAATACATAGCCAAGGAGATTCTTAAATTTCCAAACCAAATTAGAGATAGAAAATAATTACAATCATTTTTAGGATTGCTTAATTATGCTGCAGACTTTATTAAGAACCTTGGTTCAAAAAGACAAATCTTAACAACCAAATTAAAAGTAACAAATAAGACTAATCCTTTCAAATGGACTAAATGTGATTTTGAAGTAATAAAACAAATCAAAGAAGCAATCAAGAATATTCCTCTACTTGAACTGCCTAATGCTGAAGACCAACTTATAATAGAAACAAATGCCTCTGATAAACAATAGGGAGCAGTGTACTTTGCCATTGATCATCAAACTAAAAAGAAAAACTTTGTAGATATAGTGTGGAACTTTTACTGATCCAGAAACAAGATATGCAACAGCCTATGAAAAAGAAGTTTTAGCTATAGTTTGGGTTAGAGAAAAATATATGTTTTTTCTTAGACCTTAGCATTTTATTATTTATAATAATTCATCTTATGCAGTAAAATTTAGAGAATTAGACTTATCAAAATCAAGAACCAATAGACTAATCAGATGGCAACAATTGCTTGGTGGATATGATTCTCTGTTATTCATATAAAAGGAAGTAAAAACACCATACCAAACATTATATCTAGAGAGCCCATGTTTGGTAACACCAATATTATTTCTTGTTTTACGAAAACATATTTAAACATCATGAGTTCCTCCGAAACCAATAGACTGAACATAGAACTATCTTAGATGCGTAAGACCAAATACTGATATAACGAAAAAACAGACTTAGACTCATATCCAAGAAACTCAAGAAAGACCAGTTCTGGAAAACTTTGATGATATTCTTATTCCTCCGAAAAAATTAAAAAATGAAATTGTTGCCCATAATAGATGCTATATGGTGGAATGTAAAGAATAGAGTATGGATAGAATTTAAACAGAATTTGGTAGCCATTGCCAGATTCATGAGAACTCAAAGATTTGCAGTTACTTAACTCAGTAGTACTGCTATTCCTAGACCTCAGACTCAGACCTATGCTTAGACTCTTGGAGATACTTTCAAAGCTACACCTGTTGATGATTTTTATTATCAACAAAAGAATTTTAAGACTAAGATTGTTATACCATTTGGTAATAATAATCTTCTATTTTCAGAAGACTGTCAGAAAGAGGGTGATAGCATTATTGATCATTTTAATATGTTATTAAATGAGATTAATGGAGATGTCTTGATAATTAGTGGCTTCTTCAAGGATGTTCAAAAAATTTATCTTTTTGGAGAAACAGAGATGGCTCATATAACTCTTGTAGAGTATGGGTTCATTGAACTCATCCAAATTCAGACTGTAGAAGACTCTATTACTCTTGGAAAAATTATACATGAGTATGCCAAGAAGATTTTTTTTTTTCCTTATTTGCTAGAATTTATCAGATTCCTTCGAGTTCTTGCAGGGGAAAAATTTGAAGGATTTAGAATTATTAGATTTTCATCTTTTGCATTTGAAGACTTTGAGATCCTTTCTGAAGATGATACTAAAGACCTATCTGTTGACAAGTCAAATTCCAGATTGCCCAAGCCATGGAAATAATTGAAATTATGGAGTTACTCACTAGCCAAGAAAGGCGGTATATTGGATACCATAAGGCATATTTAATTATCCACACCCAGGAAGGAATCCAAAGAAATGGTAGAGGTATCTTTACCAGCCAGCAATAGAGTGGTGGGACTCATTGATGAGTACTTTGGAAATAATAAAGCTCCACAAAGCAGAAAAGTAAAAGAAAATAAAGACGGGACAGAGAAGGGCCCCTCTTTATTCACATAATTATTAAAGACCGAAAACGTTTTATGTGCACGACTGAATTGTTGCAAGACGACAAAGATGCTTTTTGTAAAGCAAAAAGAGACCCGGATAGAATGATTGAAAGGCGCTAAATTTGCTTTATCTTTATAGACTTTAATAATTATATTTCTTTCACCAGTTTGCTTTTCGCAGCCGGTCACTAGTCACTTGTAAATTCCCTTAATATATAAAAGGGAGAGTTTGTATGTTGTAAGAGGGAGGAAAAATAGAGAGTGGGAGAGGTAGTAAAAGAGAGAGTAATTTGTGTAAATTAATATGCAAATTAGTGAGTAAACCTATTATAGTTAGGGAAAAGGTGAGAGTTGTATTTACTAATGTGATGCAATAAAAGTATTTTCTTTTCCAAAAATTCTGTTTTGTTACGTTGTTATTACTCCCCAAACATCTCTAACTTTCTGTTCATTGAGGATTATTGTGTGGAACCTCTAGTGTAGCACGTAGGTGTTATACTGTTGAACCGTCGTCAGGTGCCGATTTGCCGTTAACTGTTAACTAGGTGGGCGTTAGGCGTGGTGGCGTACAAGCAAGAAACGAGTCCAACGCCAACGGAGGATTCAAGTGCGACACATAAAAAGAAAGTTACAGGAGGTACAGACCTGAGAAGGATAGTAACAAAATAAAGAGACAAAGGGAAGAAGATAAAGTAATTGCAGACCATAAGTAAGGTATAAACTCAAACCAAACCCCTAGCTATTTCAAAAAATTATTATTACAAATAATTGTATAAGCCTTTAAATTACTACAAACTTTTTAGCATTTGTTAATCAATCAAATCCAGACTTAACAAGAGAAATCCACGAGTGGACTCTCTCAGATCCCAAAGGAAGACTACTCATAGAAACTGCTTTAATATACGCAGGAGGTACTTACAAATGCATAGATCAAATTATTGAATGGTTAACACGCGAAGTACTTAGAATATAAATAGTTAGATTATAGAGCCGTGATCTCTTTAAGCAAGACTTAAGAATTGAAGATTTTGCAGAAGAACTTTTAAAACTAGAAAAGTATCAAGAATATAGGGTTGTGCAAAAAAATCGCCAACCCGGAGAATCGAACCAAATCGACCTCAATGGTTCGGGTAGGGTCATTTTTTTACTTATGAGTTGGTTCTGGTTCTTAAACAAAAAATTATTGCAGTCGGTTCGGTTCGGTTCTCGGATTGGTTTGTAAACCGAATCGAACTGAACTCAAAATCGAAACAAAAAATCAAACCTAGAACCGGTAATTAGAACCGAAGTTAGAATCGGACTTTTTAGTCATTCCTTTAATATTTTTATATCTAACGAAGGTAGTTTTTTTTTTTTCATTTCCACCTTAGCGGGTGTCTCTCTCATCTTCTCTCTCACCTTAGACGCAGTTGTCTCTCGTATTCTCTCTCACCTTAGCAGTAGCTTTCGTCTTCTCTTAGTCTCAGGTATAAAATTTTCTCTCATTTTCTCTATATCTCTTCTCTCGTGTTCTCGTCTTCGCTCATCTTCCCTCAAATTGCAAGAGACGAGATGGTAACATTTGCGATTTGAGGTTTTTCCCACAAATTGCAATAAACGACTTTGATGGTTTGATATTTGAATACACAAGTCATTGTTGTAGTTGTAGACAATCAGATGTCAGTTACGTTTCTTTTTCGGGCTGAAGTTTATTTGATGGTATTGTTACGTTTTGATGGTACTTCTTTGCTTGTATTATGTTTGAAAATTACGTTTTGATGGTGCTACTCTGCTTATATTTCAAAATTACGTCTTAAAATCTTGTAATTTTATAAAAGACTATTTCTTCCCTTCAGCTATTTAGCCGCCCATATTACGTTTTAGATTTTCAGACATCAAATCCTGCTCTAATTTTTTCTGTTTCCAACGTATATGATTTTTTCTATTATATTTCTCAACATCCGTTTACGATTTTTGTAGTTACCAACATGTATCATTTTTTCTGTTACACAATAATTTTTAGGTTTCAATCACAATGTTTTTGAGACACTCTATTTAATTTAATGCATTTTATTCTATAATGTTGGGATGTCCTATTTAATTTCATGTAATTTAGTCTATTTAACTAATGCTTAAATCCCCAATGAATAGGAACCTAAAATCTCGAGACATAATGGTAGAATAGGGTCCAATAAGAGATTTATCTTTAGAAAAAGTTCCTAAAGATAAATTGTCTAGATGTTTTTCTTCATTACATTACACCTGTTTTTTTACCAAATGAGGATAAGGATGATGGAACATGGCTCGTGTATTTAAAGGATGCGAATATAGTTTTTTTTTGTGAATTGTTTAAAAAAGGCCACAAAAGAGGTGGTCAATTAGCAAATGAAGGATATACTGATTAAAGGTATCTCAGTTTTAGACTTAAAGAACATGAAACACGTAATGAACATCTCAATAACATGATTGATTGGTTTTATTTGCGTAATAGATTGGAGAAAAATGAAACAATTAATAAACATATATAAGACCATATTAACAATGAAAGAGAACATTGGAAAGGAATCTTAGAAAGAATAATTTCTCTTGTGCAATTTTTAGCTAAAAATAATTTGGCATTTCGTGGACAAATGAGAGGCTTTCTGAAAATAGTAACGAAAACTTTTTAGGCCTAATTGAAACAATTGTAAAGTGGGATCCATCAATGAAAGAACATGTAAACTGTATTGAAAATGAAAAAAATCATCATCATCATTTTGGTTATAAAATTCAAAATGAGGTTATACTTATGTTAGCTTCCGAAGTAAAAGGAACGATCTTTAAGAAAATTAAACAAGCAAAATATTTTTCTATAATACTTGATTGTACTCAAGATTCAAGTCATGATGGACAAACGTCTTTGATATTACGATGTGTAGATGTTTTCAATAGTCAATAAGAATAGAAGAATAATTTATAGAATTTTTAAAAGTGGATGAAACAACGGGACAACGTCTTTTTAATGAATTAGAAAAAGTTATAAAAATTAATAATATAGATATTAAGGATGTTAGAGGACAATGATATGATAACTGATCAAACATGCAAGGTAAGAATCAATGTGTCCAAAAAAATTATTAGATAAAAATCATATATCATTTTACACTCTACGTGGTTGTCACAGTCTTAATTTAACAATTTGGGATATGGCAAATTATTGTGGTAAAAAAAAAGATTTCTTTTGGATTGTACAATCCATTTACAAATTATTTGCTAGTTCTACAAAACGTTGGCAGATTTTAAAAGACAATGTTAAAATTAGTGTAAAGTCATTATCTGCTACACGATGAGAAAGTCGCATTGAAGCTATTAAAGCTATTAGATTTCAAGCTCCGGATTTAAGAGAGACTTTAATACAAGTTGGAGATATTGATAATGAATCAGACATACGAATTCAAGCTAAATCATTAGCAGAAAATTATCTTGCGTGCAATTAATTTGATTAGCAAAAACTTACAATCTAAAGACATGCTTATTGATATTGCAATTGAACAATTAGGAGGGTTGATTACTTTTTTTTTAAAATACAGAGAAACTGGGTTCATAGATGTGATGAATACTACTAAAGAAATTTGTATTGAAATGTAAATTGATCTTATTTTTACTGTAACACGTCAAATTCATATGAAGAGACCTTTTGATGAGATTGCTAATGAGGAGAATACACAATCACTCGAAGACTCTTTTAGAATTAATTATCTTCTCCATATAGTAGATGAAGTTATTGAGTTATTAAAGAGGAGGTTTGATCAATTCAAATAATATGAGAAAAATTTGAATTTTTATTTTGTTCAGAGAAGTTAAATTCCTTAGATGACACCAAGTTGAAAAAAAATATTATGATAATCTTAAAACAATTCTAAAACTTGAAACTTATTCTGATCTTAATGGGAAAGATTTTTTGAAGAAATTAAAGTTTTGCTAGATATATTACCAAAAGAAACAAAAATGACAATCAAGATACTAAATTTAAAAAAAACACTTAATTGTTTTTCAAATTCACTTATTACTTATAAAATTCTATTGACCATACCACGATCAACTATAAAAAAAGGGGTTAAACTACTTAGCTAGGGGTGAAAAAATGGATCAACGGGTCATGTTTTTACACGACACGATAAGAAACCAGTGGACCCGAACACGACACGATAACTATTTTTTTCTTTAATCCGAACACGACACGATATGATAACACGATAAATAAATATGATTCAATTGGACACGATTAAACTCAACCCAACACGAGATGATTGGACATGATTAGACCAGTTAGTAAGGAAATAAAAAAAGGGGCTTTTACGGTCTAGTCCTTGGACTGACAATTTTGTACAAAAAAACCAGGCCCAACAAATATTAAACGATTAGGTCCAACATATAAATACCTCAAAATTAAAACAAACACGCACTATTCAGAAATCGAAGCGCAAAAAATAATGTATTCTCTCTTGAATCAAAACCTTAATCGTACCATCTCTTCGATCAAAACCCCAAAACGAATCTATTTCTCAATCAAATTTTGGTCAACAACAACATATAAATACTCCTGATCGAAGCTTTAAAAACTCTGTTCGATCAAAACCCTAACTCTCTTCGATTAAAACCCTAGCTCTCTTCGATCAAACCCTAATCGTTGAAGTTCTACATTTTACATTCTAAATCAAATTCTTCCAAACACCACTAACAAGTATGTATACATTCTCTTATCACCTTTTTGTCCTTGTGTATTTTGTGTTCTCATTTGTATAAATTTGTAGACACATGGACTAATGAAATCACATTCTTCTTCTTCATGATATGTATTTCATCATATATTTGTTTCCTTCATTTTAATTGCAAAACACACTTTTTGCATGTTAGATATATGTATTTCATCATTGTACTTTTCCTCCTGTATACAACATTTATCGAGGATTTATCAAGAACTAGGAATATATACATGATTGGAATATGTACATGTACAATCCCTGTGTTGCGTGTACTATGTGTATTTTGCATGTACTATAAAAAAGTACACGTAAAATACACAGATTACACGCACATTAAAATTGAATTTCTCAATTCATTATGCGTGTACTTCTATGTTTTATACGTGTACTCTATAAAATATTTATTTCAAATCCATATTTGATCAATCCTATGTTATTTTGGTCCACGCCAGCGGCATTTGAATGATATTCCATGAGTTTGTAAGAAGTATTATTATTTTGTTAATATTTAGGAGTGTTTTTTGTCCGCGCCAGCTGCATTTGAATGATATGTTATTAGCTAATCATTAGTATTATTGCGTGTACTTTTTCATTTTTTGCGTGTATTTTGTTGAAAGTACACGCAAAAAATTCAAAAAGTACACGCACATTGAAATTCAATTTGTTCAATCTAATATCCATGTACTAATGTGTATCATGAGTGTACTATTTTGTATTGTTGTGTTATTATTTAGGAATCATACGATCAAGCATGTTCAACTACAAAACTGCTGCTTACACGTTCGGAGATCTTAACAATACAAAACCTTTCACATTGATAGTCAATAGTACTAATGATGATGAAATTCATTTTCTCCTTCGCATCAATGATAGAGCTAAAATGTTACTTGGTTTCTACTACTACTATGAAGACATTTACTGCACTTTTGATGTGCAACAGCTTCAAGTAACTAAATCGAAAGCGAAGGATTTAGCTAAACGAATTGAGCAGTATTGCTTAAGGGGTTTTGATAATGTTGGATCTTTTAGTATTCAGCTATTGTATCACTTCTTTACTGAATATGTTAGGAGTAGAGAATCTTGGTTTTTGACTTGTCGAATAACCTCTGTTAGGTATTACCATGAAACTGACGATATATATTATCGCCTTTAACATGTATTTTGTTGAGACTTGTATAAATTATTTGTGAGAATTTTGCATGTACTTTTATTAAATACGCTTGCATTTTATTATTTTAGTCTATGTTTTATTCTAATTCGCATGTATTTTATTTTTTGTACATATCATTATAGGTTAGTAATTTAAATTTTGTTTATAGATCAATATAATGGGGATGAAGATGAAGACAAGAAGAGGAAAGAAACAAAAAAAGAGCAGTTCTGATGAAAGTTCTTCATCCAGTTCTAGTTCTAGTTCTATTGTGGCATTGAAATCTAAACGTCCTGCAAAGAAGAATGACCAATATTGGTCAAATATTGTCAGCTTTCTCCATGATTTGCATCAGATTAAAGATAAAATAAACAATAGCCATATTGAACTTCTTAAGAAGACTCCATTTTGGGAGCTTTTCAATGCCTACTACAGTAAGAAAGTAGTAGAAGTGGACCATAAGAAGACGGATAAAAATATTTTATCAATTATCGAGCTGTACAATACGGAAACCAAAAGTTTCCATATGAAGAGTAGGATTCCAATAATGCCAATAGATATAAGTGAAATATTTGGCATACCCCTGGTTGAGGGTTTAAAATCAATAGAATTGAAAAAGGGACCGAATACTGCTAAAAAATCTGGATTACAAGCACGATACTTCGCAAAAAGAATAGGAAAGTCAGAAATATTGAATGGTTTGAAGAAATCAGTTGAATTGGAGACAGATGAAGGAATTGCTAATTTTGTTAAAATCGTCTGTCTCCACTTCTTGAACACGTTGTTTTTCTCCAACTCAAACTTCAGCCTTGGAGAATTTTGGTTGAAATACATCGACGATATTGAGGAAATGAATAAGTATGATTGGGCATCTGCTGTGCATCAATTTCTCATACATTCACTTGACAAATCAGCAAGTTCAAAACCTAGCACAGTTACTGGATGTGTCATTTTCCTACTGGTGAGCAAAAAAACATCCTGATATTTCAAAATTTACATACCAATACTCACGTGTATTTTGAAAATACACGTGACATTTTCACTTGTATTTTAAAAATACACGTTTATTTTAACGTGTATTTTCAAAATACACTTGATATTCCTGATATTTCAAAATTTACATACCAATACTTACCTGTACTTTGAAAATATTACGTGTATTTTCAAAATACACGTGATATTTTCTCTTGTTCTTTCAAAATACACTTGATATTTAACGTGTATGTTGAAAATACACGTCTTATATCACGTGTATTTTGAAAATACACGTCTTAATCACGTGTATTTTGAAAATACACGTCTTATATCACGTGAAAATACACTTGTATTTTACAAAGTACACATGCACTATGTTTTGTAAATATAACCAGTGTACTTTCAAAATATTCTTGTTATATTTTCTGTCAATATTATAAATGTACTTTAGAAAGTACACGTGAACTTATATTGACAAAGTACATGTTAAATTTGTAAAAATTACGTGTACTTTCAATATACAATTGTAAGATTTGTAAAGTACACGTTTAATTTTGCGTGTATTTTGAACAAATCACTTGTACTTTTCATTATGAATCCCTAGGTAATACAAGTATTAAATTCTTTTTGTTTTTGTATGATCACAGTATTGGGCATGTGAGAAATTTGAAATTATTTCTCCTGTTGAAGAATTTAAAGAAAATACTCCAAAATTCCTGAAGTGGAAATTGTCGTCTTTGAAACAATGGTTTGTGAAGAATGACATCGCAACAACAACTTTGAAGCAGGCTACAAATAAACCAGCTTGTAAGGACAGTCCTGTACAAATGGAATCTCAGTTTGAAGGGACAAGTTAATCTTTGAACATATCTACAGAAAGTCCTATACATGCTGATTCATCATAAAAAAAAGTTACTAAAGATTATAATGACAATGAGTTTTCACATGGTTGGAATATTCCCCTTAAAAATATTATGACTCCAAAGAAAAAGAAGGGAAAAGATCAACCAAAGGTTAATTTGGAAGAACAAATTGTTGTTTTGAAAAGGGAATTCTTGGAAAAAAAATAACCAACTATCTAAAGCAACTAAAGACATTAATGGTGCACTTGAGAAGGTGACCTCTTTGGAGGTGGAGAGTGCCATTTTGAATGTACAGTTGCAGGTAGATCGTGATTCACTTTTTGAAGCCCATGAGGAAATGAAGAAGTTAAAGGTGGAGAATTCCAACCTTTTGAAGGAAAAAGAGTTATTAAATAAGTTGGAGGTAGAAAATGCCCAACTAGTTGAGTTAAACAATTCTTTAAAGGAAAAGCTTGATCAAGTCACAATGAGTGACTCAGATATTATTAAAGAATTGGATGAATCATTGAAAAAAGAGACAGAATCAACACGAATTTTGAAACAAAAAAATAGATATATGTCTATGAGTAATGAAGATCTAAAAAAAGTATGATGATACATTGCAACAATGGAAAGATGCTGACATATAAAAGATGACATTGAGGCAGAATCTTGAGGATTCAGAATTGAAAAAAACTCAACAGGTACTTTTGAATGCAGAGTACACGCAGTTTTCCTAAAGTACACGCAGTTTTCCTAATGTACATGCAGTTTTCCCAAAGTACACGCAGTTTTCTCAAAATACACGCAGTTTTATTTCATAGTATTTTTAATACAGTTTTTCTAAAGTACACGAAGTTTTCCTAAAGTACACGTTTAAAGTACACGCAGTTTTTCCAAAGTACACGCAGTTTTCCCAAAATACACGCAGTTTTATTTCATAGTATTTTTAATGCAGTTTTATTTGATATTAGAAATAATGCAGAGTACATGCATTATTTTATTAAAAATAATGCAGTTTTATTCAAGTATTGCTTATAATGTAACATTCTTTTTGTATAACAGGAAAACAATAATAAAATCCTTAATGACGAAATTTCGGAGTTGAAGAAAATGCTTGAAGAATCAAAATTGAAAAAAACTAACCAGGAATCTATAAAATACAATAGATATATAGTACACGCTTTACTTTCTAAAGTAAACGTAAATTATGTTGAAAGTACACGTGTATATTATAAAGTTTATAATATACACGTATATTATAATAGATGCGTGTATATTATAAAATACACGCATGTATTAAAATACAGGCGTGTACTTTATAAAATACACGTAAGAGAAAATGAATCATTGTTTAAAAAAATGCTTACAATCCAACATTCCTTGTTAAATATATCAGGAAAACATTAATAAACAACTCATGGACGAAATTTCGAGTTTGAAGATTGAACTAACCTCAAAGACAGTTCAGGGTAGGGGTGCACATGGTTCGGTTTGGATCGATTTTGGTACTAATCCGAGAACCGAACCGACCTGGGTCGGTTCCAAATTTTTGGAACCGGAACTGAACCGACTTTAATACAGAACCGAACCAAACCGAACCAGCGGTTCCCGGATCGGATCGGATCGATTTTCGGTTCCAAAATCATATTTCATAACTACTTTTTTTTAAGATTAATGTGTTTCATAACTAATTTTTTTAAGGTCAAAATTAATTTTGACCTTAATAACTTAAGTTAGAAACTCAAATAATCACAAAAATATAAATTACAAGTGTTAAATATATTAAATAAATATATATATGTAATTATAAATCAGTTCGGTCCCGGATTGGTTCGGATCGGATCGGTTTTCGGATCGGATTGGGTTTTTTTACCCTGGAACCGAGAACTAAACCGATGTATCGGTTTTTTTTCAAACCGGAACTGAACCATTGAGCAAAAAAACCGATCCAAACCGAACCAATGCAGTCAGTTTGGTTTGATTTATCGAATTTTCGATTTCGATGTGCACCCCTAGTTCAGGGCACCCCCAAAATATCCAAAACAAAAGGACCTCTTACTAGAGGGCAGAAGAAAAAAAAAAGCTAACAGCGAAACCGAAAAGCATGAACCAATTAAGAAACAAAAAGAGTCAAAGCTGAGAAAAGGTCGTCTAACAATAGCTGAACAAATGAAAGAAACTCACTTCAAGCTTGAAGCAATTGAAGTATACAAATATCTCGATGAAGCTTCAAAGAAAAAGATTGAACAGTTTATTCAAAAGGCTGAGCCAAGGTAAAGTTCATTGTTTTATGATTTATCACTTCGCTAATTTATATTTTTTTTTTGGGGGGGGGGCAAAAGAATAAGGTTATTATTATTATACAATTCTTATTGATTATATAAAATGCAGGGAATTTATTTTCCAAGGACTGGTTTCGTATGTCCCATGGGAAGATTTTGTTGAAGTCCTCAACAATCAAGAAATTTCAAGCCAAGTATGTAGTCCAAATATTAGACATCCATTAAATTTCAACATTATTATTTCCTCACCATTTTATATTGTGTGAAACAGATAATACTTGCCTTTAGTGAAGTATTGAGGTTTAAATTGTCAGAGGAAGGGCTCTCTTACTCACACACTTTTTCTGATTATTGTTGGGTAAGTACAATTAAACCGAAAGTTTTGAGAAATAAAATTTCAGTTTTTTTTTATTAACACAATGTCTATAATTTTTATTCAGATATAAGCTTGTAGCACAAATGAAGTCAATATGAAAGGGGAGTTATACAGAGATTTATTTGAATACTTAGGCACTTGTAATAATTTGTTCATTGTACTAAGACATAGTGTAGGACATTTCACATTACTTGTGATATACAAAAAAGAAAATAAAGTGGTCCACATGGATTCCCTTCGACCGAACGACAAGGAAAAAAACACAACATTCTTCGATGATGCAAAAAAATTGGTTAGTGCCTAAACTTAATTAGTAATGTTACTTGTACTTATATTATACACGTGTACACGTGTATAATATAATGCGTGTACTTTGTATTAGTTTCACATAATTACCCAGATTATCAAAGTACACGCATCATATTTTAAAATACACATGAAATGAAAAAATAAAATATGCGTGTACTTTAATATTATGCGTGTACTTTTAACTCATTAGGCAAAGTACACGCATCATATTTTAAAATACACGTGATATGAAAAAATAAAATATGTGTGTACTTTAATATTATGCGTGTACTTTTCACTCTTTAATCTTCATATACTCTTTTATTTGTATACACTAAATATTTGTCTTCTTAACAATTTTTTGTCTTCCAAAAAACACCGTGCCTATTGAAGATTGAAGCAGAAACAATGAAAAATAATGGTTTCAAAATTCAGAGGAAGTTTGATGAAGGTACACCAAATGAGTTTACATTGGATGATGATCCATTGACAGAGCAAGAAAAAAGGACAGTAGATTTCTTACTCGAAAGTGATCTCAAATTTGACCTAATAAGAAATCATAAATGCCCTAAACAATATAATGGGTAAGAAAAACTTCATTTCTAAAAATTACTAATTTGTATCTTTTCAAAAAATTTCATTCACATCATACTAATTTGTATATTTGTTTTATTTTAATTCCAGGGTTGACTGTGGGGTGTTCTGCATGTACTACATTTAACAAATAAGCAGAAACAAGTAAATGCAAAAATTATTTCAAGACCCTGACATGCTAAAACAAAGAGCATATGTACTCGGGAAAATTCTTCTATCAAAATATTTCTTCCCCCGAAAGAAGAAAAAACTTCTATAAATTGTGATTCAAATACAAAACATATTTGTAATTTGTTTTGTGTTATATTTGTTATTGTTTACAATATTTATTACACTAAAATAATTTTTTTCCGCTGTCGCGGACTTTAATCCACGTAAGGTTTATACAAACAATGCACCTGAGTGTTATGAAACAATGTACAAGAAGTTTTCACGAAAAATACAAATGATAATTACTAAGTACACCAATGAATTCTTCAAAGTACACGCATTTTTACTAAAGTACACACACTAGTTAATATAATAAATTTTTATTATTTTAATTGAAAACTACTTTGAAGAATTCATTCGGGACACAATAACCAAAATCAATTTATTACGCTCAACTACTCACTTCCCAACTACTTCTGGTCAAGAAATAAATAACTTTAACATTTCCTATAAAAGAGTAATATTTGTTCCTTTCTTAACCATTACATCTAGGGTAAAGATAACATAATGGCTATTCCAGCAGAAAATTTGCGAGAAACTCTTGAGAGAGATGAAAGAAATAAAACAAAAATAAGGCAAATTGAGGAAAATATTTCCTCATATGAAACTGCCTTTGAGCAGTTTCAAACATATGTGAGGGAAGGCTATTCTAGACTTCCACCCAATCCCATAGATTTATTTGATGTGGATGAGGACCTTCCTCAAACACATGAAGACCTCATGTCTTTCTATACACAAGAAGTTTCCATGAAAATCGTCAAGCTGAAGGAGAAGAAGGCTCTCCATGAAGGCCTTTTAGCTGTCATAGAATAAGAAATTCGACACTGGTCGAATTTAATTGACTCTCTTCCTGACACCCTAGATGCCTTTGACAAACATTCCTAATAGAAGCCTTCTTTAGTTTTTTCAGCTTTCGTTATTTGAAAAAATTGTACTTTATGTTTTATTTTTAATTAATTTTTTATTTCTTTCATGCATCTGTTCTCAGTTATGTCATACACCAAATATAGTAAAGTACACGTGAACCCTTATAAAAATGATCACGTGTATTGTAAAAAATATAAACATTAATATCATTTCATGTAAAAAAATTGGTATGTCAAAATATGATTGCGTGTATTATAAATTATAATACACGCAAATTTTTATAAAGCACAAACAAGATATTATCCCAAAACATTATATAAATGCGTGTACTCTATATATTACACGTGTACTTTATAAAGTACACGCATAGTCTATAAAGTACACCCTATTGAAATACTTGTATAATAATGCCGCTGACGCGGACCATAATACACATAGGAGTTTAAGAATATGAGTGACCCAAATGTCTTTTATAAAGTACAAGCACATTGTAATGTCCAAAACCATTTTCCAAATAGTACATGCATTTATATACGTATACTTGATAAAATTACATGCAGAATACATAAAGTATATGTATATTGAATTATATTTTTGTCATATCAATATGTGTGTACTTTGCTAAAACATGCATGTACAATTATATTTAAATGCGCGTACTTTAATTATCAATGCGTGTACTTCATAAAGTACACGCACATTTCATCAAGTACATGCATATTATATTTATATTATGCGTGTACTTTAATTATTAATGCATGTACTATAATTATCAATGCGTGTACTTCATAAATATAATATAACATTATATTTATATTATGCGTGTACTTCATGCATGTACATCATAAATGCGTGTATTTTATTAAGTACATTTATATTTAAATGCGTGTACTTTAATTATCAATGCATGTACTTCATAAATATTTAAATGCGTGTACTTATAAGTGTACACTTATATTTAAATGCGTGTACTTATATTTAAGATGCGTGTACTTAATAAGTGTACTTTATTAAGTACACTTATATTTAAATGCATGTACTTTAATTATCAATGCGTGTACTTCATAAATATAATATAATATTATATTTATATTATGCGTGTACTTCATGCATGTACATCATAGAGTACACGCATATTTCATCAAGTTAATCTAAATTAAATGTCATTAATAAAGTACACGCATGCTTTTATAAAGTACACGCATATTGAACTGACCAAATTCATTTTTAAATGCGTGTATTTTATGTACTCTATGTGTACTTAATAAACTACACGCATAGTCTATAAAATACACGCCTATTGAAATACTTGTATAATAATGTCGTTGGTGCGGACCATAATACCCATAGGAGTTTAAGAATATGAGTGACCCAAATGTCTTTTATAAAGTACAAGCACATTGTAATGTCCAAAATCATTTTCCAAATAGTACATGCATTTATATACGTATACTTGATAAAATTACATGCAAAATACATAAAGTACATGTATATTGAATTAAATTTTTGTCATATCAATATGCGTGTACTTTGCTAAAACATTCATGTACACTTATATTTAAATTCGTGTACTTTAATTATCAATGCGTGTACTTCATAAAGTACACGCACATTTCATCAAGTACACGCATATTATATTTATAGTATGTGTGTACTTCATGCATGTACATTAATAAAGTACACGCATGCTTTTATAAAGTACACGCATATTGAACTGACCAAATCCATTTTTAAATGCGTGTACTTTATGTATTCTATATGTACTTAATAAAGTACACGCATATTTCATCAAGTACACGCATCGATAAAATTTCTTTGGACATCAAAATGTGCGTGTACTGTATATAACATGCGTATACAAAGGTAAAGTACACGTGAACATCAGGAAAAATGATCACGTATGTTTTATGAAAAATATGTGTACAGCAACACAAAAAACAAACTAAAAAATGAGACTTAAAAATAAATTACATTCATTTATGTGAAATAAATGGTTTATTAATTAATTTATTCAATCAAATGGTTAAAATGAATGAATTCAACAATTTTAAAAATAGTCAAATGGGTTCTTTACAAGTAGACCTGTAATAACCCGTTTCACTACACCTCGAGCAAGTAACTTCCCTTACTGTATTCTCACCAGAAGCATTTATTCTCTTATTTCATGGCCTGCCTGTCGGTCTCTTAGTCCTTGGTGGAAGGACAAATGAATTTTCAGGAATAGGAATATTTAAGGAAATCAAATCACGAAGAGGAACTATAGGTATCGAGTATGATTTTCTGTAGAAAGATACCTTATAGTACTCCTCAATATAATCATAAATACTGGTCCCTTTCCTCCGCACAACACAAACAACATGAGAACATGGAAAACATCTAATCTGCCAACTCTTACAAGAACAAGTCATTTCTCCTAAGCCAACTGTTGCTCGCACTTCTGAATGAACTTCAAATACATTTTGACTTGAGCAGCTAATAGTCCAATGTCGGCTTTTATTCCAATTTTCATTCAGTAACTTTTGAAAAAAAGGACATAGCTCATTTGTCCAAGTGTCAGACTCAACAAGTTTGTTTGCATTGAAATTCATAATTTTCACTCTCAATTTATCAAGCATATTCATTACTGGTAAATGCCTTTCCTCCAATATCCATGAATTGAATGACTCTGCAACACTGGATGCCATGTCACCATACCGTTTACCAGGGAAATATGCACAGGACAAATTCTCGGGAGGCAAACTATCAATGAAATCGGTAATAGCAGCTCCTCTTTCCTTCTTCAATATTCTTGTGAAATACATCTACTGAGACAGCATATGCACAAGACAGAAAATCTTTAACAATTTTCTTTCGAAATCCAACACAATTCCCACGAATTTTCATTTTTATATTCCCTTGTAAATGATGTATACAGTAGGAATGTGCACACAATGGGAAGACCCTCGAAACAACTTCAAGTAATCTATTATTTCGATCTGATATGAATGTTATGTTTCGATATTGCTCAACTACTACACTATGCAAATTGACAAGAAACCACATCCAGTTATCTTCGGTTTCGGAATCAACAACAGCATATGCAACAGGAAAAAGTCCTGAAATATAAAAATATATCAAAATTAAAATAAATAACATATCCATGTACAACACTTTGTAAATTGATGCTGCTGGCGCAGACCCTAAAACACATGGGAAATATATTATATGTTTAATTTAAATTGTTTGTAAATAACAAGACAAAACATAAAAATGTACCGTACACATAATAGAGATAAAAAGACATGCACGTTTACTTTCCAATCTTTTGCTTGGCTTTATTATTAACAACACTAACATCAACATACACGAATGAAAATGTAACGCACAGGTGAACAAAACAAAAACATTCAAAGGTACTTTACATTTTTAACATGTACTTTGCTTTATTATTTCTAAATAACAACACCTATCATCAAAGTACACGCATAAAAATTAAAAGTACACGTGAAATTAAGAAAAACATTCATGTGTACTTGACATGTACTATCCGTGTACTTTGGTTTCTATTCAACATAACATCATCATCAAAGTACACGCATAAAAATGAAAAGTACACGTGAAATTAACAAAAACATTCACGTGTACTTGACATGTAAAATGCGTGTACTTTACTTAGTATTACACACAACATCATCATCATCATCATCAAAGTACACGCATAAAAATGAAAAGTACACGTAAACTTAACAAAAATATTCACGTGTACTTGACATGTACTATGCGTGTACTTTACTTAGTATTACACATAATAAGACATATCATCAAAATACACGCAGAAAAATGAAAAGTACACGTGAAATAAAACAAATACCTTAAAAGGTATTTTATATTTTTATGCTTGTATTTTGATGATATGGAATGAAACAAACAAAATGTCAGTGCAATACACAAAATAAAATATTTACAATTAATTTACCTTGTTCCACGGTAACGGCTCTTCAAAAAGGCACCATCAAGAAATAAAACAGGTCTGCAGTATTGAAATCCATAAATACATCCTCTAAACATTACAAATATTCTCTTGATTTTTTTACTCTCATGTTCCACGTCAAGGATGCAATGCGACCCATGATTATACTGCAATAGAAGGTCACGATAATTATTCATTAATGCATAAGAAACCTTTTCATCACCATGTATATCAACAACAGCCATCTCTTTTGCATGTCATGCATGTTGATAAGCTATATCAAGACCATAATTCTTCTTCATATCTCTAACTACATCAATCGGTCTCAATAGCGGGTTATCTCTAAGATCATCAGCTACCAATGTTGAAACCAACTTGGAGGCTATCATTTTGGCTGACGGACTATGAAAGACACCTCTACATGTATGCTCATTATTCATTGCACGTATGTAAAAGTATCTATTTATTGTAGATAATGAAGCATAAATTCTCCACATGCAATTCTCAGTAGTCTTTTTAGAACATTCAGCCGTCACTCGAGTTTTATCATTCTTCAAATACAAATACTTGAACCCAACCTCTACGGTATAATTTCGCAATTTATCCCGAAATTCCACTACACCTCCTTCAAAACACTGCTGCTCATGACTTATATAAGTCTTCCAATCATTCGAAAGATAGACTTTCGACTTACTTGGCTCCACACCTCCAAGATAAAAGTCATTTCCAATGCAACTATTAAAATCATTTGCAGTGCCTGATGATAAAGACTCTAACCTCTGTGTATTTGTGTCACCACTGTCAACCCTCTCAGAACTTATATTACTGCAGTCAACCCCTTCAAAAATTCGATTAGAGCATTCAACCCGTTCACGACATGTATTACATGGAAATGGTAATGAATCAATGACATATATCCAAATGAAATTAACTTTCACGATCAATTGGGACCGCAACATACAACAAACATCGTTGTCACAAACCAACATGAACCGACATTCATCACCAAATGAATACCTCAATGAAAAACTCCCACTTCTCAAATTAGTAAACCTAATACACAACTCATTGCATATGAAATCTAATGAGCTATCTTCAAATATTTCAATACAAGCCATATTATCCAAATAAGAACACCTTGCTATTACAATATTTACCATAATGTCCTGCAGTAAAACAGAGATGAAAAATATTTACTTCAAGGTCAACAATTCTAAAGATGTGTGCAATAATTTAATGCGTGAACTATCAAAATATTTATTTATAATTAATATAAAATTACAGGCACTATTTAAAAACTTATACATGAAGCAATAAAGCACACACATATTTTCAAAAAATCAATCACGTGTACTTTATAAACACCGCGTGTACTTTGAAAACTGATATCGAACTGGTTACTTCCGCTGGTGCGGACCTATATCTATAAGTGATTCAATACCAAATCAAAATCAAGGACTCTTAAAATTAGAATGAAACATCAATAATATTCATTCAGCACATTCAACTAACAATTACAAATATTGATAAATATAACTTATATATGAAGAATCCAAACATAAATGCATAAAAAACACAAAATCAAAACATATACATATATAACATATAAAAATCTATTCAATCACATGAATGAATATTACAATGAGTCTCTTGAATCAAAACAAAGGACATATACTTATTGTAATCGATCGAAAATAGAAAAACCAACTGCTGATAAAGATAAACTTACAAATGATAGAGCCAAGTGATACATGTAGAATCGATTAAGAACACTGTAATCGATTATATGACAGACGGTCAAAACATAAGATTGATGTTATTTTCGATTTCGGAGAATAGTCGTTAGTTGCAGAGAAAACTCCAATAAACGATTAGGTTTATGATTTTTTTAAATTGAGGGTATTTATATGTTGGACCTAATCGTTTAAAATTTGGTTCACCGATTTTTTTGTCCAAAATTATTAGTCCAAAGACTAGACCGTAAAAACCTATTAAAAAAATAGTGGGTCTAAATAGTGGGTTGTTAATGTGTCTAAATGGGGTCAATAGTGGATCTAAATAGGGTATATATCGTGTCCTTAATTGGATCACTATTGGTCAATTTTGTGACAAAAATTGGACATGAACACGACACCCCCCAAGGCACGTCCAAAAACCCATACCAAAACACGAAAGATCGTATCAATTTTGTGTCAATTTCATTTCATTATTTCGTGTCGTTCCCAAAATTATTATCCATAGCCTTGTTATCTATTGAAGTTTTTTAAAATGAAATATTTATTAAAACATAATTAAGTAACTATTTGTCGATTGCCCGTTCTTTTTATTTATGTCAAAATTTTAAAATAATTTTTGAATGCGAGATGTACCTACAATGATACGACCGACTGTGAATATCCAAAGAATGATGGCGTGTAGGGCCGTCAGTATATAAAGAAAAGAGCGTAAAGTCCAATTATAGCATCAGTTTGCGTGTGTTTCCTCTACAAAGCCCATAGAAGTCCATTAGATCGGGGCCACGTGTACGTGCATAATTTAAGCGGCCATTTGAAGCGGGACATAATCCAACGGCGCAGAAACTCGCGTCATACCAAAGCCATAAAATACACTGTACCGAATATAAAACCTAAAACCCCTCTCCCCCAATATTCATTCAAAATTCTCAGCCTCCTCTCATTCTCATACCCACACTTGTCCAACATTCAAAAAACCTGAATGGTAATCTCTATCGCCCATTATTCTTTTTTATGTCAGTTAGGGTTAGGTTTTTGTAGATGGATCTGTTGTATTTATTTAGTGTTTGTATATGTGCAGGCGCTCCCTAACCAACAGACCGTGGATTACCCAAGCTTCAAGCTTGTCATCGTTGGCGATGGTGGCACTGGTATATATTTTTTTGTTTTCCATCTCTGATTTGGTTTCGATCTGATTTTGTAAGTGTTGATTGTTAATTTAGTCATGTTTGAAATGGTGCAGGAAAAACTACATTTGTTAAACGCCATCTTACCGGAGAGTTTGAGAAGAAATATGAACGTAAGCTATATCAATTTGTCTATGTTTTGTGTGTGATTTAGTTAAAGTGAAATCTGAAGGGGAGGAGAGTGTGATTTGCAGCAACTATTGGGGTTGAAGTGCATCCATTGGATTTCTTCACCAACTGTGGAAAGATACGGTTCTATTGTTGGGATACTGCCGGGCAAGAGAAGTTTGGGGGACTTAGAGATGGCTATTAGTAAGTTTTCCATCACATGTAAATATTTGATTGTTATGTTGTGTACCTATATTTCCATAGATGTGTTATTAGGTCTGAATGGGGCATGGTATCTATAAGATTAGATGTTTAAATTTGTAATTTCATTAATTTTAGGCGGGGAATATGGTGAAAAGTGAAGATTCAGTAAGACAGACTAAAGAAAGATTGGCAATAAATTGAAATTGGTCTAGAAATGTAATGTAAAAGAGAGTGCAAGTAGTTTTTGATATAAAAGAACTTACCTTTGGCTCAATCATGGACAAGGTGGTGTAAAAGTTTTATGCTGAGAAAACCACATTTTAATCTGATAGGCTAGTACCGGGTTAGTACGGGTACTATTTTATTTGTTTGTATTATGGGGTAGGTCCCGCGAGGGCACAAGCTATTTAAATGTGTCCGGTACTAAGTACCGGTAGTCGGTGTCAGGTCAGTGCTGCTTTGAGTGGACAGCTTATAAATAGCTGGGTCACTGTGAAACAGGTCTTGCATCACCCTAGTCAGCATGGATCTTACTAGTGCTTCTAAGATTGATAGAGTGATAGATACATGATACTTTTGTATTTTGGGTTTTACTCCAACTTAAACATCCCATTGAAGGTTTTCACTATTGGAAGGATTATCCTTGATATACAATTTTTCTGTGTTAAATTCTTTCCAAGTATGACATGTGGGGTGAAAATTATCCTGTAAGTGGATTGTAGCGCTGATATAGTGAAATAGCTACCATTAATAAATATGTTCGAACATATGATATGATTCTTATTATGTATGCTTCTTTTTATCGTTGTACTCTGTAGTCACTGATCTTGTATGTCAGTTAGAAGAATAGATTACCAAGTATTCTTGTTAACGAATGGGACATTTATGTGTGTGTTCAACTTGAAAGTTAAAATGCATTTGTCATGTTTTCCATTAACCTAAGCTTAATTGCTATCTGCAACAGGTACTTTTAAATTAAAATTTCTGCCTACCAGTTCATAAGCGATTATTATGTTTTCTATGTTACACACATCAGCATTAATGTTGTAAAATTTAACTTGCTCTGCAGTATTCATGGACAATGTGCCATTATAATGTTTGATGTGACTGCACGGTTGACCTACAAGAATGTTCCTACTTGGCATCGGGATCTCTGCAGGTTTATTTGATAAGCCTTGAATATTTTTATTTGATAATTATGATCAATGATTTACTACAGAGCAAGTTAAATTCCATCTACTGTCAAGGCTTATGTGACTTCCATCTACTGTCAATATTAGGGTGTGTGAGAATATTCCAATTGTGTTATGTGGGAACAAGGTGGATGTCAAGAATAGGCAGGTGAAAGCAAAGCAGGTCACTTTCCATAGAAAGAAGAACCTTCAATACTATGAGATTTCAGCTAAGAGCAACTACAACTTTGAGAAACCTTTCCTATATCTTGCAAGAAAACTAGCTGGGTAATACTCTCCTTTGATTTCGGAATTTACTTTTTGGCTGCTTCCATTCATCACAGTTCTATGTACTAGGGGTGGTAATTAATTAATTATTCAACTTTGCAGGGATGCTAACCTCCACTTTGTTGAGTCACCTGCTCTTGCTCCTCCAGAGGTTCAAATTGACATGGCTGCACAACAACAGTAAGTGGGCATGAAACTTCAAAAGAAATGAGATAAGAAGAGTGTTGATCTTTAAAGAAATTGACATCAAGCCCTTCTTTCCGTTGACATTTTTGATGACAATCTTGCCCACTTTTATGGGAGGCAATTAAATAATCACACGGGACTAAATATCGAAGGTCCCCTATATTAGCTTTTTAGGCTTTCGTCCTACTTTGAAAGTTTTAATTGTCACCCAACCCTTGCAACGTCGCATGAACTTTTTAACCACTAGTACTGGATTAGTTTTTTTTTTCGTAATTCAAATTTTCATCATTTAAAAACCTAGTCCGCCTGATCCGGGGTCATATATAAGGGGTGGAGGAGATATACAGAATAATGACATTTCAAAACAAGAATATACAGAGTTATGCTGAACAAGAGGAAAGGCCCCATTAATGTACCCACGTGGAAAATCAAGATAAGCAAATCATCAATAAACTAAGAAAAAGAGGAAAGGGGAAAAGCTGGAAGTGGGGAGCATTTTGTATTATTAGGTCGAACTAGGCTGGTGAATATCTAACTGAGTTTGCTCTAATTTTTGTTGCAGGCATGAAGCCGAGTTACTTGCAGCAGCAGCACAACCTCTTCCTGATGATGATGATGATGCGTTTGACTAGATGGAAGAGCTTTCTTCTATCAGATTCTTTAGGCAGTAGTGAGCCCTGCTGCAGGTCATGGTCTCTTAGGGGCTATATATGATGCTTCAACTCATGCACTTTTCTCTCCCTTTCACTGGTTTTGGTTTCGGTGGCTGAAACACCAGGCTGTAGTTTAATCTTTTTTACTTTGTTGCCTCCCGCAAGTTCTCTCTATGTATGTACTATGATTGATACATACTGATATTTTCTTGTTACCATCTATTATCTTTTATTTCGTAGCACTCATGAAATAATCCCTGTATGCAAGCTGAAGCATGCATGGCCCAAAAAGATGTATTGGGAGCTGGGCAGTTAATTCACTGTTAACTTTTAAACCACAATTTGGAAAAGAAAATCACCAAAATTTATGAAGGTTACTAACTAGTAAAGTTGCATCACAAAATGATTTACAACACAATCATAAAAAGAAAGAAAAAAATAAATCTGTGATCGATGTTAGCGTCACCAACATCTACACTATTATATGAAGGGAATTATGTATGGATTGGACAACTCTATGTAGAGTGAATATTTTGGCATTTTGTTTCAAAATAAAAAAATTAGGATTACCTCAATTTAAAAATAAATAAATTTTATAGTTTCATTTTGAAAATAGCATAGTGATTGTTTTGTAACATGGATTTATATGGAGTGGGTAGGGGGAGCCATTCGTGTCCCAGGTTGAAACATCTACACTATTATATAAAGGGAAATATGTATGGATTGGACAATTCTATGTAGAGTGAATATTTTGGCATTTTGTTTCCAAATAAAAAAAATAAGATTACAAGGATTAATATGGAGTGGGTGGTGAGAGCCATTCGTGCCCCAGATTGAAATTTTTGGCTCTCGCATCTATTACCATTTTTTTTTTTCAGGGCGGGATAATATGTGTGGGGAATATTTTTCCATTTGCCCCCAAAAATATTTTTAAATTAGTGTGCACCTCTTCCAATCTTAATTTACAAAATAAATTATGTGTATAATGTTATAAATGTGTATTATTAGTTGATGCTTACTAGTATTTTGCATTATTAAAAAGTCTTTTGGTATATCGTATTTTATATAATAAATATGGATGGTACTTATTGAGATACAATATAATGATATGAAAAGTTTTCATTCTCCTTAAATTTTCTTTGCTCATTTTATTTTACTAGTGCCCACATGTGTTGAACGTGTGGGCGAATCTGAATATTCAACGTGATGAGATAAAGTAGTGAAAAAAGTGCTGTAAGTATAAAAATTGATAACGTTTCTCCGAAATTTTGGGTCCTCGTGGTTACTTAAAAAAAAATCCTCGAAAAATCGGAGATTGGGTCGGGTTCGGGGAGTAAAAAAATCTCCGAAAAATTTCAGGTTGGTTTCGGGTATACCCTCAGGTCTCCACGGGGATACTCGAATTATTATTAATATATATATATATATATATATATATATATAAGTCATATTATATTGATCTTGCTTTTCCATTTCATCCCAATCCCATGGCTCAGTATTTCGTAGGTAATAAATTTGGTAAGGAAAATAAAATCTTTCTCGTAGTCTCCATCCTACCCCTCCAGTAATTTCCAGAGTGAAAGTGCGGTTCCAACGCATCACTAAGTCCATTACATGAGTGATCATGGTTTTGATCATCATGGGCAACGTTGTGAATTTAGTTCCCAAATGAACTTGATAAATGATTTTGTTGCACAATCCCCAATCGAGAATTTCTGGTTCCCAATCGTCATCAATATGCATATGAAGTTTGGGTATTCCATTTCCTTCAAGAACATTTAAGAATTCACCACGTCTGATCAATAGGCTTTTTACCTTCTGATCATGATCTTCAATTTTTGTTAGAATTTCCTCCTTGAAAATGGTATCTGGTAGAATTTGTTTTGCTTTTTCAAAGAGACAAATTCTTCTAATTTTATTAAAAATTTTATCAGAAAAATCATTCTGCAGGAGTTCTGCAGTAGATAAAAAGATATTGATTTTTTGAAAAGAAAAATCTTTATCTTCAAAATTGATGTTTTTCAATGTTTGAAGGGCTAAAGATTTTAATTGGTCTAGCTCTACTGTTTGTTCAACAATGCTAGTAGCAAGAAGGCTTATGTTTTTTCAGAAATCTTTTTTCTTGCCTTCTAGATGTGATTTCCAGGAATCATTTAAAGGTTTGTAAATATGAAAAGGTATCCCTGGATTTATGAAATCAGTTAATTCAGAGACAATAGTGGTTTCCTTGCTCTGCAATTTTGAAAATTGATAAATCAGATTGGGTGGGTTAAATTTTTTCAAGAACTCTTCCCAGTCTGATATTGCTTCCACTTCATTAGAATATTTTTTGTAACATGCTCCGGGGAAGCCATTTGTTTGTTCTTGGCACTGGTACCAAGAATAGTAAAAACCTGGTTTTCTTCCACAAAATACAACATACACATGACCCTTTTTAGGCTGTGTATTGGATGATGAAGCAACAGGTGGTTTAACCGAAGCTTTTGGAATTCTTCTTGAACTACTAGCCTTTTTAGCTATTGTAATCCAAGGTCCTTGCTCCTCTCTAGGGATGTTTTGTCCCTTTGGTTTACCTGAAAACTGTTAATATCCTCTTGGTTAGAGTGTATTAACTTCCTAGTTCTACTCATATGCTGTTTACACTGAGTAGTCTACTTTTAATCCACTGGTTTAGTGGGGTTTTCACAAATTCTCCACTTGTTTAGTGGGTTTCAACAATTTTCCCTACTTAAAAAGTCTGTAAGGAAATTGTTTGTGCGCCTAAGGTGTTCTACCTCAAAGGTGTAGAGAGCAATTTGATTAAACCATTTTAATCTGCATCCTTCTAAAATATTTTTTTTATTGGTTAAAAAATCGCGGACACTTCTTATACCTACTACATTATTGGACTGTGGTTCAGACCAATATTGCTATGGTATTGCCTTGAGTACACACCCCCAACATAAGTCAGAAGCATCTGTCTCAAATATGAGTTTATTTCCTGGGTTAGGAAAATAAACTTTAGAAGAATGGTCATGAATATAAATTTTTACATTTCGGATAATTTCAGAGTCCTTTTTAGACCATGAAAAATTGTTTTTCTTGAGTTTCTCAAGAAGAGGTAATTCTTTCTGGGATAAATGTGGAATGAAATTTCTACCATAGTTTAAAATTCCCCAAAAGCGTTGTAATTGTTTTTTATCCAAGATATTTTCAGCAAAATCTTTTATTTTGAAAATAATATGATCTTGGAGTTGTAATCCTTCCTTAGTAAGGATTAGACCTAAAAATTGATTTCTGTTTTTTCAGTTTCAATTTTCTTTGAAGAGAGAATAATACCATGTTTTAGTACTTTCTCACTGATTTTTTTAAAATGTTTTCTGTGTTCCTCAATGTTTTTTGAGAACACTAAAATATCATCAATATAGACAATACAAAAATCTTTTAAATCTCTGAATATATTATCCATCCATCTCTGAAAGACTTGTGGTGCTATATTGAGTCCAAAGGGCATCACATTCCATTGGTAGTGATCTTTTGGTGTACTGAATACAGTCAGTGGTTTTGATTCATCAGTTAGTTTTAATTGCCAAAATCCAGACTTGCAATCAAATTTACTAAAGATGGTTTTACCTTTATTATGGTTTATTAAAACATCTTTTCGAGGAATAAAATATCCATCGAAATCAATTTGTCCATTAAGCCTTTTATAGTTGATTACCATTCGGGCTTTTCCTCTTTTTATTTCACTGTGTTTGTTCACAACGAAAGCTGGACTAGAATGTGGACTAAAAGTGTCTGAGATTAACTTTAAATCCAGTAATTCTTTTATTTGCTTATCAAACTCTTCAATATCCTTTCTAGTGTAAACCATAGGTTTTACTCTAATAATTACATCAGGATTTCGGAGTTTTAATGAGCAATATCGTGGATATTTGTCCCATAATTTTAACGGGTTTTCGCTAAAATTATCTTCCAGTATGGTGTATAGCCAATGTGTTTCAGCTAATACTTTCAGATTATTAATGTCCTTTTTAACAGGATGAAATTTTTTCTCACATTTATATTTATGTTGTTGAAGTAGTGGGATTTCTACTACCTCTTTTTTCAATGTGAGACTTATGGTTCCTTCATTAACAGATAGTGGTAAATATTCTGTGATAAAATTATTACCTAGAATAAAATCACCACTCATCTCAGGAAAACATAAGATTTTTGGTATAATGAATTTTTTATCATTAAACCATATTGCAACCTTTTTAGCTTTTAATTGAATTAGGCTTTGTGAGCCACTAATTCCTGTAACTGCAATGGGGTTTTTCATTGCAATCCATTTTTCTGGAGGCAAAGCATTAGGTTTACAAGAGCAGACTGTAGCTCCAGTATCAATTAGAGTGCAAAGACTATATTGTTTATAGCCTCCAAAATTAAAATATCCTAATACATAAGTATACCTCTTTTTTCCATGGCTAGGGGAAAAGATGATATCTTCATTACCTATTTGAAGATGATACATCATTATTTTTTTAGGTATGAAGTACCTGGCATAATAGGTACTTTGATATTTTTCATAGCAATAGCCTTGTTAGCTTTACTTTCACTGCTACTACTTCCTTCGTGTGAGGATTTAGTGCGTTTGAATTTTTCCCAGTCATTTTCAGGGAAATTAGTTTGCCAATTTGTATCTTTATGTTTAAAATAAACATTACTTTCCGATACTTGTATTTCCCCTTCAGGTCGTTTCCTTTGTGGATTTTCTGTGATTTGGGGAATTATCCATTATTTTGGAATCTCCAAATCTCTCCAATTTATGAGTCTAGGCTGGATTGCCGTCTCATAAGGTTTTGGTTCAAAAATCTCAATAATGTTTTTATCAAGATTGTGGATATTTGTTTTAGGTAGATTGGTTAGTTCATGGATGGTTTTCCAATGAACAGCCAAATTATGTGAAGTATCTTTCATACCTACCCCCTTTGTTTGAATTTTTATTTTTACAGTATCTATAATATTAGGGTCATCGATAGATATGAAGAAATTTGGTTTTATGTTAAACCAAATAATTCCATTTACCAAATTGGATTGGATTCCTCCAATTATGGCACTAACAGGATTATTAAATCGTTTATCTAGTACAAGTATGGCAATTGGGGTATCCATACCTTGTCTAAATAAAGTTGTTATGCAGATTTGGATTAAACCTACATGGACATATTTAATATGTGGATGTTTCTTTTTCCATCTTTTGATTTTGTTTAAATCAAATATTGTTATTTCAGTAGTATCATTATCAGTGGATCCTGCTATAGTGTTGCCTGCAAATTGTTCAAATATTCTTGTCGACAAGAAATTAAATTTGGACAATTTATAAACATCTTCTTTTTTAACCAATTGTTGTTGGTTTTCTATTTCCATTAATTGTTCGTTGGTAAAAGTGATTTTTTTTCCAACTATATATTTTAAAGTGATGGACTGTGTTTCAGTCTGATCACTTGATTTGATTTCTATTGTATTAAACATGAAAATCAATTCAGTATCAGAATCATCTGATTCTGATTCTGATTCCATCTCATACAATATTTCATCATCTGAGACGTTTGATAGTTCGTCTCCAAATGATATTTCAAGCTCTTGTTCTTCAAGAAACTTGATCATTTTCCTTGCGCTTTTCCCTTTGTTGGGGCATTCAGGCGCATAGGGACCTTCTTCATTGCAAATATATCATTTGCATTTTTTAGCTGCGACATCTCCCTTTTTAGGAGATTTCTTCTTTTTCTTCCTCACATATTTTTTATGTTTAGAAGTATTAAATTTCTTTTTTCGCCAAGGTTTCCATTTAAATTTCTTTTTGTTTTTCTTTGACGATTTATGGGTTTTTGGAAGTGGGTTACATCCAATTTTCCATTCTTCTTCTTTAATACCACTAGTAGAAGCTTGGCTTGTAGAAGTATTGATATAATCATGATGTGATTCTTTTTTCAAATACTCTTCTGCTTCTTCAGGATGTGTTTGAGAATATTCTTCCCAATTAAAATATTCCTCAAGGGGTTATTGAGATTTTCTTTTTCCTTCACTACTGATTATAGTGTAAGGAGTTTCTTCTTCATAATCTGAGTCGTAGTTCAACTCAAAATTGAAGTGAGTTAAAAGTCCTTCATATTCAGTATATGTTGACTGAATTTGTTGGATTAACTGGTTTCTTTCAGTTATATTAAGATTTGGGTCTTTATATAACTGCCTCCAATATTCAATAACTTCTTTCATATTAACATATTCTTCATAATTATAAGATTGTTTTGTATCTGTATGAAGAACTTTAATATCTTCAGATCCATAGTATAAGCGAGGTTTTTCGCTAGTACCTGGAGCATTCATTCCCATATTGTCAGGAATGTTTATAGTGTCTAATTTGTTTATTAGAGGACTTATTTTTTCCTTGGTTTCTTGTTTTAGATCCAAGTTTATCATATTATCATAATCTTCTAATTTTCTTTCGACTTTGTTTAAGTCTACTTGAATTTTCTTAAGTGTTTCTTCATTAGATTTCTGATGATCTTCAACTGTTTTAGAACATCCAAATATCATATCTATTATAGTATTTAAGGTAGCACTTATATAAGCGATCTGGTTTTCAGATTTCTTATCTATATGCATATTATGATTAAACATAGATTCTTTTTTTTCTATCCATGGAGCTATACATTTTAAAACTCCTCTTAAATTTTGTTCTTCTTCCATTATAATTTCCAATGGTACCTAAGACCTCCTATTTCTGGTTGATGGTGCTTAAAACCGATGTCTAACAATAGCCTTAGAAAGCCTCTTTTGGGCAAAACGGCCAAAAAGACTTATGAGCTTTACAACCTAAACAGGTGTATGGGTTTTATGGAGATTATGCTGGAATTTGAACAGTAATTTCGTCGGAATTTTAATAGTATAACTTTTCTGGAAAATATTAACAAGATTATATCTAATCTTTTTTATAGAATATAATGAAATGGATAATTTTTACACAACACATATTACTGCATTTTTTATATACAGAGTTTTATGTTTTATATCAAAATTTTCTCCTTTCTTATATGATGGATGATATATAAATCTAGTTACTTCTCTAATATTCATAATGATAAACATGATAAAGTAAGATGACTTACAGATAATTAGGATACTTGATTAACAAGCTGTGATACCATATAGAGTAGTGCAACACAAAGGAAGACTTTATATATTGATAGCGGAATATTTTACAAGATGATAGGAAAACAAATTATAAGAGAATATATTACAAAGGAGAGAAAGTGATCTATAATGATCGATTATTTTTTGATGCTTCTGTCTTACAACTTGAGAACCTTTTTACAGGCCTCGGACTCCAAACGTTTATGAATTACATTCGAATAAAAGATAAGATAAGGACATGCGCATTAATAAAGTAATAACAGAACAAAATTACTTTTTGTTTTTTCAAAAAGTAAATAGTAGCTCCTTCATCCTTTTTAAACAAAGAAGTCAAAAGTAGCACAGTATCTGATGATGATGTTTTGTCTTCAACAAATAAACGTCATTGCTTACGTATTCTTATAAAATCTTTCATATCGTTTGCTGGATAATTTTGCAGTCGTCCAGGTGGAAAGATCTAAACCATTCAAATTTTATTCTCCCATTGCATTGGCTAGGTTAGCTAATGCAACATCATCAAAGGCATAATCCTCATCCGAATCTCCAAGGTGTGGGTTTAAACTGTTTTCCTCGTACATTTCAGCACTGGTTAATAATTCATGAGGAACGTCCAGATTATTCATCTTCCTTAGATTATCCAGAAAAGTTTCAGCTTCAGCTTTCTGATCATCAGTTAGCTGATAATTAATAGGAAGAGAAGTAGCGAACAGTCGTTTACCATCCGTTACCATGAACTTAAATTCTCTTTCTGCATACACACTCTTGGCCTTATTAGTAACAGAAAGGAATGACTTAATCCAATATGACTCCATATCCATATAAGGAATATAAGCCATATTATATTGATCTTGCTTTTCCATTTCATCCCAATCCCACGGCTCAATATTTCAGAGGTAATAAATTTGGTAAGGAAAATAAAATCTTTCTCGTAGTCTCCATCCTACCCCTCCAGTAATTGATCTTGCTTTGCCATTTCATCCCAATCCCATGGCTCAGTATTTCGGAGGTAATAGGTTTGGTAAGGAAAATAAAATCTTTCTCGTAAGTGCGGTTCCAACGCATCACTAAGCCCATTACATGAGTGATCATGGCTTTGATGATCATGGGAAAAGCTGTGAATTTAGTTCCCAAATGAACTTGATATATGATTTTGTTGCACAATCCCCAATCGAGAATTTCCGGTTCCCAATCGTCATCAATATGCATATGAAGTTTGGGTATTCCATTTCCATCAAGAACATTAAAGAATTCACCATGTCTGATCAATAGGCTTTTTACCTTCTGATCATGATCTTTAATTTTTGTTAGAATTTCCTCCTTGAAAATAGTGTCTGGTAGAATTTGTTTTGCTTTTTCAAAGAGACAAATTCTCCTAATTTTGTCAAAAATTTTATCAGAAAAATCATTCTGCAGGAGTTCTGCAGTAGATAAAAAGATATTGATTTTTTGTAAAGAAAAATCTTCATCTTCAAAATTGATGTTTTTCAATATTTGAAGGGCTAAAGATTTTAATTGGTCTAGCGCTGCTGTTTGTTCAGCAATGCTAGTAGCAAGAAGGCTTAAGTTTTTTTCGAAAGTCTTTTTTCTTGCCTTCTAGATGTGATTTCCAGGAATCATTTAAAGGTTTGTAAATATGAAAAGGTATTCCTGGATTTATAAAATCAGTTAATTCAGAGACAGCAGTGGTTTCTCTGCTCTGTAATTTTGAAAATTGATATATCAGATTGGATGGGTTAAATTTTTTCAAGAACTCTTCCCAGTCTGATATTGCTTCCACTTCATTAGAATATTTTTTGTAACATGATCCAGGGAAGCCATTTGTCTGTTCTTGGCACTGGTACCAAGAATAGTAAAAACCTGGTTTTCTTCCACAAAATACGACATACACATGGCCCTTTTTAGGCTGTGTATTGGATGATGAAGCAACAACTGGTTTAACCGAAGCTTCTGGAATTCTTCTTGATCTACTAGTCTTTTTAGTTATTGTAATCCAAGGTCCTTGCTCCTCTCTAGGGATGTTTTGTCCCTTTTGTTTACCCGAAAACTGTTAATATCCTCTTGGTTAGAGTGTATTAACTTCCTAGTTCTACTCATATTTGTTTACACCGAGTAGTCTAATTTTAATCCACTGGTTTAGTGGGGTTTTCACAAATTCTCCACTTGTTTAGTGGGTTTTAACAATTTTCCCGGCTTAAATAGTCTGCAAGAAAATTGTTTGTGCCCTTAAGGTGTTCTACCTCAAAGGTGTATAGAGCAATCTGATTTAACCATTTTAATTTGCGTCCTTCTAAAATATTTCTTTTGTTGGTTAAAAAATTGCGGACAGGTTGATTATCGGTTCTTATAATAAAATCTTCTGGTGCCAAAAATAGATGAAACTTTTTAACAGCTAATTTGATGGCTAATAATTCTTTTTCAAAAATTATATAATTGAGTTCATTAGGCTTGAATTTGCCAGAATTGTAACCACAAATCAACTCATTTTTAGCAACAGATTTTGGAATAGTAGATTTTTTACTTCTTATACCTACTACATTATTGGACTGTGGTTCAGACCAATATTGTTGTGGTATTGCCTTAAGTACACACCCCCAACATAAGTCAGAAGCATCTGTTTCAAGTATAAGTTTATCACCTGGGTTAGGAAAATAAACTTTAGGACAATGGTCATGAATATAAATTTTTATATTTCGGACAATTTCAGAGTCCTTTTTAGACCATGAAAAATTATTTTTCTTGAGTTTCTCAAGAAGTGGTAATTCTTTATGGGATAAATGTGGAATGAAATTTCTACCATAGTTCAAAATTCCCAAAAAGCTTTGTAATTATTTTTTATCCAAGATATTTTCATCAAAATCTTTTATTTTGGAAATAATATGATCTTGGATTTGTAATCCTTCCTTAGTAAGGATTAGACCTAGAAAATTGATTTCTGTTTTTTCAGTTTCAATTTTTTTTGAAGAGAGAATAATACCATGTTTTAGTACTTTCTCACTGAATTTTTTTAAATATTTTCTGTGTTCCTCAATGTTTTTTGAGAACACTAAAATATCATCGATATAGACAATACAAAAATCTTTGAGATCTCTGAATATATTATCCATCCATCTCTGAAAGACTTGTGGGGCTATATTGAGTCCGAAGGGCATCACATTCCATTGGTAGTGACCTTTTGGTGTACTGAATGCAGTCAGTGGTTTTGATTCATCAGTTAGTTTTAATTGCCAAAATCCTGACTTGCAATCAAATTTACTAAAGATGGTTTTACCTTTAGTATGGTTTATTAAAACATCTTTTCGAGGAATAAAATATCCATCGAAATCAATTTGTTCATTAAGCGTTTTATGGTTGATTGCCATTCGGGCTTTTCCTCTTATTACTTCACTGTGTTTGTTCACAATGAAAGCTGGACTAGAATGTGGGCTAAAAGTTTCTGAGATTAACTTTAAATCTAGTAATTCTTTTATTTGCTTATCAAACTCTTCAATATCCTTTCTAGTGTAAACCATACGTTTTACTCTAATAATTACATCAGGATTTCAGAGTTTTAATGAGCAATATCGTGGACTTTTGTCCCGTAATTTTTACGGGTTTTCGCTAAAATTATCTTCCAATATAGTGTATAGCCAATGTGTTTCAGCTAATACTTTCAGATTATTAATGTCCTTTTTAACAGGATGAAAATTTTTCTCACATTTATATTTATGTTGTTGAAGTAGTGGGATTTCTACTACCTCTTTTTTCAATGTGAGACTTATGGTTCCTTCGTTGACAGATAATGGTAAATATTCTGAGATAAAATTATTACCTAGAATAAAATCACCATGCATCTCAGGGAAACATAAGATTTTTGGTATAATGAATTTTTTATCATTAAACCATATTTCAACTTTTTTAGCTTTTAATTGAATTAGGCTTTGTGAGCCACTAATTCCTGTAACTGCAATGGGGTTTTTCATTGCAATCCATTTTTCTGGAGGCAAAGCATTAGGTCTACAAGAGCAGACTGTAGCTCCAGTATCAATTAGAGTGCAAAGACTATATTATTTATAGCCTGTAAAATTAAAATATCCTAATACATAAGTATACCTCTTTTTCCCATGGCTAGGGGAAAAGATGATATCTTCATTACCTATTTGAAGATGATACATCATTATTTTTTAGGTATGAAGTACCTGGCATAATAGGTACTTTGATATTTTTCATAGCAATAGCCTTGTTAGCTTTGCTTTCACTGCTACTACTTCCTTCGTGTGAGGATTTAGTGCGTTTGAATTTTTCCCAGTCATTTTCAGGGAAATTAGTTTTCCAATTTGTATCCTTATGTTTATAATAAACATTACTTCCCGATACTTGTATTTCCATTAATTGTTCGTTGGTAAAAGTGATTTCTTTTCCAACTATATCTTTTAAAGTGATGGACTGTGTTTCAATCAAATCACTTGATTTGATTTCCATTGTATTAAACATGAAAATCAATTCAGTATCAGAATCATTTGATTCAGATTCAGATTCTATCTCATACAATATTTCATCATCTGAGACGTCTGATAGTTCGTCTCCAAATGATATTTCAAGCTCTTGTTCTTCAAGAAACTTGATCATTTTCCTTGCGCTTTTCCCTTTGTTGGGGCATTCAGGCGCATAGTGACCTTCTTCATTGTAAATATAACATTTGCATTTTTTAGTTGCAACATCTCCCTTTTCAGGAGATTTCTTTTTCTTCTTCACATATTTTTTATGTTTAGAAGTATTAAATTTCTTTTTTCGCCAAGGTTTCCATTTAAATTTCTTATTGTTTTTCTTTGACGATTTATGGGTTTTTGGAAGTGGGTTACATCCAATTTCCATTCTTTTTTTAATATTTTATTGCAACAAAGATATCCTGCACGGTTAGAAGATATATCATTATTCTTTTTAATTTGTTTTTTGGCCTTAATATCAAGACATTTTTGAGTTATGCAACGCATTACCCAATTTTTCCTGTGACCAATATTATTTATTTTACTTATACTATGTAGATAGTCATCATAGGTTTTTATAGATTCTTCATCCCATGGTAGTGGGAGTTTGTGGAAGAATTGCTCTAACCAGATTTTATTTTCTGGAGGGTTTACCAGAAAATAATATTTTTTATAAAGGTTTGCAAATTCTTCAAAACGACAGATATCACACAACTCTAGTTTAGCAAGTATGTATCTAGCGTCTTCTTGTAGGCGTGGATCACCTGTAAAACCTATGAGGTGTTCTTTTATTATATTGGCAAAATCTTTTAATATGTTGTCAAAAGAATTGCCTATATCTAGAAGTGCATCTTTTTCTGCTTTTCCAGCTGTAGATTTTTCCCATTGCTGTAACCACATAAGGCAGTCACCTTGTAGTGTTGCAGCAAGGTACTCTAAGAATTTTTCTTTAGACCAAGTATTTTTATAATTGGTTATCAAGATGGACATTGATTGTGCCCAATCATTGATAGTTTGTTCCTGATCTTTAAAAGGAACATTTTGGAGATTTAAATAAATACCGCCTGTAGCAACATTGCATTTATTTAAATCATCTCTTCTAGAGAAGTGCACAGTTGGCTCTTCTTCTGTAACACCACTGGTAGAAGCTTGACTTGTAGATGTATTGATATAATCTTTATGTGATTCTTTTTTCAAATACTCCTCCGCTTCTTCAGGATGTGTTTGAGAATATTCTTCTCAATTAAAATATTCCTCAAGGGGTTATTGAGATTTTCTTTTTCCTTCACTACTGATTATAGTGTAAGGAGTTTCTTCTTCATAATCTGAGTCGTAGTTCAACTCAAAATTGAAGTGAGTTAAAAGTCCTTCATATTCAGTATATGTTGACTGAATTTGTTGGATTAACTGGTTTCTTTCAGTTATATTAAGATTTGGGTCTTTATATAACTGCCTCCAATATTCAATAACTTCTTTCATATTAACATATTCTTCATAATTATAAGATTGTTTTGTATCTGTATGAAGAACTTTAATATCTTCAGATCCATAGTATAAGCGAGGTTTTTCGCTAGTACCTGGAGCATTCATTCCCATATTGTCAGGAATGTTTATAGTGTCTAATTTGTTTATTAGAACACTTATTTTTTCCTTGGTTTCTTGTTTTAGATCCAAGTTTATCATATTATCATAATCTTCTAATTTTCTTTCGACTTTGTTTAAGTCTACTTGAATTTTCTTAAGTTTTTCTTCATTAGATTTCTGATGATCTTCAACTGTTTTAGACCATCCAAATATCATATCTATTATAGTATTTAAAGTAGCACTTATATAAGCGATCTGGTTTTCAGATTTCTTATCTATATGCATATTATGATTAAACATAGATTCTTATTTTTCTATGAGTAGAACTAGGAAGTTAATACACTTTAACCAAGAGGATATTAACACTTTTCAGGTAAACAAAAGGGACAAAACATCCCTAGAGAGGAGCAAGGACCTTGGATTACAATAGCTAAAAAGGCTAGTAGTTCAAGAAGAATTCCAGAAGCTTCGGTTAAACCAGCTGGTCGGGAGAAAAAAGTGTGTTCGTGTGAGGACACAATCGTTGTGTATTTCGCCGCCGCGATACAAAAACCTAAGCTACTACTACACTTGACAAGCAAGTACAGCGGTAAGTCGGGTGTCGTAAGAAATCCACAGGGAGTGATTAAATTTTAGACTTTAATTGTTTTAATTACTTCAGGAATAAAAGTGTAAAATAAATAAAAGAAAAGATGATAGGGTGGTTATGGTGACAAAACAAAAGAATAAGTTACGCTACACAAAAGTAAAGCGAGGATCGGGATCGCATTCCACCAAACGGATCGAAACAACTACTAATTAGAATTAAGGCGCGAAAGCAATTTAATCGAGCATTTTCAATTAAGCATAAACATCACGCAAGAAGGAATTTAACCCAAGGTTGCGAGATAAAACATTTAACTGAAAAATGGTCACACGAGGATTAAATTCGGATAATCGCTATAAACACTAACGTTGCATGACAAAGAAAGTTAAACGCATAATAATCCGACTTTAATACGCGAGGTTTCAATTAAATGCGATTTTACACGAAACCCTAAATTTCGAGGTCCGAACCCGAAAATGGCTGAAATGCAATCCCGACCCTATTTATCTAGGGATGCATAATGAATTAAACTAATTTACACTAATTAAACTAGGAAAGCAATAAATAAAGCATGTAAACCTAATTATGAAAGCATGAAAATTATCTAGAAAGCAAGAATAAATGGAAAGCAAGCTATATTAAAGGAGAGGGAAGATGAATAGTCAATCTTACAACCAATTAGTGTGTCAATCCAAGAGAGGAAGAAGAAGAACCAAGAAAAGCCCCTCCAACCCTAACTAAACTAACCTAAAAACGTATAAGGACTGGTCTCCCAATTACAAAACCAAAATTTGGCTTATATAGTAAGTTAGAATAAAAGAAAAGAAGAAAGAAAAGAAAAGAAAATATCTGCAGAAAAACAGGGGATCGATCGATCGATCATTTTGGTCGATCGATCGACCAAGGGAAAATATCGACAATCCTGAAAGGTCGATCGATCGACCCTAATGGTCGATCGATCGATCAAGCAGGGCAGATTGCAGCAGCAGCCCCTGCTTTTTTTCTTCCTCTTCTCCTTCTCCTCTTTTGCTTCCTTGTATTTCCTCCGCAAGAAACGCCGTAACTTCTTCGTTATGCATCGGAATCGCGCACCGTTCGCGGACACACGAAGCTAGCGAGGAGGGATACAACTTCCGTGAGATGTCGGGCCAGGTACCCAAGCTGTGAAAAGACTAAAATGCCCTCGAACGTGCGATTATGTACGAAACTTCGCCGGAATGCATCCGAACTTCATACTAAGCATCCAAATACCTACAAAAGCTCAATTAACCCCTGCAAAACATGTTAACATAGAAATCCAAGGTTGTCTGGTTAACGAGCATAAATATAGGGATTAAGATACCCGAGGGGGCTAATAACGCGTAGGTTAACGGGTGAAATACGCAATATTTGCGTCGTATCACACCCCCTAACTTACACATTGCTAGTCCCTAGCAATGAAATAGGAAACAACAAGAACTACAAGAAAACCAAAAGCAGGAGAAAGAACAAAAGTATGGTATAAAAGCAATAAAAAGATAAGGCCACTTTCGCGGGCGAACGATTGCATTTAGCGTATGCAATAAGCCGTTAAACCCCTAGGTTACCCTAGTGGACGAGTGTCGTCTCGTGAGGGTTTTCAGGGATGAAACCCACAAACATCATATGGTTTCCTCAAAATATGCCCAACCCAACATGCGACAAACTCAACAACAACGAAAAAGATTTCAAACATGTTATTAGCATATTGAACGAATTCAAGCAAAAGTCCGTTGTTATTAACAAGTTGAATGCACCTCATAGAATTGAAACTTTAAAAGTGGGAGGGGGGAAAGCACATGCACAATATGATTTGGTAAAAACTTAAATAAACCGGATAAACATAAAGGCAAGCATATATTCAATCCTCACGGGCATTACGCTCATCAAATGAAATTCACTCAAAACAGGGAGGTAACACACGGGGCATGTGGGCATAAAGAGTAAATGTAAATGGAAACTAGGCCGCACACATGTCACAAATGAAGAACGCTATATATAAAATGAAAAACTGTAATCTCAATGAAAGGATACCGCACACTAAAAGAGGCGAAATGCATTTTCACAGATTATGAAAACTATTTAAACTTTTGAATTAAATGCACCCTAAGATCACATAGGACTTTAATAGGGTTATGATGTAGGTATGGCTAGGGTGCGAAACGAAGGAATGTATGTATGGATTCAAAGTGTTCGGGATGAAAACTCGGGATAATGGAAAAATGCGGGCAATATAAAAAATTGGAAAACAAGTTCCAAAACAAGCATTAGATATATCATCGGGGAGAGTAATCAAAGCTTATTGAACACTATAAACACATTTACAACTTTCTCTTTCTTTTCTTTTCTTCTTTTTCTCATTTTCTCTTTTGTTTTCTTTTGCTTTTTGCTTTCTCTTTTTCTTCACTTTTTTCACATCACTTTTCTTTACTTATCAAACTCTCAAATGCCTAAAATTGCAACCGCAATACAACAACAACATTCAATCCCAAGTAACATTCCAAACAAAGGTATGGAAGGTATATGTATGGTGTATAACTCCAATTGTAGAGTTGGTTGTGGGATTTGGGGTATGAAATGAAAGGCTATATTTAGGCTCAAAGGGGTTTACTAGGGAAACATATTTGGTGAGGTCAAGGCTAATGTGGGTGATATAACAAAGAGGGCCTATGATCATTTCCAAAAGTTTACGCAATTCTCGAGTCGAAACAATATATGAAAATCATGATCAAGTAACACATTTCAAGTATGAACTCAATTAATGAACGGTCAAATGAAAGAATAGTGAGATTACCAACGAATTCAACGTTTTCAATGAGAAAAGAATAGTGTATAACACTCACAAACGACGAAAGGTACGAAGCTTACTCGGTGTAAGTACATACAATGCAACAAAAGATTACCGAGTTATAAAAATCTTAAACCAAATCAATATAACAAGGAAAGTGCATATGCTCATGGGATAATGTTTAATTCATGAAGTTATTCACAATATCAATGATTTGAGGACTAAAGTCCAATAACTTCTAAAATCGAGAACATGCATCATTGAGTTGTCTATTGGATCGGGCAATTATTGAAATTTATCACTGGAAACAAGGCAAAATGCCCAACAAAGGAGAAAAAAGAAAGAAAATATTTTTGAAAATTTTCAAATTTTTCACAAAAAGGCATACTAAGTAACTAACAAGTAAGCAAATCAATGGACTACACATGAAATGGATAGAATATCCTACACCCCCTAACTTAAATGTTGCATTGTCCTCAATGCACATTAAGAACACAACACAAAGAGAGGAAAAGAACGATATTACCCAAAATTGGAGCGATCTCCATAAGCATGAGTCCAATGAAATCTACAAAACAAGTTAGTACCGAGCATAGCAAAAACAAATAACAAAAAGTTAACTAATTACACTAGACTAAATTAAAAGGAAAGAAAAATAGGAAATAAAGAAAATTAAAAAGCTAATTATTTACAACCTACTATTTAGACTTCACACTAACTATACACTAGAAGTCTAATTAGTTGAGGGTCCACCCAAAAAGGTATTTGACTTTGAAAGATCAACGGTGGACCCTCCAAAGCGAACATGCCTCCCGGAAAATAAGAATTCCGTTTGAACAACGGAAGGCATGTGGGTGGTGAAAAAAGTGAACCATCGCCAATTTGAAATTTTGGGCGGACGATGGGGGATTTGGATAACAAGGGGGAAAGATACACTTGAGGTCCAAGAAAAATCGACTCATCTCCCAAAGAGTTTTCAAATGAAATGGGAGATGGTGCACACATCGGGATAACATCCATCGAAAACAAGTCCGGCAAGGAGTCCTCATCGGCAAAAAATGTAGAAGTTTTAATTTCTACCGACTCATAGGAATCAACCGGTAATTCTAATGGTTCGATCATGGAAAAGGAATATGGTGATGAAAAAAATTCAATCTCAATCGACTCATCGTCGGAAGGAGATTGAATTTCGGGGCAGAAAGATGCACACTCGATGAGAAATTCTTTGAAAAATTTAGGTGAAACACAAGTTTCCACCTCCTCGTTGTTTTGTGCATAAGAATTCACCTCATCGCAAAGTGCACCAAGTCTCATTCCAGCATCATTTAGGCTTTCCAAACCTTGGGAGTAAAGAAGCAAAGTTTCTTCCAAAGTAGGCTTCCTCGGCTCAAGAGCCTCGGACTCCTCATTTGGTTGAAACTCGTCTTCGAAAGTAATGAAATAAGAATCGTCATTGGATTCGAATAATGAATCCAACTCAAGCTCCCAATAACGATTTTCATTCCGATAAATGTTTTCAAGTCTTTCATTTTTAAGAAAATCTTGAAAATGGAAAACTTGAAAACTATCCCCAAAGTATGAATCATTAGAATAACCGTAATAACTATAATAGTAGGACATGATTACCTCGTTGTTTGCAGATGGAGAATCCGAGCAAAAAAGTGAGCAACCGCGAATCCAAGTTTCTTAGCGCTCAAGTATGCTATCCTGCAAAAAAGGTTAAAACAAAGAATACAAATACAAAAGGAAAAATACTACGAAATAATAAAACAATTACTATCTAAAACACACTCCCCGGCAACGGCGCCATTTTGTGGTCGGGCGAAAAAAGTGTGTTCGTGTGAGGACACAATCGTTGTGTGTTTCGCCGCCGCGATACAAAAACCTAAGCTACTACTACACTTGACAAGCAAGTACAGCGGTAAGTCGGGTGTCGTAAGAAATCCACAGGGAGTGATTAAATTTTAGACTTTAATTGTTTTAATTACTTCAGGAATAAAAGTGTAAAATAAATAAAAGAAAAGGTGATAGGGTGGTTATGGTGACAAAACAAAAGAATAAGTTACGCTACACAAAAGTAAAGCGAGGATCGGGATCGCATTCCACCAAACGGATCGAAACAACTACTAATTAGAATTAAGGCGCGAAAGCAATTTAATCGAGCATTTTCAATTAAGCATAAACATCACGCAAGAAGGAATTTAACCCAAGGTTGCGAGATAAAACATTTAACTGAAAAATGGTCACACGAGGATTAAATTCGGATAATCGCTATAAACACTAACGTTGCATGACAAAGAAAGTTAAACGCATAATAATCCGACTTTAATACGCGAGGTTTCAATTAAATGCGATTTTACACGAAACCCTAAATTTCGAGGTCCGAACCCGAAAATGGCGGAAATCGTGTGAGGACACAATCGTTGTGTGTTTCGCCGCCGCGATACAAAAACCTAAGCTACTACTACACTTGACAAGCAAGTACAGCGGTAAGTCGGGTGTCGTAAGAAATCCACAGGGAGTGATTAAATTTTAGACTTTAATTATTTTAATTACTTCAGGAATAAAAGTGTAAAATAAATAAAAGAAAAGGTGATGTGTGGTTGTCGTGACAAAAGAAAAGAGAAGTTAACTCTAAATTAAAGGAAAGCGAGGGTCGGGATCGCATTCCACCACACGGGCTAAACAACTACTAATTAGAATTACGGTTCGAAAACATTTAATCGAGCATTTACAATTAAGCATAAACATCACGCAATAAGGAATTTAAGCCAAAGTTGCGAGATTAAACATTTAACGGAAAATGGTCACACGCGGATTAAATTCGGATAATCGCTATAAACACTAACGTTGCATGACAAAGAAAGTTAAACGCATAATAATCCGACTTTAATACGCGAGGTTTCAATTAAATGCGATTTTACACAAAACCTAATTTTCGGAGCTCGGGGCCCGAAAATGGCGGAAATGCAATCCCGACCCTATTTATCTAGGGACTAAGCATGATTAAACTAAATTAAAATAATTAACTAAGAAAGCAAGAAATTAAAGCAAGAAAACCTAATTAGAAAGCATGGAAATTATCTAGAAAGCAAGGAAATGAAGAAATACAACTATATTAAAGGAGAGGGAAGATGAATAGTCAATCTTACAACCAATTAGTGTGTCAATCCAAGAGAGGAAGAAGAAGAACCAATCAAAACCCCTCCAACCCTAACTAAACTAAGCTAAAATCGTATAAGGGCTGGTCTCCCCTGTTATTACAACAAAAATAGGCTTATATAATAAGTTAGAATAAAAGAAAAGAAGAAAGAAAAGAAAAGAAAATATCTGCAGAAAAACAGGGGATCGATCGATCGATCATTTTGGTCTATCGATCGACCAAGGGAAAATATCGACAATCCTGAAAGGTCGATCGATCGACCCTAATGGTCGATCGATCGATCAAGCAGGGCAGATTGCAGCAGCAACCCCTGCTTCTTTTCTTCCTTTTCTCCTTCTCCTCTTTTGCTTCCTTGTATTTCCTCCGCAAGAAACGCCGTAACTTCTTCGTTATGCATCGGAATCGCGCACCGTTCGCGGCCACGCGAAGCTAGCGAGGAGGGCTACAACTTCCGTGAGATGTCGGGCCAGGTACCCAAGCTGTGAAAAGACTAAAATGCCCTCGAACGTGCGGTTGTGTACGGAACTTCTCCGGAATGCATCCGAACTTCATACTAAGCATCCAAATACCTACAAAAGCTCAATTAACCCCTGCAAAACATGTTAACATAGAAATCCAAGGTTGTCTAGTTAACAAGCATAAATATAGGGATTAAGATACCCGAGGGGGCTAATAACGCGTAGGTTAACGGGTGAAATACGTAATATTTGCGTCGTATCACCAGCTGTTGCTTCATCATCCAATACACAGCCTAAAAAGGGCCATGTGTATGTTGTATTTTGTGGAAGAAAACCAGGTTTTTACTATTCTTATTACCAGTGCCAATGTAAGGACATTTTTGTCCATTATCAATTTGTATGTCGTACGCCGTTACACTGTTGAAGAAACTCAAGATCGCATCTGCATCAACGGATCCGAATATCAAAGCGTCTTCAACATCATAGCCTCTGCGAGAATGAACTTGGTAAAATTTTGTTTTTACGTTCCTTAAAGTTCATATTTAGTATTGGGAATTTTTTATAAAATGTTTTTTATAAAAATAAGAAGTAAGTTTTTTAAAGCAAAATGAGGCTTTTAAAAGGATTTTATTTTTCTGGGAAAATCGGACCGATCCGGCCCCATACCCGATCGATTCGCAACCGGACCGATCCGTCCCTCAACCGGACCGATCCGCTTGCTGCAGATCCAGTATACCCCGGACCGCAAGCGAACCGATGGAGGCCAAAATAAAAGAACCGATCCGCTTGACCGGATCGATCCGCCTCAGAACCGGACCGGTCCGACTGGGATAAATTCGGCCAGATTCTCTTGAGATTTTTTAGGCTCAAAGTTTTCCTATTTAAAGCCAACTTCGGGGAGTTATTTTTTAAGACTTTTCAAGACGATTTTCAGAGTCCTAAATACTCTAAGTCTTCACCTTTTTGATGTGCAAAACATCTTTTTGATTCACACAAAAAATCCCAATTACTTTTGTGAATCTTTTGGAACCCTAGAACACAAGCTTTGCTATTGTTCAATCTTTGTGGGGAGATCTTTGCAACCGAGGGCTGCGTGTCATTGCTGAGGGAGTCTCTACAAAGTGTTATGACTGCGTGTCATTAAGGAGAGCTGCGGTTCTTCCTTCGTTGTTTGGGCTGCGAGTCCTTGGAGGGTGCTGCGTGTATTCTCTTGCTGAGTTCAAGACTGCGTGTCTTTATGGGTTGGCTGCGTGTTGATCTATTGCAGATTTCTCTATGTAATTGTAAGTTGCGTCTTGTATATTCATAGTGAAATAAAGGTTTTACCCGAAAGGGGTTTTTTCCTGAATTCTGTGTCTCAGCATATTTTTTGTGTCACATGCTTTATTTATTTATCGGTTGACACACGCACCTTAGATGAATGATTAGGGGCTGAAATTAAATAAGTGTGCTATATTTGAAAGTTGCGAAGTTAATCAATTATCACATAGTCTTGTCTTTTCAGCCAAGAACAGACAAATGGCTTCCCCGGAGCATGTTACAAAAAATATTCTAATGAAGTGGAAGCAATATCAGACTGGGAAGAGTTCTTGAAAAAATTTAACCCACCCAATTTGATTTATCAATTTTTAAAATTACAGAGCAAGGAAACCACTATTGTCTCTGAATTAAATGATTTTATAAATCCAGGAATACCTTTCCATATTTTCAGATCATTAAATGATTCCTGGAGATCACATCTAGAAGGCAAGAAAAAAGACTTTCGAAAAAACTTAAGTCTTCTTGCTACTAGCATTGCTGAACAAACAGCAGAGCTAGACCAATTAAAATCTTTAGCCCTTCAAATATTGGAAAACATCAATTTTGAAGATGAAGATTTTTCTTTACAAAAAATCAATATCTTTTTATCTACTGCAGAACTCCTGCAGAATGATTTTTCTGATAAAATTTTTAACAAAATTAGAAGAATTTGTCTCTTTGAAAAAGTAAAACAAATTCTACCCGTTACCATTTTCAAGGAGGAAATTCTACCAAAAATTGAAGATTAGGATCAGAAGGTAAAAAGCCTATTGATTAGACATGGTGAATTCTTAAATGTTCTTGATGGAAATGGAATACCCAAACTTCATATGCATATTGATGACGATTGGGAACCAGAAATTCTCGATTGGGGATTGTGCAACAAAATCATATATCAACTTCATTTGGGAACTACATTCACAGCTTTGCCCATGATGATCAAAACCATGATCACTCATGTAATGGACTTAGTGATGCGCTGGAACCGCACTTTCACTCTGGAAATTAATGGACGGGTAGGATGGAGACTACGAGAAAGATTTTATTTTCCTTACCAAATTTATTACCTCCGAAATACTGAGCCATGGGATTGGGATGAAATGGAAAAGCAAGATCAATATAATATGGCTTATATTCCTTATATGGATATGGATTCATATTGGATTAAGTCATTCATTTCTGTTACTAATAAGGCCAAGAGTGTGTATGCGGAAAGAGAATTTAAGTTCATGGTAACGGATGGTAAACGACTATTCGCTACTTCTCTTCCTGTTAATTATCAGCTAACTGATGACCAGAAAGCTGAAGCTGAAACTTTTCTGGATAATCTAAGGAAAAAGAATAATCTGGACATTCCTCATGAATTATTAACCAGTGCTGAAATGTATGAGGAAAATAGTTTAAACCCACACCTTGGAGATTCAGATGGAGATTATGCCTTTGATGATATTGCATTAGCTAACCTAGCCAATGCAATGGGAGAATAAAATTTGAATGGTTTAGATCTTTCCACCTGGACGACTGCAAAATTATCCAGCACACGATGTGGAAGATTCTATAAGAATACGTAAGCAATGACGTTTATTTGTTGAAGACAAAACATCATCATCAGATACTGTGCTACTTTTGACTTCTTTGTTTAAAAAGGACGAAGGAGCTACTATTTACTTTTTGAAAAAACAAAAAGTAATTTTGTTCTGTTAATACTTTATTAATGCGCATGTCCTTATCTTATCTTTTATTCGAATGTAATTTATAAACGTTTGGAGTCCGAGGCCTATAAAAAGGTTCTCAAGTTGTAAGACAAAGGCATCGAAAAATCATCGATCAATATAGATCAATCTCTCTCCTTTGTAATATATTCTCTTATAATTTTTTAGGTTTTCCTATCATCTTGTAAAATATTCCGCTATTAATATATAAAGTCTTCCTTTGTGCTGCACTACTCTATATGGTATCAGAGCTTGTTAATCAAGTATCCTAATTATCTGTAAGTCATCTTACTTTATCTTGCTTATGTTTTGTTTATCATTATGAATATTAGAGAAGTAACTAGATTTATATATCATCCATCATATAAGAAAGGAGAAAATTTTGATATAAAACATAAAACTCTGTATAAAAAATGCAGTAATATGTGTTGTGTAAAAATGATCCATTTCGTTATATTCTATAAAAAAGATTAGATATAATCTTGTTAATCTTATCCAGAAAGTTATACTGTTAAAATTCCGACGAAATTACTATTTAAATTCCGGCATAATCTCCTAAAACCCATACACCTGTTTAGGTTGTAAAGCTCATATGTCTCTTTGGCCGTTTTACCCAAAAGAGGCTTTCTAAGGCTATTGTTAGACATCGGTTTTAAGCACCATCAACCAGAAATAGGAGGTCTTAGGTACCATTGGAAATTATAATGGAAGAAGAACAAAATTTAAGAGGAGTTTAAAAATGTATGGCCCCATGGATAGAAAAACAAGAATCTATGTTTAATCATAATATGCATATAGATAAGAAATCTGAAAACCAGATTGCTTATATAAGTGCTACTTTAAATACTATAATAGATATGATATTTAGATGGTCTAAAATAGTTGAAGATCATCAGAAATCTAATGAAGAAAAACTTAAGAAAATTCAAGTAGACTTAAACAAAGTCGAAAGAAAATTAGAAGATTATGATAATATGATAAACTTGGATCTAAAACAGGAAACCAAGGAAAAAAATAAGTGCTCTAATAAACAAATTAAACACTAAACATTCCTGACAATATGGGAATGAATGCTCCAGGTACTAGCTAAAAACCTCGCTTATACTATGGATCTGAAGATATTAAAGTTCTTCATACAAATACAATGCAATCTTATAATTATCAAGAATATGTTAATATCAAAGAAGTTATTGAATATTGGAGGCAATTATATAAAGACCCAAATCTTAATATAACTGAAAGAAACCAGTTAATCCAACAAATTCAGTCAACATATACTGAATATGAAGGAATTTTAACTCACTTCAATTTTGAGTTGAACTACGACTCAGATTATGAAGAAGAAACTCCTTACGCTATAATCAGTAGTGAAGGAAAAAGAAAATCTCAAGAACCCCTTGAGGAATATTTTAATTGGGAAGAATATTCTCAAACACATCCTGAAGAAGCAGAAGAGTATTTGAAAAAAGAATCACATCATGATTATATCAATACTTCTACAAGCCAAGCTTCTACCAGTGGTATTAAAGAAGAAGAATGGAAAATTGAATGTAACCCACTTCCAAAAACCCATAAATCGTCAAAGAAAAACAAAAAGAAATTTAAATGGAAACCTTGGCGAAAAAAGAAATTTAATACTTCTAAACATAAAAAATATGTGAAGAAGAAAAAGAAATCTCCTAAAAAGGGAGATGTCGCAGCTAAAAAATGCAAATGTTATATTTGCAATGAAGAAGGTCACTATGTGCCTGAATGCCCTAACAAAGGGAAAAGCGCTAGGAAAATGATCAAGTTTCTTGAAGAACAAGAACTTGAAATATCATTTGGAGACGAACTATCAGACGTCTCAGATGATGAAATATTGTATGAGATAGAATCTGAATCAGAATCAGATGATTCTGATACTGAATTGATTTTCATGTTTAATACATTGGAAATCAAATAAGGTGATCAGACTGAAACACAGTCCATCACTTTAAAAGATATAGTTGGAGAAGAAATCACTTTTACCAACGAACAATCAATGGAAATAGAAAACCAACAACAATTGGTTAAAAAAAAAGATGTCTATAAATTGTCCAAATTTAATTTCTTGTCTACAAGAATATTTGAACAATTTGCAGGCAACACTACAGCAGGATCCACTGATAATGATACTACTGAAATAACAATCTTTGATTTAAACAAAATCAAAAGATGGAAAAAGAAACATCCACATATTAAATATGTTCATGTAGGTTTAATCCAAATATGCATAACAACTTTATTTAGACAAGGTATGGATACCCCAATTGCCATACTTGTACTAGATAAACGATTTAATAATCCTGTTAATGCCATAATTGGAGGAATCCAATCCAATTTGGTAAATGAAATTATTTGGTTTAACATAAAACCAAATTTCTTCATATCTATCGATGACCCTAATATTACAGATACTGTAAAAATAAAAATTCAAACAAAGGGGGTAGGTGTGAAAGATACTTCACATAATTTGGCTATTCATTTGAAAACCATCCATGAACTAACCAATCTACCTAAAACAAATATCCACAATCTTGATAGAAACATTATTGAGATTTTTGAACCAAAACCTTATGAGACGGTAATCCAGCCTAGACTCATAAATTGGAGAGATTTGGAGATTCCAAAACAATGGATAATTCCCCAAATCACAGAAAATCCACAAAGGAAACAACCTGAAGTGGAAATAAAAGTATCAGGAAGTAATGTTTATTTTAAACATAAAGATACAAATTGGCAAACTAATTTCCCTGAAAATGACTGGGAAAAATTCAAACGCACTAAATCCTTACACGAAGGAAGTAGTAGCAGTGAAAGCAAAGCTAACAAGGCTATTGCTATGAAAAATATCCAAGTACCTATTATGCCAGGTGCTTCATACCTAAAAAATAATGAAGTATCATCTTCAAATAGGTAATGCAGATATCATCTTTTCCCCTAGCCATGGGAAAAAGAGGTATACTTATGTATTAGGATATTTTAATTTTGCAGGCTATAAACAATATAGTCTTTGTACTTTAATTGATACTGGAGCTACAGTCTGCTCTTGTAGACCTAATGCTTTGCCTCCAGAAAAATGGATTGCAATGAAAAACCCATTGCAGTTACAATAATTAGTGGCTCATAAAGCCTAATTCAATTAAAAGCTAAAAAAGTTGCAATATGGTTTAATGATAAAAAATTCATTATACCAAAAATCTTATGTTTCCCTGAGATGCATGGTGATTTTATTCTAGGTAATAATTTTATCTCTGAATATTTACCACTATCTGTTAATGAAGGAACCATAAGTCTCACATTGAAAAAAGAGGTAGTAGAAATCCCACTACTTCAACAACATAAATATAAATGTGAGAAAAATTTTCATCCTGTTAAAAAGGACAACAATAATCTGAAAGTATTAGCTGAAACACATTGGCTATACACTATACTGGAAGATAATTTTAGAGAAAATCCGTTAAAATTATGGGACAAAAGTCCACGATATTGCTCATTAAAACTCCGAAAACCTGATATAATCATTAGAGTAAAACCTATGGTTTACAATAGAAAGGATATTGAAGAGTTTGATAAGCAATTAAAAGAATTACTGGATTTAAAGTTAATCTCAGAAACTTTTAGTCCACATTCTAGTCCAGCTTTCATTGTGAACAAACACAGTGAAATAAAAAGAGGAAAAGCCCGAATGGTAATCAACTATAAAAGGCTTAATGAACAAATTGATTTCGATGGATATTTTATTCCTTGAAAAGATGTTTAATAAACCATACTAAAGGTAAAACCATCTTTAGTAAATTTGATTGCAAGTCAGGATTTTGGCAATTAAAACTAACTGATGAATCAAAACCACTGACTGCATTCAGTACACCAAAAGGTCACTACTAATGGAATGTGATGCCCTTCGGACTCAATATAGCCCCACAAGTCTTTCAGAGATGGATGGATAATATATTCAGAGATCTCAAAGATTTTGTATTGTCTATATCGATGTTATTTTAGTGTTCTCAAAAAACATTGAGGAACACAGAAAATATTTAAAAATTTTCAGTGAGAAAGTACTAAAACATGGTATTATTCTCTCTTCAAAGAAAATTGAAGCTGAAAAAACAGAAATCAATTTTCTAGGTCTAATCCTTACTAAGGAAGGATTACAACTCCAAGATCATATTATTTCCAAAATAAAAGATTTTGATGAAAATATCTTGGATAAAAAACAATTACAAAGATTTTTGGGAATTTTGAACTATGGTAGAAATTTCATTCCACATTTGTCCCAGAAAGAATTACCTCTTCTTGAGAAACTCAAGAAAAACAATTTTTCATGGTTTAAAAAGGACTCTGAAATTGTCCGAAATATAAAAATTTATATTCATGACCATTGTCCTAAAGTTTATTTTCCTAACCCAGGAGATTATATATATATATATATATATATATATATATATATATATATATATATATATATATAAAAGTTTATAAACATCTAAAAAAAATAAACCCTAATCTGAATCTCTTTACTCACGTCGCTCCCTCACTGAGTTCACTCCCCCTCTCTCTCACACGAATGCCGCTCATCCATTCCCCTCATTTTCAAGTCCTCATTGCCTCATCCCTTCCCCTCATCTCAGGTTCCCTTTCGCCGCCTCACACTCACGTTCCTTGTAGCTTCTGCCTCACGAAATCTTGTAAGGTAAACTCATCCCATTATTGGTACGATTTCAATTTTAGTTGGGATTTTTTTAGTTGATCGGTAGGGCTGTTACTTCTACAAATGGGATTTTACTTGATAGGTAAACTCATCCCCTGTTTTTTTAGTTGTTTTTTAGTCTTGTAAGGTAAAGTCATCCCCTTAATGTTTTTTTTCCGACCTCTTTTAGTTTTTTTTTCCAGATTGATTTCAGGCTGAAAAATTAACTAAAATTTTCAGTTGCCCTAAATGTCTATTTTGAAGATGATTTTTTTAGATAACCTCTTGTTATCCCTCTACTGCTACGATTGTCTATTTTTTTTAGATTTAACAGATAAATTTTTCTTAATTTATCGAGGTAGAAATGTCTACATCAAAGGAGATTCCAATGCAAACGGGGGATACACAATTAACTTCTCCAACAAATGAGGTAGCTTCTAATCAAACACTAATTAACTAAATAATGTTTTTTAATCAAATGATGTTTTTTTTAACTAAATAGTGTTGTTTTTTTGTGTTTGTAGGTTTATATATGTTCAATGCCACACACCGCGGAGGTACTTGCCGAGGCTTTGGTTGAATGTTTAATGGATTGAAATCTTGATATGAAGTTATCTACAGTAACTTTAGATAATTGTAGTACTAATGATGCAATGGTAAACATTCTTTTGGATAAATTACCTTCTAATTCTTTATTATTGGGAGGTAAAATCTTTCACATGTGTTGTTCTGCACACATATTAAATCTTATTGTGAAAGATGGGTTGGATGTAATTGGTAATTAAATTGAGAAAGTGTAACTTATTGGACGACGACTCAAAAAAGATGGAAAAATTTTGAAAAAGTAGCTCGTCAATTAAAATTTTTATGCAAAACGAGATGGAACTCAACCTATATAATGCTCCACACTGCCTTGAGTTATACAGATGTTTTTGGTCGCTTAAAATTAAGTGAGTCCCAATACAAATCCATCCCCTTAGAAGATGATTGGTTATTAGTAAGTGAAGGTTATTAGTAAGTGAAAATAGTGAGAGATTGGAGATATTTTTTGAGGTGACAAAAATATTTTCGGGAACTAAATATCCAACAATCAATCTATTTTTTTCGAAAATTTGTGAGATAAGAGCGTCACTTAATGATTGGACATTCTCAAGTTATGATGAAATACGACTCATGGCATCTAATATGATAATACAGTTTGAAAAATATTGGAGTTCACTTCATGAGGTAATGGCTTTTGGTACAATCTTGGATCCTAGATTTAAATGAAAGAGACCGAGTTTTACTTTTCACTCATATATGATGATGAAGCGCCGAGAGAAATTGAAAGGGTGCGTAACATTTGTTTTGAGATGTTGGGAGAATATCAAGTGAATCATATAAGAATACTCGTGGATTTTTCCCGAAAATTTGTGAGATAAGAGCGTCACTTAATGATTGGACATTCTCAAGTTATGATGAAATACGACTCATGTAGTCTAATATGATAAAAAAGTTTGAAAAATATTGGAGTTCACTTAATGAGATAATGGCTTTTGGTACAATCTTGGATCCTAGATTTAAAATGAAAGGGATGAGTTTTACTGTTCACTCATATATGATGATGAAGCGCCGAGAGAAATTGAAAGGGTGCGTAACATTTGTTTTGAGATATTGGGAGAATATCAAGTGAGTGAGAAATCATATAAGAATACTCGTGGTAATAGTGAATCTTCAAGTGGTACATCATCTCAATCTCAAGGAAGGAGTCGATTGATTAATAAATTTGATTTGTTTGTCTCGAGTACCTCTAACACTTAACATGTTAAGTCGGAGTTTGATTACTATTTGGAGGAGAGTGTTTTACCTAGATCCAATGATTTTGATATATTGGCTTGGTGGAAGTCAAATGGTCTTAAGTACCCTACACTATTTGCTATAGCTAGGGATATTTTTGCCATTCCCGTATCAACTGTTGCTTCAGAGTCGGTTTTTAGCACTACTGGTAAATTTGTGAGCCCACATCGAAGTAGACTTCATCCAAAGACTTTGGAAGCACTCATGTGTTCTCAAGATCGTTTATGGTCCGAGATTCAAGGTAATAACTTTAACATATTGAAATGTTTATTTTTTTATCCTTTTTACCTTTATTAATTATTGCATCATTATATTATTATGTAGGTTCGGGTTCTTGTGCAACACGATTTGAGAGAGGTACCATAAATGAAGATAGTGATGATGAGGTAATAATTTAATTATTATATAAGCATTGAACTTGTTTGTATAGTTATATTTGTTTCTATTGTTGTAAACTAATACGTTGTGTAACTTGTGTAGGTTGAAAGTTGTGTGACAAATGGTTGAGGTGATTGATTGACGGGAAAGTTTATCACGCCAACAATGGATGGAGAAGCAAGCAAGGCTAGGAGCATATTGCGAATTTATTTTGTTTGTTATTTTGTTAGTGATTTAGTACGCTAATAGTTGTTATTTGTTACATTGAAACAATGCACTTTGTTTGATTTGTATGTTATGTTCTAACACTATAAACTATGTTGGATATTTTGGAGTTGCACTTTAGTTGTGTTTAATCATTTCTAATTGAGATGTAATTTAAAAGTAACTTTTACTTAGGTGCTTAAAGAGGGAAAAAAATCAAGACGGGTTTCCCGCGAGGAATCCGATACCCGTTTTAAATGGGGACGGGGATCCCCGATCCCGTTATAATGGGGAACGGGGCGGGGACGGGGAATGGTTTTTCTAACGGGGACAGGGATGGGAAGTTAAAACCCGACCCCGAAATGACCTGTTGCCATCCCTATGCTTAAACCCATAACAAAGAATGTGATGGAAAAAAGTAAAGGAAATCAATGTACTAAAGAAAATATCAAACAATGCGTAATAAGTTAAAAACAACAACATACCTCTTGTAAATATTGTTAACTTGCAAACAAAATAGTCGAACACTTTCATTCTCATATCAATAATAAATTTATGTACCAACATTCAAAATGCGATAATAGTGCATATTGTCTAATGCATATGATTTGTGTCATGAATTATGTGTTTGCACCTGCCAATCTAACATGTTGAAATACGGGAAAAAAGTGGTGTGGAATATAATGAGGTAAGAAAAATAGAAGTGAAGCTGCCTATACGACACGATCTTGATACAAACACGATCCATATAAAAAACTAACCCAATTGATAATTTTTACACCCGATTGATCGTAATTGTACATGAAAACACGAATAATATGACTAACGCAAGATATAACTTTAATACCATAGGACTTCATATTAGAAATCCCAACATGAATACTGCACGAACACAAACATATCATATCAATTTCGGATCTATTTCATGTCATTTGTCCATTTTATTTCATGTTATCGGGCCATTCTTAAAGTTACCACCTTTTATCATGTTTATTTTGGTCTTTGTTACTCTTGAAAATGAGGTATATAGCACATAACAAGTATCAGGTCAGCATTGTGGCCTTAACAGGAAGAATTTGCAGGGAATCAATTACAATATAAGACTGAGTTTGGGAGGTTTTCATCCTCGTTTTTATTATTTTAAAAAATAAAACTATTTATTTTTCCCCTTTTTTGCCTCAGCTTTTATTAATATAAAAAATTATTTTTTCCACTTTTTCCTTTCTTTTTTTGAATTACACATTCGCTATTTAATTTTACACCTATCAACTTGGTTGCCCGTGTTAGATTTTGGCAAGGGGCCTATCTTTGACATTATTCTAGGGAACATTTTTTGTATACGAATATATAATAATGGGTTGCCAAATATCACAGAATACCAAAATACCAAGGAACTAAAATGAAATAGAAGAATAGTGGGAAAACACAATGATCCCTTATAAACTAAAATAAAAGGAGACTAACAGGAAGAGCGTGAATCTCCACTCCATTAAGGGGAAATTGAAAACATTTGTAAAGTACCAAGCAATATTGCAATAGCCGAGTTCACTATTTATACTAAAAAATAAAACTAAAAATAAAATTGTTAAATGGAAAGCCAGAGCAATGAATATGAATGAAGATATGGTTCACATTAGAAACCATTTGAAATTGATACCGAAAGAGACAAGATAAGTTCTTATTTCCTAAGATTAGAAACAAAAACCAACATATATGTCTCCAACCCTTGTAATAGTGATTACGTAGTATATTATAGGAGAAAAAGTAAATTGGTCTCACCCTATAAATACATATGACATTGTATATTTTCTGATAAAATTAACATGAATTGATGTGAATATTATCAAATACTTAATATGCAATCAATTTAGTAGTATCGCAACTATCCTCCATGAAAAACCTACAAGAGATACACCCATAAACTAATTAAACTAAATTGAAGACAGTGCCGAACATCACGAAAAACATCATATCAACCAAAACATTATTAAACAACAAAACTGATAAACCATAAAAATGAGTAAACCCCAAATCAAACATCCTTAAAAATTTGAAAAACTAAAGGTATTCCGTAGTGTTAAAGCTTAGAAAGTAAAAACAGTGTGAAATGGGGAGTAAATGTATATAAAGGTATTCAGTAGTGTTAAAGATATAATTTTACCTTTTTTAATTTCAACGACTCGGTATACAACTCACAAAAGGCAACTTGAATCTCAATCTCCTCCTATTCTTCTTTCTATTCATCCTCATTAGCTTAAGAATCACAAGATCGTACCTTAGAACCGTAATATATATGATTATCTTCAACTAAAGATGGTTCATTTAGGATCACATAACTATCCATGAAAGCGGTGTAGTTATGCTCCATGGGAGAATCATACTCCTCTTCTCACTCATTATCACTAAAGGTATCATAGTCTACCTTAGGCTTCTTACCTTATTTCCTTAGTCTAGTGGGATACTCAAAAGCACGATGCCCAACACCTTGGCATTCAAAACACTTATCCCGATCATCCACATTCTTAGGGTTATCACTCTTCCTACTATCATATTTATTGAATTTCTTAGGTTTGTTCTGAAGATGTTTACCTTCTCTAAGCTTAAGAAATTTTTTGAACTTCCTAGAAATCTCGACGATCTCTTCGAGATCTAAATCTCCCTCACTATCGAAATTCGGCACATCCTCCTATATAGATTTCAAAGAAAAAATCTTATTTTTCTCTTTAGGAGGACACATGTTCATCTCATAGGTTTAGATATCATCTGCAAGTCCTTGTATTGCCATAGTTTCGATACCACCAAGAGAATATAAGATTATGATAGTTTCGATACCACCAAGAGAATATAAGATTATGATATTGGTATTAAATCTTTCAGGAAATGACCTTAAGAGTTTTTACACCACTCGCTCATCGAAGTTAAATGAGGAATTGGCAATATCAAATAACTTGGCATAAAACTCATCAAAAGACTCATGCTTAATCTTAATCGTTTCAATCTTAGTTGTCAAATATTGTAAATTGGAAACCCTAACCATATCGGTACCCTCATACGTGGATCTAAAAATATCCCAAGCATCTCTCGTGCTCTAACAAGTAATAATGCATTTAAACTCTTTCGCCCTGACAACACAAAATATTGCATTGGAATTAAACATCGATACATTCTTTTCAGCTATTGTCTAATAAGAGTACGCTTTAGGTGTGCCACCTCCAGTGGGAGGACACCACCCTTACTTAACCGAGTTCCAAACATTCTTATTAATCCATTTTAAGAACAATCACACCCGTGCCTTCCAATATGGATTCTTTGAACCGTTAAGCATGGGAGGCCGGGTAATGTAATTTTCCCCTGGATTAAAATCTATATAAAAAATACTAAACGCACCGAATATGGATAAAACATGATAAAGTAGTGTAACCCGCTCTGATACCAATTTGAAAAATTCTAATGCTAGGGTTGTGTCTAAATTTTAATTATCCCAATTAAATTAATAATTAATCCAATTTTTATCTTTGTACCATTTAAACAAACATTGTGTAAACTTATTTGCTAAAGTTTATCTTGTCCTAAGCATGCACCTAGATGATATGTTCAATAATAATATAAAGAAATAAACCAAACAAATACTCCACGATGTACGAGGAAGACCTATAATGGTAACAACCTCGGATGATCCAACCACACAAATCCACTATGATATAGGTATCAAACAAGGATAAATTAGACTTACTCAACTGACTCGGCGCTTTAAATCAATGGGGCTCTCTTCAATCCTTGACCCTTTTTCACAGTCGCAGTTTAATGCCTTCTAACGGTAGCACAACATAGGAACTTCCCACGTCTCGGTATTACACCGATTTTACCATTGCAATAGCTACTACCAACTATCACTGTATAACACAAAATCCACCGTGTCAAACTGCAAACATGAAATCCATCGCTCGAAAAAATCTACCCAATGAAGAGTAAACTGTCTTTGTGCAAGGCTCGCGAGATATCAAACAAACATATAATGTTGAATACTGGATCTGAAACGTTGGGTGTAGAAATAGGGTTTGACAGACTATAGATTTATATTTTAAATTCACTTTCGCAAAACCTCTCTCCAAAAAACCTTGCCAGCCCTTTAATTTATAGAAAAATAAAAAAGGAGGAGGCACATTTTTTAGGAAAGTCGTTCAAATGAAAAACACAAGTTAGTTCGAATGACTTTTGCTATTTCGTTCTAACCAAATAAAGTCATTCGAATAACTTAACTAAACTCGTTCGAATGACCTTCAAACAATGCTTGTGTGATAACATTCTACCTAGGCAGAAAAATTTGCTTGAAGCTCGATAGAAGATCGTTTGAACAAAAATAAGTACCTCGTTTGAATGAAAAAGGCAGTGCTGTTCGAATGAAGTTAAATAAAAATAAATTTCTTAAAAATATTTTTACGACAAGTAGCCTCAATCAAATTATAAAACTAAACACCCAAAAACGTATTTTAGGATCAAACATAATATGCATTCATACCTCTTGAGATCCCATGACCATTGAAGATGAAACTCAACAAAAAACTCAGAATGATGCGATCATGGCTTTACTTGGGCGCTATGATCGTTAATATACATCATAATCTTGAAGGATAAATTGACTCAAATCCTAATCTATGGCTCAAACGATTTTTTCCAAATGAAATAAAGCCAATTTACATATAAATTGGCTTAATGTGAAATTTGACCTTACACAAAGTAATGTAATGAAAAGTTTACACTTTTCTGAATTCTATCTGTTCATTTTGTTTTATAACATATAAAAAATTGTAGGTGGTAAAAAACCTGTTGATGTTTTGTCAACACAGTTGATGCCGAGCAAAATAAAAACTTTCACAATCATACCAGAAGGCAATATGTACGTGGTTTGATAACTTGCCTACGTTCATAATGTATTTCTCTCTTTATTGATCGTGTATTTATAAAAAATATTACGTGCCATCTTACTCAGGATGAGGGTTGCATTAATAGAAAAAGAAAATAGGTTAAGTTGTGTGGGACTCTGTGACCTTGGATAAGTATCACAATTTGCTCGACTGTATCTAATTCTGAGATTTTTGGTAATCGACCTCAATCCATATTTATCTCTTTAAATCATAACCTTAAAAAGTTTGGTGGACACTTACACCTCCTTAGGTTGGGTCGAATAATCCACCCACAATTGCCCTCAAAGCTTTGCAACTGATTAGTGTGCATGGGTTGCTCATCGTCCATAGAGAGTCTTGATTATGGTTAGTAGTGAAACGTGGTCGGCCATAGGTACTATGTTCGGATAATGCTGTTATTGTGTTTTGGAGATTTAAATTTCTTTCTTGCTTGTTAAACTTTTAGGGGTAAGTGAGTAACCTGCCCCAATATTTTTAAGGGCACACTAGTAAATATGTAGTAATCATCACAAGTGGCGATTGCATGTGGCGAGATGCTATTTGGGGGAAAGCCATAAAATGTTGAGACATGTCTTGTAAGTTGAACCATCCCTTTTTAACTCCTCATTCTCATTTTCAATTTGTCTTAGAGCTTCATTGCTGTTTCTTTACATTGTAAGTTCATTTTTCTCTCTCGTATTTTATTTTGTGCCTATAAAGATGATTTATCCTATTAATGGTAACATAATAGAATATTTTCAATGTCGTTATATCCCTGAGTGGGTAAATGTGTAATATGGGAGGGTAAGAGTATTATTACAACATTAAAGGAGCCAATTGGCTTTTTTCTCAATTTTTTTTGTAGAAGCTAGCATCACTTTTCCTTTAAATCAATTTTTTCTTGAGTTTTGCGAGTTTTTGATAGTGTCCCTGCCTAATGTTCTCCGAACACTTAGAGAATAGTAAATGGTGTCCATAAGATCAATGAACTATACAAGATCAAATTTATAATCCTTAAAATTCGCTATTGCTATATGTGGGTTAGATCCAATGAGGGTGTTTACTATCTAAAAATAAGGAAGGCTAAGAGAGTCATCGTGTTAAATCTGTCAGATTCTAATAAAGAGTATTGGTCGCATGAGTTTGTGGTGAAGGATTGGGAACACTTTCCCATCCCAAATGGTGGTGAACCCTACAAGGGTTAACTTTAATTCTGGTATGCTATCGAGTTCATCCCTACTTTGTATAATTTTTCTAATATTGTGGTATTTGCATGTGTAGAAAGTCAAAAAAAGAAATATCATGATCAAAGACACATCATTATTGTTGAGCTGAAGAAATCTTGCTCGCCCAGGAAACCTTTGACTACTACCAAACCCCCAAGGTCGACCTTTCTATTACTGTCCTATACATATTCCACCACTTGCTTCGTTGATCGACTAATGGATAGGGAACGAAAAATTTCTAAAGGATAGGGTGAGAAAGGCTCTGAGTTTGTGAGCACATTCAACTCATTTGAGTTCGTTAATATTTCTACTATCGCCATGGTCACCCCTACCACTTCTGAAGAGGTAATGACACCAAGAAACAAAATTACAAATTTAATGGATGGGGACATTTCCCCTAGTTCACCAACTACACATGCTTTCAAGAGGAAGGAGGTTGGGGTACCATCCGACCTAGTAAACTTGCGAGAGTCCTCTAATAAAATAGAAGCCTAGTTTATGAAGAAAAGCAATGATAACTCTAGTATTATGATGAATCTACCCACCCCAAGGACGGTGGATTCTCCTAAGAAGGGGAATGGAGTTGGGGGAGGGTTTGTAGACAATCACCCTCACTTGGCTCGTGGATTACTGAGGGGAGATTGTCTTCTTGCAAACCAGGCTATGTCTAGAATCTTTCCTACTGATAGGATCATTTCCCATGCCTCCCAAGCTCCTTCCTTAGTGAGGATTGATATTAGTTTGATTTGATCTTCGTCATTTTGAATGTTTTTTCTTGTAATAACTATTTTTCCTTATTTCTATCTTGCATTTTATGATAGACTTTGTCAATCTCCTAAACCGGAGAGCTAACTAGACGAAGGAGAATGTTGACATGGGGAATTCATTGGAGGAGACACAAAATGCCTTCTATGCCTCTTAAAATACGGAAAAGGAGCACGATGCTTCCACGAGGGCCATAAACATGGATTTTTCCACTCCGAGGTTGAAGGTCAAGAAACTCGATAAAACTGGGGAATAGTCCGGCCAATCCTTGGCGACAATGATGGAGGTGAAGGATCGTTCTTTTGATGAAAGCTAGAATAAGTTCTTTTCCCTTGCCCAAAAGTAGTTGGACTTCATCCGTAAGTCCTTATTAAAGAAGGAATGAGATGCGACATTAAAAAAGGTTGAAGTTCCAGCTAAGTCTAAGCTATTCGATCGACATACTCCCGGTACTCTTCCTAACTTGGAGGAAGAGGATGAAGGAGAGGAATTCAGGCAATATAAGGAGGCCGCCGATCAAGATAAAACTATTGCCTATCAGAATAAAGTGGTACTATAAAAGGAGTCTTATGCTAATTAAGTTCTCCTTATAGTTTGAATTGTTTGTCTCTACTTTGTATTATTTTCTAAAGGCTTTCCCCAATTTTGAATAAATGAAATGATATATTTTTGGCTTCATATTGATTTTCTCGGATACAATTCTTTACTTGATTGTATGTATTGTTTACTTGCCAATAAATTTTGAACGCTTTCCTTTTACTTTTGTAGTTTAATAACAACTTGAACTTAGTGCTAATTGCTGATAAACACCCAAAACTGTACATTTTATACCCCGAATAGATGTATTTTAGTTGCTAATTCTCGGCAATTTGGGTCTTATGTGCTTTATTGTCTATTTTGTAAGTCAAATGCACGTTATGGTGTTCAAATGCGTATTTCAAGGCAATTGTGCGCAATATGGAGCTAATTACTCTTGTCCCGTATCCTAGCCTACCCTAAACCTACCTAAACCTGTCCCGAACCGTGTGTGTTTAGGTTGTCCCATTTTATTTTATTTGTGTCATTTTATTTTTAGGGTTTATTTTATTATTTTATTTTATTGAGTCATGTATATATTTTTAGGATTTATACACACACACACACACACACACACACACACATATATATATATATATATATATATTTTAACGCTTCGTGTATTAGTTTTTATATTTTCTTTTATTTAGTCAGTTTATTATTATTTAATTTTCTATTTTCTATTTTTTTATTTTTATAGTTTTTATTTTAGTTATGTTCAGTTTTTTTTAGAGTTTGTGTAGTGTGTCGATATATTTTTTATTTTTAGTTGATTTTAGTTTTTTATCTTATTCGTTTTCATTTTATTAGGTTAATTTTTGTTTCATTTTATTTTGAGTCTTAGTTTTTTTATTTAGGGCCACAAAATAAACACACACACCCTACAACCAAACTCATTCACACCTTTAATCCTACACCACACACACACCCAACCAACCCCCTCACCCTCACCCTCACCCACCTTACCCTACTCCCTCAAACACACTAATCCCCCACCACTTCATCTACCCCAACCTCATTCTCTCTCCCACTTTCCTCTATCACCATAAACACCATAACCCACCTGTTTCTCATCCTCTCACCACAAACCCATTTCCCCCATATTAACCCAACCTCTCTCTCTCTCTCTCTCTCTCTCTCTCTTCCATACGGAACCGAACCTCCGTCGCTAGGCACCCAACTCCTCACCTCCCCTCGCCTCCTCACCTTCAGCGAACCACTACCGACCCGTCTCGACCCAAAACTGCCACGACCTGAGCCGCCCCTGCTCTTCCGACCCGAGAACCCGAACCCGAAACTGCCGGCAACGCAAGAATTAAACCCGCAAACCCAAGTTTAATCCCAATCCAACCTAGCTCCATACCCACCATGCCAATCCTTATTCCCATCTTCCATTTCAAACTCGGTGCGATAAAACCGAAAACCCACCTTACCCATTTTCAAACTTCCAAACCACGATGTACACCTGCTCATGTTAACACAAAAGCCAAACCAAAAAAAATAAACCCCCACATGTGTTAAACCCATTTAAACCACTTTATTCTTTTTTTTCCATTCTACCACAAAACCCCTTTTACCAAATCAGATTTTATTCCCTCACCTCACTTCCCACATGACCTCACACAACTCATGCACATTTGTGCATTTTTCTAAATTAACCCTCACTCACACCTTATACAACCTCTTGCACCTTTATCCTCCCATTTTTACCCCTATGCTCCATGGCTACTATTTAAACATTGGAAGACTCAATTTAAAGGGAGATTTGATCATCAATTAGTAGAGAAAATTCTAGAGAGAGATAGGTTGGATTAGAAAATAAATTAGTAAATTATTTTTGTAAATACTTTTTATTTTTCTTTTTAGAGATTATTGAGTGATAAATTGTGAGTAATTCAATTGAGTATTATATTGAATTGATTATTGTTGGATGCTCAATTTGGATGGATAGTGCTTGATTTCAAGGAAATAAGAGTTCAATTTCACTTCAAGAGATTGGGTTTGATTGTTCTCTTCTCTTCTCATTTATTTTAAGCCTTTGATTATTAATTTGTCAAATTTCATACCATGTTAGGCTAAATACCCTTTCAAGGGGTGGGGGGAAACTCTTATTTGATGTTATTTTAATTTAATTAGTTTGATTACTTGAAAATTCCCTTTGAATGTTAATTTTGATCCCTCACCCTTAAATTTACGCCTCGAGAGGGTAAATGATTTTAGAGAGAAAATCGAAATTCTAGTTATAATACCCATTTTAGATTCGAACTAGAGATATGGGTTTCTTAAGTGGGGTATTATTACTTGAATTTCAACTCTAAATTTATTTTCTAAGATTTACATAAATTTTAATTGATCGATCCTAGCGGGTGATTAATTAAAAGGAGTGTAGATCTATTTTCTAGAGTTGTGGGGTGTTAAACTAATTTTTTTAAAATGCTACTATTAAAATTACATATTCAACGAGAGTTGATATGTAAGTTTGATATTAATTTGGGAGAATTCAATTAATTCAATTAATTAATTAGAATAGCTAAAATTTGTGGTGTAATCCCACTCCTTGATTGTTCTCACATTAATTTACCTCATTTATCTCATATTTTGTGTTAGACTTTATTTTTCATTTTAGTCACTTTTTAGTTTGTAATTTGATCTTTCATTATAGTATAGTGTTATTTCACCTCACCTCACCCTAATTGTTTTAATATTTGAAAAAGCTAAAAAAAATAGAAAAGAAAAATTCCAAAAAGAAAATAAAAATTGAACTACAATTGAGTTTGTCTCTAGCTTACCCCCTTGATGTCGATTGATACCCTTACTTACCTCTACACTTTAGATTGTTATATTTTGTAGGTAATTGATGATTTTAATTAGAAGAGCTTTTCAAGTAACGACGACACACAAAAGTCAACTCTATCAAATGGCGCCGTTGCCATTCTTGGGAGCGAGCAGATTTCAACTTGTAGTTCATTTATTTTTTGCACTTTATTATGTTTTTACCATTTTTATATTTTCAGAAGGCTTGTATTAGGATTATTCTTTCTTGGCTTGTATTGCGGTGCATAGAGACACCATATTTTTTTTTTCATTTTAAAAATTGTAATAATTGAAGAAAGCGTGATAGGGAAACCGGACAAGGTAGAGAGAGGACGTCCAAAGGCGAGGAAACAAAGCCTCTCTACTTTGGGTCGGTAGGACTCCCAGGGCCGCCTGAGATAGGGGTGATCTCCCCTTGGTCGACTCAAATTTTTCGGCACCCCATGGCCTAAAAACCATGGGAGGTACATTTCTCAAACCCTCGCGCCTCTCCTGTTAGAGAGTCAATTTTGTGTGCCTTTGTGTGATTTTATTCTCGCATTTATTTTTCAAATGGTGTGATGAATTAAATTACTAAGACCTACATCCGATCACTCGCGAGAAGGGATTTCATCACCCGACTCACTCGCTTAACAATTGTGTGATACCTTAGCCATCACTAAATTTAAAATCCATTAACTAGGTAGCCCAATAGGAGAAAATTTTGCAAAGGCGATCACTCAGATAATTTTCGTGATTTTTATCGCCCGCGGACTTAATTAAAATTTGACTACCCCTTTCACTAAATTTTAAGATAAAAATTGGCTATGTGCTAGTTAGGATTTCTCCTTGGCTTGCATGTGTCCAATTTAATTTTTCGATAGTCGATTTTAGTTGGTTCGTCCAAATCAAGAGTCCATATTTCTCCCCACCTTTTCTTCCCCAAAAAAATCCAAAAATATTTTCTTTCATTTTTATAAAAAAAAATAAAAAAATCCAAAAAAATTTTCTTCCTTTATTTTTCTAAAAACTCCAAAAATATTTTATTCCCATATTTATATAAAAACCCAAAAATATTTTCCCCCACCTTTTCTTCCCAAAAAAAAAGTCAAAAACATTTTCCTTATTTTAATTTCTAAAAAAAATATTTTTTTCCTTCTTTTTAATACAAAAATCCAAAAATACATTCTTCCTTTATTTTTATAAAAATTGAAAAACATTTTCTTCCTTTCATTCTCTAAAAATCCCAAAAATATTTCCTTTCTTTTCAAAATATTCAAAAACCATAAAAAAAATTCTTTTATCTTGAAAATAAAAATTATAAGGCTCGTGATCGGTGTTTCTTCACCCTCACCCTTGTCAATTTTATCCAACAAGACTGACGCTTCAGTCTTGTTTGGGGGTGATTCCCATCACCCATTCTTCTGTCGCCTCGCACTTTCATAGTTCTTATCCTTAGGGTGAGATCCCTTCGGTCTGGCTGAAAACATTAAACTTAGCGCTACCGAGAGGCAGCCCACGTTTCTTATACTAGTCTTATCTAGTTTGGGGGTGGTGTTTCACATCACCCTATTTTTTTCCATGTTTATAGACTTGTACACATTTTTCTTATCACTCATTCAGGTTTCTTCTTGGCTTCATCTGTTCACTTCATTATCGGTTGATTCTGGTAATCTCTTTCCTACCTTATGCTCTCAATTTTAAAAATCATTTTACATAACATCGAGGACGATGTTCCTTTTTGTTTGGGGGTGGAGAATTTTATCAAAATTGCACCTCTTTTGAATTTTTTTGAGTTTTAAACCTGGTTTTTAAAATTTCGTGTAGTTTCTTTCATCTCACTCATTGATGTGAGTTTTCAATCATCCATCTTTTAAGTCTAGGAATCAAGGTAGAAGATTTATCTTTTTATAAATAGCTTATGTAATAAGTCCCAAGGCATGTTGCACCATGAATTTCTAGACTAAACAAAATTTGCGCACTTATCACGTCAATACAATTTAGAGTTGAGGAGTACTACAATTCTAAAGAGAACCTTAAGGATCACTAGTAGAGACTTTAGCCCGTGAAATTTGTGCCTTTCACCCTTTTAGAGTGTTTTACGCAATCTCCGAGTCACAAGTTGATTCAACTTCCTTTGGGTCTGCACTTAAATCATTGTATGATCTCATTATTCTTCATTGAAAGTTTTTGAGTTGATGACTGAGAACGACATCACTTTCGAGTTGTAAGAAACATGTGTCTTGAAGTTTGTCTCGATCACCATACTTTCACCCATACACCAACCAAATTTCATTTATCATACATCCATACACCTTCCATTTTCCATATCATCACTATATACCATACCGCCCATTTTCATATCCATTTCCATTTTCCAGCCACAAAGAAGAGTTTTGAAAGTAAAAGGAGAAGATCCGTCAAAGAGAGTGTTTGCATTTTTAGCGAATATCTCTCCCAAAGTCGATTCAGATGGAGAAAAATTAAATACAAGTCTATGTTGGGGTTATTTGTATTTTTAGCAGATTTATCTCACGTTGATGCGTATTTGGAAAATAAAAAAAAATAATAAAAAAAAAGAAAAAAGAAAAAAGAAAAAAGAAAAAAGAAAAAAGAAAAAAGAAAAAAGAAAAAAGAAAAAAGAAAAAAGAAAAAAGAAAAAAAAGAAGAGAATCTGTCATAGAGAGTGTTTGCATTTTTAGCGAATATCTCTCCCAAAGACGATTCAAATGGAGAAAAATTAAATACAAATCTATGTTGGGGTTATTTGTATTTTTAGCAGATTTATCTCATACATTGATGCGTATTTGGAAAAGAAGAAAAAGAGAAAGTTGCAGTCAAGAAATAAAGACATTTGTTTGTCAAAGTGTAATACACTATTCTCAAATATCCACCATCCATCCATCCATCATATCATCATCCCATCCTATCCTACCTCAACTCATCCCACATATCCCATTTTATTTCCCCCTCACCCATAAACATCATTATTTTCCCTAGGTGTTCGGGCGAATGAAAGTCAACGTGGTAAATGACTCGACGTTCTCACTATAGTGATTAACATTCTTTCATGAGATCATTTTCTTTCTTAATGTTCGTTCGTTCTTATGTGTGTGTGAGACGTTTGAACTTGATTACATTTACTCCCCTCCTCACACATAAGAGTGATACACTAACCCTAATCTCGAGAGTTCATTTGAGAGAGATATATCCAGTGAGATTTAAAGTTGAAGCATTGATTCCGAAGAGGCAATCTAGGAATTACTCTTGTGATACTCGACTCGTTTTGACTGATTCACACTACACACATTGAGTTCTAGGAAGGATGTGCCTTGAATATTTACTTAGAAAGTTTTTACACATTCTAGCTTGTATTTGTCTCATGATGGATTGTGCGATCATTCTACGTCTAATAAGATACTGAATGCATTTCAATAAATATTTACAAATAAGAATTTTGTGGGTATATTTCCTACAAACCCTCACGAGACACAACTAGTCCTGTATGGCAACATATAGGTTTATAAACTTGTTGCACATGCTAAGTGCAATCGCAAGTGCCCGCGAAAGTGGTACACTTTTGGTTACTTATCTTTCTCTTTCTCTCTATCTTATTGCTCGAGGACTAGCAACGCTCTGTTTGGGAGTGGTCTGATAAGCACCCAAAATTGTACATTTTATACCCCGAATAGATGTATTTAGTTGCTAATTCTTGACAATTTGGGTCTTTGTGCTTTAATGTCTATTTTGTAGGTCGAATGCACGTTACGGTGTTCAAACATGTATTTCAAGGCAATTGTGCGCAATATGGAGCTAATTACCCTTGTCCCGTATCCTAGCCTATCCTAAACCTACCTAAACCTGTCCCGAACTGTGTGTGTTTAGGTTGTCCCATTTTATTTTATTTGTGTCATTTTATTTTTAGGGTTTATTTTATTATTTTATTTTATTGAGTCATGTATATATTTTTAGGATTTTTATACATACATATATATATAAATATAAATATATATATATATATATATTTTTTAGCGCTTCGTGTATTAGTTTTTATATTTTCTTTTATTTATTTAGTTTATTATTATTATTATTATTTCATTTTCTATTTTTCTATTTTAATTTTTATAGTTTTTATTTTAGTTGTGTTCAGTTTTTTTTAGAGTTTGTGTAGTGTGTCCATATATTTTTATTTTTAGTTTATTTTTTATTTTATTCATTTTCATTTTATTAAGTTAATTTTTGTTTTATTTTATTTTGAGTCTTAATTTTTTTATTTAGGGTCACAAATTAAACACACACACCCTACAACCAAACTCATTCACACCTTTAATCCTACACCACACACACACCCAACCAACCCCCTCACCCTCACCCACCTTACCTTACACCCTCAAACACACTAAGCCCCCACCACTTCATCTTCCCCAATCTCATTCTCTATCACCTTCCTCTATCACCATAAACACCATAACCCACATGCTTCTCATCCTCTCACCACAAACCCATTCCCCCCATATTAACCCAACCTCTCTCTCTCTTCCATACGTAACCGAACCTCCGTCGCCTGGCACCCAGCTGCGAACCTCCCCTCGCCTCCTCACCTCCGGTGAACCTCTACCGACCCGTCTCGACCCAAAACCGCCACGACCCAAGCCTCCCCCTGCTCTTCCAACCCGAGAACCCAAACCCGAAACCGCCGGCAACCCAAGAATTAAACCCGCAAACCCAAGTTTAACCCCAATCCAACCTAGCTCCATACCCACCATGCCAAACCTTATTCCCATCTTCCATTTCAAACCCGGTGCCATGAAACCGGAAACCCACCTTAACCATTTTCAAAATTCCAAACCACGATGTACACCTGCTCATGTTAACACCAAAGCCAAACCAAAAAAAATAAACCCCCACATGTGTTAAACCCATTTAAACCACTTTATCCTTTTTTTCCTATTCTACCCCAAAACCCCTTTTACCAAATCAGATTTTATTCCCTCACCTCACTTCCCATATGACCTCACACAACTCATGCAAATTTGTGCATTTTTCTAAATTAACCCTCACTCACACCTTATACAACCTCTTGCACCTTTATCCTCCCATTTTTACCCCCATGCTCCATGGCTACTATTTAAACATTGGAAGACTCAATTTAAAGGGAGCTTTGATCATCAATTAGTTGAGAGAATTATATATAGAGATAGGTTAGATTAGAAAATAAATTAGGAAATTATTTTTGTAAATACTTTTTATTTTTCTTTTTAGAGATTATTGAGTGATAAATTGTGAGTAATTCAGTTGAGTATTATATTGAATTGATTATTGTTGGATGCTCAATTTGGATGGATAGTGCTTGATTTCAAGAAAATAAGAGTTCAATTTCACTTCAAGAGATTGGGTTTGACTGTTCTATTCTATTCTCATTTATTTTATGCCTTTGATTATTAATTTGTCAAATTTCATACCATGTTAGGCTAAATCCCCTTTCAAGGGGTTGGGGGGGGGGGGGGGGGGGGAAACCCTTATTTGATGTTATTTTAATTTAATTAGTTTGATTACTTGAAAATTCCCTTTGAATGTTAATTTTGATCCCCCACCCTTAAATTTACACCTCGAGAGAGGGTAAATAATTTTCGAGAGAAAATCGAAATTTTAGTTATAATACCCATTTTAGATTCGAACTAGAGATAGGGGTTTGTTAAGTGGGGTATTATTACTTGAATTTCAACTCTAAATTTATTTTCTAAGATTTACATAAATTTTAATTGATCGATCCTAGGAGGTGATTAATTAAAAGGAGTGTAGATCCATTTTCTAGAGTTGTGGGATGTTAAACTTAATTTTCTAAAATGTTACTATTAAAATTACATTTGCAACGAGAGTTGATTTGTAAGTTTGATATTAATTTGGGAGAATTCAATTAATTCAATTAATTAATTAGAATAGCTAAAATTTGTGGTGTAATCCCACTCCTTGATTGTTCTCACATTAATTTACCTCATTTATCTCATATTTTTATGTTAGACTTTATTTTTCATTTTAGTCACTTTTTAGTTTGTAATTTGATCTTTCATTATAGTTTAGTATTATTTCATCTCACCTCACCCTAATTGTTTTAATATTTGAAAAAGCTAAAAAAAATAGAAAAGCAAAAATCCAAAAAGAAAATAAAAATTGAACTACAATTGAGTTTGTCTCTAGCTTACCCCCTTGATGTGGATTGATATCCTTACTTACCTCTACACTCTAGATTGTTATATTTTATAGGTAATTGAGGATTTTGATTAGAAGAGCTTTTCAAGCACCGATAAAAAAAAACACCGAAAAGTTTTCTTTATCAATCGCCCAAGAGGGTGAAGATTTGGATGTTTTCGACCGATCTCGAGTAGCCTTTTACTCTGTGTGTCAAGCGCTTCAAAAAATGACAAGTTCTTATGGAGACCAAACAAGTGTGGTCATCACGTTTTTGGTCAATCCAGGGGAGATAACATAGTTGGGATATTACAACCTGAAAATATTTCTATAAGGGAGGAGATCAATAAGGCCGTGTAAGATTTTAAGAGAAATAAAGTGATCAAACTTGTTCTATACTGCTAGATCATGAAGCTAAAGTACCAGTTTTGAAAGGGTCGTTGAGTAGTCTAAGTTGCTTGCTACTATGGAGGATGAATGGACGCCCCACTACATCTAGAAAAAGCCAGGAAGGTTGTCTATAAGTATGGCTAGAAAAAACACATTAGAAGGATTCTCAATTCTAATATTAGTACTAGGTGGATTCTCCACTTGCTTAGCTACCTCCCCTGGGGAGCGATGAGTGTTGGATTCTACCTTACGCAATCATGTAATTGGTGAAGGACTATCTTGTCGCGAACAATTATGATGATGAGTTACATCGCAACTCGATGATGGTCGATCGGTTGCTACATTAGAGCGGTGAATATTCGAAGATAGTCAGATGTGTACCTGGTATCTTTATATATTTTGTTATCCATTTTGTAACTTATTGGCCACGATCCTTATACATAATGAATATTGCTAATGAGATATAACTTATTTCCCACTTGTTTACATTCTTCCACTTCACATTTATGCCTTACATATAGTTTTGGTATTACTATTTGGGATCATGTTGTCCTACTACCTTAGGCCTAACACCAAGTTATCATGATAACGCACCTAGTTGCTGGGTGTAATGCCCCGTGATTTTAATGACTTTTAAAATGGGTTATATTTTAAATTAATGGATTAATTGGATTTTATTATAAATCAATTCATTTGGGTTTTATCCGAATTGTGGATATTAAAATGAATGATTCTGAATATTACTTAAAGATATTTAGGTAATATATGAATGTGATGTTATTGATATTGCTGTGAGTTATAAATTCAGTAATTTGAATTTTTAGTCGGACACGGTATGGGACGTGTCGGGACTAATTTGTTAAATTAAATAGAAACTTATTTTTAAATCAACCTTATAGTCATTTTGAGTGCGTCGTTGCGTCCGAAAGGGTTGAAATAGTCAGAAAAGTCTATTTGGATGTTGGTTTTGGGTCTCGGGTCATTTGGAAATGAAAAGACAACCAGAAGGGCACTATGGTCATTTTTACAAGGGGGATGAATAGTGATTTTGGATTTTGTCTTATTATAAGTATTTGGAGATTAGTTGTACGTGGGTTCATTCATCTCTTCTACATAATATTTTGAGAGGTCATCTTCTTAGAGAGAGTGAAAGGTTGCTTGGAAGAAGAGAAGTTTACTTGGGAAGGAGGAGAACCAAAGGCCAAAGGTCACCACCACCAACCACCACCGGAAGTTGGCCGAAGAAAGGGAGAACCACTTGTGTTATTCAACCCCAAAGGATTAGATCTTCATTAGAGACAAGTGTTTGATAATTGCAATCTAAGTTTGTATATTGTCCATGTTAGGATAGTGATAAAAAGATGAGATTTTTCATGTTTGGAAGATAAAGATAAAGTTGTTGATTGATTTTTGGAAAATGGAACTATATAAGGATCAAACTCATGTTGTAGGCAGATAGTAATCCACAAAATAATCATAAATCTGTTGAAGAAATGTTGAGAATAAATGGTGTGTTCTTGAAGATATCATGTATATAATTTTCTGGAAAAATAGGAAAAATATATGTTTTTAATTCAAACTCTTGATGATTCTAGGATGTTTAGAGCATTAGAAATCATTCACATATGTTGCTATATCATGTAGTAAGTATTATATGTAATTTGGGTTGTTAATACGAAGTTTTGAATGATCAAAAGTGATGAAACCCGTAGTAGAAGAAATGCAGAAAATTGGGCTGTTATCTGGGCGATCGATCGATCGACCTCCCCGGAATTTGTGAAGTTCTTTATTTTAATGATTGTTCTTATCCCAATCCTTTTCTAAATCTTTGGTGATTATTAATTGGATATAATGGGACTTAGGAAGGTTCAGTAAGCCCTAGTTAAGAATCGAATTAATTTGATTGGGATTTAATTTATTAGAATTATGTTAATTAAATTGGAAGAAATTTCGGTTGCTAGATTCATGTGTTGGATTTTAATTTATATGCATGAGGATTAAGGATAGGTCCAGTAGGGGTGATTTAATAAAACACCTGGGCAGCCTTAGTTTACAAGAGGGTTTAATCCTAGGTGATAGATGATGTGTTTATAAGATATTAGAAACTATCGGTTATAACCCTAATTAAGGGAGAGTTTAATTCGTAGTTCGGGAGATAAGATGATATGGACCAGTAGGATATTAGTGATTTCTTACTGAATGAATACATTGAGGAAAAACCTATTTAAACCTTGGGGAATGAGTGAGACTCTGGAATAATTAAATTAAAGAAGTAAAGGCATAATATTATAATAAGTAGGAGTTAAAGAGATATAATGCTACGTGTGGGAATTATCTTAGGGTAATGCGATTACCTTGTTGATATTATATCTATAGGTAGATGATAATGCCTATTTCATTGATTGATGATTTTTGTGTATGACATACCTAGCTTACTTGCTATCGATGGGGAGGTTTGCGTGTGAGGCAGTCATATCCTGATGAATCCATGAGATCTTTGATTTGTCGCTCAAGAACATAGGTCTATGAAAGACTTATCGAAGAGTTGATAAGTCCGCTGATTATGAGAACATAGGTATGTGCGTGACCCGTGGGTATGAGAACTATGTTCGCCTCCAATTATTGTGTTGTTGTTTGTGGTTCGAGGAATCCCTACCGAACCTTTAGTCCCCTATTCGGCGACCAACGATATTGGGACGTGATAACAGAGTAATGCATGCACCGCAGCTGTGTCTCGGGGTGCCGTATTATATATATATATATATATATATATATAATGAATTAAATGTATGTGTATAAAGTGGTTAGATCATCTACTATGTGATAATTGTAGATAACGGTGAATTGAGAAAAAGAATTGAAATAAGTTAATGAATATTTATTGAAGAGCTTAATTCATATTAATGAGAAACGATTCATGTTAATGAGAAACGTATATGAATGATTATATGACGTATGGTATGGGACAGACGGGGTTATGATGTGGGATAAATCATATTATGGAAACTAGTGAGGAGGAACCATTAACTAGGAGGTTGATAGGAAACGTTAAGTATTCACTCTAGATGAGAGGTGAGAATAGCAAGTGAGAGTCTGGTTACTAACATGTACATAATAAATGCTTAATTGCACTTGTTAAATACTTGCTGTTTTCAAAATCATTTTACATCGGGCTCTGACCCGTTTCCTTGCATATTCTCTTTTCTATTGTATCTTCTATATCAGGTGTCCACCAGCAAGGACGCCAACCTTAAAGGATTATGACGAGCTATGGAGCTATGGAGTATTTCTTAGACACCTATCTTCATTTGATTCACAGTATTCTTTTAGTTAGGGCATGTCGCCCAAAAGGAATTCAGTTATCTCTTTTCTATCCGAGTCAAATACTCTTGTAGTCGTGTCATTTTAATACATTTGTTATTGTTGGAATTACTGTATTGGATAATTATTTGGGAATGTTTATTCCAATTGCATTTAAATTCTTTTGTGTTATCTGTTCGGTTATCAGTGTTGTAGAATAATATGTGTTGTGTTATTTGTAAACTAAAAAAGATTTTTGTTGAATTAAAATTTGGAAAGTTTTTTTTAACACCAACTTAATTGGGTATTGGGTGAGTTGTAAATGTTTTCGACAGTGATGCTAAGAATGATCCAACTGTATATTCTATTTTAATTTGGTATGGGACTGGCCACCCAATATTTAATTAGGCGGGGTGTTACACTGGGGAATTCACCCGTTCATGATTTTTACCTGACTAAAACTGATCGGGCTACTTACTGCCTAGGTAACCCTTGTAAGTATTGATAAGCACCCAAAAGTGTATATTTTATACCTCGAATAGAGGTATTTTAGTTGCTATTTCTCGACAATAATGGTCTTATGCGCGTAAATGTTCAATGTGCAGGCTTGATTGCAGTTGCGGTGTCAAAAGCATTATTTCGAGGCAATTTGCAGTCAAATGGAGCTAATTCTCCTATCCCGTAACCTTACCCGAGACTAAACCAGTCCTTAAACCTATCCCGAAGACCGTGTGTTTAGTTTGGGCTTTTTAGATTTTTCTTAGATTTTTAGTTTGAGTCGTTTTTATTTTTAGGATTTATTTAGAATTTTCTAGGATTTATTTCCTATTTTTATATTCCTTCATTTTGATTTTTATTAGTTTTTAGTTTTTTTTCTTTGTTTTATTTTATTAAGATTTTTTCTTAGGAGTTTATTTTTAGGACTTTAGTTTTCATTTTGATTAGATTTTTAGTTTTTATTTCTTTTGTTTTATTATTTTTGTTTTTATATAGCTTAGGATTTTTTTTAAGTTTTAATATTTTTATTTTTATTGTTTATAGTTTGTTTTATTTTTAGTTAGATTTTATTTTTTAGTTAGATTTTATTTGTTTTAGTCCAAACTAACACACACACACACACACGCACACACACACACAAATCCCATACACACTCACATACACACCAACTATAGCTCACCCACACCCACCTCCCATGCACTACACCACACACAATCACCCCCATCACCATCTTCATCTTCTTCCCCCAACACTCTCTCTCACCTCCATCATCATCTCTACACCACCCAACATCCACAACACCTAACTACCACCACCTGCTCCTAACCCAACATCAATTCCAACCCACGAACCCATCGCCCACTTCCATCTCCTACCCATCCGCCCCTACCCGCAACTCCGAAACCCACACAAGTGAACCCAGATACCCGGCCAGTAGCCCGACGACCCTTGTCCTACCCCATACCCATCTCCGGCGGGCTGCCCACGAACAATCCCATATCCTTACCCTGAACCTCAAACTCGCAAACCCAATCTCACTGCTACCTCTGCCTGGAAACCCAATTTCACCTCCAGACCTTCCTCCGACCCGCTACACAACCAACTCCGACCTCCGGCCATAGCAAACCCATCTCTCACGACCCATCCTCGAAACCCAATCCTACCCACTCCCATTCCTGTGACCAAACCCGAGCCAAAACCATTACCCCAAGCCTGTGTGTGTTTAGTTTGTGCCTTTTTATATATATTTTTTAGATTTTTAGTTGGAGTCATTTTATTTTTAGAGTTTATTTTAGATTTATTTAGAATTTCTACGTTTTATTTAATAATTTTTTATTTTATTTTTATTAGTATAATTTTATTTTATTTTGATTTTTAATTAGTTTTTAGTTTTTATTAGGATTTCATTTGTTTTTTTTTTTTTTTTTTTTTTTACATTTTTTTAGGATTTTAGTTTTATAATAATTTTATTTTTATTTCTTTTTAGTTTCATTTTTTTTATTGAGTCTTTATTTTATTTATAGATTAGGATTTTATTTTTTTAAGATTTTAATTTTTAATTTTATTAGTATTTTTCTAATTAGTTTGTCTACATTTTTTTAAGGGCCACAAACTAACACTCACACTTACACCTATCTAACCCCTCACTCACACCTCACTCTCCTACACCCTCACACACACAACCCTTACCCAACTTTATCTTCTTCCCTAAACCACAAACCCTTTCTCTCTCCTTAACCCTCCATTAAACATCATCACTCTCTCTCTCTCAACCTATACCCTTAACCCCCTCTCTAACGCTCACCCACCAACCCATTACCCCCTATTCCATTCCGACTTAACCACCACCGACCTTAACCCTCACCTCCGACCGACCATACAACCTGCCAAACCTTACTCGGTGATGCCACCTCCGGCCTTGCCAGCACCCAACCCGAGCTCGGACCAACCCGATCCATACCTCCGAACGCGAACCTCCATCCCTGTCAACCCGCTACCCGATACCCTTAACCCGGGTTGGACCAGCTAATACCTCCCAAGACCGAAGCCAAATAAATAACAAAACCCATTTGAACTCCCATTGCCTTACCCGATTTTTATCACCTGTCAACAAACCAAAAATAAAACAGCTAAAACATTAAACCCACATGTCTTCTAAAAACCATTTAACCCAATTCCAAAAATACCCCCAAACAACCACTTCCCACATGCACCTTCTTTTATGCCAAAATTTCCCTCACCCAAATCAGATTTTTGTGACCGCACACCTCTCAAACCTCATGTGCACACACCCCATGATCACCCACATTTTATCCTTACTCAATTTACCCTTAGCTCCATGCCTACTATAAATGAAGACTCAAGACCATTTGAAGATCAATAAAGAGAATTCTAGAGAGAGTTAGAGATAGTTTAGTGTAGAAAATAAATTAGGATAAACAATATTTTGTAAATAGTTTTTTTTTTTTTTGTTAGAGATTAGTGAGTGATAAATTTGTGAGAAATTCAATTGAGTGTGTTTTTATTATTAAAAATCATTTGGAGGCTCGAATTGAATGGATGATTTGCAAATTCAAGGATTGAAGTTCAATTTCACTCAAAAAGATTTGGTTTTACTTTTTTTTTCTCTACTTTTATTTTAATTGCCTAGTTTATTTGATTATCATGTTTAATATCATGTTAGGCTAAATCCCCTTTCAAGGGGTGGGAGGAACCGTTATTTGATGTTATTTTAATTTAATTAGTTTGATTAATAGAAAATTCCCTTTGAATGTTAATTTTGATCCCTCATCCTTAAATTTACGCCTCGAGAGAGGGTAAATGATTTTCGATAGAAAATCAAAATTCTAAGTTATAACACCCATTTTAGATTCGAACTAGAGATAAGGGTTTCTTAAGTGTGGTATTATTCCTTGAATTTCAACTCCAAAATTCATTTTCTAGATTTACATAAATTTTGATAAATCGATCTTAGCGGGTGATTAATTAAAAGGAGTGTAGATATATTTTTCTAGAGTTGTGGGGGGTTAAACTTAATTTTCTAAACGGTTACTATTAAAATTACATTTGCAATGAGAGTTGATTTGTAATTTTTATATTAATTTGGGAGAATTCAATTAATTAAATTAATTAGTTAGAATAGCTAAAATTTGTGGTGTAGTCTCACTCCTTGATTGTTCTTACATTTATTTACCCCACTTTATCTCTTATTTTTGTGTTAGACTTTATTTTTCATTTTAGTCACTTTTTAGTTAGTTGTTTTCATCTCTCATTTAGTTTAGTGTTATTTCACATCCTCACAAAAAAATTGTTTTAATATTTGAAAAGCTAAAAAAAATAGAAAAAGTAAAAATTCCAAAAAAGAAAATAAAAGTGAATTACAATTGAATTTTGTCTCTAGCTTTACCCCCTTGATGTGGATTGACATCCTTACTTACCGCTCTACACTTTAGTTTGATATTATTTTGTAGGTAATTGAGGTTTTGATTAAAGGACTTTCAAGCAACGACGAAATATACTGAAAAGTTCCTTTATCAAGTATTTTGTATTGCCTAGGTAATTATTGATGTTTTCATGTTTGTTAATGATGAAAATATTTAACCTTAAAACATGACTAAGTGTAATCATAATAAGGTTTCAACTTAACAATCGTAATTTGATCGAATAAATATATGATGATGATGGCCTTGCCACAATGAGAGTTACAATTTGGTCGAGCAAATATTCAATGATGTTGTCTTGACATTTGGAATAATAAGAAATCGAATTGCATCAATTGAAATTTAGACATCTAAAACCAAACAAACACTTGCATAAAGTAGAAAAGTTAAAAAAAAATCAGGAATAAAACTTCCTAAGGTTGGTTGCATTCCATGATCTAGGTATCTCCTTAAACTTAATTATTTCTATATGGTATGATCCCTAGAGGTCGTCTCTGATAACTTTGAATGGGCATTCCCAATTGGGTCCTAGGTTATCGTATGATGGTTTCCTCATGCCATCGATGACCTTTCTAAGCACATAATCTGTAACCTAGGACTTCCTCAGATTGAATCCTTTGTTATAGTGATTTGTTAACTATTGTTGGTAGGACCTCAGATTGATAAAGGTGTGTTCTCTTCTTTCCTAGGCCAGGTTGAGCTCAATCCTTATGATTTCTTCATTTTTTCTTTGATCGAAAACGGTTGTTCTCATGGTCGATAAGCCATGCTTTAAAGGTATTATGGCTTCCATCCCATAAGCTAAGGAAAATGGCATTTCCCTAGTCAACCTACTAGGATTTGTTGCTATGCCTTGGGTATGCGGGGAAAATGGTCCACCTAAGATCCTTTTACTTTCTCCAATATATTTTTCATTTCATTGAGGACTATATTATTTGAGGCCCCAATTTATCTGTTACTTTGGGGATAGGCTATCGAAATACAGTAGTGTCTGATGTCATGTCTATTGAAGAATTTATAGCATGGACCGCTCTCAAATTAAGTCCTATTATCAGTGATAAGCATTCTCAACACACCAAAATGTGTAATTGTTATGTTCCAGATGAATCTGATCATGCCCACATCCTTTATGTTTATCAATGGTTCCGCTTAAATCCACTTAGTCAAATAGTTTGTGCCAACTAAAAGGTACCTTTGATTTTTAGGATCTATAGGTAATGGGCCTACAATGTCCAACCCCCCATGTGCAAAAGGCCAGAGGCTGATAAAGGCATTAAGGACACTTGCTGGCTAGTGGAGCATATGAGAAAGCATTTGACACTTCTTGAATTTCCTTACATAAGAGATTGTGTCCTTTTGAATGTAGGCCATCAATATGCTTCTTTACGGATGAAAGTACAATTTTCAATAATTTTTTACACTTAATATTATAATATGTTGGTTCACATTTTCATTTTATTTGCTTCTGATTAGGTATAAATTCTTTCGATTTATCCCCTTAATTTAGAGGCATTTATCACCCCGTAACATGCAAAATGCATTGATGTATCTCATATCCTTCCTACTGACATTTCCTATAGAGTGCATCGAGTTTCGTGTATTCTTTGTGCTTTTTACAGGCATTTTATACAAGTGAAGAGAAGAGGAAACTCAAAACCAAGAAACCAAGGAAGAAAGAAAGGAAGGAAAGTTAGAGGGCAAAATAGTAATTTTACATCTAGAGTTCATACAAAGGACCAAAATGAAAATCGAAGAACTCGAGTCTACAAGCGCGTAGGAAGAAATGACGTCCAAATCCGAGTCTCGGATAAGAAGTTATGAAGTTTCAAAAATGAGAGAAAATCACCACTAGAGCAGAGAGATAAGGACCTTGGGACGATCCGGTATGAAGAAAAAATGATCCGGTCTGGAGGAGACTGAGTTCCTAAATAAAATGCACAGCCGGATCGATCCGATTATCCCCAAAAGTGGTTCAGTTTGGAAGCTTAAAGTTCCTGCACAGATTGAAAGGCTAGACCAATCCGATTTCAAGCAAAAACGAACCGATCCAGTATTCACCGGATCGAACCAATGGAACAGGCCGAACCGGCCTGGGTGGCGAATTTTTGTTTTATCTTTTTTAAAATTAGAGTTGTTTCTAGCTCAAACTCTTGTAATTTCCTAGAGTGTTTATTCCAACTAATTCCTAGACTTTGGGGAGTTCTCTTTTTGATTTTTTTAGAGAGCTTTTGCAACTAAGAACCCTAAGTTTTAAATTCTGTAAAAATTACTCATGTTTAAAGCTTTAATTCCATAATTTCTTCATTGCAAGTATTATTTATTTTATGCTTTTAATTTATTTCATAGTTTGGCCTGATTAATCATTAAATTTTAAGTTATAATTTTTGTTTACACAATTTCTTCCCAATTTTTCAAGTAGTTATGAATTCATGCACAGTAGGTTTTGTGTTCACACTTAGTTTAAATATGTCCGACTATATTTCCAAGGGTTGGGGTGCATGAACCCAACCCGATGTAATTTACCTATGAATGAATCATGTTGCGTAGTACATACAACCATCGTAGACCTTTTAACCTCGTTTGCCCTAGGTAACCGAGGTGTTTAAGGATGCGATGCGCGTGTTAGCTATTCGACGCTGCTTTATTTTTACCTTTGATTACGTATGATGCGGGTTAGTACCCTCATATATGTAATGTTTAGGATCAATAAAGACTGGGTTCAATCTACTTTATAATTCAAAAGCTAGCATTCTATTCAGTAAATGTAATAGGGTTCGGGGAATTGTATCCTAACCTATCTTTCCCTTATTTATATTTACTTCACTAAAGTAGTTTATTTTTGTGCACTTAGTTTAGTCAGTAGTTTAAATTTCCTTCACTTTTAGTTAGTAATCATTCAGTTCACAATTAATCATCTTCTTCATTTCTTTTCGAGAATCAAATTTAGGATTAGTCATCTATTCCGCCATCATTACGATATTTCATCCTAGTTCCCTGTGGAGACGATCCCGACTTACTGGGTTTATTACTTGAGCGATAGACTTGCACTTGAGCCTAGCACGCACACTAGATACACATTTGTGGTCACGTCAGCTTCCCTAAAATTTGGTGAAAATTGGTACTCAAACGACGCTCAAATGACACGTATATAAAAAGTGTGGTCTCAAACGAAATCATTAAAGTAGGGACTCAAAAACAATTGTTTTTTAATTAACTCCTATGTGCCCATTGAATATTATGTATTTAGTGACGTGCTTAAGTTTAAGGTAACAATACCATTACTATGGCCCATTAAAACTATGATTGTATATAAGATTGATGTCCCTAAAAATATAATGTTTATCATGTAATTACAATGGGACTAATGTAAACTCAATATAATTTTTGGGACCCTAGAATTAATTGTAATAAAGTGATTATTTTTTTGTGGCATGCAATTGGACATAATTGTTATGGAATTACAAGTACCTAATTAGTTTTAAGTTCATTAAAGTAAGGTTTAGAAATTTCATTTACTATTTGCCTAAAATAGTCTTTTACATTAATTATTTTGATTTAGTTGCATTTTCATAATTTAGTTTAGTTTTTTTCATTAGCTTATTTATTGTTAGTATTGCTTTACATTAATGTCATTATATTCTCACTCGAATATTGACCTTAACAGTTAAAAAGTCCATAAAAATTATAAATAGTTGAATATATATATATATATATATATATATATATATATATATATATATATATATATATATAAAATAAAAACCGAAAGAATTAAATTTAAAATCATTAGACTTACATTCCTTTCACAATTAGGATTATAAACTCGTATGCAACCGTGCACTGAATCAACTGATGGACGTTTAGAACGATCAACCCCTCCACATTCAACTCATTTAAAAAGGACTATATTAGAATCCAATTCATATACTAAAATGAATAATAACATGAATAACGTGCATAACGAGGAACTCGGGCCACCCAAGAACTAGGGAAGGGTCGAATTAATTCCCCAATATCGTTTCTAACCTCAACCTCGACCTTAATTTCAGACCCAACCTAGGAGGACGATGAGAGAGTTACTTCACCATGAATGTAACACTACTACTTCTTGTGTAGTCCTACCCCAAGGTGCCAGTGTCTTCCACCAAAGAAATGGAAAGATCCAACTATCGACATGTAAGAGAATTTTAGGAAGTATGTGCAACATTTAATGTTCAAGCTTGCACTGAGGAACTCATTGAGCTAAAACTTTTTCTTTCTCCTCGAAGGATAAAACCAAGGCATGGTTAATATGTCTTCGCTCAAGGTTTATCACATCGTGGTATGAAATGCAAGTTCAATTCCTTAAAAAATTCTTCCCATCCCACATCACAAATAAAATCAAGAAGCAAATAATGAATTTCACCCAAAATAAAGATGAAACGTTCAATTAATGTTGGGAAAGTTTCAAGGAGTTGTTAGTTCGTTTACATGTCAAGGATATGAAACCTATGACACAGTTAATTTCTTATACGGTGGTTTAGGTCCACAAATGTGGCAATTTGTAAAAATGATGTGCAACGGAGGATTTTTTGACAAGAGCTCGGAAGAAGCTTCAAGTTATTTTGATTGGTTTTCAGAGAGTGGGCAATCCTGGAATGCAAAAGTGGCTCATGACCAACCTCTTAAAATAAAAGCCATAACCTTTAGTGGAAATGGAATATATTTCCTAAATGAATAATATGACCTTAATTCAAGGATTTTGTAACTCACGAGGAAGTTCAAGGAATTATAAATGGCTAAAACTGAGCCAACCATGCTAATGTTCACTAAAGAACCATGTGGCATTTTTGATGATATATGACACCCTACTAAAAGGGTTCTATAACCCCGACTTTTAAATAAGTCCTAAATGCCGATGTTAATGCTACGAACATCTTTAAAAATCCAAGAAATTATCCCAATAGTTGGAACATGATTTAAGATGGTGAAGGATACAATACAGGACGGAGAAACCACCCCAAATTGAGCTGGAGTAATGATCCATAGCCACAACCATATTCTCAACCACCACCTTAGTAATTCACTCAACCTCCACAATACCATCCACATGAAGGCTATCAATAACCAACATAATAATTTTATCGACCTCATGGTAACTTATTACATTCCAATCCTAATGCTTATGTGCCTCTACACAAAAAGAAGCCTGAGGATCCCATTAAATTATTTTTTTAGAAACAATAAGAGTTGAATAATAAAGTGTTCCAAATGATGAACCAAGTTAAAATAACGGAAGATAGAATGACCACACAAAGTGATCTAAGTGAGAAGGGAGCTTTCCCTGCACGATCATAACTAAATTTACGAGGAAAATAAGTTATTTAACCTTCCTCATTGACACTTCAAAATCTTGAGAAAGAAAAAGCTATAATCACCCTACATAGAGACAAGGTTATTGATAAGTATATCCCTCAACTGACCTTTACGACTGAGGAGGGAATTTCTAAAAAAGTCTTTGAGATCACTAAATAAAATGAAACGGAGTCAGATATTGAAGTGTCCCATGTTAGCCATTTATTTTTCCCAAAAGCAAGCAAACCATTGAGCCATGCGCGTGGCTCAGGTAATACACTACAAAAAATATATATGTGCCTTAATGTTTTCCCAATTTTCATATTTACACTTTACACCCAAATCTTTATATCATTCACATACGACCTCCAAGTGATAACTCGTAAGAACCAACATGACCCTTATTTTTAATGTTAAAAATATTTAAATAGTGCTTAAATCACGGGGTTTGATTTCGGGTATGATCCGAGGCTTTGACTTTGACTTTCTTTTGATTTCGAACTTTGGATAGTCATAACTTCTTCGTTTGAGCTCAGATTGATACGTCGTATGAACCTAAGCGTCCTTTTATTTGAAGCCTACAATTTACATGATTTGTTCGAGTCCGAAATTAGTCATTTAAATTTATCATTTTGCCCCTAAAAGTGCATATGCGACTATTTCTTACCCAAGGTATAAAATACCGGCATAAGGCCAAATTTACAGAGAACTAGCTATTAAAATGCATCTATTTGAGGTATAAATTTAACACTTTTGGGTGCTTACCAAACAATCAACTATAGGTTGGACTTTATAGCTATTAGTTTTTTGAGTGTAACAACTTGTGATGGAATTATCAGCAGGGGCCGAGGTACCACCACCATTAAGGGTTTGCTGTTATTGTTGAATTAATGAGTTCAAATGTTGAAATGATTTTCATTTGTTAGATAAATTCTACATATCTCCTTGCTTAATATGTCAATTTATATTTTAGGTTTTACATAAATTTTATTTTAGTCACTTATGTTGGTGACGTCTAAAAAATTAAATGGTCATGACATGGGGTCACGACTTAGGACTGTGACCAAACTCCATTCACCCTTTTAGGAACAATCATTCTAACTTCTTACCTATCAGTTGTTTGCATATAATGAAATTTGCTCTACTTTCTCATTAACAGATCGAGGAGAAGGCGACTGTGGGGAATACGTACGTAGGAAAACACCCTCAGTTTGTAAATCTGAAGCCTAAAGTTAGGCAGATCCGAACGACCCTAGTAAATTGAAGGCATGGTCCAGACAATTAATATTTTTTAACTTGTTGTATTGGAAAAATTATCGTTTAAGGCATGCAATTGATGTGACGCGCACGGAGAAGAATGTTTCGAAACATCTCATAGGAATATGTATGGTTGGATCTCATTCAAAAGATGGAGAGTTGGCGCACCACGATCTACTGAAGATGAAAATAAAGAAGAATATTGTGGTTAAAAATGATCCTGGAATAGGAAGAATTTATATCCCTCTGATTTCTTTTACTTTGACTACTAGTGAGAAAAAGATCCCCTAAACACGTTGTTAAACTTTAAGACTCTGACTTATTATTTCGGTAATTTGTGTAGGTTAGTAAGTTAACAAAATATGACCTGAAATAGTGCAAATCTCACGATTGGCATGTCATCATTCAATTAATCGCTTTGTTATATTTCAGGAACAATCCCTTTTAGACGTCACTTTTGTTGGTGACGTCTAAAAAATCAAATGGTGATGACATGGGGTCACGACTTAGGACTGTGACCAAACTCCATTCACCCTTTTAGGAACAATCATTCTAACTTCTTACCTATCAGTCACTTGCATATAACAAAACGTGCTCGACTTTCTCATTAGCAGATCGAGGAGAAGGCGACCGTGAGGAATACGTACGTAGGAAAACACCCTCAGTTTGTAAACCTAAAGCCTAAAGTTAGGAGGATCCGAATGACCCTAGTAAATTGAAGGCATGGTCCAGACAATTAATATTTTTTAACTTGTTGTATTAGAAAGATTATTATGTAAGGCACGCAATTGATGTGACGCACACGGAGAAGAATGTTGCGAAACATCTCATAGGAATATGTATGGGTGGATATCATTCAAAATATAGAGAGTTGGCACACCACGATCTACTGAAGATGAAAATAAAGAAGAATATTGTGGTTAAAAATGATCCTGGAATAGGAAGAATTTATATCCCTCTGATTTCTTTTACTTTGATTACTAGTGAGAAAAAGATCCCCTAAACACGTTGTTCAACTTTAAGACTCTGACTTATTATTCCGGTAATTTTCATAGGTTAGTAAGTTAACAAAATATGACCTCAAATAGTGCAAATCTCATGATTGGCACGTCATTATTCAACTAATCCCTTTGTTAGTTAGGCATTGCTTCTATGAGAACAAAAAAATATGTAAAATAAGTCGTGCGCGATACTGATTTAAATAAATTTGCAAATTTTCAATTTAGACTTGTTTAATTGGTGAGAAAGATCAAACTGAAATAATTCAGCCCCTAAACATGTAACTACGTGTGTGTGTGTGTCAAACCATCACAAATAACATTGGTAACTCACATATTTCAGGAAAAATCCCTTTCGGGCAAAACCTTTATTTCACTATAAAATAGTAAATTACATAAACAGATTTTAATAAAAATTTACAAATAAAATTTTATTTTCTAAAACATAATATAAAATAGTATAGAAATTAATTTATGTACCAAAACTGTTTTACTAATTTCTGGAGTAAAGCAATAATTTAATTCATTTTTTCTGTCAAAATAGATTTTAATTTCAAGAAATAAATTTCTGTAAATAAAGAATTTATGTACACTTTAAAACAGTAGAACAAACTAAATTGTCTTTAAGATTGTTTAGTCAACTGTTTAATAAATACAAAAGTACAAAATTACGAATTATAATCTAATTACAGAAATAAAACGAAATTACAGAAAATAAAGACTTACTTGAATTTGCAGAAAAAATAACAGAAATAGAAAGATAATCCGAGCCCTGTGAATTTCACAGTGTCCTTAAGATAATTTATTCCCTCCAATGTGCTCTGAGGTTGATGAATATTGTCTCCCAAGATAAACGGATTTTCTAATTAATTATGTAGCACGACAATAATTAATTACAACGAACTCAGATTCTGTGGCTTTTCCTCAACAACAATACAATAGATGTGAAAAGAGTTATTGACATAAATGAATTTTCTGGAACAGATATGACAGCACTTTTGGAAGAAAAAAGAAGAGGGAATTTTTCATTATTTTAAAAACGGAGGGAGGCATCTGTATTTATAGCAAAGTAAGTGACGGTTGGCAAATAACTGTCAAAAACAGTTAAACAAATTAACTGTTGATTGTTAGCAATAACTGCCAATAGTTTATTAATTAATTAATTAATTTCGTAATCAATTAATAATTAAAGCCCACAAAGTTAAATAAATTGGGCCCAAAAATGTAGGAGATTTTTATAAGCCCGAGCCCGAGCTGAGCCGGTCGGACGAACCAACGCGCGTGTGGACCTTTGACCGAAAGTCAACCCGTGCATAGCTTAAGTCATCTCCCCTTCAAAGAGTTGGGATACCCCAAGGCATCCAAGCCTTAGTCCATCACTTGGGTTTTATTAACTCATCATTTTTCCACTACTCTTCCAATGTGGGACAAGAGTTAAAATATACCCAATACATTAACTTTCATTGCTTTGTGAGTCACTTTGGGGACATATTTATCATTCATAACTTATTGAAATTGGACATATGAATATACTACGTTAATCTCCTTGCGGAGGTGAACGCGTTCGTATATGGTCCCACGATTTTCCTAGTGTGGGTCCCACCTAATTTTGAGCTGTAAGTTGCTCAAAAATCTGTCCAGAAAAATCTGGAGCGGTGAGCTGGAGCAGATCAATTACAGTTGAGAGAATAGCATCATCACTTCGACGAGTAAGTCTCGCAACATATCGATCAATCCTACTGAATCCTGACGTAATATTCAAATTTTGGATAATTAGAATTAATTGTCGGGTATAGCTAACCACTCCAAAAATTCTTAAAACACACCAAAATACTTTTTAAAAGATAAAGTTACCCTTTGCTCTAAAAATCAAACAAATACTTTTTATTTGTTGATTTTTTTCAATAAAGAACAGTATTTTAAACTGTTTTATAAACATTTTTTATTTTTTAAAAGTAAAAAATAACTGTTTTTACAAAAACTGTTAAAAACACTGTTATGATAGTTTTAAAAAAGTTTATTTTTTAAGATAGATTTAAAAACTGTTATTTTCCAAAAAAAATGTTCTTTACATAAAATTGGGAAAAAAAATAACAAATAAAAAAACTTTTTTTTATATTGAAAACTGTTTTTTATATACAATCACGACTCAAATAAAACGCGACGTGACATGGAGTCGTATTTTTTTTTTCATACCGGTGGCGAGAACCATTATTTATTATTTCAAAAATAATCTTTTTACTACTTAAAAAATTGGTCCGTGCTGGCGGTATACATAGGCGGTCCAACAACCTATACATACCGCTGGCGCGGACCATTTTTTCTAATATGTCGGTACACGCCAGAAGTATATATAGACGATACTCTAAAACATTTTAAAGAAAATGTACAAAAAAAAAATAACAATTTTACATAATTTTTTAAGTGCCTAAAGATTTTATTTAAAAAAATTATTTTTAATAAAATCCAAGCATGAGAGTGTTTTAATTAAATTGTTACAAAAATTCTTTTAAAAAAAAATTTAAAAGAATTTTTGTAACAATTTTCTTAAAACACTCCCATGCTTGGATTTTATTTAAAACAATTTTTTAAAATAAAATCTTTAGGCACATAAAAAATTGTTTAAAACTGTTTTTTTATACATTTTATTTAAAATGTTTTATAATACCGTCTATATATACCGCTGACGCGTACCAGCATATTATAATGAATGGTCCGCGCCAGCGGTATGTATAGATAGTTGGACCGCCTATGTATACCGCTGGCACGGACCATTTCTTTAACTAGCAAAAAAATTATTTTTGAAATAATAAATAATAGTCCTCGATACCGATATGAAAAAAAATACAATTCCATGCCACGTCATGTTTTATTTGGATCGTGATCGTGTTACTTAAAAAATATAAAAAACAGTTTTAAACATAAAAAATAATTTTTTTATTGGTTAATTTTTTTTCCCAATTTTATGAAAAAAACATTTTAAAAAAAAAACAGTTTTTAAATCTATCTTAAAAAAAACTTTTCTAAAACTATCGTAACAGTTCTTTATATAATTTTTTTTTAAAATTATCATAACAGTTTGTTTAATAGTTTTTATAAAAAAATAGTTATTTTTTAATTTAAAAAAATAAAAAAATGTTTTGAAAATAATTTAAAATACTATTCTTTATTGAAAAAAAATTAATAAATAAAAAAATATTTATTTGATCTTTAGAGGAGCAAAAGGCAACTTTGATTGCCATCAATTTTATCATGATTGACGAAAACAAACACTACCACCAGATCGAAATAAAAAGGGTAAATGTTATTAACATACCGTCGATCCCGAATTTGATTTTCTTCCCCAAGCCTGTAAATATAAAGGGTTATGTAAGTTAAAATGTTAATGAAAACACTGATAAATTAGAGGATTTAAAATGGAAATAAAATGCTTACTCATGGTTCTGAGAGAGTGGGAGAAGGATGTTAAGTTAAACCAGCGCTAATAATTACGAGGTTAGCAAATGGAAGAAGATTGTGTTCTGCTGGAGATCAGTAGTGAAATTAACTGTTATTCATCCACTCACTTTGGAAATTGTAGGGCCATGTGCTAACGCCATTGTGGTGGTTTTAAATTTAATTGGGGCCTCTTATTTCCACCACAATTTTAATCCGTACAAAAGGAAAATGACCTTTTTATTTTCAAAACAATAAAACTAGATGTTATTTTTAATTTAATGAACTTAATAAAATATCTCTTGGCAAATAAAAAAATATCGAATTTTTTTATTTTCATCTCAAAATCAGTATCAATTTTTCAACTTCTCATCACCACATCTATTACCGCCACCACCATAACTATCCAACCGCTAACGGGTTTCTTCACTAACATCATTTATTCTTGTTATATTTTGGTTTTGAAAAGTTTTGTTTATTGTTTTGCAAGGCAAAACCTTAGTTTTTATGTCATGTAACCTCACAAACCCAACTTGAAAGAAGATGAACAAAAAAAACATCCAGTGCTCCTTCAACTCATTTGAGGTACGGTTTCTCACTTTTCATCATTATTTTATTATCCTACACCAAAAAAATAAAATGCAAATGCACATCACTTTAGTTTCTGGATTCTGTACATGCGGTGACAGGAGGCCGTAAGCGGTGACATCCCTCAGTGCCTCATCAATGTATTTAATGTTATTAAACGAAAAGAATGCCTCAACTATATGTAATATCCCGTATTTCTATGGATAATTAAATTACATGTGTGGGTGTAATTTAATAATTTGATCATTTAAAGTAAATAAGATGGACTAATTGTATTTCATGTCGCAGGTGAATAAAAGCGACAGGTGGTGTTATTTTATGCGAAAAACACGTGTGGAGTTGTGTTGGGTTTAAGACAATAATTTTTTATAAGTGACTCAGACGGAAATTTCGAGTGCACGGTTGGTCTCGAAAGGGCCGAGATAGTCAAAATAGAGTACTCAGGGGTAGTGTTTGGGTTCCAAAAACTTTTTGGACTAGTAGGGACTCACATTTGTGTATACGAGTCAATTTTGGATTTATTAAGGAATAAACCCTCATTTATCTCTTATAAGCCACGGGAGAAATGGAGAAAGAGAAAGGAAAGAAAGAAAGAAAGAAAGAAAGAAAGAAGAGAAAAGAAGGAAGAAAAGGGAGAAAAGAGAAGATTTTCGGCCAAGCTCCGACGAATTTCCGGCATGAGATCGTCAGATTTATCCAATCAAGCAAGTGTTTAACTTGCTTTAATGATTTAAGTGTGTTTATTTTTCATATTATAGTTGGTGATGAAAACTATAAGATTTTGGGTTTGGGATTCTTGCACAAAAATGGGATTTTGAAAAATGATTTCATATGATTTTGATGAGATGATAATCTTACATGAAATCTAAGTTAAAATCCATGTTAATGGTATAAATTATGGTGAGAAATTGGAAGAAATAAAAATGGTGGGTTTAATTCTTGAATAAATTGAGGAATCCCATAAATTAATTAGTGTGTTGGGTAAATCATAGTGTGTGTGTGTGTGTGTGTTGGGTGATGTTAGAAACCCTATAAATTGAGTTGGATGAGTTTTAGAATGATTTTTTGGAGTTGGAGAAGATGAACTCCCGAAACTGTTTGTGTCGGACCAGTTCATTTTTGGAGTACCAGATCGATTTGTTTATTTGAGCACCGGACCGGTTCGTTTTCTGTGGCCGGATCGGTTCATTTTTGGCCGGACCGGTTTGTTTTCTGGCCATCGGCTCGGTTCGATTTTGTCAGAAAATCTGAAAAGTTTTTCTTGGACTTAAAAGGATTGGAGAAGAAGTTCTTTTGGAGATAGATATTAGGAGATCCTAAATAGAGTGTGAGGACCTCTAAAAGAGTAAATGGGTGATATATATATAAGTCTCGGGTTAGTGGGAAAGATCCGGGGTTTAAATTTAGGAATGTTTGGGACTAACGACATTCGAGGAATTATTCGACGGATTCGTATATATATATATATATATATATGGGTAGAATATGTATATATGTATATATATATATATATATATATATACATATTCTACCCATATATATATATATATATATGCGTGTAGAATATACATGCTGATTATATATGGGTAGAATATGTATATACCGAATATGTATGAGTAATATCCTAAGGTGTGAATAAGATGATATAAGAATACTAGCTAGATGTGATACGCTACTATTCGGAAATAAGAAATGTGAAAATTTTATCATAAGTGAGTGAATACTTATGGGATTAAAATAAGTTGTGTGTATACTTATTGATTAATATGAATTGGTATATTCGGGATTACAGGCTTATGTCGCGAGAGATAGGCATAAATAGCCAGATTTGATGTGATATATATATATATATATATACACGGGTATAGAGACCATATATATATGATGTGATTATAAATATATCTATGTGTGAATGATATATTTATATGAAGCATACCCCTCTAGTTCTATCATGGGAAGTTGTGCAATGTGGGTGAATCCCCTAGCATGAGGAGCAGGTGAGTATAGCCCCAAGTCATAGTCATCCAGTTATTATACAATGTGATTTTATTCTGAGTGAGACGTCTTGGGTATCATTCAGTATCACTTTTAGGTGAGGAACTATGACCGCTTCCCCTACGTTTGTGTTTGATTTAGGGTTTAGTGTGAGATTCCGACCTGGCTGCCTGGGAGAATGTGTGAGAAATTCCCTGGATGATGATAGCATTCTGGACACTGCATCCATTGAGTTATAGCTCTGAGGGATGGTTATCATACTTATATAGTGTGTGATATATATATATATATATATATATATGGACTAAAATAAGGAAAGAAATGTGAGTTAATTTCTGGTGTATCTGGGAGTATATAATCCGGAATAAAAATATGTGAAAAGTATATAATGATGAGAATATTATATATGAAATAGTAACCCTAAAATAAGAATGGGGTAATAACTAGTGAAGGTTATTTAAAATGAATGGTTATATGAGAAGCGAGAGATTATAATTGTATAAGCTTGGGCGAAAGCTTAGAATATTACATACGCGGGTTATTGAGATAACGTATGGTGGTTAGGATTTTGGCGAGATGCTAGTTAGGCTAGGTAGATTAACTATGATGGTTAAAAATACACGCGTTAGGTGTGCACTGTTAGATGAGAGGTGAGGGGTATCTCATGTGAGTGCGACACCAGTTTAAATATGGATAGTACCATATTTTATATATTAAAGTAAATTAAGCACTGTCTAAAATGTTTTTCAAAAACCGGGCTCTGACCCCTATCTATTTTTCTTTTTCTTTCGCTTTGTATACTTTTTAGGTGTCAAGACACAGGGACGCCTGGATGACTATTCTTTCGAGTCAGATGTAGCTGCCGCAGCTATGGATGTTGACAGGGATTGTTTTAGACGTTTCCTTATTTGAGATCTAGATAGGAGGTATTGAAATTTATAATCGGGCATGTTGCCCAACTGATGTCATTTATCTTTTTACAGCGATTTTATTTTACGCCTATTCGATTTGGTTGTAAAAAATGTGTTAATGAGAGTTATCGGTTATTTATTTATTCATTTTAGTTGCTGTTTATTTTACCGTGTGAATGGTTTTAATTGTTCTTTAAGTTAAAAAGATTATAAAGTTTAAAATTTTGACTCCAGGCCTAATAGGTTATTAATAATTAAATGATTTTCGACAGTGATGCTGAGAATGAAACTATTTGAGATTCTTGTTTAATTTGATAAAGGGCTGATCACCCGGTATTTTATTAGGCGGGGTGTCACACTATACCACAGCGGTTTGAAATCATGTGTGGTTAATAAACAAAGTTACAACCTATCGTGTATACTAATCCATGGTCTCCTTTGACCGTATAATCATCACTCACGGTCTCTTGTAATTGTGTAATATATATAAAAAAAGTTACTACTAGACTTACGCTGACTCTTGGACGTAAGTTTAAACCATAGAGTTATGTGAGATCGTGATTTTTTTATTACACTCACAAAAGGTTGTATAATGTCAAACCACAGTGATAAGTAATTGTGTGGTTACTCGGTAAAAGATATGAATTTAAACACTCAAATATCACGATGACATGTGACCGTGTAATCGCTCACAACGGCGCCATATCACCGTAAAATCTATGGAGCGACTTTATCTTTTATAGACTACGGTAATAAGAGGTCGTGGTAGGATATACTATGGTTAAAGGGTATTGTGGTATGATAAATCACGATCACAGGTCACCGTTAAATCTATGTAGGAAAATTTTCCTTTTAAACAAACAGTTCCTTGTGATCGTGAGCGGATATGTCACAGTTAGTCTGTACTATAAGTTATCCTACCACAATGATAAGTGATCGTGATGTTATACCAAATGGTGAGGTATAGTCGTTAGTTATTCATCAATAGTGACAACACATCGTGTAAGGTGAAACATTCACTTAAATGTAATGGACATGTCAATTCATCAACTTTTTTTTTAATGAATATCACTGTTATCTAGATTAATGAGGCACTCCTAAACGCAGCATTCTGGCGTGATATCAATAGTTTATGTGTTCCAAGTGCCAGCAGTCCTAAAACTGGTAAAGATGGGGCGATCAGAAGATGTTAAGCGAGATTATAATCACAATAGGAGTGGACCAAATTTGCATGATGAGTTCCCTGACCTTGAAATCGTAAGAGTAATATTTCAAAATTTTATTTTGTTTGTTTATCATTTCATAAACTTAACACTATTTTGTTATTCATGATAGTATATACTTGCTGAAGAAGAAAATTCGCAACTCGTAGAGCAAGATCATTTGGTTGAATTCACTACTGACGAGGTAGGGTTGTATTTACATGTTTCCTATTGATTTACATGCTTTTAAATAATTATATTTCCACTTATGTCCCCACTTACATGTTTTTAAATAATTACAGGTTTTTATATCTCATGTGTCAATGATTGATTGGGTCAAATAATGAGGTGGAACACTCAATGTCATTTTAATCACTTTGAAGTCAGATAAACCCATGTCAGGAAGAAAGCCACATGTTGTACTAGATTGTGTGAGGAGTGAAATACATTGTAATAGGAAAGTTGAAGGCGATGAACAGAAAAGAAGAAAAACTACTTCACTGAAGAAGTGCAATTATTCGTTCCATTTAAAGGGTGTCCGATTGGAGGGGAAGTCATGGAGGTTGGAAGTGGTATGTGGACTCGATAATCATGAGGTGCCAACAACATTGGTTGGTCACTCATATGCTGGTCGGTTAACCTGAGAAAAATGTCAAATTTCCAAGGAGTTGGTGCAAAATGGTGTAGGCCCGAAGGAGGTGCTAACAACCTTGAAACAATAAATTATTCTACTATGAGAAAATTTTACAATGCAAAATATAAAATGAAAGCATATGTGATGCAGGGTTGTAATGCAATGCGACAAATTATGCATTTGCTCTCTAAGAAACATTATGTCCACTGATACCGATGATGTGAGAGCATCGATGTCGTTGAGGACATTTTTTCGCATGCCCAACATCCATTTTGTTATCTAAGTATTTTTTAACCATTCTCGTTATAGACTACACATATAAAACTAATCTTTACAATATGTCGTTGTTTGAAATGATTGGTGTTACTTCCATGGGACAGTCAATTTGCATTACGTTTGCTTTTTTGTGATTAAGAAGGAAGAAAATTTTCAGTGGCCTTTGGGACACTTGAGGAGTATTTATGAGTCAGAAACATTGTCACAAGTTGTTGTGTCTAATAGACAGCAATCTTGTCTAAACGCAGTACGGGTCCTTTTTCCTTCCTTAACCACATTGTTATGTTTGTTCCATGTCTAAAAGAATGTGGAAGGGGAGTGTACAAAGTATGGGCTCACGAGATAAGAAATTATTTGTACATTCTTGGGTTGGGTTTACTGAGTTCGAGACAGACTAAGCATTCAATAATAATTGGGAATGCCTTGAACAGTTTTGGTCGAGATTTCCAAATCTCATTGCATATATTAGAAAAAATAGATGCAGGTGAGATATTAATTTGCACATGCATGGACTAAAAAGGTCATGCATAGGGGTAATCGAATAACCAACCAGATGGAGGGGTGCATGGGAAGTTGAAGAATCATTTAGATAATAGCATTGGTTCTTTTGCGACAGTTTGGAAAGTGATGGATGCCTTGTTGTATCACCAAGTGACACAAAGTAGTACAAAATTTCAAAAGTCACTTGGAACGACAAAGCACACGCCAAACAAACCAATTATGAGAGAAATACATGGTGGAGTATCGCACTTGGATTTGGATATAATTGTGTGAAAGTTTGACGTAAGGAGGTCGGTTGTAGCCCAAAGTGATGGGAACACACAGTTTGGAGAGTTAGCATGAGATCGACTCCTATAAATCATCTACAGTTTACCATGTGACCATGAGTTAGCAATATTAGAAAATAAGGGAATCGAATTCCAACATAGGCATTGGACTCCCATTGGAGAAAACTTGTAATTGTTCCCAATATTCCTAAGTATCGTGATGTTGATTATACACTAGAGATGCAATTATTTAAGAATAAATGTGGGGAGGCTGGTGAGGCATAGATGAAGATGTTATTAGGCAAGTTAATGGAGATCGTGGCCCATCATCTACTCCAGTGATGAAGTCAATTCCAAAAAATCAAAGAAGTAGGCCCAGAGGGAAGAGGTTGAGTCAAGGCGAAAAGAATTATTCAATATCAACAAAAAGACTACCATCGTCATGGGAGATCGATGCACCTAGAATGTCCAATATGAAAAAAGAATATCCATATTCATCCACCTTTCACATACAAAGTTCCTGAGATGTGGTCAAAGAATATAAAAATGCGCATTAGACATGTACCGAGTTTTTTCAAACTTATGTGGAATATATCTTCGAAGTCTGATCGAATGGAAATTGTGGATACACGACTATCGCACGAGGTACGAGTGCTGGTGACGGTATTAAGCATGATCATGCCATTCATAGAGCTATGTTGAAAGAACTATGTCGTGACAAAAGCCCTTATAAATCCATAATGAAGTCTTATCTGATTGAATCTTGTGAAAAAAGACTTGATTACTTCCATCATACATGCTCAATGGACAAATGGTTTATCATTCCCGAATTCGGGTGTCTTGCTGCTAATGCATTAAAGTTAATGGTCGTGATTATATCCAAGCTCCAATGTTTGACATTTGTCCCTTTCATGTTAGGCCAAAGTCACCATCCCAAGAGAACCATGTTGTATTCATTTTTAATGTAAGAAACTTACATTAGGTGTCGCTACAGTGCACAAGATTCTAACCTACCTCCTTTTGCTTCACATTAGAAATTGAACGTAATATTCGAGGCTCTAGAATGGGATACTATGTTCAAAATGCGATTGGCTGAGTTGGAAAATATTTGGCCTAAGAATGTCACGACAAAGGATGAACCAACTTTTATATCATTTAATGAAGATGAAGATTTGACAGTTCTATGTCTTACTATAGGTGAAGTTGGTTTTTGGGAAAGAGTTGATGTAGTTAAAGTAGGTTTTTGTAAAGAACTTGTTGTAATTTTGTGAAGAACTTTTGTAGTTTTATATGAAGGATATAAAGTAGTTGAAGTAGGTTTTTTGTGAAAGACTTGAAGTAGGTTTATATTTAAAGGACTTAATGTATTTTTTATTGGATCATAATGATGTACGTTTTGTGAATGGTGTGGACTTATATTTTATGTTATTATTGAAGGATATTATTAGACTTGATTTCAATCTTATGCATGAGTGGTGTAATTTTTCTATTACTTTCATGTTATATTTAACACCACAAGAATACCACAACACTATACCAAATGGCATCGTGGCTATCAGTACAATGGTGATAAATAATCGTGTAATAACACTACACGATCACATGTCATCGTGAAATCTATGAAGTGTATTTTGCCTTATAAAATGACGATGTCTTGTGACCATGAAGGGATATGTCATAGTTGTTGTATACCATAGATTGTTAAACAACAGTGCTAAGTGACTGTGATGTTACTTAGTTAAAATGTGAATTTTAGCACCCAAATCACACGGTGACATATGATCGTGCAATGACCCAACACGATGACATGTCACTGTGGTAACTATGCATGGACTTTTCCCTTTTAAAAAACCACGGTGACTGGATGTCGTGAGAAAATAAAGCACGATTAGTGTATACTGTGGAATATTCAAGTACGGTTTCATGTGGTCGTGAAGTAGTACATTACACTTAATGGAGGATTCATCATCATATATTATTCACAAACAATTATCAATCAACCAAAACAATTATCAATCACAACATCACATTTCAATAAAAACATTATTGATTGATCTTTGAAACCTAATACAATCATACAACCTAACATACCAAATGTGGCCATCCTAGAATTGCAATGGTGGATAATACGATCTGGGTTCACACCGAAAGAAAAGGTCGCTAGCCTACACAGGAGGGGTCAAGGAAGAGAACTTCCCTTTCACCACTCGAGCGGTATTCGCAGACTCTTGTGGATATAAATCGATTGTCGTTGAGGGATAAGAATATAAGAATAGAGTCTCCATCCTATTTTGATCAAAAGAAGCAAAAAATATAGTCGTACCCAAATAAACGACATCACAAGACAAACGAATGCATAAGAAACCAAGTAGATCGAAGGACTAAGTTACAGAATGGGAAGATGTAAGGCACCCATTTTTCCCTTTCGTTCTTTCATGGGCTATGATAATATTCTCATTTTTCTTTAAAATGAAATTTGTGTGTATAACATGTGCGAAGTGAAACTGGTGAGAAAAAAATATTATCCCCCATATCATGGAAAATAAGTGGATGAGTCATTCAGAGGAGTATAAATAAAAAGAAAGAAGATAATCTAAAAGGCGGATGAAATGTGAACAGCACACCAGATCACAATCCATCATAAAGAATGAAATAAATATGTCAGACGGGGTATCTAAAAATATAAGAAAGAGAAAATGCTACAGTATATGCAATACACTAGATCATAATCCATTATAAGGAAATGGATATGTATGTCTAGCGGGATTGTGAAAATGAAAGAGGATAAAATATGAACATATAATATAATGTGAGCAACACATTAGATAATGATTCACTATGAAGAAGTGAATATGTATGTCTCACAGGGTTGCTAAGAATATATATAATACTAATAAAAGTGAACAAATAAGAAAAGAGGACTCGAATCCCAAGAAAAACTTGAGATGCCCGCGTAATCGAAAATGGCATCAAAGTCCACGTAGTTTGAGAGCACATAAGAATGGGATTTAACCCATGAAACCAAAACTAGATTTTTCTTACTTTAGTTTTTTGGAAAATGTGCACAAGTGATTATAGTAAAAGAGGAGAAAAATTCTAATTTGCGGTTTAAGGATTAAACCCCTTTTTTGGAGAATTATGAAACTATATTTTTGTGTATATATGTAATAAAAAGGCGATTATTAATGGTGAGAAACTAAAACTAAAGCAAAAGATATAATGAGAGTAATAAAGTGTGATAAATGACACTAGTTAAATGAGCTAAAAAGGACAGGATTGAACTATATATGAAGCTTTGCTCTTGATTTTTGAAATGATGTAGGCTAATTTTTTATGATGATGAAGTGGTGATGAAATGGATGGTAAAGGTGGGAAGAGAGTGATGTATGGAAATATAGAGAGAATGCTTGGAAAATGATATTTTTTAAAGGAGACGCATTAATTTCGAGGCAAGAGCTCTCCAGATTTCGAGAAGGGGTTATTGAGAATGAGGTCATGGCCTCCTTAAATGGAAAAGTTTTAGGGTTATGGGGTCTACCGATCAGTACAGGCCTAGGCCTGCCTATTGGCATACCTCCTGGCTTACGGTCAAGTAAGATTACCATTATGCCGATAGGCAGAGGGATAGGGGGGCTTATAGGGACTCCAAAATGAATTTTTTTGAAAAATGGGCATAAATGAAAACCATAAGTCCGAGTCATGCGCGACTGGGACCGTTGAAAAGGTTATTCAAATCATCATCATCCTTGCCTTAATCCCATCACATGGGGTCTGACACATGGATTCTCATTTTTCATTCTAATATATTATAAGCAATATTATCATTAGGTTTAATGCCTTAAGTTCTCTCCTAATAATTTCCTCTCACGATATCTTAGGGCGGCCCTTTATCTTTTACCTTATATTTCTAATAATCTTTCTCTTATTATAGGCGCATATATGAAATTTCATGGGTTATTTCTAATAATCTTTCTCTTATTATAGGCGCATATATGAAATTTCATGCGTTAATCTCAATTCCCAGAGTTGAGCAAATTCAAATGGATCTCGGAAGTGCCTGGTGACCTCTAGGTCAGGGTCTAGAGTAAAAAGGCAGGTACGTGCGAACTGTATGGCCAATTTGTACATGGTATTTACTGTTAGAAAGGGTATTTAGATTCCTATGAAAATGTATTAAGACATTACCAATTCTGACAGTTTACCAAAGTTAACAGACCTCGAAGATCTCGGTGGCCTTTGGGTCAAGATTTAGAGTAAGAATGCAAGTACGCACGAATCGTAATGCCGATTTGGACACGGTGTGGACCGTTAAAAAAGGTATTCAGAGTCCTATGAAAGTGCATTTATCTACTCTCGATTCTAAGATTGTCAAAGTCAAAAAGTGCTCGAAAGCATCCGATGGCCTCTAGGTTAGGGTTTGGAGTAGGACATGGGGTCCGAGGATGAAAGGGATGGTGTTAGTGACCTAATGAGGTGTTTTAAGGGTACTAGAAGAGGGTGTTTATAGAGCCCCTTGGCTAGAAAGAATAGGATAAGTGAAGGTCATCAAAATATAGACACCTTTATAGAAAATTACAAGTGTTGAGGAAAAGATCTGATTTTGAGGACCTAAGGAGCGTAAGTGATCAATTCAGTGGGTTGAGGCCTCTTTTGGGGATTTAGGGTAACCTCATGGGCCTAAAGAGTTAGAATTGAAAAATTCGGTGGGTTGAACTTAATTCTGAGGAGCTAAAGAGTGAAATCGACCTGATTCAGAGGATCGAGACTAATTTGGCGGGACTAGGTCAACTATACGGGCTTATAGAGTAAAAGTGACCTAATTTTCAGGGTCAAGGCCAATTCTGCGGGCCTAGGTAAATTTTGCAGACCTAAAGAGTGAAATCGACCTAATTTATAGGGTTGAGGCCAATTCTGTAGGCCTAGGTCAAATTTGCAGGCCTAAAGAGTGAAAGCGACCTCATTCAGAGGGTCAAGGCTAATTCTATGAGCCTGTGTCAATTATAGGGACCTAAAGAATGAAAACTACGTGATTCCAAGGGTCAAGGCTAGGGTTTTCAATGGATCGGGTCTGAACCTGAACCTGATCTAAATTCGACCCACTTATCCAAATTTGGATCATATTTTAAAATATGATCTCCCGATAACCCGTTTATCTAATTATTCGATTATTAAATGGATCGAATATGAATCTAGTCTAATCTGATCCGCTAAGGACCCGATCTGATTAAATATAATATATACTGTAAATTTATATATATTTATAAATATGTCTTTATCAATATAACATATAAGTATTATATATATTTATGTATATAATAAATATAAGCAATATATGTTTTATTTGTACTAATCATATACTATAATAGATTACAAAATATTAGTCTAAAATTAAAAAAATTAAGAAGGGGGGATAAAATAAAAATAAATATATATATTTGGCTAGACCCTAAATCGAAACTGATACGATACATATTCGGATCTGGATCCAATATTGTAGATCCGATTAATACCCGATCTGAATCTGAATCCAAATCCGATTAGTGATTATTAAATGGATCTGGATAATCTTAGATCCGGTCTAGACCCGACCCATTGGCAGACCTAGTCACGAATAATTCTATGGGCCTAGATCAATTATGTTGACATAAAGATTGAAAGTGACCTGATTCAAAGGGTCGAGGTCAATTATACGGGCCTAGGGCAATTATGTAGATCTAAAGAGTGAAAGCGACCTGATTCAGAGGGTCGATCCCATTATCTAGGGCTAGATCAATTCTGCAGACCTAAAGATAAAATTGACCGAGGCCAATTTTACAAGCTTAGGCCAATTCTGCGGACCTAAAGAGTGAAAGCGACCTGATTCAAAGGGTCGAGGCCAATTTTACAGACCCTAAAAAGTGAAAAAGACCTGATTCAAAGGGTCAAGCTTAATTCTGCAGACCTAAAGAGTGAAAGAGACCTGATTTAGAGGGTCAAGTCCAACTCCGTGGGCCTAAGTTAATTTTATGAACCTAAAGAATGAAGTGACCTGATTTAGAGGGTCGAGACTCATTCTGCAGGCCTAAAGGATTAAGAATGATTTTTGGGACGATTCGGGATTGATAAAATTTTGAATGATTTTTGTGAAAAAGATTATGATTTCTATGGATTTTAAGGTTTCGACCTTCGAGGGAATTTTTTACAAATGTGTCAGGTAATTTTTGGACTTTTTAGAAGTTTTGTGACAATAATTAGTGGGTCTGTGGATAGGCATAAATAGTGTTTTGACTATTGACACGTGACACGAAGTCCTAGGCTTCTTGGGGAAGGTGAAAGGGTACTACCGATAGGTTTGAGCAAGGAATTTTCGATCGGCATACCCTTTGGTACCTTATAAATAAGGGAGCGGGTTTATCATTTTTCACACTTCTAAAAAATAAAATATTCTCTCTCTTTATCTCCCTCTCTAGAAATCAGTCTGAGATGTCTTTCCTTCGAGGGGACTCATGGCCAATGACTCTTTTATTACCACTGGTGACTGAGTTGTCTTAGAGTGGCATAATGTGGAGGTGTTGGTGCTAGGGAGTGGGAATGCATATGATAGTTTCGAGATCATGATTGACGAGAGGGTCTTGCTGATGGAACCTGGGAATCATCGCTCCTCGAGGGTGAAGAATTCGAACTGTTATTTGAGTGTTCGCATTTGTTTCTGGGTTTATTAAATATTTGATTTTTTTTACTGGAGATTTAAGGATTTTTTCCTTATATGTAGGTGTATGTTTCTTTATCGGGCATCTGCTCTTGGGGTTTGACGGGGATTAGGAAGGTATGGGATAATCTCCCTGGGTGGTGAAGTTAATGGTAAAGGTTGTCGGGTTTTATCCTCTCGCGAGGGCCTTGGATGAGATATTATGGTCTTCAGTGATGTTGTGCTCTTTGGGTGAGAGGTGGTGGGACACTACTCACACATTCCATTTGGGCGTGGAATAGACTATTTTCACTTCGATGGATATGCATCGGTTGATAAGATTGAAGTGTGAAGGTCAATAGATCATAGTGAACTGGACAATGCACATTTCTGAGGTTGTGATTCAGGCTGCCCTATGAGATATCTGGCGAATTGTTTTAGGGGAATCAGTCAGGAAATCAGTGTTTGAGGACACCTTGATGGACACACATATTGATATTAATGGGAGGCAGATACGATAGGTATCTCGTTTGTTTATTTTTCTTTTGCTGCCGGAATTTGTGGTGGCGACGAGAGATGACATCATCCATTTATAGATTTTTTCATTTTCTATGAGTTATCTCTGAGATTCACTTGTATGAATGGGGGAGATTCATGTTGGATTCCCTTTATGCTTATCTAGATTCTTTTAGTAGGTGTGGTGACAGACGTTTACGGGGTCCACGTAGCTTTTAGAGGTAAATTTTATATATCGCTCTTATTTTTCTGATTTTCTTAGTAGGTGTGTTGCTTTCTGCATACGTGGTTTTATGAGGTGATTAGTCACAACATTGGGTTGGTGTCTCTGAAAGTGAGTGAGGCGGGAGAGTTCCCGAGGATGTACCGATGGAGGAGGTCGAATAAGAAGTCGAAAAAATCCCTAGCCTTAAAGGATGTAGGGGTAGTGTTGAATGCCCCGTCAAGTGATCGGGTTAGGCTCCGGTTTTATCTTTTTTTGTTTGTATTCTTGTGCATTTTTTAAAATTTTTGATGACTGACTTTTATTTGGGGACAAGTGACGTTTTATCTTTGGCATCTAGCCTCAGGGATTACGAGCATTCATGCCAGATGTGGAGACTGATAGTGCACGAGTTTGGGTAAGACTGTTGCCTAGGATAGAGGGTGGTGAGTCAAGTGATGGTGGGTGAGGTTGAGGTTCCACTGTCAGCGCCTCCTGAGTACATGAGGAAGGTTAAGGAGATGTCAGACAAGGTGAGGGAAAGTGAGCTCTATATGCTTTATACGAATGTGATGACAATGTATACATATATAGAATTTATAACCAGTTAGGTGATGTTGTCGTCTATCAATGATATGGAGGGTGTGCCTCTACCGTTGGTAGGACTTGGGAGGGGTAACAGTGTGATGATCTCTTCAGCCCATACCTCGAAGAGTGGAGCGACATCGACAATGGAGGATATTCACGTTCAACATTTCTCCATTCCTTCTTACCACATCCAATTGGGTGGCAGACACGTTGTCTCAATGCCTCATCGCCCTCATGCGACGATAAATAGTTCCACTACTTTCTCTAAGGGGGTTCTTCAGAAGGAGGTATGAATGTACTTTTCAGTTTTGCACTTTTCTTCTAATTTCTTTCATATTTTATTGATTTGCCTGCTTTTACTTGATTCACTCTTTTGCAGACTGTTCGCGTGTTGCTATCTTGGCTACGGGGTGTTCGAGATTATATGGCTTATGCGTTCCATCACGTGAGGAATGTGACTAGATCTTGCACGGTGTCATCAATAACTTCTGATGGGTGCGAGGAGCGTTCTGGCTCTGGGAGTGGAGGGTCCACTGCTCATTGACATGGGAAACACATTTGTCGGGATCCTTTAGGCGGTGGTTTAGCTTTACTGGCTCTTGGAAAGTTGGGGTTGCATCCCGGTAATTTTTTTAGTTTTTAATTTTTCTTCCTTATTTCGAAAAAATGTAAATGCAATGACAAATATATATATATATATATATATATATATCTTTTTTTTCTTTCTTGATTTATCTTGAATTAAGTGACCTAGTCTACATGCATTTTAATTTTCCACTCGGGTTTCACTTATGAAAAAGTAAGATGTTTAAAAATTAAAATATGTATTTTTTTAATAATATTTTCTAGGAATAAATACCTTGGAAAACCTTTGTAAAAAGTTTATTTTGATAAAAAGGGGATTTTCGAAAAATGAAAAAGGAGGAAAAGTAGAAAAAATCTCAAAATAAGGGATATGCTGATCGCCATACCCCTTGGCCTGCCTATTGGCATACTAGTAAGGTCAAGGTTGATTTTTCTAGCCATTATTATCCTTTTCCTGCACCTATGTGTACTCAAAAGCAGTTGGTGCAACAACAAACTGATTCCTTCATTTTTTGTGGAGGATTTTCAGTATAAAAGGGGACTTTAGGGTGGAGTTTTGAATCACACCTCAACTTATTCATCTCTCTTTGTTTTACACAGTTTCTTTCTCTTTTGAGAAGGATATTCCCGTGATTGAGGCTTTTGCTGCCTATCTTGAGGTATTGAAAGCGACGTGTTTGCACAATGTCAACTACGAGGCATTTAATTCGCGCTCGATTATTTTGTGGCATAATCGCCCATTGATTAAAATTTGTTCGAAGCAAATTTGCGATTCTGATACCCTGAAGACCATATGTTCTGCTTTGGCTTGGCGAGATGTGCCCCACCTACGAAGAATTTTCTGCTATGTTAGGCGTTGGCCACTATGTTGCTACGACTATGCCTGACTTGTCCCATTCTCCTCGAGAGTAGCTAGCTGAATTGTTGTATGTCTATCCTCTTGCTAACCTACCGCTGGTGCATGGGGGAAATATCCATCTTTCGATAGTGACGAATTTTGTGTTTTATAGAGACTATATTGAAAATGACTTTCCAGGCACCATAGCCTTAGGATTGACTGCCATGATGCTCTTGGTGACTAAGATATGACGATGAACCCATAGGTGGATATGATTGATCGAGATGCTTTTTGTGTGTTTTATTATTGTTTGAAAGATCCTTTAATCAAAACCTATCATACCTACAAAAATATATCAATACTAGAGTGTAGCGGTAAGTAAGGGAATCAATCCAAATCTAAGGATGAAACATACAAGAGTGGCGTGAAATTCATTTGTTTATTTTCTTTTTGAACTTTTTACCTTTTCTAATTTTTTTAGCTTTTTCAAATATTAAAACAATCTTGAGATTTAAGGTGAATATAAACTAATAACTAAATAGGAAATGATAATCAAACTAAATTAAAAGTGACTAAAAAAATGATGAACAAAGTCTAACACTAAAATTAGAGATAAAGTGAGGTAAATAAATTTGAGAACAATCAAGGAGTGGGACTACTCCACAAATTGTAGTTATTCTAGCTAAATAATTTATTTATTTGAATTCTCCCAAATTAATATCAAAATTACAAATCAACTCTCGTTGTAATGTAATTTTAATAGTAACCTTTTAGAAAATTAAGTTCAATCCCCCACAACTCTAGAAAATAGATCTACACTCCTTTTAATTAATCACCCGCTAGGATCGATTCATTAAAATTTATATAAATCGTAGAAAATAAAATTTAGAGTTGAAATTCAAGGAATAATACCACACTTAAGAAACCTCCTATCTCTAGTTTGAATCTAAAATGGGTATTATATCTCGAGTTTTTGGTTTTCTCTCGAAAATCATTTACCCTCTCTCGAGGTGTAAATTTAAGGGTGAAGGATCAAAATTAACATTCAAAGGGAATTTTCAAATAATCAAACTAATTAAATCAAAATAACATCAAATAAGGGCTCACCCCACCCCTTGAAAGGGTATTTAGCCTAATATGATATGAAATTTGGCAAATTAATAATCAAAAGTATAAAATAAGATGAGAGGAGAAGAGAACAATCAAACCCAATCTATTGATGCTTAATTGAACTTCAATCCTTGCATTGAAATATACATCCCTCAATTTGAATGATCCAACCAAAATTACATAAACAAATGCACTCAAATTGATACTCACAACAATTTATTTTTCCTCACTAAATAAAAAATAAAAACTTCTTTAAAAAAATAAGAAGTATTTATCTCTAAATCTAGAATCTTCCTCTCTACAATCGCTAGATTATTAGTTTGGTCTTCAAATGTCCTTGAGTCTTCTTATATAGTGCACATGGAGCTAAGGGTCATTTGGGACATAGGCTTGGGTTAGCATATGGATGGTGAGGTTATGAGAGAGTGGGGATAAGTTGGGGGGCATTTTTGAAAATCGGGTAAAAGGCATGTGAGGTTTAATGTGTTTGTTGGCATTGGTTTTTAGCAAGTAAAAAAATCGTGTTTGGTATTTGGGAGAAGTAGAACTAGGTCTCAGGTTGGATTTGCAGGTGGTCTGGGTTTGACATGGGGTCGGGTTGTGGTTCATTCGGGTAAGGACATGGTCACGAGTTGCTTGGGTTGCCAGTGTTGAGTTCGGGCTTTTCCAAGGGGCAATTTTGGGTCCATGTTCAGAGGTAGAAGGTGGTTAGGGAAGTGGAGAAGGTGGTTTGGGTTTGCGGGTTTGGCCATCGTCGAGGCTGGGGAATTAGAAGAAGGTGGTTTCGGTGAGGTGGGTTTCTTGGTTTCGGGTTGGATGTTGGGTATTGGGGTAATCAGGGTTCAGGTTATTGGGTTTGTGGAGATGGCTTGCCGAAGTTGGTAAAAGGGTCGTACGAGAGCTAGTGCAGTTCTGGAGGGTTGGTGGGGATGATCAGTAGGTGGGGCACCACCGGCGAGCAGGGGTTGCAGTTTGCCAGAGTTGCGTAGGCGGGTAGGAGGTGGTTTGGTTATAGGTGCCATAGTGGGAAGTCAATCTTCGGTAATGGAGTTTTGGTGAGAGGTGGGAGAATGTGGGTAAAGGTTGATTTTGGTTTAATGTTAATGGTGATGGTGGTGTGTTGTTAATGGAGGTGAGAGAGAAATGGGTTATTGGGGATGAAGATGAGTGGGGGTTGTTTGTGTGTGATGATGGTGTATGGTGTTAGGGTGTGTGTGAGAGGGTAGGATATTGTGTATGAGTGTGTTTGGGTGTATATGAATGTAGGATAGTGTGGTGTATATGTGTTTAATTTGGGTCCTAAAAGCAACTATCTATTTAAAACTAAATAAACTAAAAATTAAATCCTAATAAAATAAAAATAAAACTAAATTTCTAAAAACAACTTATCCTAATAAAATAAAAACTAAAAATCAAAATACACAACACTAAATAAAAAGGAATATAAAAAAATTATAATTAAGTCCTAAAAGTATAAAATCTAAAAATAAATAAATTAAAATCTATTAAATTCCTAATCTATAAAATAAAATTCAAATAATAAAAATAAAAACTACAAATCAAATAAAAATAAAAATAAAAATAAAACCTAAAGTCCTAAAAATATAAAATTTAGTAAAACTAAAAATAAACTACTAAAGACTAATCCTAAAATTAATAAAATAAAATAAAAATAAAGACTAAAATAAAAAACTAATAAAATTAAAAATAAAAGAAATATAAAATAAATTCTAGAAAATGCTAAATAAATATAAAATAAATCCTAAAAATAAAAATGACTCACACTAAAAATCTAAAAAGTAGAAACTAAACACACATGGGGTTCGGGGTAGGTTTAGGCTTGGGTAAGGTACGGAACTCGGGACTTATCTTCATAAATTGCACATTTGCCTTGAAATTCCACAAACGACGATCAAGCCTGCACATTAAACATTTACGCATATAAGACCCAATTTGTCGAGAATTAGCAACTAAAATACGTCTATTCGGGGTATAAAATGTACACTTTGGGTGCTTATCACACCACCCCCAAACAGAACATTGCTAGTCCTCGAGCAAAGAGATAGAGAGAAAGAGAAAGATAAGAAACCAAAAGTGTACCACTTTCGTGGGCACTTGCGATTGGAGTTAGCATGTGCAACAAACCTTTAAACTTATAGGTTGCCCTAGATGACAAGTTGTGTCTCATGAGGGTTTGCAGTGAATATACTCACAAAATTCTTTATTTACAAAAGGCAGTCAATATCTTATTACACATAGAATAAATGCACAATCCATCACTAGAGAAACGTTTTGAGAAATACAAGCTAAAAGTGAATAAAAAGTTAGCTAAGTAAATACTCAACGCACATCCTTCCTAGAACTCAAGGTGTGAGGTGTGAATCAGTCAAAATGGGTCGAGTATCATAAGAGTAATTCCTAGATTGCCTTTTCGAAATCAACGCTTCAACTTCGATATCTCATGGATATCTCTCTCTCAAACGAACTCACGAGATTTGGGTAAGTGTATCGCTTTTGTGTGTGAGGAGGTGAGTAAATGTAAGCAAGGTCAAACCTCTCACACACATATAAGAAAGAATGAACATTTAGAAAGAAAAATGATCTCATAAAAGAATGATAATCACTATAGTGAGAACGTCGAGTTATTCACCATGTTAACTTTCATTTGCCCGAACACCTAGGGGAAAACATGGATTTTTATGGGTGAGAGTAAATGAAATGGGATGAGAAGGATATGATAGGTAGGATGGTGATATGATGGATGATGGATTGATATGCGATGCGTGAGAAGAGTTTATGATACTTTGAGCACTAATGTCTTTATTACATAAAAACCAACTACAAACTTTCTTTTTTCTTCTTTTCCAAATACTCATCAATGTATGAGATGAATCTGCTAAAAATACAAATAACCCCAACATAGACTTGTATCAAAATTTTCTCCATCTGAATCAAACTTTGGGAGATATATTCGCTAAAAATGCAAACACTCTCTATGACGGATCTTCTCCTTTTACTTTTTTTTTTTGTTTCCAAATACTCATAAATGTATGAGATAAATCTACTAAAAATACAAATAACCCCAACATAGATTTGTATCAATTTTTTCTCCAGCTGAATCGATTTTGGGAGAGATATTAACTAAAAATGCAAACACTCTCTATGACGGATCTTCTCCTTTTACTTTCAACACTCTTCCCTTTTTCAACATGGTGGGTGGAAAATGGAATTGATATGGAAATGGGTGGTATGATATATGGTGATAATATGGATAATGGAAGGTGTATAGATGAGGATAAATGTATGATAAAATGGAATTTGGTTAGTGTATGGGTGAAGCTCTGGTGACCGGGGCAACTTCAAGACACATGTTTATTACAACTCGAAAGTGATGTCGTTCTCAGTGATCAAGCCAAAAATTTAGTGAAGAATAATGAGATCATACAATGATTTAAGTGCGAACCCAAAGGAAGTTGAATCAACTTGTGACTCGAAGATTTCGTAAAACACTCTAAAAGGGTGAAGGGCACAAATCTTACAAGCTAAAGTCTCTACTAGTGATCCTTAAGGTTTTCTTGAGAATTATAGTACTCTTCAACTCTAAACCGTAGTGACGTTATAAGTGCGCGAATTTTATTGAGTCTAGAAATTCATGGTGCAACATGCCTTGTTACGTATTACATAAGCTATTTATAAAAAGATAAACCCTCTAGCTTGATTCCTAGACTTAAAAGATGGATGATAGAAAATTCACGCTAATGAGTGAGATAAAAGAAACTGCACGAAAATTTTAAAAATTAGGTTTTGAAATTCAAAATTTTTCAAAAGAGGTATGATTTTGATGAAATTCCCCACCCCCAAACAAAAAGGAACATCGTCCTTGATGTTAAGTAAAATGATTTTTAAAATTGAGAGTATAAGGTAGGAAAGAGATTACCAGAATCACCCGCTAATGAAGTGGACAGATGAAGGCAAAAAGAAACCTGAATAAATGATAAAAGAAAAAATGTGTACAAGTCTATAAACATATAAAGCATATGGTGATGTGAAACACCACCCCCAAACAGGATGAGACTTATATAAGAAACAACGACCTGACTCCCGATAGTGCTAAGTTTAATGTCTTCAGCCAGACCAAATCATTCTCACCCTAAAGATAAGATCTATGAAAGTGAGGGGGGGAGGGGGCAGAAAAATTGGGTGATGAGAATCACCCCCAAGACTGAAGCATCAGCCTTGTTGGATCAGGGCTAAGAATGGTCAATGCACTCATATGGAAAAGTGCATCACACGATGCGAAGCGTCGTGGTACCATGGGAGGGTGGGTATTAGGGTATAAGGGAGAAAGGAAAGGTTAAAGGTGAAGAGGCATCGATCTTGGGCCTTATTGAGGCGAAAAGTGAGGGCAACAAGGGCCTTATAAGAATGGTGATCAAGATGTATGGGGAGGCAATATGGTTTATAAATAGTGATGGGGTGGGTGTCAAAGAAATTGCACGACCGTTATATAAATGGACGATCATAATGGTCGCGCCATGATACGCCACAGAGCTGATGGAAAGAAAAATCAACACCATAAGAGAGTGGCGGGCATAGAGTAACAAACTCGGTGTCACGAAAATGGAGAGTAGCACCACAAATACTCTCGTGAATAGTGGCTATTGGTTTCAGGTGAGGATCTAAATATGTAGATGGAAACATGAAATGTGTAAAATCAAGATCCAAATCGGGTGGTGAGGTGGACGGGAAAATGGGTGGGTCGGGTGGGATAAAGGGTGGTGGGGGGAGATTTTCCAACTCAAGTGTAGGGGACACACACTCGTCGGGAGGAGTAAAGGAATACTCACTAAAGAGTGTGGTATCTAAATATGGAGTGGTCAACTTTGACAGAAGAGTATCACCAATTGATGTGGTGGGTAGGTCAAACTAGGCACCAAGATCGGAGATAGAGGAATCACTAGAAATAATGGGCTCAAGATGAGCCAAGCATGGTGGAACATGATCCATATTTGGAGAGGTAGAAACCATCTCGGATTTAATCTCGAGAATATGGTGAGCACTCGTAGCCAGAGCTAACCGATGATAAAGTGGTTCCTCGGGAACACATGGGGTAAGCTAGATAGGTGTAGATTCGGGAATTTTTTCAAATGCGACGGGAAGGGGAGTGTGAACCTCGAAGTGGGGTTCTTTTGGATATGACGAGATTTAATCAGGCTCACTATCAATGGATAAATCAACACAAGTGTCAACTTGAGGGCCAAGCCACGGAGTGGTCTCAACTTCGATATTCTCGGGAGGATAGGGTTGGTCACACTCAAAATCAGTGGCACAAGACGACACATCATCACTCCATGTGGGGCAACAATGGGTTGAATTGGGGTGAAGTCCGACTCTCTCTCGCACACTCAATTTCATTAAAGCATTGTTCAAGCCTTTGAAAGGCTTCATTTTTAAGTTGAGTGGATTGCACTTGCTCGAGTATGAACTTTTGCAAGAGGCTTTAGAGAGCGGATGTGGATTATTGTGGTTGAGTGATGGGTGATGGTGGACACAACTCACTATTATCATGACTATGCGGAGAATACTCATATGAAGTGTGAGGAACGTGGCCAAGTTGTCATACACGGAGAAGCATATCTGTGAGAGACAAATGGTTGATAATTGTTGGGTGCATAGTGAGGGAACTGATCGGGATAAGCTGCACTAGATTGCCAGGACGACTGTTGGAACGTGTGAGGATCCACAACATCGGGTTGGGATTCATATTGAATGAAAGGGTGATCAGGCCTCCACTAATAGCTAGAGTATTCACATAACTCGGGATTGGATATATCGTGATAATAAGTCGGAGTGGGTTCAAAAAAAGTGTTATATGGATACACATGTTTCAAGGTGGGTTCGGATGGATATGAAAAATATGGACACTCATGGGACATCTGATCGACATAAAAATAATGGGTGCACAACAAAGTATGCGACACGTCGACACTTGACACCGAGGGTGATGGAATATGAGGTATGTGCATAGATGGTGCAAGAATATCAACGGTACTCGTGAGAGAGCTGAGACCACTAGGTATATCATAAAGAGATGGCTCGGGATCACTCTCACACATGTCGCGTTACAATGAAAAATGACCAAAGTAGTCCTGTACGGGGCGTTCTTCAGCTATGTGGAGAGAAATATTTTTTTGGATTTTTCAAATTTTTTCAAAAGGAAAGAAAATATTTTTGGATTTTTATAAAAATGAAAGAAAGAAAATATTTTTGGATTTTCTAAAAAATAAAGGAAGAAAATGTTTTTGGATTTTTTTGAAAAATAAAGGAAGAAATTATTTTTGCATGTTTTTGGAAGAAAGGAGTGGGAAAAATATTTGAACTCTATGAATTTTGAATGAACTCATTAAAATTGACTACCGAAAGAATGGAATTGGACACACACAAGTAAAGGAAAATTCCTAACTAGCACATAGCCAATTTTTATCTTCAAAATTTAGTGAAAGGGTAGTCAAATTTTAATTAAGTCCGCGGGCGATAAAAATCACGGAAATCTTTATGATCGCCTTTGCAAAAATATTCTCCTATTGGGCTACCTGTTTGATTGATTTTAAATTTAGTGATAACTAGGATAGCACACAAATGGTAAGCGAGTGAGTCGGGTGATGAAATCCCTTATCGTGAATGACCGGGTGTAGGTCTTAGTAATTTAATTCATCACATTATTCAAAAATAAATGCGCGAATAAAATCACACAAGAGCACGCAGTCACACACAAAAATTGACTTGCTGACAGGAGAGGCGCGAGAGTTTAGAAATGTACCTCCTACGATTTTTACACCGTGGGGTGATGAACTAGCTGAGTCGACCGGGGGGAGATTACGCCTATCTCAATCGGCCCCATGAGTCCTACCGAGCCAAGGTAAAAAGGCTTCTTTTCCTCGCCTTGGATGCCATCTCTCTACCTTGTCCGGTTTCCCTATCACGCTTGTCTTCGATTATTACAAATTTAAATGAAAATTAAATGGTGTCTCTAAGCACCGCAATACAAGCCAAGAATAAAAATCCTGAAATAAGCCTTCTAAAAAAATAAAAAATGGTACGAAAAAATAAAAATAAACTGAATACAAATGAATCACAATAGAAATCCTCTCCAATTCTTCAAGCTCCAAAGATTGGCAATGACGCCATTTGGTAGAGAAGACTTTTGTGTGGATATCGTTGTTTGAAATATCCTCTAATCAAAACCTTTCATACCTACAAAAATATATCAATACTAGAGTGTAGCGGTAAGTAAGGGAATCAATCCAAATCTAAGGATGAAACATACAAGAGAGGCATGCAATTCATTTGTTTATTTTCTTTTTGGACTTTTTACCTTTTCTTATTTTTTTAGCCTTTTCAAATATTAAAACAATCTTGAGATTTAAGGTGAATAGAAATTAATAACTATATAGAAAATGATAATCAAACTAAATTAAAAGTGACTAAAAAAATGATGAACAAAGTCTAATACTAAAATTAGAGATAAAGTGAGGTAAATAAATTTGAGAACAATCAAGGAGTGGGACTACACCGCAAATTCTAGCTATTCTAACTAAATAATTTAATTATTCGAATTCTCCCAAATTAATATCAAAATTACAAATCAACTCTCGTTGCAAATGTAATTTTAATAGTTAGAAAATTAAGTTCAATCCCCCATAACTCTAGAAAATAGATCTACACTCCTTTTAATTAATCCCCAGTTAGGATCGATTCATTAAAATTTATGTAAATCTTAGAAAATAAAATTTAGAGTTGAAATTCAAGGAATAATACCACACTTAAGAAACCCCTATCTCTAGTTAGAATCTAAAATGGGTATTATATCTCGAATTTCGATTTTCTCTCGAAAATCATTTACCCACTCTCGAGGTGTAATTTAAGGGTAAAGGATCAAAATTAGCAATCAAAGAGAATTTTCAAATAATCAAACTAATTAAATAAAAATAACATCAAATAAGGGTTCACCCCACCCCTTGAAAGGGAATTTAGCCTAACATGATATGAAATTTGGTAAATTAATAATCAAAAGCATAAAATAAGACGAGAGGATAAGAGAATAATCAAAACCCAATCTCTAGATGCTTATTTGAACTTCAATCCTTGCGTTGAAATTTACATCCCTTAATTTGAATGATCTAACCAAAATTACATAAAAAATGCACTCAAATTGTTCGACACAACAATTTATTTATCCTCACTAAATCAAAAATAAAAAAAATTAAAATTAAAATAAAAACTGCTCTAAAAAAATAAAACGTGTTTCTCTTTAACTCTAAAATTTTCCTCTAAACAATCTCTAGATTATTAGCTTGGTCTTCAAATGGCCTTGAGTCTTCTTATATAGTGCACATGGATCTAAGGGTCATTTGGGAAATAGGCTTGGGTGTGCACGTGGATGGTGAGCTTATGAGAGAGTGGGGATAAGTTTTGGGGGCATTTTTGGAAATGGGGTAAAAGGCATGTCAGGTTTAATGTGTTTGTTGCCATTTGTTTTTAGCAAGTAAAAAAATCGTGTTTGGTATTTGGGAGAAGTGGGTTAAAAGAAGCTTATTGGAACAAGGTCTCGAGTTGGATTTGCAGGTGGTCTGGGTTCGACATGAGGTTGGGTTGTGGTTCGTTCGGGTAAGGACATGATCGCGGGTTGCTTGGGCTGTCGGTGTTGAGTTCAGGCTTTGCCAAGGGGAAATTTTGGGTCCGTGTTCAGAGGTAGAAGGTGGTTATGGAAGTGGAGAAGGTGGTTTGGTTTTGCTGGGGAATTAGAAGCAGGTGGTTTCGACGAGGTGGGCTTCTTGGTTTGGGGTTGGATGTTGGGTATTGGGGTAATCGGGTTTCGAATTGTTGGGTTTGTGGAGATGGCTGGCCGAAGTGGGTAAAAGGGTCGTAGGAGAGCTAGTGCGGTTCTGGCGGGTTGGTGGGGATGGTCATCAGGTGGGGCGCCGCCGGAGAGCAGGGGTTGCTATTCGCCGGAGTTGCGTAGGCGGGTAGGAGGTGGTTTGGTTGTAGGTGCCATGGTGGGAAGTCAATCTTTGGTAATGGAGTTTTGGTGAGAGGTGAGAGAATGTGGGTAAAGGTTGATTTTGGTTTAGTGTTAATGGTGATGGTGGTATGTTATTAATGGAGGTGAGAGAGAAATGGGTTGTTGAGGAAGAAGATGAGTGGGGGTTGTATTTATGTGATGAGGGTGTATGGTGTTAGGGTGTGTGTGAGAGGGTAGGATATTGTGTATGAGTGTGTTTGGGTGTATATGAGTATAGAATAGTGTGGTGTGTGTGTGTGTGTTTAATTTGGGTCCTAAAAATAACTACCTATCTAAAAGTAAATAAACTAAAAATTAAATCCTAACAAAATAACAATAAAAATCTAATAAAAATAAAACTAAATTTCTAAAAAAAACCTTATCCTAATAAAATAAAAACAAAAAATCAAAATACATAACATTAAATAAAAAGGAATATAAAAGAATTGCAATTAATTCCTAACAATCCTAAAAGTATAAAATCTAAAACTAAATAAAAAAAATTATTAAATTCCTAATCTATAAAATAAAATTCAAATAATACAAATAAAAACTACAAATCAAATAAAAATAAACCTTAAAATCCTAAAAATATAAAATCTAGTAAAACTAAAAATAAACTACTAAAGACTAATCCTAAAATAAATAAAAATAAAGACTAAAATTAAAAACTAATAAAAATCAAAAGAAATCGAAAATAAATTGTAGAAAATGCTAAATAAATCTAAAATAAATCCTAAAAATAAAAATGACTCAAACTAAAAATCTAAAAAGCGCAAACTAAATACACATGGGGTTCGGGATATGTTTAGGCTTGGGTAAGACACGGGGTTGGAAAATTAGCTCCATAAATCGTACATGTGCCTTGAAATAAGCGTTGAACTTTCGCAAATGGTGATCAAATCTATACATTAAATATTTACGCATATAAGACCCAATTTGTTGAGAATTAGCAACTAAAATACGTCTATTGGGGGTATAAAATGTACACTTTTGGGTGCTTATCAATGATCGTAATGTAGATGTCTTATCATTGCAATCCATCCTCTACCATATTGGTAGAGGCATTAAATAACCTAGATGATTCAAAAAAAGGTCGGGCTAACCTTTTACGAGGCAGCCCCATGATGCTGTTCATGTAGTTATAGAAGATACTTCGCATGGTGGTTCCCCCTGATAATCCTCTAACTAGTGTCCCAAACTTCTTTCGGTGATCCTTTCAAAGCTTCAGTCCCTTTGTGAAGAACTGGGTTAATTGGCTCGTGGTGTCTGGGGCTAAACACCTTCGTTGGTCCATGACATGGTGGGGCTAACTGCAGCCTATCCTGCAACTGGGAGACTATCGTTATGTTTGACTGGTAGGCTTTGACCAAAATTCTTTCTACTTTCCTTGGTGAATTCTTCATCAAGTATATTGGGAGCAATTCTTCCTCTGCGCATAACCAGCTTTTTTCTTGTGGAGAATTTAACTGAGTCTTTAAGGATGACTTTGGGCAGTGCCACAGACCGACTAGCCGTCCTTCCCAGTCTTTTGGGGAACCGGGTTTATTTATGGGGATTATTTGATGTGGTCAGGAGGGATTATGATCACAAAGATTTAAACTGAGTAAAATGGGCAGAGGTAGCTCACGATGTTTGATGCTTAGGAGGAGGGCGTTATGGTTTGATCCAAGCTGATCAAGGCATACCGTTGTATAGAGCACATATAGAAATATTATTAAAACTTGGATTCTTATGGTCCTTTGGGAACTGGTGATGATGGTTATGATGATGATACGGGCCCGTTTGGTAGTTGAGGTTGGTTTTACGAAGGTATGGGGCAAGTTTTGTAGTAGGTGTACTTATGTTTGGGTAGGCTAGGTCATAGGGTTGGTATGGTTATGAAGATATTTTGGGACTTCCTTATCACTAGTACTTTATATAATTGTTATGTTTTGAATAAAAGAATGAGGTGGTGCTTTGGCATATTTCGTTTTGCCTTCTGAATAATCTTATTTTTATTTAAATTATTTATACTGATCGTTAAGGCATACATAATATTTTTATTCATTTAAATGATGAGAGAGATCAGTTTTCTCAACCAGAAAAGAGTATAGGATTGTGTAAAAAAGAAAGGACGATGCATAAAGTGACTTTATGGGATGTTTACGTACCTCTGTGGGATTTTAAAATTATTTGGTAAGTTTTCTTTTTTGAAAAGGCGATTTTTGGAGGATTATGTCTTATATAGTTCTGAAAAAAGAGGAGAGAGACGTTTTTTTAGAATACAAAGGAGGTGAGAAGAGTTGTAGCACGGTGAAACTTCGACTAGGGGTGGCAATTCGGGTTAGTCGTGTCATTTTCGGGTCGCGTTGACTTTTATTTGAGTATACCTTTTGGTTACTCTTAAATCTATACAAGCTAATCGTGTCAATTTCGGGTCATTTCGGGTTATAACCATAAACGGGTTATCCTGTCAAAAATTTCCAGCCCTTCGACTAAGGGTAGAATTTTGTAAGACGGTCCAAGTTGACTGGACGGACCATCTCTTTTTCGTCCAGGTCTGTGAGCATAGCCGCTCCACCTGACAGAATCTTCTTCAGAAGGTATGGACTGCGCTATTCAAGATTGAATTTTCCTCTCAGGTTCTAGATGGAAATTATAATTTCTTTGAGAGTGAAATCTCATTCTTACACACCGCGACCTTTGACTTTATTGTTGAATGATCTCGCAAGACGACGGTGGTACCCTTATATATATGGTATAAAGCCTTTAATAACTTTATTGCCAATCGATTTCACCGACTTGACTTTCGAGCATGACTTGTAGAGAGGGTATTTTGAGTTTAACGGGTAGGACTGCTTCCATGCCATATACCAAGGACTAGGGGGTATCTCTGGCGGGTGTTTTGATTGAGGTGCGATAACCCCAGGGGTAATATCGGACCCGACTACCCAATCTATGTAACTTTTAGTCATTTTACTTATTATGGATTTGAGGATTTCGTTAATAGCTTCAATAGTCCCATTAGTTCTCCATCGATAGGGAGAGGACTCGTGCCTCTAAATCCCATATTAGTTGACTACTTCTGTGATTTCAACTTAAAAATGGATCGCATTATCAAATACCAACTTGTGTGGAACTCCGTAACATCAGGTGATGTTTTTTTTCTGATGACCTTGGACACTTTAAGAGGACTTGTCCTATAATCAGAGTTGGGTTTCCATAGACACCGGTGCATCTAATTCCTTTCTCGAGGGTAGTCTTAAGACCTACAGTGAAATCTTTGTACTCTGCCTTGTTATTAGTGCATGGGAAGTCCAACTTGATAGCGATGGGAGTGTGATAATCATCAAGGGAAATTAGGAGAATCCCAATGATGTATCCCTTCTTGTTAGCAGCTCCGTCGAAGAACATCTACCATCAAAATTCTTCATGATGAGTATAAATAATATCTTCATCCGAGAACTAAAAAATCCATACATTAACTTCTCTCATGGTATTTTTGACATAGTAGTTAGAGATGGATTTTCCTTTCATGGCTTTTTACGTGATACGTGTGATGTTGAATTTGGCTAGTAACATCAACCAACGAGCCATGTAACTGGATAAGGCATGTTTTCTAATAGGTATTTCGTGGGATCCATTATGGACACCCACTTGATGTGGAATGAAAGCATGTAATACTGGAGCTTTTGAGTGACCCAAACTAAGGCGATACACGCCTTCTTCAATGCATAGTAGTTTATTTTGTACCTTATTAACTTTTGACTAGCATAATAAATGGATATTTCTTTGCATGACTCTTAAATGCATTGGGATGGCATAACTCCTTCTGCGATGTTGGTGACAATGAGGTATAAAAAGAGGGGAAGACCCTGCTACAGTGGCATGAGTATTGGAGGTCCGATAAGGTATCGCTTAATTTTATCAAAGATTTCCTGACATGACTCATTTTAGATTTTAGTCAAATTATTCTGAAATTTTTTGAAGATAGTTTCATAGATAGAGGTCAACTGGTTGATGAACCGCCTGATGTACTAAATTTTTCCAAAAATCCTCGAACTTCTTTCTCCGTTCGAGGTGGCGACATTTTGAGAATTCATCTAAGTTTTACAGGGTCTTCTTCGATCCCTCCCTCACTAACCATGAAACTGAGGAGTTTGCCTTTCGTGATGTCGAAGATGCATTTCTGCATATTGAGATGCACATGATGTTGCCTTAGTCGCTCAAAGAATTTCCTCAAGGCAGGGATGTGACCTTCTTGAATTTTGGACTTAATAATCTTATCGTCAACATAGTCCTTGACCTTTTTATGGATAACGTCGTGAAAAATGGTTGTAGTTTCCCTCTGGTAGGTAGCTCTAGTGTTTTTGAGATCGAAAGGAGTAACGGTATAGCAAAAGGCTCCTTATGGGATGATAAAGGCGGTCTTCTCTTGGTGGTCAGGATGCATCTTGTTCTGGTTTATCCATAACAATCACCGACAAATGACTGGAGGGCATGACTGGTAGTATTATTAATAACCGTGTCGATGTTGGGTAAAGGGTAATCGTCCTTTGGAGATTCTTTGTTCAGATCTCGGTTGTCGATGGACATGTGAACTTCTCCTCCTGATTTTCGCACAGGGATAATGTTTTTAAACCATATAGGATATTCGATCACACGGAAGAAGCCTACGTTTAACTATTTGACCATTTCATCTTTGAATTTAAGGGACTGCTCAGTTCAGAGCTTTCTCAATTTATGCTTGACAAGTTTGCTTTCTAGATGAGTAGGAATTTCATGCTTCATGATCTATTGGTCGATGTTAGGCACGTTGATGTATGACCATGCGATGGCGTTCACGAATTCTTTCAAGAGTTTTTCGATATGCGACCGCTCATGATAATTGAGGGTGGACTCTATTCTAATCTCGCGTAGATTGCTGCTAGAACTAAGATTAATAACAATAGTCTTATCATCATTCGTATGAATGTTATTAAATTATTTATTTTTTTCTTCATTGATATCAGTTAAGAATTGTTCATTCATTATATCATCTTCATCAATTCTTTGATCAGAATCAATGCAATTAATATAAGACATAATAAGATGCTCAAAATCTTCATTTATTTCATTAGAAATATTTTTTGGAATATATCATTGAGAACCTCATCAAAAGAGGCCTCGTTTACAATGGTATCGGTAATAAAAAAAGGAGGGACAAATTTAGGTTCATTTTGCAAATGGTAAATAATAGGGTTCAAGATGGCTAGATCTAGGTTGATAGGAACAATCTTTATAGACAGGTCAAAAGATTTAACCAGGATATAGATCATGCAAAGATCCAGTCCCAGTGCATGGAAACCAAACGACTCATCATCATCAGTTCTCTCGAAACTTTCAGTGTTTGGAGAGCTTGAATCCGCATATTTATTGGTCGGGGCTTTCACAACATGCATCAGGTCTTTAGTCTAGGTGATCTTATCTCCAAAGAATATTTCCAATATGGGTTTCAATTTCTTCTCAACAAGGTCGAACCACGGTTAAGGAAAATCACAAAAGGGCAAATCCTCGACTTCCTTGGAAAACCGCCCATTTATGGAGCCTCATGAGATGTCCTCTTTTATTTTCAACACCTCTTCCAAGGTTCAAATTTGTAAGGCATTGAGTTTAGGATATGTTCAAATTTGTAGGCATTTTTACCTTATTGTAATACTTTACATATATTAGTGCAAGGTGTCAATTTGACAATATAAATCTCCGTCTCAAGTGTATGATTTACTATTCTACATTTTGATTTCTTTATATTCTCAATTAACATATGTTAACAAAAGAAAAAAAAAATTAGAAATCACATTTTTATCACTTAGATAATAGGATAAACTCTTTCTTGAATTTGAAATAAAGGAAAATTTTTATTTTTAATTAGAAATAATTTTAATTGAGTAACTATCGTCAAGATCTGCACACTCTCGGGACATGGGCCAAAATATCCATGCTCATTGAGGATAGGCCATGGTACAATTAAGGGATTGGTATATCATATTTTATGGAGAAAATAAAAGAATTTTTAGCACTTTTCATATTATAAGTACTTTATTGCATCATTTTTCATGTAAGGTCGTTAATTAACATCCTTTGGTATATCAAAAGTCTAGAGATCATCCACCTACACGACTAATACATATTCCTCTAGTTAAAACTCGCTTACCTTGATCGGAGAAACAAATTAGAAATAAATTCCCGCGGAGAATCAATATAAGTTGACCTTACGACAAAATTAGAAATGAGAATCTTTTACTTGGACTTTATGGCCCCTGTCTTATCTTTAATGAGTAAATAATTCTTTGATAATGGATGCTATGTTCCATCCAATTCAATGCCTCTTTTACAAAAAATAACCTCCCCCTACTAAACCCGATCAAGACTAACTTCAATGCTAGGATGATCTAGGTCCACTTGTATCTCTCGTTTTGCCGGAGTTGAATATTGATGACAGTATTGAGAATATGTTAGTGTGGCTATTATTTCCTATGTAAAACAGCTGAACCCCAACACACACCGTGAATTAAAGCGGACCCTCAAATGCTCAACACCCATCAGATAGGCCTTCCTAGAACTTTTGAGAAATTCTCGTACTTCGCTTCATTATTAGAAGATTTAAAACCAAGGCATACAACTTATTTAAGAATAATGATAGACTCCCTGAAAGGAAGTCTACAGGTGCAATAGCCAATCTCATCCTCACTCTTAATTTCATTAAATGTCAAAACAATCCTAACCCTCAATCTATTTTTAGAAAATAATACATTATATCTCTACATTCTACACTTGTGATTTATTTTAAACAAATTTAAAAGATATTCTTTTAAGTTTTTTAAATTTAACATAAGATTAATGAATAACTAGAGTTATGATTTATTTTCAAGTTAAATAAATACATTAAATTAATATTTAATGGATTAATTACCAAAAAAGTCCTTCAAACATTTTTTAATACACATTTAGTTCGATCATTTTTATTTTATTCCAAAAAATCATCAAACATTAATATAACCAATATTCTCTTATATTTAAAGGTCCGCGCCAGCGGCACACATTGAGTGTTTTTATGTGGTAAGGGATTTTTTGGAACATAGTTTTTTTGTTAATGTGGTGAGGGACTTTTTAATAGTAAACATAGTTTTTTATTTATAAAAAATATTTATTTTAGTTTTAATTAAAAAAACTGTTTAATTTGATGTCTTAGATTCACGATTGATTAGTAACGCTGGCGCGGCCCTACATTCCCGGACCAACACCATTTGTTGAATGTGGGTCCGCGCTAGCTGCACTAATCAGTCGCGAATCTAAGACATCAAACTGATTTTATATAAAAAAAACTGATTTTATAAAAAAAATAGTGTATAAAATTGATTTTAACAAAAAACAATTATTACCTAAAAAAATTATTATTGAAAATATTTATGTCGTGTCGCGTCGTGTTTGAACAAAATAAAAAGATTTGGACTAAACATGTATTAAAAAAATGTTCGAGTGACTATTTGGGTTGTGCGCGTGTTAGGCAAAAAAATAAAATTTTGTGTTTTGTGGTGTCGCGTCTTAATTATGCCGCGTGATAAAAAATAGTAATTCTAGCCTGACTCACGAACCCAATTCATTTTATGTGACTCACTGATACGTCGTGTCTACATTGGTTTGTTTTGAGAATCCTATGACGTGGGACCTGCAAGGGCCCAAAAATGAAACAATACAGATGTGACACGTCATTGTGTCGCACAAAATGAGTCGGATATGTGCGGCGCTGTATAATTACTCTAAAAAAACTCGTGTCGTGCCTTACGTAACACAATTTAATTAACATTAGATATGACAAAACTAATTTTAACAAAAAAAATTACTACCTAAAAACAGATATAAACTGATTTAAAAAAAAAAATAATACCTAAAAAATTTGTATCGTGTTTAAATTAGGTCATGTTCCTATTTGATAAAAAAAAATCTTCTTTTGTTGAATTTAATTAGGTTGGGTACGGATTAGGTAATAAAAATAAAATTTTCTGTAAAATCTTATTTTTATTTAGTTGTGTTCGTATTTCCTTTTTAAGTGGGTAAAATTTACATTTTAGTATTATACGAGTTTATTTTGATTGGAGATAAAAGAGTATAGGAAAAAATAAAAAAATAAAAGATAAAGTGATTGCAATTGGTCCAGCTCAACCATCGGTTTGGATTTGGGGTTATGGATCGGTAAGGCTAGCACTACTCCTTAATCACGCTCTTGTTCAGGGCGAGAAATATAATGCCTACTCGATCACCTTTAACATTTGATGCTCTGTCGACAAAAAATGTACATTATCCTTGTGGTTTGGTTGGTAATTGGTTCGGGCATTAGTTAATTTTTCTATGTTGTTGGAAACTTCTTTGGGATTTTCCTTGTAGTCGTGTGGTGCAAATTTTTCTACAAGATTTACAAGTACTTGAAAGATTCAATTACCTATTGTGCCTTATTTGGCCAATTTAGAACAAAAGTTGTGTCTAGATTTAATCATAATATCCTAAATGAAGACCTAAACACTTAACATTAGAGATAATATGACAAAGGAAGGAATAAAGTCTAGTTTTATTAATAGAGGGAGAGGCTTCAATGGATAAAATAGTAATTAAGTACAACAAAGTACCAAAATTCACTTGGCTCCATTTCAGATGGTGTGAGATTTTCTCTCTCTAGTTTGTGAGCCTTTACCCCTCCCCCTCCCCCTTTCAGCTCTCCTACTCCTTCCCCGATGTAATCCCAATAGCTTCCATAATGTGGAACCTCTTCCCTCTTCCGTCGATATATTTACAGTATGGGCTTTAGGTCAGTCATGGTTTGGGGTGTGGTTAATCAAAATGGAAGTTTCACCATCACAGATCCAGTTCGGATCTCCCAATGTCGGATCTCATATTTTCCTCTTGATCGTCATCTTCTTAATCGTGTCTCATGTCAGATCGAGATGAGATCTCCAATGGTGTGGATTTGATCGTTGATGTATTTTGGCTGGGGTGTCTCAATCTCTATTGGGAGGAATCGTTTGGAGTTGGAGTCATTGCAAACCCCATCTATCTCCACTTCTATGATGCGTGCCTGCTCCAGATCGCCATCTTGTAGTTGTTCCTCATGTCAGGTCTATGGGTAGATGCGATTTTCGGCGTAAGGTGATTTTTGGTGGTGTCTTGTGGTATTTGGAGTTTGTTTGTGTGTTTAATTTTTTTCTATCAGTGTTGGGGCTTGCTGGTGGTATCTTGTGATGTTGGGAGTTGTTGGCGGCATTTTTTGTACTCTATTTTAGAGTCATTGTTTTGTTGGGTTTTGGAACTATTCTGTATTATTTTCTTAGATTTATAATGTGTTCCTTTTTTGGATGATTGAGAGTTATCTCTACGTGCATCAATTGTCCATCTAATTTCTCCTCCCCATTCCTCCCCCCTCTTTGCAACATCCCCAGCCCATTATAGTTGATGATTCCTTCCTCTTTTAATCGATATTCCCATGTGTGCTCTTCATGTTAGACTGAATTTGTGTTTATAGTAATTTTCGATAATGGATACGACCCCTCCTGGATTTGATTTCATGGTGTTGGTTCTACCTTATTCCACTTGGTTGGTGTTGATACAAAAATTAGTCAGTTGACGTGGACTAATTATATGAAGACACGCGTCATCTTACGTGGCAAAATATATTCACTGAACAGCTCAATGCACCGAGCTACTTAGCGTACCGAGCTACTTAACTTGACGAGCTACTCAATGTGCAGAGCATATAGTCAAGAAGATCAAGCGATAATTACATATTCAATGAACATTTTACATATTCAATGAACATTCTTATTATGTATAGATGTATATGTCTATTAAATAACGGTGTATTGTTTATTCATATTGATAGCCTAAAGGGCTATAAATACATTGTAACCCCCTCCATAATGGGGCAATTTATCATTTGCGATCATAATTGAGATCAAAGCAAAACACCCAGCAATACAAGATAGTGGACGTAGACCATTTTCATTAAGGCTTAACCACTTTAAATTTTTTTGTCTTATTTTAATATTCGTATATATCTGTGAATAATTAATTAGATCAAGTCTAGTTTTTTACATCAACAGATTGGCGCCGTCTGTGGGAATCGACTATACGTAGCGTTTTCACTAAAAATTCATTATACATGGTCGAGTTCCCAGAATCTAGCAATAGGAACAATGACGGAGTTCCCCCCAACCCGTCTGTTCCTCCAACTATAAAAAAACTCACTAGAATAGTGGCTAGCTTAGCCAGGGGATAAACAGCTATGCAGGATACCATGTGACAACTCATTCAAACTGTTCAAAATGCAACGCCTGCTCAGTTAGGCCAGTGAAGTGTTTATAGAAACACTCACCTACCGTCTTCGAGATCCAGACGTACTCTATTCCCTCATGCTTACTTATCCAGGCCTACTGAATCGCATCATACGGAGAGGTCCAGCGATCCCTCTTATCAGCCTGGTCGAACATCTCCCATAAAAGTCATGGACTCTCAAGAAAATATTACTTTAACACCGGAACGAACAAGCGCTTTGGAGAGGTTGAGTAGAGTCTCCCCCTTTGACCATTTGGGCCCTAGGAGGAATATAAATCCTCCTAGGATTGTGTCGAGAAATTCTCAACGACTAAGTGATCTAAGGGAAGGTTCTGCCCAATCACGCCCTGCAGCTCGTACAGAAAAATCCCAAGAGGAGAATTCAGTGCGATCTGTTACTCGGGCAAATAGATCAGACGCTGGTAATGACGCTTCGAAGGGATCCATTCAGAGGTTGGAAGATAGGTTAGGGGAAATCGCTAAGGCCAAAAATCCTCTTGAAAGAACCTTTGTTAAAGGATCACCCTTCGTACAAGCAATTATGGATTTTCCCACACCGTTGAAATTTAAAGCTCCCGCAATTACACCGAAGTATGATAGCAAGACTGATCTTGTCCTCCATATAAAGCAGTACCAAGCTGCTACCGATATCTATGCAGTTCTCGATGAGATGAGGTGCAGGGCATTCTCAGGAACTATCACCTTGTCAACTCAAATATGGTACAATAACCTTCCTCGAGGACATATTGCTACTTTTCATCAACTAGCAAAGCTATTTATAGGAAATTATATTTTGATGCGAAACCAGTCAAGAGGGTGGCACACCTGTTGAGTGTAAGGCAAAAAATAGGAGAACGCACCAGGGATTACATCACTCGTTTTAATAACGAGAAATTAGAGGTAATCGATTACGACGAGAAGAGAAGATAGCCATTATAACTCTGATGAATGGTCTTTTATCGAACAAGCTGTATTATACCTTGACCAAAGATCCCCCCAAATCCATGACGGAATTAATGGCTAAGGCAGCCAAAATTATGAATGTCGAAGAAGCTGTGGCTGCAAAGAAGAATGGTGATACCAAAATAGAGACTAAAGTTGAGGGCATGTCCGAGAGGAAAGATCAAAAGCATAATAGGGGAACCAAGCAATCAAAAGGCAAGGAAACTATAGAGCACTTGAGGAAGTATGCTAATTATACCCCCTTAAAGGTAGGCATAAACCATATTCCGGAGGAGATAAAAAACAACGAAGAACTAAACGGGTCGGAGAAATTAAGGACAACCCCTGAAAGGAGGGATAAGTCTAAGTATTGCGAGTTCCACAAAGACCATGGCCACACGACCCAGCGGTGCATAGCTCTCCAGAATGAGATTGAGGCCCTCATTAGACGAGGAAAATTGAAAAAATTCGTTGATCGCCAACACAGTAAGAAGACCAACGATAGAGCACGGTAAAGGTTCAAATCTCCTCACCGACCAAGAGATGACAAGAAAAGGGATCATGAAGATGATCCGGAGGATGACCCCGACCTCCCCAAAAATCCAAGGCAACCAGAGCGTGAGGTATTTTCAATCCATTTTGGTTCATTTGACTATAATACGATAATAGGTGGAGATGCAGGAGGTGGTGATCATATCGCTGAAAGAAAAGCTTACCTCAATAAGGCCCAAGCTTGTTCCTACATACAATGGATAAATCTAGCGAAAGAAGATCGCCCGAGGAAGGTTAACAAGGATAAACTAGTCATTGGTTTTTCCAAAAGTGATCTGGAAGGAGTCTTGTATCCTCATGACGACCCCTTGGTGATCAAGATGAGGATGAAGGATGTAATCATTTCAAGAGTATTAGTACATAATGGTAGCTCGACAGACATCATGTTCAAACCTTGCTTTAACAGTTTAAACTTGAAACTAGCCCAGTTGAAGTCATATCACAGGCCCCTCCTTGGTTTTTCTGGCAAAAAAGTCTTTTCACTTGGGAAAATCAAGTTGGACATGCTTATTGGAACTTGGCCTGCCTGTAGAACAAAAAAAGTATGCTTTTTTCGTAATAGATAAATACATCCAATCGACTTACAATATAATCATGGGAAGAGTAGGTTTGAAAACGTTCGAGACAGTGCTATTTACGATACACCAATGCTTAAAATTCCTGACCAATTTTGGTGTGGAACTTGTGAAGGGCGATCGAAAAGTAGCTCGGGAATGCTACTATTTATCTGCCAAACAAGAAGAGTTGGAAGATGCCAGGAAGAAGACCACCACTTACCAAGTGGATGAGTCTGAGGATTCAGAGATTGAGACACTGGAGCCTAGGGATGAATCAGAGCTCGTGAAGGGTCAAGTCATGGAAGCAACGGAGAATATTATTCTGGACGATGAATGACCAGAGCAAATAACTCAAATTGGCGCCTCAATGGATCCGGTGATAAAGCAAAAGTTAATGGCATTTTTGAGGCATAGGAAGCAAGCTTTTGCGTGGAGTCATGAAGATATGTCGGGAATAAACCCAGCCTTCCTGTGCCATGAACTCAATGTTAATAAAGAAATCAAACTGGTGAAATAAAGAAGATGGGTCTTCAGCCCAGAGAAGAACCAAGCTATTCAGGAGGAAGTCAAAAAACTGCAAAAGGCCTCTTTTATTGAGGATGTCAAATATCCTGAGTGGTTGGCCAATGTGGTGATAGTTAAAAAGAAGAACAATAAATGGAGGATGTGCGTTGATTTCACAGATCTAAACAAAGCCGGCCCAAAAGATCACTTCCCACTGCCCCGAATAGACCAGCTAGTAGATTCCACCTCGAGGCATGAATTGTTGAGCTTCATGGATGCTTATTCTGGCTACAACCAGATTAAGATGAAACCAGAAGACATAGAGAGTACCTCTTTTACCTAAGGGGAACATACTGCTACAATGTTATCCCTGTTGGTCTTAAAAATGCAGGTGCTATGTATCAGCGGCTAATGAACAAGGTGTTCATGGAGCAAATCGACAAAAATATGGAGGTTTACGTCGATGACATGCTGACTAAGAGCAAGAAAGCTGCTGACCACATAGATGACCTAGGCCAAACATTTGATCAGCTAGATAAATATCAAATGAAGCTGAACCCGACCAAGTGCGTATTTGGTGTACAAAAAGGCATGTTCCTTGGGTATATTATGAATCAACGGGGTATTAAAGAGAATACTAACAATATCAAAGCTTTTCTAGAGATACAATATCCAACTACAAAGAAGGAAGTACAAAGCCTCACGGGGCGTGTTGCAGCTCTCAACAGGTTTATCTCACGAGCAACTGACAGATGTCTTCCATTCTTTAAGACACTTAGAAAAACTTTCAAGTGGAATGATGAGTGTGAGAAGGCATTCCAAGAGTTGAAGAGATATTTGGGGACACCTTATTTGCTGTCCATGCCGGTAGTGGGAGAGAAATTATTCTTATACCTGGCTATCTTAGAAAGTGCTATCAGTTCAGCGCTGATAAGAGAAGAGGATGAAGTACAAAGATCGGTGTATTATACAAGTAAAGCATTTTGAGGAGCGGAGATCAAATATCCACGATTGGAGAAGCTGGCATTAGCACTGATCGAGGTAAGCAGGAGGATGAAACCATACTTCCAGGCCCATACTATAGTGGTATACACCGATATTCCACTCAGACAGGATTTGCACAAACCGAAGAAATTCGAAAGATTGATGTATTGGGCGGTGGAACTAGGCGAGTATGATATTATTTATGAACCAAGGTCTTCGCTCAAAGGGCAAGAAGTGGAAGATTTTACTGCGAATTTCACTTACCTAGATTCCTCTGACCAATAGTGGACTAATAAAGAACAACCCATAGATGTTAGAGGATCATTAAAGACTGTCTCCGATCAGTGTCCATCAATAGGTATGCCAGAGGGGATAGTATCCGAGCAATAAGAATCCTCTGATAAAATCCCAGTGTGTAGAGATGATAAGAGGAAGTACCAAACTTTTCATCAGGGAAATTTGTCAGAGCAAGAGTTTGATAATTATATCCCAGTATGGAATTTGTATGTTGATGGCTCCTCGTGCGCCATAGGCAGTGGAGCTGGAATAATTTTGAACACTTCAGATGGATTGGATATAGAATATGCTCTGTATTTCCAATTCAAAGCTTCCAACAATGAAGCTGAATATGAAGCTATGATTATGGGCCTCAGTTTAGCCAAAACACTAAATGCAGAGCAAGTCACGGTGTTTAGTGATTCACAACTAGTTGTAAATCAGATTCTCGGGCTGTATGAGGTGAAGAGAGACTTTATGTCTAGGTATCATGCCAAATCAATGAAGATTGTGTCCAATTTTGGAGCATCTAAGTGATCAAAATTCCAAGACTGGAAAATGTGAGGGCTGACGCATTAGCTCGGTTAGCCTCCACTACTCGCACTGAGCTACGAAGAACGATTCCTATCAAAATACTAGCGGACCAAAGCATTGATGAAGATTTGATGGTGAGGTTCATCACGTTGATCATGGGACCTTCCTAGATTGATCCCATCAGAGCGTGCATCGAAGAAGGACTTTTACCAACTGAATAACTTGCAGCCAAAAGGCTGAAGTTCAAAGTTGCTCGGTATGTGTTGGGCAATGGAATTATGTATAAAAGAGGAATGATAGAAGGCCTATAGAGATGTGTTCATCCATAGGAAGTTAAAGATCTGATAGAAGAAATTCACGAAGGATCTTGTGGAGCTCATGTAGCAGGTCAAACCCTCCTACAAAGGATGATGATGCAGGGATACTATTGGCCAACGATTTAAGCTGACTGTAAAGCTTATGCCAAGAAATGCGATAAGTGTCAACGGTTCTCTACCATATGAAGAAGTCCACAGGCATTATTAACCCCAATTACTTCACCTTAGCCATTTTTCATATGGGGAATAGACTTGGTCGGGCCTCTGCCAACTACTAAAGGATAATTTAAATACTTGGTAGACGTTGTTGATTATTTTAAAAAATGGGTGGAAGCTGAACTTCTCATTGATATGGCCTATAAAAGGGTTTATCAGTTCATCTGGAAGAACATTGTTTGCAGGTATGGTCTGCCATATGCCTTCATCACTAACCACGGTATCCAATTCAATAATGAGGAATTTGCTGTGTACTGTCACCAGTCCAATGTCTAGAAGATCCATTTTGCACCAGGCCATCCCCAGAGCAATGGGCAAACAGAGGTGACGAACCAAACTTTGCTCAATGGGTTGAAGAAACAATTGAATGACACGAAAAGGACGGGATTAATGAACTGCATTCTGTATTATGGGCTTACCGAATAACTCCCCGAACAGTAACTGGGGAATCTCCTTACATGTTAGCCTTTGGAAGTGAAGCAGTCATACCAGCTGAACTGGGCCTACCTAGTCACCGGGTGCTTAATTTTAACCCTTCAGTAAGAGATTTGATGAGACGCTTAGACCTAGACCTGCTCGAGGAAGTGAGAGAAGACGCGGCTATCCGGAATGCAGCTTATTAATAAAGAACTGCCATTTTCTACAATAAAAGGTTACAAAATGCGATCTTAAGGAAGGAGATTATATACTCAAGAAAGTCATTCGAAAGCATAATAAGTTGGAGGCCAACTGGCATGGGCCTTATCGTGTAACAACGATTGTTCAACCTGGAACCTACAGAATAGAAACTTTAGAGGGTGAAGAATTCAAAAATGCATGAAATGCAGAGCATCTGCGTAAATATTATCAGTAGTGTAGATTCACATGTATTCCGTTCTTTTAATCTGAATAAAAATGATATATTCCCCATTTTCATTTTAATTCAATGTTTTTTCTAGTACTAGTGCTACACACTGCACTTGTATTTGGCAAGAAGGCATCAACAATCACCAACTACGGTTGTTCGGATATTAACAACCACCAACTACGGTTGTTCAGATATTAACAACCACCAACTAAGGTTGGTCAGCATCAATAAACTTAACCAACAATGTGGGCATAACAAATCACACAAGGCAAGTCCTGTTTGATTATGGGTGACCTCAAGGGGCATTCAAAACTACGCAAGAAGATGGATGACCTCAAGGGGAATCCACTGCCTAGGCACCAAGGTAATCTAGATAAGATTGCTACAACTGAGCAGGACTATGGGATGAAAACAATTCCAATGCTTAGGCACTTATGGGTGACAAGTCACTACAACTAGGCAACAAATGGGGCGTAGTTCCATTGTCTAGGCAATTAAAATAGAACATGACGAATTATCCCTTTATAAATATATATACTCATCAAAAGAAAATTACAAGTTATTTCCAAGGAAAGATAATTACAAAATAATGAATTTTTCTTTATTAAATACAAATCTCCTATTCTATTGGCCTTTTTCCTTTCGATTTTGGTACAGGTTCCATTCCAGCCGGCGGATCATCTAAAGCATAATGAGAGTTGATAAAATTCATATCTCACAGCATTCTGATGTTGCTCGAACTCGGTCGATCAAGAAAAATTTGAGGTCTAAATATATCAAAGTCTTCATGAAGATGGTAGTCGGTAAGATACTTAGAGATCAAACATTGAGGAATGGCACGATCTGGAATCCAACTGACATCTAGCTTAAAGGGAGGTACAGGTAGATCAAGTAATCCAGGCTCATCCCAATCCCATAAGGAACTCCCTTTCTCAATTTTCATCACAGTCAAGACGTTCAACCATACTTGTTTGTATCCCTCATTATTTTATTATTTCAACTGAGCATCGAGATGGCATGGAGCTTCATTGTACCCCCTATCCAATATTCTCTGTGTTGTTTATGGAATTAATAAGTCAATCTCTCCATATGTTGATGAAGTTTTTCACTAAGTTCTCTTTATTTTCCAACGCAGAACTCTGATTGGAAAGTTGCTTGGTAAGACTTTGAATTTTCTGGGACATCTCAACCAGAGCTTGATTTTTGACTTTCATCTGAACAGCCTGATTTTCTAAGGCTTGTTGAGTCCTAGTTTCTTCAATGTTGCTCCGACCAGCTCTAGCTCTACCCCGCGAGGAAGATGTAGTCCTGGCTCATTTCAAAGCCTCAAATTCTTCTCTTAATCCCACATTTTGAGTTTCTAAAAATGAGATGCCCTCATGACTAACCGGGACCAAATCTCTAGCAGAAGAAGCAGATTTTAATTTTCTCATTTCTTATCGCAAAGCAATATTTTCATCTTCCAATAGTTTGGCAATGTTTATGTGCTCCTCAACCTCAAGTTTTAGCACGTACTCTTTCTTTTTATGGGCTGAAATGAACTTGTCATAGCCCCGATCAGCACTCAACTGTTGGTACTTTTTCTCATAACCCTCATGCAGAAGTGCAGTGGTTTCTTTGTATTGATGTTGCAGTTCCTCGATCGTTCCCTAAGTATATTCAATCATTTAATAGTAAGAAACATTATTAGCCACAGCCCGATCAAGCAGACATCTTAAATATTGGTAAGCCTCAATTGCTCGCTCTGAGGCATCTGGTCTAAGGATATTAACTATTTCTTCCTTAGTGAAGTCTGTATGACCATCCTTGAAGTAATAATTACATTTCTTTGTCAACTCTTTATCATTAGTTGACAAGAGTTCCATCCTAGCAACAAACTAATAAGGAAAAATAAAAATGGATCAATAACAATACAGATCGATCAAGTAAAGGAGAAAACTCAAAATAAATAACAACGTCCATTTTATTGATCATAGTAGGAGAAAGTACAACCAAGGTTTCAATGAAAGAAAAATAAATAAAAAAACAATATAATTAAAGATCCGAACAACTCTACACCTTCTCCTTATTTTCTATTATATTTTTAGTCGATTTGGATGAAGGAGTTGGTTGCTCGGAGGGTAGTTGAGGTTGCTTGGTAGAAGCTATTGCCTACTGAACTTTCTCGGAAGATTGAGGAAGGGTAGCAGCAGGTGTTTGTTCTACTATCGCCATAGAAGATTCATCATATGCAGCTTCATCTTCGTCTTCTTCTTCAATAGTAGGAGGGGGCCATGAGTGTGTTTCTGAAACAGTTCAGAATCATCAAAGACGTTCAACTCTTTTAAAGCTATAACCCATCCATCTCAGAAGTATTTTAAACTTTCATACTCTATTTGGGAAGAGACAACAACCAAAGCTCTATTCCATCCTTTATCCCAGCCAGAGCGAAAGGACTTCTTCACAATAATTTTCCTCTTCGCTCTTTACGATGAAGATTTTTCCCTAAGAAGCTCTTCAACAGACTTCACCTTCTCCTCAAGCTCTTTTTTACGCCATTCAGCCTCTTTAAGCTTGCCATCAACTTCTACTTGTCTGGAAAGTGCAACCTTCAATTTTTCCTCCAACGTTTTGGAGGCATTTACGACTTATTAACGAGCTGACTCAGCCGATCGTAGTTTATTCTCCCATATAGCTTTGTCCTCATCGTACTTCTATCGGGCCTCCCCCAAAGATTTTGATAACCTAGCTAGGGCTTCCTCTACTCCACTAGATGAGGTTGAATCTTTGATGGCTTTATCATTCTCTACGATATTATCAAAGTACACCAAAAACTGCAAGAAGAAGAAATGCATGAATCAAAGTATGAACACGGTAATAAAGAATTAGAAAGATAAGTATAATGACCAATTACTGAGGCAAGGAGTTGGGCAGCCATATCGACAACCTTATCTCGAGGAGTCGAAGTTTCAGCAGCTCGGTAATTAGGGAGAGTCCCTGACTTGATCAATCTATTGACCAAGCCAGGGGTAAGGACAACTATCCCTCAAAGAAGAAATCCCAACTTTAGTAAGTTGGGAAATAATATCCATAGATCTTTCAGCAAGACCCCTCCTCAACCTTCTCAAAGGATCACCTTCAATCATAGGTGCTGCCTCTTCTTCAATTAAAGGTGCTGCCTCTTTTAGGACAACAACTTCAATAAAAGGTGATTCCTCTTTAGGGGCAACAGGGGGCTTTTTGCTGAAATCTTTGGCAGAAGGAACAATATCTTTTTTCTTAGTCCCGTCAGCTGGAACATCGCCCTTACTCTTCTTCGCCCCTTCAGTACCAGGAGAAGGCTTGGAAAAGAACTCAGGTACCTTCCTCTTCTTCATCATCAGATCAGTAATAGAGGTACCCAGATCAGAAGAAGATTCTCCTACAGTTATTAGAGATGTTGGTACTTGGTCAAGATCCATTACCACAGGAGGAACGAGAGGTCGGGCAATAAAAGACGAGGTGGTGTTCTTATATCTCAACAAATAAGAAGTAGACCTCACGTGCTCCTCATTAATGGATTTATGCAAACCCCATATAAGTGTTAAGTTTTTTATATTTATGTCACCCTCTTTTGGAGGTTTCCTTTTTCTATCAACTGCAAAATAAAAACGTATATGTCAGTGACGCATTTTATCGAACAAAAGCAGAGCTAAATTAAAAAATTGAAAATAACCTATCCCATTGCCATAAAGTGGACATCTGGGACCTTAGTATACATCTTTTCCTTTTAACGGGGGGTGTTGCCAATTTTTCATCACAACCCCATGATGAAAATAGTCCCTATTAGCATGGGGAAGATTGACCACTAAACTCTATTTGAAAACCTAGTTTTTAAATAAAAAGTAGTGTCGCTGGTAACCCATTTATAACAATACATAATTTCAGGAATTCCTAAGCGAATTTCGTGTATTTGGTTGAACCTATGTACGCCATTAACTACCCTCCATGTATTTTGAGCTACTCTTGCAGGAATAATATCAAAATATTGGCACAACTCCAAACACAGGGGATTAGGCGGGAAAGAAAAACCGCATTCCGGTACAAAATGGAGGGAAACCAGTGTCCTTCAGCTAAAGAAAATAAATCAAAAGAGCAAGGAGGTTCCTCTAGAATAACCCAAGAGGGAATTGCAAAATCAACCCGGAACTTATCTAATGATTCGATAAGATAAATCATGGTGACTAACGCAAAGAAAGAAGAAGGAAGAAGTTCTTACAGAAAACTGAGAAATCTGCTAAAGCGGGTGACAGAAAGAACAATCGTAAGAAAACAAAGTGAGAAGACAAAGAGTTTGGAAGTCTAAAAAGCGAAAGGTGGAAGATGATTTGATTCTATCTCTTTTAAATGCCCTTCTTCGGGAAGCGAGAAAAGAAATTATTACTAGAAAAGACGATTGCGTTTCCGACTGTTAAATGATGAAAAAGACATAAATACCCAAGCGTCTGTCGAAAATTCAAAATATTTATGAGTTTGCCATTTCGCGCTCAAAATCATTAAATGTTAAGTGTGGGAGATCTGTAATCTAACAAGACTGGGTAAATGTGCTCGAACAACTTCAGGACATAATGTTTCACATTCTCATATTCTACCTCAACTGTGAAACATTGGGGGCTCTTGTTGATACAAAATTAATCCATTAACGTGGACTAATTATATGAAGACACATGTCATCTTACGTGACAAAATATATTCACCAAACAACTCAACGTACCAAGCTACTCAGTGTACCAACCTACTTAACTTGATGAGCTACTCAACGTGCAGAGCATCTAGTCAAGAAGATCAAACGACAATTGCAGATTTAATGAACATCGAAATCAATGAGCATTCTTATTATGTACAGATGTATATGTCTATTAAACAACGACATATTGTCTATTCATATTGACAGCCCAAAGGGCTATAAATATATTGTAACCCCCTCCATAACGGGGCAATTGATCACTTGAGATCATAATTGAGATCAAGGCAAAACACCCAGCAATACAAAACAGTGGACGTAGGCCATTTTCATTAAGTCTGAACCACTTTAAAATCCTTTGTCTTATTTCATTATTCGTATTTATCTGTGATTAATTAATTAGATCAAGTCTAGTTTTTTACATCAACAGTCGGTATCTTCTTAAGGGGATTTATGTCAGACTAAGATGTGTAGAGCCTATCTCCATGATTGTCTTTATTTTCGTTGGGGTCGGGTTAGATACATTGGTCAGACTTTGGTTTTGATCCCAGAGATGATGAATAGCTGGAGACCAAGTGCTCCTATTACCCACTCTCACTTTATCGTGGTTAGTCTTCTTGTGATTGATATCTCCCCTGTGCATTTCATGTTAGGTCAAAGGTTGGTTTTCTTAGATATATGGTTGAAATGGTCGACAGAGTTTCCGGTGAGGGATAGGACATTTGGGACTTGGCTTGGATGACGGTTGTACCTTTTCTCTTTTGTATTTGGTTAGACTCTAGCATTTGACCGTATTTGGTGTTGGTTTGGTTCATAGGAATGTTGCGAGTTTTTGTGATGGTTTAGCATTGCTGAGTTACGAAGTTTTGGTGTTGTGGCGTTTAATGATGTTGTTTTGTTAATTTAGTGTTATATCTCATATGACGAGTGTTGCGATACTGCATTTTTTTTATAAGAGATTCTATTTGCAGTGGTGATTGGTGGTTGTTTGTGGCCTGCGTGCCCTGTTTGGATGTAGATTGGGTATTTTGTCCGGTTTATTTTGGACATGTGTTGTTCGAGCCGTTGTGCTCTTTGTTTTTGTTTGTGTGTCTTGTAATTATTATATATCTTTGGTTGTTTGCCTTTTGGTTTAATATAATTACATTTTACAAAAAAAGGTACCAAAATTCAGACCCACATGCATTGTGAAATAAGTAAGTTCTTTAAATATTTATTAAACGTTTTTTATGTCTAAAATTATTTTTCGGATGAAAATTAATTTCCAAAATTAAATGAATTAATTTTCTTTGATAATTTTTGTAGACCAATCAGGTTTAAGTGTGTTAGACTTGAGAGAGGAATACGCGCATTGATATTATTATGTGGTTGCGATTGTACAAGTGATATGTACCAATCATATGTATTTAAATATCAAAATTTAAATCGAACCATGTGAAAATATTGTAAGAAGTAAGAGCATGGAAACCAATCAACCCATGCTAAACTATTTTATCTACCAACAATCGTTTGTTTTGTTATCATTGGATCCGAGTCGATAATTAAGACTCAATTGTATTCTTTAATTAAGATCCGATGTAATCAAACTCTAGTGTTCTCTTATCTAATCTATAAATACCTAACATTCATTCCCAACTTAGATTGATATATATGCATAAAGATAGATGTGAGTGCGTTGATATATATGGAGTGGTCTAAACAAAAGACCAATTTTCATTTTTTTTCAAATAAATTTAAACAATTTAATAAAACCCTAACACTAAAATTTAAAGTTTCCAATAATCAAAATATTTACGCATTCATACGTGAGAGATTCTCGGAACGTGAAGACAAAATGCGGCACTAAACACGACACGATGATTAAGATCTTCTAACTTGGTCGCTACGCCTTCAGAAAATCACTTCATTGTAATACCCCGTATTTTCATGATATTTATTTATGGGATTAATTGAATTAAATGTGTATTAATTGGGAATTAATCCGGATAAAAAATACTAGCGAGATGCGAGTTGGTATTTGATTTTAATGAGTATATATGGCTATATATGAATATGGAAATTATGAAATTTGTCGTGAGATTGAAATACGGCGATTTGGAATTTTGTTGAGACGCGTGTGACAATCGCGTCAGGAATATTATTGTTTAATTAAAAAAGTGAATTTTAATTCTATTAACCGTATGGTCGTTTTGAGTGCGCCAACGCGTCCGGAAGGGTCGAAATAGTCAGAAAACACTAGTCGGGGGTTTAGTTTGGGTCCCGGCGCATTTTAAAGCCATACTGGCAACGTAAAAGGGTAGTTTGGTAATTTTAGATTTTTGGGAATTAAAACCAACGAAAATTAGGAAATAAAAATCTGATTTGGTAATTACCCACTAAACCCACTAACTAAACCTTATGACCTAATGGGCTACGGGGTTTTTAGAATTAGTTCCAAGAGGTTCCTAAGGCAAACCCTAGCCACCATTGTCACTTTGGAGAAGAAAAGCTTGGAGAGAGAGAGAGAGAGAGAGAGAGAGAGAGAGAGAGGAGAAATTCTGTAAAGAAGGAGAGAACGATTCAATCTTCAACATCAAATTCAGAGATATATCAAAGGCAAGTGGTTTAATTTCGTTAATAGCATTGAATGTTTTCTCCATCCTTAGACATTTCTGAAATTTCATTGTTGTTGGGAGATTGATAAAAACCCATTTAAATTGGAATTAGAACATACTTTTTGATGAGGAATTGCATGTAGAATTTTATTTAGGTAATTATTCTGATGATAATATACCTGGTATAAAACAAAAACGGATTTAATTATACCCATTGGTGACTTTAAAATCTTAGGGTTCATGTTCAAGGGATTTGGGGATAAATGAAGGGAAATAATGATTTGATGATGTTTAGGAAGATTTGGCCCTATATAATTGTTTAATTATGACCTACGATTGTTTGGTATGGATTAGAAACCTTAAAATAATGTTGGGAAGATTTTTATGTGGGATTAGATGTGAAGAAAAGATGGAAAAATGAAAAAGGGAAAATCTGGGCTCGAAACTGGTCTCTCATTAGAAGACCTACCCAGGTCGTTCGAACGAGCTCGTTCAAACGAGCTTCTAACGAGTTGACAGTTTGCCTTCTAACGAGAGGGATGTTCGTTCGATGACTTTCGTTCGAACGAGATCTCGTTAGATGTCCAGTTCGTTCGAACGAGCTCTCGTTCGAACAGCTTCATTCGAACGAGACTTCTAACGAGTTGACAGTTTAGGCTTTTTGGCCTGTTTTGATTTCGCATGTCCCGTAACCTTGTTTAATTGTAGAGATAACATTCCCTCGATGATAGATTGATATAGTTGGGACATTTGGGATATATTGAGGAGTAAAACATAGAAGTGTGACTCGAATTGAATGGAAATTGAGGAATAGAACGTGAGTGACTATTACGATGTGAGAATTATTGACGGCTTAAATAATTATATTAACTGGGAATATGTAATTGTGTAACATTATACGTCGGTACGAGAATGAGAAGTGTACCACAAATAAATTACGGTGATTACTAAGGTGTGTGTATACTTAGTATATGTATATGATTTTATGTGTATGACATACCTACCATACTTGCTATCACGGGAGGTTTACGTTCGCTTAGGGCCCTCTAATCCTTGTGTTGCCCGAATTTAGATTGGTACCTCGAGAACATAGGTCAGAGAAGGACTTATTGGGATGTTAATAAGTCTGCTGATCGTGGGAGCGTAGGTATGTGCGTGACCCATGGGATGTGACTGTGTTCACCTCCATTGTTTGTGATTTTTGTTATCTGAGAACGATTCCTGAGAGATTCGGAATGCGTGATCCTTATATACGTGATGTACCGGGATGGATAACAGAGTATGTGTGCACCGCAGCTTAGTCTCGGGGTGCTTGTATTGTATATTTATGACGTGAATAATATACACTTAAATAATGGGAACTTTCATGTTGGTATTGTGAATATAATTATGGTAATGTTTTGAGAAATCATAACGGGTTAACCGATAGTGAATTGTATTGCTAATAATTGAGAACCTGAGTTTAGTAAGCCCCCTATTTATTCGATAACGCTAGAACGTATAATGGGAATTGAGTAGTAAGGGGTATAACTTATTACGGTTTGGTTAGATATGTATGTCACTTAGATGGGTACTGTACGTTAGGAGTGCACAAATTAGTCGAGAGGTGAGTACTTCATCTGAGTGTACGTCCTAACATGTATTTTGCATTTATTGTTTTAATGTTATTAAAACACTTGCTGTTTTTAAAATAATCCCCACTTTCGGGCTCTGACCCGTTTGCTTTGAAATCTATTTTTTTTGTAAAAACCATTTTAGGTGCCCAGCCACAAGGACACCATGCATAGGATTTTCATTCAGGTGACAAGCTGTAGCTGTTTGTGGAAGTTACAGGACTTTGCTAGTAGACGCTTCATCTATCTTGACTCTATATTCAACTTTCATTAGTTGGAGGGCATGTCGCCCATTTCTATTAGAAGCTTTTCCCATTTCAGATTTTTAGACTATTTGGCATGTAATTAATTCAGGATACTTTGTTTTATTTAGTTCAGTTGTGGGATTGTGGTGAGGAGTTTTTCCTCCGGACTTATTATTATGTTGTTGGTTGTTCTATTGTTTCGTTATGGTGAATGTTGTTATTCTATCATTATCCTTTTATTTGCATGTTAATGAGAGTTAACTTAAAATTTGGCAACTCACTTTTTAAATACTAGGTGGTTAGTAATCATTAAAATGTTTTCGACAGTGATGCTATTAACTGGACCAACTTGGCATTTTGTATTAGTTTAATAAAGGAGTAGCTACCCGGTATTTAATTAGTCGAGGTGTCACAGGTGGTATCAGAGCATCAGGTTCTAGTGTCCTTTAGGATCTGTACGACTTATTGTGTTTTCGCTGAGCTTTCTTTGATGTAGAGCCCTATATTTTAGGACTGTTGCATTCTTTTGTTTATGCTTCGTTCTTCAGCTATTTTAAGTTTATAACTGCAAACTTATAAACTTTATTCTTATTTTAGATGCCTCCACGACGTGCACAACGGGTTCCCAGGGATGCAACGCCAGAACCACAGCCCGTACCAGTTCAGGGCACGATGAATGCCGCCGAGGTTGCAACCATTGTGGCCCAGGCGGTAAATGCCGCACTAGCCGTAGTTCAGCAGGCACCAACTCAAGCGCCAGTAGCCGCGCCAATTCAGGCACATGCATCCCCATCTGCTTAGGAACATGTACGTGATGCTTTTCAGAAAGCCTACCCACCGGAGTTCGCAGGTAGCTCCGATGTAGTGGTTTCGAGTCAGTGGAGGAAGGACATTCAGCGGCACCTGAGGATGTATGAGTGCACCGATGTCCAGAAGTAGATACTAGCTACCTTTAAGCTAGTGGGGTCTGCACTGCAGTGGTGGGAGTCCATTACCACCGTGGAGGAGAGAGATACTCTCACGATTTAGGAGTTTTGGGTGCGGTTTGATCGCAAGTATTTTCCGTCAGCTGTTCACACGGAAATGAGGAGAAAGTTGTTGAATCTCAGACAGGAAGGTAAGACTGTGGCCGAGTATGAGGCCGAATTCACAAATCTGTTGAATATTGTTCCGGACGAGATACCGACAGAAGAGAAGAAGATACAGAAATTTACAGACGGGTTGACTTGGAGGATCCGTCAGCATTTGTTGGGGAACCTATCGTTGGCCACTTACTCTGATGTGGTTAACGCTGCACTGTTACACTATCAGGATCATCGCTTTCACATGACTGAGGGCAAGAGATCGGGAGAGTCTAGCCATCAGGGCAGGACTAGAGGACATGGTTCTAGTGGGGCACAATCTGTTCAGGGGCAGAGACAGGGTGACCAGGGTTCCCAGCAGGGGGATCACAAGAGATTCAGATCGGGAAATTTCAAGCACGGACAGGGAGGTTTTCGACAGGGCCATCAGGGTCCGAATGGCCATCAGAACCAGCAAGGTCAAAATGGTCAACAGCAGTTTCAGCAGGGCCAGCAGGGCCAGGGGAGGAACGGTAACGGCCACCAGGGCCGGGGGCAGTAGGGACAGAGAGGGGGAAACTTCTCGGGGAAGTGTTACGTTTGTGGCAAGACTGGCCATAAACGCCAGGACTGTCCTGATAAGAGCAGGGCCCCGCAGCAGCAGCAGGGTGCTCGACAGGAGCCGCAGAGACCCGTATTTCCCGCCGGCCTCCCGGCGCCACCACAGATGGCAGCATTACCACCCATTCCAGTGGTCCCAGTTCAACAGGGATAGCTGCAGTATGGGAGAGTATACTAGCTTCAGCAGGCATCAACTCCACAGGCCCCACCCGCAATTGAGGGTATGTTTCCTATCCATGGCACTATGGGTCAGTTTTTGTTTGATACGGGGGCAACGCATTATTTTATAGCTACACATTTTGCAAAAGCCTTAGGGTTATTAGCTACAGCAGAGAGCACAGTAACGTGTGTAGACTCACCATTGGGGAGTGGGTCACTTATTTTCTTTATATGCCGGGGAGTGGGGGTAGAGATTGGTAGTCTGGTATTACCTGCAGACATGTTGGTATTAGATATGCATGAGCACGATGTGATTATCGGTATAGATTGGCTCGCAGCTTATAGAGCCATGATTGATTACTTCGGTGGGAGCATTGTTTTTGCCATTCCGGGACAAGAGATGTTTGTAGTGGCGATGCCTCGCCCAGAGGGAGGCTCGACCGCTCATTTGTATTACATAGAGGAGGATACCTCCAAGGAGGTTGTGATCCCTTAGATTCGATCCCAGTTGTGAGGGAGTATTCAGATGTGTTTCAGGAGATACCAGGCCTACCCCCCAGTCGAGAGATAGACTTTGTCATAGACTTATTACCATATGCGAGACCTATAGCACGTGCACCGTACCGTATGTCTCCGGCAGAGATGCGAGAGCTACGGGATCAGATTGAGCAGTTATTGGGTCAGGGGTTTATACGGAGGAGTACTTCGCCGTGGTGTGCCCCTGTGTTGTTCTTAAAGAATAGGGATGGATCGTTGAGGTTATGTGTGGATTACTGAGAGTTGAATAAGGTCATGATACGGAATAAATATCCGTTACCCCGAATCGATGACTTATTCGACCAGTTGAGAGGAGCTTCCTTCTTCTCGAAGATTGATTTGCGATCGGGATACCATCAGTTGCGTATCAGGGAAGAGGATGTCTAGAAGACTGCGTTCTTAACGAGATATGGTTCTTACGAGTTTCAGGTTATGCCTTTTGGCTTGACCAATGCTCTAGCCGTGTTTATGGACTTGATGAATAGGGTGTTCAGAGAGTTCCTTGATCAGTTTGTCATTGTCTTCATTGATGATATTCTGGTTTACTCTCAGACAGAGGAGGAGCACGCAGAGCATTTGAGGCAGGTTTTGCAGACGCTACGTCAGAACGAGCTGTATGCAAAATATGAGAAGTGCGGGTTTTGGCTGAAAGAGGTTCAGTTTTTGGGGCACATTATTTCCGACCAGGGGATATCTGTTGACCCGGGGAAGGTATCCGCGGTGAGGGAGTGGGGACAACCAACGACACCGACAGAGATCCGTAGTTTCTTGGGCCTAGCAGGATACTACAGGAGGTTCATTCGGGGATTTTTGAAGATAGCGAGCCCTTTGACACATCTGGCTCGTAAGGGTGTGCCATTCATCTGGAGTGATGCCTGTCAGTTGGCATTTGATGAGTTGAAGGATAAGTTGACCTCAGCACCTGTGTTAGCATTGTCGAGACCGGGAGTTGAGTATCTAGTCTACACCGATGCGTCCTTGCAAGGACTTGGAGGTGTATTGCAGCAGGAGAGTCAGGCCATAGCTTATGCTTCCCGTAAGCTAAAGCCTCATGAGAAGAATTACCCCACTCATGACTTGGAGTTAGCGGCAGTGGTATTTGCCCTTCGGATTTGGAGACATTACCTTTTGGGGGAGAAGTTTCGATTGTTCACAGACCACAAGTCCCTACAGTACCTATTCACGCAGAAGGAGTTGAATATGCGGCAGCGAAGGTGGCTTGAGTTTGTGAAGGACTATCAGTTTGATATCCAATATCACCCGAGGAAGGCTAACGTGGTAGCAGACGCGTTGAGCCGTAGGCCAGTAGATGAAGTGGCAGGGGTGTGGAAGGCCAAGTGGAAGGAGTTGGGACACCAGGATGCAGTGGCCCGATCATTCATGTCGGTGATGACTGTTACACCACAGATTATCACGAGAGTGGTAAAGGCACAAGCAGATGACTCGTTCTGTCAGGAGCAGATAGTTCGATTATTAGCAGAGGGAGCCGAGTCCTATACCGTTAGCTCAGACGGGGGATTACGCTTTAATGGGAGATTGGTAGTTCCGGAAGGGGAGGAATTACGGCACGAGGTGATGGTAGAGTCGCACGGCTCACGGTTCGTGGTACATCCCGGTGGGGACAAAATGTACCAAGACATGAGATGACAATATTGGTGGAGCGGGATGAAGAGAGATATTACCGTGTTTGTTTCTAAATGCGCCACTTGTCAGCTAGTAAAAGTGGATCATCAGAGACCGGCAGGACTTCTACAGCCATTGGAGGTCCCGATGTGGATGTGGGAGAGCATATCCATGGATTTTATCACGGGGTTGCCTACGTCACAGAGAGGTCACGACTCTATTTGGGTAATTATGGACAGGTTGACTAAAGCCTCTCATTTTCTACCCGTAAGGACAGACTACACTACGGGACAGTATGCCCAGCTCTTTATTTCAGAGATAGTGAGACTTCACGGTGTGCCCCTAAATATCGTGTCTGACAGAGATAACATATTTGTTTCACGGTTTTGGGAGAGTTTTCAAGAGGCCATGGGCACAGAATTGTGGTTGAGTACGGCTTATCATCCGCAGACCGATGGGCAAACCGAGCGTACAAACCAGATGTTGGAGGACATGCTACGTATGCGCATCATTGATTTTGGGGGTGGATGGGAGCAGTATCTTCCACTGGTGGAGTTTGCTTACAACAAATCCTACCAGTTCACCATTGGCATGGCTCCATTTGAGGCGCTGTACGGTAGACGTTATCGTTCCCCAGCATGTTGGTTGGAGGTGGGGGACAACAAACTACTTGGGCCGAAAGTAATTCAGGATACTTCGGCAAGGATAGAGCTGATATAGAGTCGCATACGGGTAGCTCAAGACAGGCAGAAGAGCTATGCTGATGCGAAGAGGTCCTTCAGGGAATTTGAAGTGGGGGACCAGGTTTTGCTCAGAGTATCTCCTATGAAGGGAATTATGCGTTTCGGGAAGAAAGGGAATTTGGCACCGAGATATGTGGGACCGTTTCCTATTATTGAGCGGATTGGACCGGTTGCATATATACTTGGGTTACCGGAGCATTTGCATCGGATTCAAGATGTGTTTCATATTTCCTCGCTAAGGAAATATCCTAGAGACGATTTGGCTCATTCTCACATTGCTTTGGAGGACATAGATCTCCAGCCCAATAGCTCCTATGAGGAGGGGCCGATTGCTATTTTGGACCGAAGTGAGCGGAAACTGCGGTCAAAGATAGTTCCGTTAGTGCGTGTTCAGTGGAGACATCATAATGTCGAGGAGTCCATATGGGAGCGTGAGGATGGTATGCGCGGACGTTATCCATAGTTATTTTTACCAGGTACTTTCTAGTTCCGAATTTCGGGATGAAATTCTGTTATTAGGGGGGGAGTATGTAATACCCCGTATTTTCATGATATTTATTTATGGGATTAATTGAATTAAATGTGTATTAATTGGGAATTAATCCGGATAAAAAAATACTAGCGAGATGCGAGTTGGTATTTGATTTTAATGAGTATATATGGCTATATATGAATATGGAAATTATGAAATTTGTCGTGAGATTGAAATACGGTGATTTGGAATTTCGTTGAGACGCGTGTGACAGTCGCGTCAGGAATATTATTATTTAATTAAAAAAGTGAATTTTAATTCTATTAACCGTATGGTCGTTTTGAGTGCGCCAACGCGTCCGAAAGGATTGAAATAGTCAGAAAACACTACCCGAGGGTTTAGTTTGGGTCCCGGGGCATTTTTAAGCCATACCGGCAACGTAAAAGGGTAGTTTGGTAATTTTAGATTTTTGGGAATTAAAACCAACGAAAATTAGGAAATAAAAATTTGATTTGGTAATTACCCACTAGACACACTAACTACACCTTATGACCTAATGGGCTACGGGGGTTTTTAGAATTAGTTCCAAGAGGTTCCTAAGGCAAACCCTAGCCACCATTGTCACTTTGGAGAAGAAAATCTTGGAGAGAGAGAGAGAGAGGAGAAATTCTGCAGAGAAGGAGAGAACGATTCAATCTTCAAAATCAAATTCAGAGATATATCAGAGGCAAGTGGTTTAATTTCGTTAATAGTATTGAATGTTTTCTCCATGCTTAGACATTTCTGAAATTTCATTGTTGTTGGGAGATTGATAAAAACCCATTTAAATTGGAATTAGAACATACTTTTTGATGAGGAATTGCATGTAGAATTTTATTTAGGTAATTATTCTGATGATAATATACCTGGTATAAAATAAAAACGGATTTAATTATACCCATTGGTGACATTAAAATCTTAGGGTCCATGTTCAAGGGATTTGGGGATAAATGAAGGGAAATAATGATTTGATGATGTTCAGGAAGATTTGGCCCTATATAATTGTTTAATTATGACCTACGATTGTTTGGTATGGATTAGAAACCTTAAAATAATGTTGGGACGATTTTTATGTGGGATTAGATGTGAAGAAAGGATTGAAAAATGAAAAAGGGAAAAGCTGGGCTCGAAACTGGTCTCTCGTTAGAAGACCTACCCAGGTCGTTCGAACGAGCTCGTTCGAACGAGCTTCTAACGAGTTGAAAGTTTGCCTTCTAACGAGAGGGATATTCGTTCGATGACTTTCGTTCGAACGAGATCTCGTTAGATGTCCAGTTCGTTCGAACGAACTCTCGTTCGAACAGCCTCGTTCGAACGAGACTTCTAACGAGCTGACAGTTTAGGCTTTTTGGCCTATTTTGATTTCGCATGTCCCGTAACCTTGTTTAATTGTAGAGATAACATTCCCTCGATGATAGATTGATATAGTTGGGTTATTTGGGATATATTGAGGAGTAAAACATAGAAGTGTGACTCGAATTGAATGGAAATTGAGGAATAGAACGTGAGTGACTATTATGATGCGAGAATTATTGACGGCTTAAATAATTATATTAACCGGGAATATGTAATTGTGTAACATTATACGTCGGTACGAGAATGAGAAGTGTACCACAAATAAATTACGGTGATTACTAAGGTGTGTGTATACTTAGTATATGTATATGATTTTATGTGTATGACATACCTACCATACTTGCTATCACGGGAGGTTTACGTTCGCTTAGGGCCCTTTAATCCTTGTGTTGCCCGAATTTAGATTGGTACCTCGAGAACATAGGTCAGAGAAGGACTTATTGGGATGTTAATAAGTCTGCTGATCGTGGGAGCGTAGGTATGTGCGTGACCCATGTGATGTGACTGTGTTCACCTCCATTGTTTGTGATTTTTGTTATTTGAGAACGATTCCTGAGAGATTCGGAATGCGTGATCCTTATATACGTGATGTACCGGGATGGATAGCAGAGTATGTGTGCACCGCAGCTTAGTCTCGGGGTGCTTGTATTGTATATTTATGACGTGAATAATATACACTTAAATAATGGGAACTTTCATGTTGGTATTGTGAATATAATTATGGTAATGTTTTGAGAAATCATAACGGGTTAACCGATAGTGAATTGTATTGCTAATAATTGAGAACCTGAGTTCAGTAAGCCCCCTATTTATTCGATAACGCTAGAACGTATAATGGGAATTGAGTAGTAAGGGGTAGAACTTATTACGGTTTGGTTAGATATGTATGTCACTTAGATGGGTACTGTACGTTAGGAGTGCACAAATTAGTCGAGAGGTGAGTACTTCATGTGAGTGTACGTCCTAACATGTATTTTGCATTTATTGTTTTAATGTTATTAAAACACTTGCTATTTTTAAAATAATCCCCACTTTCGGGCTCTGACCCGTTTGCTTTCAAATCTATTTTTTTTGTAAAAACCATTTTAGGTGCCCAGCCACAAGGACACCATGCATAGGATTTTCATTCAGGTGACGAGCTGTAGCTGTTTGTGGAAGTTATAGGACTTTGCTAGTAGACGCTTCATCTATCTTGACTCTATATTCAGCTTTCATCAGTTGGAGGGCATGTCGCCCATTTCTATTAGAAGCTTTTCCTATTTCAGATTTTTAGACTATTTGGCATGTAATTAATTCAGGATACTTTGTTTTATTTAGTTCAGTTGTGGGATTGTGGTGAGGAGTTTTTCCTTCGGACTTATTATTATGTTGTTGGTTATTCTATTGTTTCGTTATGGTGAATGTTGTTATTCTATCATTATCCTTTTATTTGCATGTTAATCAGAGTTAACTTAAAATTTGGCAACTCACTTTTTAAATACTAGGTGGTTAGTAATCATTAAAATGTTTTCGACAGTGATGCTATTAACTGGACCAACTTGGCATTTTATATTAATTTAATAAAGGAGTAGCTACCCGGTATTTAATTAGTCGGGGTGTCACATTCATAGGCTTGAAAGGTCAACACACTGAACTCCTAATCTATGATTTACATAGTTTTGTCCAAACACAGAATAAGCCAACACATACAAATTGATTCTATTCGAAGATTTGTCCTTACCATAGATAAATAGATAGGTATAAAGTTAGGATCTTCAACATGACTCATTAACTATACCTAAAGAACATACCAATATATAAAAACTACAAAATTGAATTATTTTAACCAAACTTGGTATAGATAATCTACATAGTATGAACATTATTTAAAAAAAATCAAAAAATAAAGCCCGGAAGTGCGTGAAATGAACTGAGGTGTATATATGAATTTCTGATTGTTAAAACGTTTAATCATTATGTAATCCACTTCCTCGTGGATTTTTTTATCATTTTTTTAAATGATCTCCTCACTTGGAGATCATATATATCAAGTTTGTTAAAACAAAAATCGATTTTTCAGTATTTTTTAAAAATAGTTTTTTTTTGTTTTAGTGCTATTTTCAAACATTTGTTAGGCTTCCATATCATGTATTTTTAAATTGTTGTAAGTCCCATAGCTATCAAAAACCATTCATAACTGCTCTGTAACCACCCCTCTTCAATTTCACAGAGAATGACACATGTCCACTAGTTGTTATAATAGGACCAATAACTAAAAAAATAAAAAAATATGGGAGTGGACACAAATAGATCTTAAAAAATGGAACTAAATACTTGAGATCCCTTTTAAAAATTAACATGTTTCATGAGGAGCATTAGAAAAACTTCACACACACACACACACACACACACACACACACACACATATATATATATATATATATATATATATATATATATATATATATATATACCGTCAGGGTCTCCAACATACCTCATTAAACATGCCTATTTTTTTAAAATAGTAGAAAAAAATTGAGTTGATATTTTTATATGGGTTCGTGATATTTCAATGTGCACCTGTAAAAATATTCAACACAAAATAATATGTTTCATTATTTTTAAAAAAATAGGTAAAAAAACTGACAGTTTTAAAGGGTGAAAACTGTTAATTTTTTGACATATTTTTTAAAAATAGTAAAAACCATTATTTTCAATTATTTTTTTATAGAGACACATTGAAATATCACGAACTCATATAAAAAAATATCATCTCAAAATTATTATTTTTATTATTTTAAAAAATAGGTATGTTCATAGGTATGTTGGAGAGCCTGACTGTGTGTATATATATATATATATATATATATAGATAGATAGATAGAGAGAGAGAGAGAGAGAAATCATGGGACTGAGAAAGTTTTTCATCTTATTTAAACACATTGTTTGAATCTTTATCAGTATTCTCATGTCGATGGCCAAGAAGACCATTTATCATAATATTTAATGAAATATGTAAATAATTTATTTGTCTTGCTTTTGATCTCCTTAACCGAAAAATCTTTTAAAAAGTAAAGATTTGATATTTTCTTTCCTGAATAAATTTTTGGTTTTCAAAGACAGTTATTTTTGGTTTTCAAAGACAAAGTTGTATATAGTCCAATTTTAACTAAATCTTAAAGCTATTTCTTATACTCGTTGAGACCTAGTCCCTCTTAAACTTAAATTGTTAAGAAAAACAACATACTTATAATATATTTATGGTTTTGGTAACTGAATGACAGTTGTTCTCGTGTTAATCTTAAACTATTGTCACAAGAATAAAGTCTCTCAAAATCTTATTTTATATAAACTTAATCATAAAATCAAAAGGAATAAAAGAATTATTTTGAAACTTATTTTTTAGTGTGTAAACTAGATCTAGATACACAATATAAGTTAGGTATAATTTATGTAAAAAAATATATTTGCATGCACAACATTTTTATTTACTAATTATTTCCACTGATACTTTGGTATATTGGGAGGTGGGTAAGAACTTTGGATCTACAGTTGAAAACAAAAAGTTTATTTGAATTAGGCATGGGGATTAAATCATCGAATAATAGTGAGATAAAAGGAATTTTAGATATTTTGATTATCTACTTTTTACTCGATTACTTGATAGAAAGACCTTTTCTGTGTCGTTGTTGTTAAGCCTATCGAATAAAAAATCCTTCAATTACCTACAAAAATATAACAAAAACTGGCATAGAGGTAATAAGGGTATCAATCCAACCTAATAGACTAAAATACAAGAAAAGAGATGTAATCCACTTTTTTTTAGCTATTTTGATTTTTTGGTTTTCTATTTTTTAAATATTTTTTATATTAAAATAATTTTCAAGGGTGAATAAGACTAAGTAACTAAATGAACAAACTATGAACTAAATTCAATACTAAAATAAAAGATAAAGTGAGGTCAATAAATGTGAGAACAATAAAAGAATGGGACTACACCATATATTCTAGTTATTATAATTAATTAATTCACTCATTTGAAATCTCCCAAGTTAGTATTAAAACTACAAGTTAGCTCTCGTCAAAAATGTAATTTTAACACTACCATTTTAGAAAATTAAATTCAAGCCCCCACAACTCTTAGAAAGTAGATTTACACTCCTTTAAATAAATCATGCACTAGGATCGATTCACCAAAATTTGTGTAAATCATAGAAAATAAAATTAGAAGTTGAAATTCAAGGAATAATACCACACTTGAGAAATCCCTAACTCTAGTTCGATTCTAAAATGGGTATTACATCTCGAATTTTTAATTTCTCTCGAAAATCATTTACCCTCTCTCAAGGCGTAAATTGAAAAGCGAATGATCAAAATTAACATTCAAAGGGATATCACAAATAATTAAACTAATTAACTACAACAACATTAAGTAAAAGTTTATCCCACCCCTTGCAAGGATTTTTTAGCCTAACATGATACGAAATATAATAAATAAATAAACAAAGATATTAAAATATAAGAGTAGAGAAGAGAATAATCAATCCAAATCTCATTAAATGGAATTGAACTCCAATTTTTGAATGAAAAGCATACAACTCTCAAATTGATTAATCAATAAAAATATAAATGAAAATCTCACACTTAAATTGAATCTCATTAATATTTATTTCTCTCAAATTAAATCTAAAAAAAATAAAATAAAATAAAATAAAATAAAATAAAATAAAATAAAATAAAATAAAATAAAATAAAATAAAATAGCTGCCTAACACTACAATTTATTTCTAACCCTAGAATGTTTCTCTACTTTCTTCTCTAGAACCGACATTACATTTTCCAAATGGGCCTTGGGTCTTCTTTTTATATGGCACATGGAGCTAAGGGGTAATATGGGAATGAAAAGATTTTATGGGTTAAAATAGGTATTTGGTGTAATAAGAGTGAGGGTAAATAAGGGAGTGAATAGTGTGCATGTGGGAAGCGGAGGTGTGAAGGGAAATTTAGGTAATAGATATAAGTCAAATAACACTCATGTGTTATTTTATTTTTATTTTTGGGTTTTATTTTGGTTTGGCAGGTGGATAAGGTCGTGGGTTAAAAGCTTGGGTGTTGAGGTATGGGATCGGGTCTGCGATGACGCTTGGCATGGGTTTAAACTGCGGGTTAATGGGTAGATCCGAGTCTGGGTTTCGAAGATGGGCAGGTGGCTTAATGTGGTTGGGTTTGGAATGAGGTTGACAAGTATGGAATTCGGATTTGAAGATGGGTTGATTTTTGGCCAGTGGAGTAGGTCAGGTATAGGGTTCGGGTTGTGGGTTTCGGGTAAAGATTTATGGTGCTGGCCACCGGAGATGGACTGTTCGGGTGGCCAGAGGTCGGGGTCTGGGCAGGGGTCAAAACGGGTCTGCCCAGGTTCTTGGGTATGGTGGTGTTTGGGTAAACCGAGTAATGGCAGCAGGTTTAGCTGGTTGAATGAAGTGGGATCCGAGTTTAGAATGCTGTCGGGTTTTGATGGGGGCAGTTAGGTATGTTTTTAGGTCCGGGTCTGAGCTTGGTTCTCAGGAGGGTTTTATGGGTTAATCGGAGTTTGTGGTGGAGTTTTAATGGAGGTGTAAGGTTTGTTAATGGAGAGAGATAGAATAGGATGGTGGAGGATGGTAAATAGTTAAGGGATTTGATTGGGCGAGGTAGGCTATATAGGTTAAAGTGTGTGCGTTTAGTTAGTGACTAAAAATATTAAATGAAAAATAAAATTATTTACGATATAATAACAAAACAAAAACTTAATAAAACTAAAAAGATAAAATCTATCAAAATTAAAAATTAAAATCCCAACCTGTTTATAATAGACTCAAAATAACATAAAATAAAAATAAAAATATACCAAAAGTAAAAACTAAAAATCAAATAAACTCACATCAATTATATTTACATCAAAATATAAAAATAGCCGACGCACAATACGAATTCTAATATATACAACTATACGCCTAAATAAATCATAAAATTATACATGACTCAAAATAAAATAAATAATAAATTCTAAAAATTATAAATGAGTCAAATAAAAATCTAAAAATGTGCAAACTAAACGCACACGAGGCACGGGACAATATTAGGAAGGCCTGGGCTTAGTTGGGTAACATGGTAATAGATACTTGGATTGAGTTTTAACTCTTGTAATTGCATTTGTGCCGCAATTTGCCTTGATTTAATGCTTTTGAAACCGCAAACGACATTAGACCTACAAGATAGACATGAAAGCGCATAATACCATTTTTTACCGATGATTAGCAATTAAAAACTGTCTATTTGGGGATTTATTTTAACACTTTTGAGTGCTTATCACACCACCCTCAAATATACGATTTTTAAATAAAATCCCAAATAGACGATTTTTAATTGCTAATTCTCGACTTGATGGGTCTTATATGCATTCATGTTTATGTTGTTGGTTAAATACATGTTGCGAATTTTAAAGAATCAAATTAAGGAAAAATGGAGTTAAAAGAGGGTAAACCTAATCTCCGTACCTATTACCCCAAGTCCCGTAGCCTACACCGCACCCAGACTATCCGTATTCCGTCCCAAGCCTCGTCTATGTTTAGTTTGTACATTTTAGAATTTTTGTAGGCTTTTGTTTGTGTCATTTTTAATTTTTTAGAATTATATTTTATATTTTGTTTTGAGTCTTGTAAAGTTTTAGGATTTATTTGTTCATCGGCTGTTTTTATATATATATATTTTTTATCTAGGTGTGAGTCTTATTTTTATTTGATTTTTTTTTTTATTTTAGTGTTATTAATTTTATTAATTTACTTTTATTTTTAGATTAGGAATTTAAATTTCTATGTATTATTGATTTATATTTTAGTAGATTAGTAAATATTTAGTTTTTATTAGATTAGGATTTAGTTTTTTTAGTAGATTTTATTTTAATTAGTGTTAGGTAGTTTTATTTTTAGTTGCAAACTAAACATACACAGTCTCTCCCCCCCCCCCCCCCCCCCACACACACACACACCTACCACATACACCTCTCCACACCAACACCCACCCTTCACCATCTTCCACTATCTCACTCTCTCTTTCTCTCCTAATCCCCCATAACCAAAACCCCTCGCTACCATACCCATACAACCCGACCTCCCAAACCCGATACCCTCAACCCACTTCCCAAAGCAATCCATCTTATTGCCGAACTCACGTGTTCCTCCCGTCACACTTATCCTCACACCCATTACACTTTGTGTTTTTCTTAAAATACCCATTTAACCCCAACAAAAACTCGAGGACCCATTTCCTTTCTTCTTACCCAATTCTGTCCCAAACCAAAATAAAAGAACCACATGTTTTAAATCTCTTATCCCCTTTTCGAAATATGTCCCTCACCACCTCTCCCACATGCACATGTGTGCATTACCCACCTTATCCTCATTCACAATCACCACACCTCATACACATTAATTCTTCCAACTTTGCCACTTGCATCTCCTATAAGATCAAGAGAAGACCTATTTGATAAAGTTATAGTTAGAATATTATAGAGAATTAGTTCTAGAGAGAAAAAAAAGAGAAACACCTTTGTAAATAATTTTATTTTTATTTATTTTATTTTATTTAGAGATTTTGTGAGAAGTAATTGCGAGTGATTGAATTGTATGCAAATAGAGTTTAATTTGTCAAATTCAAGCAGACTTGTTTTTAGATTTTTTCTCTTTCTCTACTCTATTTTAAATGCCTTTGAATATTTGTTTATCATGTTTAATATCATATTAGGCTAAATCCCCTTTGATGTTAATCCCGTTTTAATTAGTTTATTTAAATTAAATGTCCATTTGATGATTATCTTTGCACTCTTACATTTTAATTTATGCTTCAAGAGAGGATAAATGATTTTCTAGAGAAAATCGAATTTTTAGTCTTATTTTCCATTTTAGAATCAAACTAGAGATAGGTTTTTCTACAATGTGAATTTATTTCTTTGAATTTCAACTCTATACTTCTTTTCATGATTTAAACTAACTTAATAAATCGAACTTAGCAGGTGATTTATTAAATGAAGTTTAGATCTAGTTTTCAAAAGTTGTTGGAGTGTTGAATTTAATTTTCTAAAATGTTATTATTAACATTACATTTGCAACGAGAGTTGATTTATGATTTTGATACTAACTTGGGATAATTAATTTTGATTAACTAGAATATATGGTGTCATCCTATCCCTTGCTACTCCTCACTTTTATTTCTTCACTCATCTCATATTTTACCTTTTATTTAGTTATATTTCACTCATTTTTCATCACACTTTTTAGTCATTTCATTATACTTTACTCCTAGTTTAGTATATTTCTTCCATTAGTTTAGTTATCTCATCATCCCATGAATTTTTTTTAATATAAAAAATCTAAAAAAATAAAAAAAGTAAAAATCTAAAAAGAAATTAAATAGAAAAATGAATTACATTACTTCTAATTTGTTTCACTCCTTAGAGATGGATTAACAACCTTACTTATCGCTATGCAAGTTTAACTATGTTTATAGGTATTCAAGGGTTTTGATTAGATAGTCTTTGACAACAACGACATACTGAAAAGCTCGTCTATCAAATGGCGCCGTTGCCGAGGAGTACATAAAAAAATCCATTCTATCAGAAGCACGGGGTGGTAGAAAATTTGGGTGATGGGAATCACCCCGAAATAAGACTGAAAATTCAGTCTTGGTGGATAAAGACTATAAGTTCAATGCACTTGTATAACAAAGTTCTTCACGCAATGTAAAGCATCGATGGACCATGGGTGGGTAGGAAGAAGGGTAGTGCGAAGACAAGTAAGGGTGAGGGTGAAGAGGCACCGATCACGGGTCTAAATGAGGTAAATGTAAGGGCAACTAGGGCCGTATAAACATGATTATCTAATTGGATTGGTAGGCAAAATGGTTTATCAATAGTGATGGGGTGGGCCTTAGATAAAGCGCACATCCGTTCTATAAATGGATAGTGATAATGGTCATGTCGTGACACATCAATGAGTTGGTGAAAATAAAAGTCACCACTACATGATAATGGCCGACATGGAGGAGCAAACTTTATGTCATGTAAGGGGAGAGTATCACAAATACTCTCATGGATGGTGGGATGAATGAAGAACTCACAAAAGATCTCGTGGAACACTAAGGTGGAGGGTTGGTATAGGTGAAGACCTAAATGCATAGATGGGAACATGGGAGTTATAATAACAAGGTCCAAACCAGGTGGTGGGTTGGGAGGGACAAAGGGTGGGGGAAGATTGTTCAACTCAAGAGTAGGAGAGACACACTCCTCATGAGGCAAGGAGTGATCCTCAAGGGCACTTGCAGGAGGAGGTGTGGTAGTAAACGATTGAGTGATCAACTTATCCACTCATAAGTGACCATCCGAGGTGGTGGGAAATCGAACTAGGAATTCAAATATGAGATAGAAGAATCAACATTAATAGATGACTCAGAGTGAGCCAAGCATGTGTGGTCATGATCCATATCCAGAGATATAGGAACCATCTTGGATTTAATCTCAGGACAGGGGTGAGGACTCGTAGCCGGAGCTAACCTATAATAAAGTGGTGCCTTGAAAACACACACGGTGGGCTCAATAGGTGTAGACTCGGGCGCATTTTGGGATTAAATGGGAATGAGAACCTCAATGGTGGGTTCTTTAGGACAAAATTGTGTTTGATCAGTCTCACAAGATTTGAATAAGTAAAACACAATTGTCAACTTGGGTCCTGGACCACTGGGTGGTCTCAACTTCAAGATTCTTGGGATGATAGGATTGGTCACACTCATAATCGATGGCACAAGACGACTCATCATCGTTCCACATTGATGCAACAATGGGTTGACTTGGAGTGAAATTCGACTCGTTTGCACATTTAATTTTATTTAACCTTTTCTCAAGCCGTTGAAAGGCTTCATTTTGATATTGAGTAGCTTGTTCTTGTTCAAAGATAAACTTTTCAAGAGGCTTTCGAGAGCGAATGTGCACGATGCTAGTGAAATGGTGGTGGGTGGCAGTGGTGGTGGAGGTGGACATAACTCACTATAGACACTAGGATGGGGAGAATACTCATATGAAGTGTGAGGAATGGGTTCAAGTTCGCCAGACATGAAAGAATTATCTTCATGAGAAACGAAAGGTTGATCATCATGAGGAGCATAGTAGACTAATTGGGATGAGGTGCACGAGGTTGCGATGACGAATGTTGGAAATCGTAAGGATACAAAACATGGGGTTGAGATTCATATTGCATGGAAGTGTGAAAAAGCCTCCATGAATAGCGTGGTGCTCATACCCCTCGACATTGGATATATCATGAAAATTCGCTTAGGGTGGTTTTGAAATAGTGTCATGCGGATACCCTTAGGCCATGGTTGGTTCGTATGGATAGGGAAGATATGGTCACTCATAGGATAAGTGACTGACGTGAAAGAAGTGGGTGTACGACGAAGCATTGAATGTGTTGACACTCATCACTGGAGGCAATGGAATATAAGATGTGTGCATGGACGACGTAAGAGTATCAAAAGTGGGTGTGAGAGAGTTAAAGCCACGAAGTAATGTATGTAGGTTTGACTAGGGCTCAACGTCAAACATGCTTCAAGAGAATAGAAAATGGCCAAAGTATTCCCGTAAAGGAAGTTCTTCGGTCATGACGGGAAGAATATTTTTGGATTTTTAATTATTTTTTAAAAGAAAAGAAAATCTTTTTGTGATTTTTAAATATAAGAAAAGGAAAATCTTTTTGTCATTTTGAATAAAAAAGAAAATATCTTTGTGATTTTTTTTAATATAGTTTTAAAAAAGGAGGAAAATATTTTTGGGATTTTTCGAAAAAGGGATACAATGGACGCTTGTTGAAACTGAAAAGGACGGAGCATAAAATCGACTACCAAAAGAGTCGAATTATACACGTACGAGTAAGGAAAAATCCTAACGAGTACGTAGCGAATTATTATCTTCAATTAAGTGATATGGTAGTCAAATTTTTAATGAATCCTCGGGAGAGAAAAACACAGAGTCGGACGTCGCCTTCGAAAAAATTGTGCTCCTACTTTCTTACCTAGAGAACAATAGGCTTACTAGTTAAGGCTCACCACACTAGCTACTACAATTATTGCCCGTCCGGTACGACGCTGGGGAAAGCACAAACCTGTTTTATTAGACGACCTCACTTAAAACCCAGTTTCCCTATACAGTTATCTTAAGAAAGTCAATTGAAGATTTAAAGGGGTGGAAAGGATTTACTAGAGTATCCTTTGAGTGTCTCGGTCCCAAAAGGTCCTAAAAAACATAGATCCTAATTGTCTTGCTAGTTGGTTAATTGTAATTAAGTGATGGCATGTGTAATGAGAAAATAGGATAAAGTGATTGAGTGGGTGTTGAAATCCCAACTCGTTTAAATGATCGGGTTTAGGTCTTAGATAGATTAATTCATCAAACCATTCAAATTAAGTGCGATGCAAAAAATAAAAGCTCACAGGAGAAAATAATCACATAAAAATGAACTCGCTGGTAGTAGAATCGCGAGTGATAAATAAATTTACCTCCCACAGTTTTTACAGATGTGGGGTGAAGACCGAGTTGAGTCGACCGAGGGGAAGTTCGCCTAACTTTAGTCGTCCCTAGGAGTCCTACGAACCCAAAATAAAGAGGCTTCAAATTGCACTCCAATGGCTCTCTCTCTCTATTTTTTCCCGTTTCCCTTGTCGTTTGTTTTGAATAATTATTACCAAAAAATTGGTGTCAAAATGCACCCAAATAAATACAATGCCTCAATAATCCTAATACATTCAATCTAATGAAATAAATAATAATAAAAAAATAATACAGATTAACAATTACAACTACAAATGAAACATAAATCTTCACTTTGTTCCAATCTTCAAGAAAGCGGCAACGACACCATTTGATAGAAAGACTTTTTGTGTGTCGTTGTTGCTAAGCCTATCTAATAAAAAAAATCCTTCAATTACCTACAAAATTAGAACAAAAACTAGCATAGAGGTAAGCAAAGGTCTCAATCCAACCTAATGGAGTGAAACACAAGAAAAGAGATGTAATCCACTTTTTACCTTTTCTAATTTTTTAACCTTTTCAAATATTAAAACAATCTTGAGATTTAAGGTGAATATAAACTAATAACTAAATAGGAAATGATAATCAAACTAAATTAAAAGTGACTAAAAAAATGATGAACAAAGTCTAACACTAAAATTATAGATAAAGTGAGGTAAATGAATTTGAGAACAATCAAGGAGTGGGACTACTCCACAAATTATTCTAGCTAAATAATTTATTTATTTGAATTCTCCCAAATTAATATCAAAATTACAAATCAACTCTCGCTGTAATGTAATTTTAATAGTAACCTTTTAGAAAATTAAGTTCAATCCCCCACAACTCTAGAAAATAGATCTACACTCCTTTTAATTAATCACCCGCTAGGATCGATTCATTAAAATTTATATAAATCGTAGAAAATAAAATTTAGAGTTGAAATTCAAGGAATAATATCACACTTAAGAAACCCCCTATCTTTAGTTTGAATCTAAAATGGGTATTATATCTCGAGTTTTTGATTTTCTCTCGAAAATCATTTACCCTCTCTCGAGGTGTAAATTTAAGGATGAAGGATTAAAATTAACATTCAAAGGGAATTTTCAAATAATCAAACTAATTAAATCAAAATAACATCAAATAAGGGTTCACCCCACCCCTTGAAAGGGTATTTAGCCTAATATGATATGAAATTTGACAAATTAATAATCAAAAGTATAAAATAAGATGAGAGGAGAAGAGGACAATTAAACCCAATCTCTTGATGCTTAATTGAACTTCAATCCTTGCGTTGAAATATACATCCCTCAATTTGAATGATCCAACCAAAATTACATAAACAAATGCACTCAAATTGATCCTCACAACAATTTATTTTTCCTCACTAAATAAAAAATAAAATTTAAAATAAAAACTTCTTTAAAAAAATAAGAAGTATTTCTCTCTAACTCTAGAATCTTCCTCTCTACAATCGCTAGATTATTAGTTTGGTCTTCAAATGTCCTTGAGTCTTATTATATAGTGCACATGGAGCTAAGGGTCATTTGGGACATAGGCTTGGGTTAGCATATGGATGGTGAGGTTATGAGAGAGTGGGGATAAGTTGGGGGGCATTTTTGAAAATCGGGTAAAAGGCATGTGAGGTTTAATGTGTTTGTTGGCATTGGTTTTTAGCAGGTAAAAAAATCGTGTTTGGTATTTGGGAGGAGTAGAACTAGGTCTAGGGTTGGATTTGCAGGTGGTCTGGGTTTGACATGGGGTCGGGTTGTGGTTCATTCGGGTAAGGACATGGTCACGAGTTGATTGGGTTGCCAGTGTTGAGTTCGGGCTTTGCCAAGGGGCAATTTCTGGTCCATGTTCAGAGGTAGAAGGTGGTTAGGGAAGTGGAGAAGGTGGTTTGGGTTTGCGGGTTTGGCCATCGTCGAGGCTGGGGAATTAGAAGAAGGTGGTTTTCGACGAGGTGGGTTTCTTGGTTTCGGGTTGGATGTTGGGTATTGGGGTAATCAGGGTTCAGGTTATTGGGTTTGTGGAGATGGATTGCCGAAGTGGGTAAAAGGGTTGTACGAGAGCTAGTGCAGTTCTGGCGGGTTGGTGGGGATGATCAGTAGGTGGGGCACCACCGGCGAGCAGGGGTTGCAGTTCGCTAGAGTTGCGTAGGCGGGTAGGAGGTGGTTTGGTTATAGGTGCCATAGTGGGAAGTCATTCTTCGGTAATGGAGTTTTGGTGAGAGGTGAGAGAATGTGGGTAAAGGTTGATTTTGGTTTAGTGTTAATGGTGATGGTGGTGTGTTGTTAATGGAGGTGAGAGAGAAATGGGTTATTGGGGAAGAAGATGAGTGGGGGTTGTTTGTGTGTGATGATGGTGTATGGTGTTAGGGTGTGTGTGAGAGGGTAGGATATTGTGTATGAGTGTGTTTGGGTGTATATGAATGTAGGATAGTGTGGTGTATATGTGTTTAATTTGGGTCCTAAAAGCAACTATCTATCTAAAACTAAATAAACTAAAAATTAAATCGTAATAAAATAAAAATAAAACTAAATTTCTAAAAACAACTTATCCTAATAAAATAAAAACTAAAAATCAAAATACACAACACTAAATAAAAAGGAATATAAAAAAATTATAATTAAGTCCTAAAAGTATAAAATCTAAAAATAAATAAATTAAAATCTATTAAATTCCTAATCTATAAAATAAAATTCAAATAATAAAAATAAAAATTACAAATCAAATAAAAATAAAAATAAAACCTAAAGTCCTAAAAATATAAAATTTAGTAAAACTAAAAATAAACTACTAAAGACTAATCCTAAAATTAATAAAATAAAATAAAAATAAAGACTAAAATAAAAAACTAATAAAAATAAAAGAAATAGAAAATAAATTCTAGAAAATGCTAAATAAATATAAAATAAATCCTAAAAATAAAAACGACTCACACTAAAAATATAAAAAGTACAAACTAAACACACATAGGGTTCGGGGTAGGTTTAGGCTTGGGTAAGGCACGGAACTCGGGACTTATCTCCATAAATTGCACATTTTCCTTGAAATTCCACAAACGGCGATCAAGCCTGCACATTAAACATTTACGCATATAAGACCCAATTTGCCGAGAATTAGCAACTAAAATACGTCTATTCGGGGTATAAAATGTACACTTTGGGTGCTTATCACACCACCACCAAACAGAACATTGCTAGTCCTCGAGCAAAAAGATAGAGAGAGAGAAAGATAAGAAACCAAAAGTGTACCACTTTCGCGGGCACTTGTGATTTCACTTAGCATGTGCAACAAACCTTTAAACTTATAGGTTGCCCTAGATGATGAGTTGTGTCTCATGAGGGTTTGCAGTGAATATACTCATAAAATTCTTTATTTACAAAAGTCAGTCAATATTTTATTAGACATAGAATAAATGCACAATCCATCACTAGAGAAACGTTTTGAGAAATACAAGCTAAAAGTTCATAAAAAGTTAGCTAAGTAAATACTCAACGCACATCCTTCCTAGAACTCAAGGTGTGAGGTGTGAATCAGTCAAAATGGGTCGAGTATCATAAGAGTAATTCCTAGATTTCCTTTTCGAAATCAACGCTTCAACTTCAATATCTCATGGATATCTCTCTCTCAAACGAACTCACGAGATTTGGGTAAGTGTATCGCTTTTGTGTGTGAGGAGGTGAGTAAATGTAAGCAAGGTCAAACGTCTCACACATATATAAGAAAGAATGAACATTTAGAAATAAAAATGATCTCATAAAAGAATGATAATCACTATAGTGAGAACGTCGAGTTATTCACCATGTTGACTTTCATTTGCCCGAACACCTAGGGGAAAACATAGATTTTTATGGGTGAGGGGAAATGAAATGGGATATGAAGGATATGATAGGTAGGATGGTGATATGATGGATGATGGATTGATATGAGATGCGTGAGAAGAGTGTATGATACTGTGAGCACTAATGTCTTTATTGCATAAAAACCAACTACAAACTTTCTTTTTTCTTCTTTTTCAAATACTCATCAATGTATGAGATGAATCTGCTAAAAATAAAAATAACCCCAACATAGACTTGTATCAAAATTTTCTCCATCTGAATCAAACTTTGGGAGATATATTCGCTAAAAATGCAAACACTCTCTATGACGGATCTTCTCCTTTTACTTTCTTTTTTTTTGTTTCCAAATACTCATCAATGTATGAGATAAATCTACTAAAAATACAAATAACCCCAACATAGATTTGTATCAATTTTTTCTCCAGCTGAATCGATTTTGGGAGAGATATTCACTAAAAATGCAAACACTCTCTATGACGGATCTTCTCCTTTTACTTTCAACACTCTTCCCTTTTTCAATATGGTGGGTGGAAAATGGAATTGATATGGAAATGGGTGGTATGATATATGGTGATAATATGGAAAATGGAAGGTGTATAGATGAGGATAAATGTATGATAAAATGGAATTTGGTTAGTGTATGGGTGAAGCTCTAGTGACCGGGATAACTTCAAGACACATGTTTATTACAACTCGAAAGTGATGTCGTTCTCAGTGATCAAGCCAAAAATTTAGTGAATAATATTAAGATCATACAATGATTTAAGTGCGGACCCAAAGGAAGTTGAATCAACTTGTGACTCGAAGATTTCGTAAAACACTCTAAAAGGGTGAAGGGCACAAATCTTACAAGCTAAAGTCTCTACTAGTGATCCTTAAGGTTTTCTTGAGAATTATAGTACTCTTCAACTCTAAACCGTAGTGACGTTATAAGTGTGCGAATTTTATTGAGTCTAGAAATTCATGGTGCAACATGCCTTGTTACGTATTACATAAGCTTTTTATAAAAAGATAAACCCTCTAGCTTGATTCCTAGACTTAAAAGATGGATGATAGAAAATTCACGCTAATGAGTGAGATAAAAGAAATTGTACGAAAATTTTAAAAATCAGGTTTTGAAATTCAAAATTTTTCAAAAGAGGTACGCTTTTGATGAAATTCCCCACCCCCAAACAAAAAGGAACATCGTCCTCGATGTTAAGTAAAATAATTTTTAAAATTGAGAGTATAAGGTAGGAAAGAGATTACCAGAATCACCCGCTAATGAAGTGGACAGATGAAGGCAAAAAGAAACCTGAATAAATGATAAAAGAAAAAATGTGTACAAGTCTATAAACATATAAAGCATATGGTGATGTGAAACACCACCCCCAAACAGGATGAGACTTATATAAGAAACAACGAGCTGACTCCCGATAGTGCTAAGTTTAATGTCTTCAGCCAGACAAAATCATTCTCACCCTAAAGATAAGATCTATGAAAGTGAGGGGGGGGGGGGGGGCAGAAAAATTGGGTGATGAGAATCACACCCAAGACTGAAGCATCATCCTTATTGGATCAGGGTTAAGAATGGTCAATGCACTCGTATGGAAAAGTGCATCACACGATGCGAAGCGTCTTGGTACCATGGGCGGGTGGGTATTAGGGTATAAGGGAGAAAGGAAAGGTTAAAGGTGAAGAGGCATCGATCTCGGGCCTTATTGAGGCGAAAAGTGAGGGCAACAAGGGCCTTATAAGAATGGTGCTCAAGCTGGAAGGGAGGCAATATGGTTTATAAATAGTGATGGGGTGGGCGTCAAAGAAATTGCACGACTGTTATATAAATGGACGATGATAATGGTCGCTCCATGACACGCCACAGAGATGATGGAAAGAAAAGTCAACACCATAAGAGAGTGGCGGGCATAGAGTAACAAACTCGGTGTCACGACAATGGAGAGTAGCACCACAAATACTCTCATGAATAGTGGCTACTGGTTTCAGGTGAGGATCTAAAAATGTAGATGGAAACATGAAATGTGTAAAATCAAGATCCAAATCGGGTGGTGGGGTGGACGGGAAAATGGGTGGGTCGGGTGGGATAAAGGGTGGTGGGGGAAGATTATCCAACTCAAGTGTAGGGGACACACACTCGTCGGGAGGAGTAAAGGAATACTCATTAAAGAGTGTGGTATCTAAATATGGAGTGGTCAAATTAGGCAGAAGAGTATCACCAATTGATGTGGTGGGTAGGTCAAACTAGGCACCAAGATCGAATATAGAGGAATCACTAGAAATAATGGGCTCAAGATGAGCCAAGCATGGTGGAACATGATCCATATCTGGAGAGGTAGAAACCATCTCCGATTCAATCTCGAGAATATGGTGGGCACTCGTAGCCAGAGCTAACCGATGATAAAGTGGTTCCTCGGGAATACAAGGGGTAAGCTCGATAGGTGTAGATTCGGGCATTTTTTTAAATGCGACGGGAAGGGGAGTGTGAATCTCTAAGTGGGGTTCTTTTGGATATGACGATATTTAATCAGGCTCACTATCAATGGATAAATCAACACAAGTGTCAACTTGAGGGCCAAACCACAGAGTGGTCTCAACTTCGAGATTCTCGGGAGGATAGGGTTGGTCACACTCAAAATCAGTGGCACAAGACGACACATCATCACTCCATGTGGGGAAACAATGGGTTGAATTGGGGTGAAGTCCGACTCTCTCGCACGCTCAATTTCATTAAATCATTGTTCAAGCCTTTGAAAGGCTTCATTTTTAAGTTAAGTGGCTTGCACTTGCTCGAGCATGAACTTTTGCAGGAGGCTTTAGAGAGCGGAGGTGGATTATTGTGGTTGAGTGATGGGTGGTGGTGGTGGTGGTTGAGGTGGACACAACTCACTATTATCATGACTATGTGGAGAATACTCATATGAAGTGTGAGGAACGGGGACAAGTGTCTCATACACGGAGAAGCATATCTATGAGAGATAAATGGTTGATAATTGTTGGGTGCATAGTGAGGGAACTGATCGGGATAAGCTGCACTAGATTGCTAGGACGACTATTGGAACGTGTGAGGATCCATAACATCGGGTTGGGATTCATATTGAATGAAAGGGTGAACAGGCCTCCACTAATAGCTAGAGTATTCACATAACTCGGGATTGGATATATCGTGATAATAAGTCGGAGTGCGTTCCAAAAAAGTGTTATATGGATACACATGTTTCAAGGTGGGTTCGGATGGATATGAAAAATATGGACACTCATGGGACATGTGATCGACATACAAATAATGGGTTCATAACAAAGTATGCGACACGTCAAAACTTGACACCGAGGGTGATGGAATAGGAGGTATGTGCATAGATGGTGCAAGAATATCAACGGTACTCATGAGAGAGCTGAGACCACTAGGTATATCATAAAGAGATGGCTCGGGATCACTCTCACACATGTCGCGTTACAATGAAAAATGACCAAAGTAGTCCTATAAGGGGGGTTCTTCAGCTATGTGGAGAGAAATATTTTTTTGGATTTTTTAAATTTTTTCAAAAGGAAAGAAAATATTTTTGGATTTTTATAAAAATGAAAGAAAGAAAATATTTTTGGATTTTCTAAAAAATAAAGGAAGAAAATGTTTTTGGATTTTTTTGAAAAATAAAGGAAGAAATTATTTTTGCATGTTTTTGGAAGAAAGGAGTGGGAAAAATATTTGAACTCTATGAATTTTGAACGAACTCATTAAAATTGACTACCGAAAGAATGGAATTGGACACACACAAGTAAAGGAAAATTCCTAACTAGCACATAGCCAATTTTTATCTTCAAAATTTAGTGAAAGGGTAGTCAAATTTTAATTAAGTCCGCGGGCGATAAAAATCACGAAAATCTTTGTGATCGCCTTTGCAAAAATATTCTCCTATTGGGCTACCTGTTTGATTGATTTTAAATTTAGTGATAGCTAGGGTAGCACACAAATGGTAAGCGAGTGAGTCGGGTGATGAAATCCCTTCTCGTGAATGACCGGGTGTAGGTCTTAGTAATTTAATTCATCACACTATTCAAAAATAAATGTGCGAATAAAATCACACAAGAGCACCCAGTCACACACAAAAATTGACTCGCTGACAGGAGAGGCGCGAGAGTTTAGAAATGTACCTCCAACGATTTTTACACTGTGGGGTGATGAACTAGATGAGTCGACCGGGGGCAGATTACGCATATCTCAATCGGCCCCATGAGTCCTACAGACCCAAGGTAAAGAGGCTTATTTTCCTCGCCTTGGATGCCATCTCTCTACCTTGTCCGGTTTCCCTATCACGCTTGTCTTCGATTATTACAAATTTAAATGAAAATTAAATGGTGTCTCTAAGCATCGCAATACAAGCCAAGAATAAAAATCCTGAAATAAGCCTTCTAAAAAAATGAAAAATGGTACGAAAAAATAAAAATAAACGGAATACAAATGAATCACAATAGAAATCCTCTCCAATGCTTCAAGCTCCAAAGATTGGCAATGACGCCATTTGGTAGAGAAGACTTTTGTGTGGATATCGTTGTTTGAAATATACTCTAATCAAAACCTTTCATACCTACAAAAATATATCAATACTAGAGTGTAGCGGTAAGTAAGGGAATCAATCCAAATATAAGGATGAAACATACAAGAGAGGCATGCAATTCATTTGTTTATTTTCTTTTTGGACTTTTTACCTTTTCTTATTTTTTTAGCCTTTTCAAATATTAAAACAATCTTGAGATTTAAGGTGAATAGAAATTAATAACTATATACAAAATGATAATCAAACTAAATTAAAAGTGACTAAAAAAATGATGAACAAAGTCTAATACTAAAATTAGAGATAAAGTGAGGTAAATAAATTTAAGAACAATCAAGGAGTGGGACTACACCGCAAATTCTAGCTAAATAATTTAATTATTCGAATTCTCCCAAATTAATATCAAAATTACAAATCAACTCTCATTGCAAATGTAATTTTAATAGTTAGAAAATTAAGTTCAATCCCCCATAACTCTAGAAAATAGATCTACACTCCTTTTAATTAATCCTCAGTTAGGATCGATTCGTTAAAATTTATGTAAATCTTAGAAAATAAAATTTAGAGTTGAAATTCAAGGAATAATACCACACTTAAGAAACCCCTATCTCTAGTTAGAATCTAAAATGGGTATTATATCTTGAATTTCAATTTTCTCTCGAAAATCATTTACCCACTCTCGAGGTGTAATTTAAGGGTGAAGGATCAAAATTAGCAATCAAAGAGAATTTTCAAATAATCAAACTAATTAAATAAAAATAACATCAAATAAGGGTTCACCCCACCCCTTGAAAGGGAATTTAGCCTAACATGATATGAAATTTGGTAAATTTATAATCAAAAGCATAAAATAAGACAAGAGGATAAGAGAACAATCAAAACCCAATCTCTAGATGCTTATTTGAACTTCAATCCTTGCGTTGAAATTTACATCCCTTAATTTGAATGATCTAACCAAAATTACATAAAAAAAATGCACTCAAATTGATCCACACAACAATTTATTTATCCTCACTAAATAAAAAATAAAAGAAAATTAAAATTAAAATAAAAACTGCTCTAAAAAAATAAAAAGTGTTTCTCTCTAACTCTAGAATTTTCCTCTACACAATCTCTAGATTATTAGCTTGGTCTTCAAATGGCCTTGAGTCTTCTTATATAGTGCACATGGATCTAAGGGTCATTTGGGAAATAGGCTTGGGTGTGCACGTGGATGGTGAGGTTATGAGAGAGTGGGGATAAGTTTGGGGGCATTTTTGGAAATGGGGTAAAAGGCATGTGAGGTTTAATGTGTTTGTTGGCATTTGTTTTTAGCAAGTAAAAAAATCGTGTTTGGTATTTGGGAGAAGTCGGTTAAAAGAAGCTTGTTGGAACAAGGTCTCGAGTTTGATTTGCAGGTGGTCCGGGTTCGACATGAGGTTGGGTTGTGGTTCATTCGGGTAAGGACATGATCGCGGGTTGCTTGGGCTGCCGGTGTTGAGTTCAGGCTTTGCCAAGGGGAAATTTTGGGTCTGTGTTCAGAGGTAGAAGGTGGTTATGGAAGTGGAGAAGGTGGTTTGGTTTTGCAGGTTTGGCCATCACCGGGGCTGGGGAATTAGAAGCAGGTGGTTCCAACGAGGTGGGTTTCTTGGTTTCGGGTTGGATGTTGGGTATTGGGGTAATCGGGTTTCGAGTTGTTGGGTTTGTGGAGATGGCTGGACGAAGTGGGTAAAAGGGTCGTAGGAGAGCTAGTGCGGTTCTGGCGGGTTGGTGGGAGTGGTCATCAGGTGGGGCGCCGCCGAAGAGCAGGGGTTGCTGTTCGCCGGAGTTGCGTAGGTGGGTAGGAGGTGGTTTGGTTGTAGGTGCCATGGTGGGAAGTCAATCTTTGGTAATGGAGTTTTGGTGAGAGGTGAGAGAATGTGGGTAAAGGTTGATTTTGGTTTAGTGTTAATGGTGATGGTGGTATGTTATTAATGGAGGTGAGAGAGAAATGGGTTGTTGAGGAAGAAGATGAGTGGGGGTTGTATTTATGTGATGAGGGTGTATGGTGTTAGGGTGTGTGTGAGAGGGTAGGATATTGTGTATGAGTGTGTTTGGGTGTATATGAGTATAGAATAGTGTGGTGTGTGTGTGTGTGTTTAATTTGGGTCCTAAAAATAACTACCTATCTAAAACTAAATAAACTAAAAATTAAATCCTAACAAAATAACAATAAAAATCTAATAAAAATAAAACTAAATTTCTAAAAAAAACCTTATCCTAATAAAATAAAAACAAAAAATCAAAATACATAACATTAAATAAAAAGGAATATAAAAGAATTGCAATTAATTCCTAACAATCCTAAAAGTATAAAATCTAAAACTAAATAAAAAAAATTATTAAATTCCTAATCTATAAAATAAAATTCAAATAATACAAATAAAAACTACAAATCAAATAAAAATAAACCTTAAAATCCTAAAAATATAAAATCTAGTAAAACTAAAAATAAACTACTAAAGACTAATCCTAAAATAAATAAAAATAAAGACTAAAATTAAAAACTAATAAAAATCAAAAGAAATCGAAAATAAATTGTAGAAAATGCTAAATAAATCTAAAATAAATCCTAAAAATAAAAATGACTCAAACTAAAAATCTAAAAAGCGCAAACTAAATACACATGGGGTTCGGGATATGTTTAGGCTTGGGTAAGACACGGGGTTGGAAAATTAGCTCCATAAATCGTACATGTGCCTTGAAATAAGCGTTGAACTTTCGCAAATGGTGATCAAATCTATACATTAAATATTTACGCATATAAGACCCAATTTGTTGAGAATTAGCAACTAAAATACGTCTATTGGGGGTATAAAATGTACACTTTTGGGTGCTTATCAATGATCGTAATGTAGATGTCTTATCATTGCAATCCATCCTCTACCATATTGGTAGAGGCATTAAATAACCTAGATGATTCAAAAAAAGGTCGGGCTAACCTTTTACGAGGCAGCCCCATGATGCTGTTCATGTAGTTATAGAAGATACTTCGCATGGTGGTTCCCCCTGATAATCCTCTAACTAGTGTCTCAAACTTCTTTCGGTGATCCTTTCAAAGCTTCAGTCCCTTTGTGAAGAACTGGGTTAATTGGCTCGTGGTGTCTGGGGCTAAACACCTTCGTTGGTCCATGACATGGTGGGGCTAACTGCAGCCTATCCTGCAACTGGGAGACTATCGTTATGTTTGACTGGTAGGCTTTGACCAAAATTCTTTCTACTTTCCTTGGTGAATTCTTCATCAAGTATATTGGGAGCAATTCTTCCTCTGCGCATAACCAGCTTTTTTCTTGTGGAGAATTTAACTGAGTCTTTAAGGATGACTTTGGGCAGTGCCACAGACCGACTAGCCGTCCTTCCCAGTCTTTTGGGGAACCGGGTTTATTTATGGGGATTATTTGATGTGGTCAGGAGGGATTATGATCACAAAGATTTAAACTGAGTAAAATGGGCAGAGGTAGCTCACGATGTTTGATGCTTAGGAGGAGGGCGTTATGGTTTGATCCAAGCTGATCAAGGCATACCGTTGTATAGAGCACATATAGAAATATTATTAAAACTTGGATTCTTATGGTCCTTTGGGAACTGGTGATGATGGTTATGATGATGATACGGGCCCGTTTGGTAGTTGAGGTTGGTTTTACGAAGGTATGGGGCAAGTTTTGTAGTAGGTGTACTTATGTTTGGGTAGGCTAGGTCATAGGGTTGGTATGGTTATGAAGATATTTTGGGACTTCCTTATCACTAGTACTTTATATAATTGTTATGTTTTGAATAAAAGAATGAGGTGGTGCTTTGGCATATTTCGTTTTGCCTTCTGAATAATCTTATTTTTATTTAAATTATTTATACTGATCGTTAAGGCATACATAATATTTTTATTCATTTAAATGATGAGAGAGATCAGTTTTCTCAACCAGAAAAGAGTATAGGATTGTGTAAAAAAGAAAGGACGATGCATAAAGTGACTTTATGGGATGTTTACGTACCTCTGTGGGATTTTAAAATTATTTGGTAAGTTTTCTTTTTTGAAAAGGCGATTTTTGGAGGATTATGTCTTATATAGTTCTGAAAAAAGAGGAGAGAGACGTTTTTTTAGAATACAAAGGAGGTGAGAAGAGTTGTAGCACGGTGAAACTTCGACTAGGGGTGGCAATTCGGGTTAGTCGTGTCATTTTCGGGTCGCGTTGACTTTTATTTGAGTATACCTTTTGGTTACTCTTAAATCTATACAAGCTAATCGTGTCAATTTCGGGTCATTTCGGGTTATAACCATAAACGGGTTATCCTGTAAAAAATTTCCAGCCCTTCGACTAAGGGTAGAATTTTGTAAGACGGTCCAAGTTGACTGGACGGACCATCTCTTTTTCGTCCAGGTCTGTGAGCATAGCCGCTCCACCTGACAGAATCTTCTTCAGAAGGTATGGACTGCGCTATTCAAGTTTGAATTTTCCTCTCAGGTTCTAGATGGAAATTATAATTTCTTTGAGAGTGAAATCTCATTCTTACACACCGCGACCTTTGACTTTATTGTTGAATGATCTCGCAAGACGACGGTGGTACCCTTATATATATGGTATAAAGCCTTTAATAACTTTATTGCCAATCGATTTCACCGACTTGACTTTCGAGCATGACTTGTAGAGAGGGTATTTTGAGTTTAACGGGTAGGACTACTTCCATGCCATATACCAAGGACTAGGGGGTATCTCTAGCGGGTGTTTTGATTGAGGTGCGATAACCCCAGGGGTAATATCGAACCCGACTACCCAATCTATGTAACTTTTAGTCATTTTACTTATTATGGATTTGAGGATTTCGTTAATAGCTTCAATAGTCCCATTAGTTGTCCATCGATAGGGAGAGGACTCGTGCCTCTAAATCCCATATTAGTTGACTACTTCTGTGATTTCAACTTAAAAATGGATCGCATTATCAAATACCAACTTGTGTGGAACTCCGTAACATCAGGTGATGTTTTTTTTCTGATGACCTTGGACACTTTAAGAGGACTTGTCCTATAATCAGAGTTGGGTTTCCATAGACACCGGTGCATCTAATTCCTTTCTCGAGGGTAGTCTTAAGACCTACAGTGAAATCTTTGTACTCTGCCTTGTTATTAGTGCATGGGAAGTCCAACTTGATAGCGATGGGAGTGTGATAATCATCAAGGGAAATTAGGAGAATCCCAATGATGTATCCCTTCTTGTTAGCAGCTCCGTCGAAGAACATCTACCATCAAAATTCTTCATGATGAGTATAAATAATATCTTCATCCGAGAACTAAAAAATCCATACATTAACTTCTCTCATGGTATTTTTGACATAGTAGTTAGAGATGGATTTTCCTTTCATGGCTTTTTACGTGATACGTGTGATGTTGAATTTGGCTAGTAACATCAACCAACGAGCCATGTAACTGGATAAGGCATGTTTTCTAATAGGTATTTCGTGGGATCCATTATGGACACCCACTTGATGTGGAATGAAAGCATGTAATACTGGAGCTTTTGAGTGACCCAAACTAAGGCGATACACGCCTTCTTCAATGCATAGTAGTTTATTTTGTACCTTATTAACTTTTGATTAGCATAATAAATGGATATTTCTTTGCATGACTCTTAAATGCATTGGGATGGCATAACTCCTTCTGCGATGTTGGTGACAATGAGGTATAAAAAGAGGGGAAGACCCTGCTACAGTGGCATGAGTATTGGAGGTCCGGTAAGGTATCGCTTAATTTTATCAAAGATTTCCTGACATGACTCATTTTAGATTTTAGTCAAATTATTCTGAAATTTTTTGAAGATAGTTTCATAGATAGAGGTCAACTGGTTGATGAACCGCCTGATGTACTAAATTTTTCCAAAAATCCTCGAACTTCTTTCTCCGTTCGAGGTGGCGACATTTTGAGAATTCATCTAAGTTTTACAGGGTCTTCTTCGATCCCTCCCTCACTAACCATGAAACTGAGGAGTTTGCCTTTCGTGATGTCGAAGATGCATTTCTGCATATTGAGATGCACATGATGTTGCCTTAGTCGCTCAAAGAATTTCCTCAAGGCAGGGATGTGACCTTCTTGAATTTTGGACTTAATAATCTTATCGTCAACATAGTCCTTGACCTTTTTATGGATAACGTCGTGAAAAATGGTTGTAGTTTCCCTCTGGTAGGTAGCTCTAGTGTTTTTGAGATCGAAAGGAGTAACGGTATAGCAAAAGGCTCCTTATGGGATGATAAAGGCGGTCTTCTCTTGGTGGTCAGGATGCATCTTGTTCTGGTTTATCCATAACAATCACCGACAAATGACTGGAGGGCATGACTGGTAGTATTATTAATAACCGTGTCGATGTTGGGTAAAGGGTAATCGTCCTTTGGAGATTCTTTGTTCAGATCTCGGTTGTCGATGGACATGTGAACTTCTCCTCCTGATTTTCGCACAGGGATAATGTTTTTAAACCATATAGGATATTCGATCACACGGAAGAAGCCTACGTTTAACTATTTGACCATTTCATCTTTGAATTTAAGGGACTGCTCAGTTCAGAGCTTTCTCAATTTATGCTTGACAAGTTTGCTTTCTAGATGAGTAAGAATTTCATGCTTCATGATCTATTGGTCGATGTTAGGCACGTTGATGTATGACCATGCGATGGCGTTCACGAATTCTTTCAAGAGTTTTTCGATATGCGACCGCTCATGATAATTGAGGGTGGACTCTATTCTAATCTCGCGTAGATTGCTGCTAGAACTAAGATTAATAACAATAGTCTTATCATCATTCGTATGAATGTTATTAAATTATTTATTTTTTTCTTCATTGATATCAGTTAAGAATTGTTCATTCATTATATCATCTTCATCAATTCTTTGATCAGAATCAATGCAATTAATATAAGACATAATAAGATGCTCAAAATCTTCATTTATTTCATTAGAAATATTTTTTGGAATATATCATTGAGAACCTCATCAAAAGAGGCCTCGTTTACAATGGTATCGGTAATAAAAAAAGGAGGGACAAATTTAGGTTCATTTTGCAAATGGTAAATAATAGGGTTCAAGATGGCTAGATCTAGGTTGATAGGAACAATCTTTATAGACAGGTCAAAAGATTTAACCAGGATATAGATCATGCAAAGATCCAGTCCCAGTGCATGGAAACCAAACGACTCATCATCATCAGTTCTCTCGAAACTTTCAGTGTTTGGAGAGCTTGAATCCGCATATTTATTGGTCGGGGCTTTCACAACATGCATCAGGTCTTTAGTCTAGGTGATCTTATCTCCAAAGAATATTTCCAATATGGGTTTCAATTTCTTCTCAACAAGGTCGAACCACGGTTAAGGAAAATCACAAAAGGGCAAATCCTCGACTTCCTTGGAAAACCGCCCATTTATGGAGCCTCATGAGATGTCCTCTTTTATTTTCAACACCTCTTCCAAGGTTCAAATTTGTAAGGCATTGAGTTTAGGATATGTTCAAATTTGTAGGCATTTTTACCTTATTGTAATACTTTACATATATTAGTGCAAGGTGTCAATTTGACAATATAAATCTCCGTCTCAAGTGTATGATTTACTATTCTACATTTTGATTTCTTTATATTCTCAATTAACATATGTTAACAAAAGAAAAAAAAATTTAGAAATCACATTTTTATCACTTAGATAATAGGATAAACTCTTTCTTGAATTTGAAATAAAGGAAAATTTTTATTTTTAATTAGAAATAATTTTAATTGAGTAACTATCGTCAAGATCTGCACACTCTCGGGACATGGGACAAAATATCCATGCTCATTGAGGATAGGCCATGGTACAATTAAGGGATTGGTATATCATATTTTATGGAGAAAATAAAAGAATTTTTAGCACTTTTCATATTATAAGTACTTTATTGCATCATTTTTCATGTAAGGTCGTTAATTAACATCCTTTGGTATATCAAAAGTCTAGAGATCATCCACCTACACGACTAATACATATTCCTCTAGTTAAAACTCGCTTACCTTGATCGGAGAAACAAATTAGAAATAAATTCCCGCGGAGAATCAATATAAGTTGACCTTACGACAAAATTAGAAATGAGAATCTTTTACTTGGACTTTATGGCCCCTGTCTTATCTTTAATGAGTAAATAATTCTTTGATAATGGATGCTATGTTCCATCCAATTCAATGCCTCTTTTACAAAAAATAACCTCCCCCTACTAAACCCGATCAAGACTAACTTCAATGCTAGGATGATCTAGGTCCACTTGTATCTCTCGTTTTGCCGGAGTTGAATATTGATGACAGTATTGAGAATATGTTAGTGTGGCTATTATTTCCTATGTAAAACAGCTGAACCCCAACACACACCGTGAATTAAAGCGGACCCTCAAATGCTCAACACCCATCAGATAGGCCTTCCTAGAACTTTTGAGAAATTCTCGTACTTCTCTTCATTATTAGAAGATTCAAAACCAAGGCATACAACTTATTTAAGAATAATGATAGACTCCCTGAAAGGAAGTCTACAGGTGCAATAGCCAATCTCATCCTCACTCTTAATTTCATTAAATGTCAAAACAATCCTAACCCTCAATCTATTTTTAGAAAATAATACATTATATCTCTACATTCTACACTTGTGATTTATTTTAAACAAATTTAAAAGATATTCTTTTAAGTTTTTTAAATTTAACATAAGATTAATGAATAACTAGAGTTATGATTTATTTTCAAGTTAAATAAATACATTAAATTAATATTTAATGGATTAATTACCAAAAAAGTCCTTCAAACATTTTTTAATACACATTTAGTTCGATCATTTTTATTTTATTCCAAAAAATCATCAAACATTAATATAACCAATATTCTCTTATATTTAAAGGTCCGCGCCAGCGGCACACATTGAGTGTTTTTATGTGGTAAGGGATTTTTTGGAACATAGTTTTTTTGTTAATGTGGTGAGGGACTTTTTAATAGTAAACATAGTTTTTTATTTATAAAAAATATTTATTTTAGTTTTAATTAAAAAAACTGTTTAATTTGATGTCTTAGATTCGCGATTGATTAGTAACGCTAGCGCGGCCCTACATTCCCGGACCAACACCATTTGTTGAATGTGGGTCCGCGCTAGCTGCACTAATCAGTCGCGAATCTAAGACATCAAACTGATTTTATATATAAAAAACTGATTTTATAAAAAAAATAGTGTATAAAATTGATTTTAACAAAAAACAATTATTACCTAAAAAAATTATTATTGAAAATATTTATGTCGTGTCGCGTCGTGTTTGAACAAAATAAAAAGATTTGGACTAAACATGTATTAAAAAAATGTTCGAGTGACTATTTGGGTTGTGCGCGTGTTAGGCAAAAAAATAAAATTTTGTGTTTTGTGGTGTCGCGTCTTAATTATGCCGCGTGATAAAAAATAGTAATTCTAGCCTGACTCACGAACCCAATTCATTTTATGTGACTCACTGATACGTCGTGTCTACATTGGTTTGTTTTGAGAATCCTATGACGTGGGACCTGCAAGGGCCCAAAAATGAAACAATACAGATGTGACACGTCATTGTGTCGCACAAAATGAGTCGGATATGTGCGGCGCTGTATAATTACTCTAAAAAAACTCGTGTCGTGCCTTACGTAACACAATTTAATTAACATTAGATATGACAAAACTAATTTTAACAAAAAAAATTACTACCTAAAAACAGATATAAACTGATTTAAAAAAAAAAATAATACCTAAAAAATTTGTATCGCGTTTAAATTAGGTCATGTTCCTATTTGATAAAAAAAAATCTTCTTTTGTTGAATTTAATTAGGTTGGGTACGGATTAGGTAATAAAAATAAAATTTTCTGTAAAATCTTATTTTTATTTAGTTGTGTTCGTATTTCCTTTTTAAGTGGGTAAAATTTACATTTTAGTATTATACGAGTTTATTTTGATTGGAGATAAAAGAGTATAGGAAAAAATAAAAAAATAAAAGATAAAATGATTGCAATTGGTCCAGCTCAACCATCGGTTTGGATTTGGGGTTATGGATCGGTAAGGCTAGCACTACTCCTTAATCACGCTCTTGTTCAGGGCGAGAAATATAATGCCTACTCGATCACCTTTAACATTTGATGCTCTGTCGACAAAAAATGTACATTATCCTTGTGGTTTGGTTGGTAATTGGTTCGGGCATTAGTTAATTTTTCTATGTTGTTGGAAACTTCTTTGGGATTTTCCTTGTAGTCGTGTGGTGCAAATTTTTCTACAAGATTTACAAGTACTTGAAAGATTCAATTACCTATTGTGCCTTATTTGGCCAATTTAGAACAAAAGTTGTGTCTAGATTTAATCATAATATCCTAAATGAAGACCTAAACACTTAACATTAGAGATAATATGACAAAGGAAGGAATAAAGTCTAGTTTTATTAATAGAGGGAGAGGCTTCAATGGATAAAATAGTAATTAAGTACAACAAAGTACCAAAATTCACTTGGCTCCATTTCAGATGGTGTGAGATTTTCTCTCTCTAGTTTGTGAGCCTTTACCCCTCCCCCTCCCCCTTTCAGCTCTCCTACTCCTTCCCCGATGTAATCCCAATAGCTTCCATAATGTGGAACCTCTTCCCTCTTCCGTCGATATATTTACAGTATGGGCTTTAGGTCAGTCATGGTTTGGGGTGTGGTTAATCAAAATGGAAGTTTCACCATCACAGATCCAGTTCGGATCTCCCAATGTCGGATCTCATATTTTCCTCTTGATCGTCATCTTCTTAATCGTGTCTCATGTCAGATCGAGATGAGATCTCCAATGGTGTGGATTTGATCGTTGATGTATTTTGGCTGGGGTGTCTCAATCTCTATTGGGAGGAATTGTTTGGAGTTGGAGTCATTGCAAACCCCATTGATCTCCACTTCTATGATGCGTGCCTGCTCCAGATCGCCATCTTGTAGTTGTTCCTCATGTCAGGTCTATGGGTAGATGCGATTTTCGGCGTATGGTGATTTTTGGTGGTGTCTTGTGGTATTTGGAGTTTGTTTGTGTGTTTAATTTTTTTCTATCAGTGTTGGGGCTTGCTGGTGGTATCTTGTGATGTTGGGAGTTGTTGGCGGCATTTTTTGTACTCTATTTTAGAGTCATTGTTTTGTTGGGTTTTGGAACTATTCTGTATTATTTTCTTAGATTTATAATGTGTTCCTTTTTTGGATGATTGAGAGTTATCTCTACGTGCATCAATTGTCCATCTAATTTCTCCTCCCCATTCCTCCCCCCTCTTTGCAACATCCCCAGCCCATTATAGCTGATGATTCCTTCCTCTTTTAATCGATATTCCCATGTGTGCTCTTCATGTTAGACTGAATTTGTGTTTGTAGTAATTTTCGATAATGGATACGACCCCTCCTGGATTTGATTTCATGGTGTTGGTTCTACCTTATTCCACTTGGTTGGTGTTGATACAAAAATTAGTCAGTTGACGTGGACTAATTATATGAAGACACGCGTCATCTTACGTGGCAAAATATATTCACTGAACAGCTCAATGCACCGAGCTACTTAGCGTACCGAGCTACTTAACTTGACGAGCTACTCAATGTGCAGAGCATATAGTCAAGAAGATCAAGCGATAATTACATATTCAATGAACATTTTACATATTCAATGAACATTCTTATTATGTATAGATGTATATGTCTATTAAATAACGGTGTATTGTTTATTCATATTGATAGCCTAAAGGGCTATAAATACATTGTAACCCCCTCCATAATGGGGCAATTTATCATTTGCGATCATAATTGAGATCAAAGCAAAACACCCAGCAATACAAGATAGTGGACGTAGACCATTTTCATTAAGGCTTAACCACTTTAAATTTTTTTGTCTTATTTTAATATTCGTATATATCTGTGATTAATTAATTAGATCAAGTCTAGTTTTTTACATCAACAGATTGGCGCCGTCTGTGGGAATCGACTATACGTAGCGTTTTCACTAAAAATTCATTATACATGGTCGAGTTCCCAGAATCTAGCAATAGGAACAATGACGGAGTTCCCCCCAACCCGTTTGTTCCTCCAACTATAAAAAAACTCACTAGAATAGTGGCTAGCTTAGCCAGGGGATAAACAGCTATGCAGGATACCATGCGACAACTCATTCAAACTGTTCAAAATGCAACGCCTGCTCAGTTAGGCCAGTGAAGTGTTTATAGAAACACTCACCTACCATCTTCGAGATCCAGACGTACTCTATTCCCTCATGCTTACTTATCCAGGCATACTAAATCGCATCATACGGAGAGGTCCAGCGATCCCTCTTATCAGCCTGGTCGAACATCTCCCATAAAAGTCATGGACTCTCAAGAAAATATTACTTTAACACCGGAACGAACAAGCGCTTTGGAGAGGTTGAGTAGAGTCTCCCCCTTTGACCATTTGAGCCCTAGGAGGAATATAAATCCTCCTAGGATTGTGTCGAGAAATTCTCAACGACTAAGTGATCTAAGGGAAGGTTCTGCCCAATCACGCCCTGCAGCTCGTACAGAAAAATCCCAAGAGGAGAATTCAGTGCGATCTGTTACTCGGGCAAATAGATCAGACGCTGGTAATGACGCTTCGAAGGGATCCATTCAGAGGTTGGAAGATAGGTTAGGGGAAATCGCTAAGGCCAAAAATCCTCTTGAAAGAACCTTTGTTAAAGGATCACCCTTCGTACAAGCAATTATGGATTTTCCCACACCGTTGAAATTTAAAGCTCCCGCAATTACACCGAAGTATGATAGCAAGACTGATCTTGTCCTCCATATAAAGCAGTACCAAGCTGCTACCGATATCTATGCAGTTCTCGATGAGATGAGGTGCAGGGCATTCTCAGGAACTATCACCTTGTCAACTCAAATATGGTACAATAACCTTCCTCGAGGACATATTGCTACTTTTCATCAACTAGCAAAGCTATTTATAGGAAATTTATATTTTGATGCGAAACCAGTCAAGAGGGTGGCACACCTGTTGAGTGTAAGGCAAAAAATAGGAGAACGCACCAGGGATTACATCACTCGTTTTAATAACGAGAAATTAGAGGTAATCGATTACGACGAGAAGAGAAGATAGCCATTATAACTCTGATGAATGGTCTTTTATCGAACAAGCTGTATTATACCTTGACCAAAGATCCCCCCAAATCCATGACGGAATTAATGGCTAAGGCAGCCAAAATTATGAATGTCGAAGAAGCTGTGGCTGCAAAGAAGAATGGTGATACCAAAATAGAGACTAAAGTTGAGGGCATGTCCGAGAGGAAAGATCAAAAGCATAATAGGGGAACCAAGCAATCAAAAGGCAAGGAAACTATAGAGCACTTGAGGAAGTATGCTAATTATACCCCCTTAAAGGTAGGCATAAACCATATTCCGGAGGAGATAAAAAACAACGAAGAACTAAACGGGTCGGAGAAATTAAGGACAACCCCTGAAAGGAGGGATAAGTCTAAGTATTGCGAGTTCCACAAAGACCATGGCCACACGACCCAGCGGTGCATAGCTCTCCAGAATGAGATTGAGGCCCAAATTAGACGAGGAAAATTGAAAAAATTCGTTGATCGCCAACACAGTAAGAAGACCAACGATAGAGCACGGTAAAGGTTCAAATCTCCTCACCGACCAAGAGATGACAAGAAAAGGGATCATGAAGATGATCCGGAGGATGACCCCGACCTCCCCAAAAATCCAAGGCAACCAGAGCGTGAGGTATTTTCAATCCATTTTGGTTCATTTGACTATAATACGATAATAGGTGGAGATGCAGGAGGTGGTGATCATATCGCTGAAAGAAAAGCTTACCTCAATAAGGCCCAAGCTTGTTCCTACATACAATGGATAAATATGGCGAAAGAAGATCGCCCGAGGAAGGTTAACAAGGATAAACTAGTCATTGGTTTTTCCAAAAGTGATCTGGAAGGAGTCTTGTATCCTCATGACGACCCCTTGGTGATCAAGATGAGGATGAAGGATGTAATCATTTCAAGAGTATTAGTACATAATGGTAGCTCGACAGACATCATGTTCAAACCTTGCTTTAACAGTTTAAACTTGAAACTAGCCCAGTTGAAGTCATATCACAGGCCCCTCCTTGGTTTTTCTGGCAAAAAAGTCTTTTCACTTGGGAAAATCAAGTTGGACATGCTTATTGGAACTTGGCCTGCCTGTAGAACAAAAAAAGTATGCTTTTTTCGTAATAGACAAATACGTCTAATCGACTTACAATATAATCATGGGAAGAGTAGTTTTGAAAACGTTCGAGACAGTGCTATTTACGATACACCAATGCTTAAAATTCCTGACCAATTTTGGTGTGGAACTTGTGAAGGGCGATCGAAAAGTAGCTCGGGAATGCTACTATTTATCTGCCAAACAAGAAGAGTTGGAAGATGCCAGGAAGAAGACCACCACTTACCAAGTGGATGAGTCTGAGGATTCAGAGATTGAGACACTGGAGCCTAGGGATGAATCAGAGCTCGTGAAGGGTCAAGTCATGGAAGCAACGGAGAATATTATTCTGGACGATGAATGACCAGAGCAAATAACTCAAATTGGCGCCTCAATGGATCCGGTGATAAAGCAAAAGTTAATGGCATTTTTGAGGCATAGGAAGCAAGCTTTTGCGTGGAGTCATGAAGATATGCCGGGAATAAACCCAGCCTTCCTGTGCCATGAACTCAATGTTAATAAAGAAATCAAACTGGTGAAACAAAGAAGATGGGTCTTCAGCCCAGAGAAGAACCAAGCTATTCAGGAGGAAGTCAAAAAACTGCAAAAGGCCTCTTTTATTGAGGATGTCAAATATCCTGAGTGGTTGGCCAATGTGGTGATAGTTAAAAAGAAGAACAATAAATGGAGGATGTGCGTTGATTTCACAGATCTAAACAAAGCCGGCCCAAAAGATCACTTCCCACTGCCCCGAATAGACCAGCTAGTAGATTCCACCTCGAGGCATGAATTGTTGAGCTTCATGGATGCTTATTCTGGCTACAACCAGATTAAGATGAAACCAGAAGACATAGAGAGTACCTCTTTTACCTAAGGGGAACATACTGCTACAATGTTATCCCTGTTGGTCTTAAAAATGCAGGTGCTATGTATCAGCGGCTAATGAACAAGATGTTCATGGAGCAAATCGACAAAAATATGGAGGTTTACGTCGATGACATGCTGACTAAGAGCAAAAAAGCTGCTGACCACATAGATGACCTAGGCCAAACATTTGATCAGCTAGATAAATATCAAATGAAGCTGAACCCGACCAAGTGCGTATTTGGTGTACAAAAAGGCATGTTCCTTGGGTATATTATGAATCAACGGGGTATTAAAGAGAATACTAACAATATCAAAGCTTTTCTAGAGATACAATATCCAACTACAAAGAAGGAAGTACAAAGCCTCACGGGGCGTGTTGCAGCTCTCAACAAGTTTGTCTCACGAGCAACTGACAGATGTCTTCCATTCTTTAAGACACTTAGAAAAACTTTCAAGTGGAATGATGAGTGTGAGAAGGCATTCCAAGAGTTGAAGAGATATTTGGGGACACCTTATTTGCTGTCCATGCCGGTAGTGGGAGAGAAATTATACTTATACCTGGCTATCTTAGAAAGTGCTATCAGTTCAGCGCGGATAAGAGAAGAGGATGAAGTACAAAGATCGGTGTATTATACAAGTAAAGCATTTTGAGGAGCGGAGATCAAATATCCACGATTGGAGAAGCTGGCATTAGCACTGATCGAGGTAAGCAGGAGGATGAAACCATACTTCCAGGCCCATACTATAGTGGTATACACCGATATTCCACTCAGACAGGATTTGCACAAACCGAAGAAATTCGAAAGATTGATGTATTGGGCGGTGGAACTAGGCGAGTATGATATTATTTATGAACCAAGGTCTTCGCTCAAAGGGCAATAAGTGGAAGATTTTACTGCGGATTTCACTTACCTAGATTCCTCTGACCAATAGTGGACTAATAAAGAACAACCCATAGATGTTAGAGGATCATTAAAGACTGTCTCCGATCAGTGTCCATCAATAGGTATGCCAGAGGGGATAGTATCCGAGCAATAAGAATCCTCTGATAAAATCCCAGTGTGTAGAGATGATAAGAGGAAGTACCAAACTTTCCATCAGGGAAATTTTTCAGAGCAAGAGTTTGATAATTATATCCCAGTATGGAATTTGTATGTTGATGGCTCCTCGTGCGCCATAGGCAGTGGAGCTGGAATAATTTTGAACACTTCAGATGGATTGGATATAGAATATGCTCTATATTTCCAATTCAAAGCTTCCAACAATGAAGCTGAATATGAAGCTATGATTATGGGCCTCAGTTTAGCCAAAACACTAAATGCAGAGCAAGTCACGGTGTTTAGTGATTCACAACTAGTTGTAAATCAGATTCTCGGGCTGTATGAGGTGAAGAGAGACTTTATGTCTAGGTATCATGCCAAATCAATGAAGATTGTGTCCAATTTTGGAGCAGTCCAAGTGATCAGAATTCCAAGACTGGAAAATGTGAGGGCTGACGCATTAGCTCGGTTAGCCTCCACTACTCGCACTGAGCTACGAAGAACGATTCCTATCAAAATACTAGCGGACCAAAGCATTGATGAAGATTTGATGGTGAGGTTCATCACGTTGATCATGGGACCTTCCTAGATTGATCCCATCAGAGCGTGCATCGAAGAAGGAATTTTACCAACTGAATAACTTGCAGCCAAAAGGCTGAAGTTCAAAGTTGCTCGGTATGTGTTGGGTAATGGAATTATGTATAAAAGAGGAATGATAGAAGGCCTATAGAGATGTGTTCATCCATAGGAAGTTAAAGATCTGATAGAATAAATTCACGAAGGCTCTTGTGGAGCTCATGTAGCAGGTCAAACCCTCCTACAAAGGATGATGATGCAGGGATACTATTGGCCAACGATTTGAGCTGACTGTAAAGCTTATGCCAAGAAATGCGATAAGTGTCAACGGTTCTCTACCATATGAAGAAGTCCACAGGCATTATTAACCCCAATTACTTCACCTTAGCCATTTTCCATATGGGGAATAGACTTGGTCGGGCCTCTGACAACTACTAAAGGATAATTTAAATACTTGGTAGACGTTGTTGATTATTTTAAAAAATGGGTGGAAGCTGAACTTCTCATTGATATGGCCTATAAAAGGGTTTATCAGTTCATCTGGAAGAACATTATTTGCAGGTATGGTCTGCCATATGCCTTCATCACTAACCACGGTATCCAATTCAATAATGAGGAATTTGCTGTGTACTGTCACCAGTCCAATGTCTAGAAGATCCATTTTGCACCAGGCCATCCCCAGAGCAATGGGCAAACAGAGGTGACGAACCAAACTTTGCTCAATGGGTTGAAGAAACAATTGAATGACACAAAAAGGACGGGATTAATGAACTGCATTCTGTATTATGGGCTTACCGAATAACTCCCCGAACAGTAACTGGGGAATCTCCTTACATGTTAGCCTTTGGAAGTGAAGCAGTCATACCAGCTGAACTGGGCCTACCTAGTCACCGGGTGCTTAATTTTAACCCTTCAGTAAGAGATTTGATGAGACGCTTAGACCTAGACCTGCTCGAGGAAGTGAGAGAAGACGCGGCTATCCGGAATGCAGCTTATTAATAAAGAACTGCCATTTTCTACAATAAAAGAGTTACAAAATGCGATCTTAAGGAAGGAGATTATATACTCAAGAAAGTCATTCGAAAGCATAATAAGCTGGAGGCCAACTGGCATGGGCCTTATCGTGTAACAACGATTGTTCAACCTGGAACCTACAGAATAGAAACTTTAGAGGGTGAAGAATTCAAAAATGCATGAAATGCAGAGCATCTGCGTAAATATTATCAGTAGTGTAGATTCACATGTATTCCGTTCTTTTAATCTGAATAAAAATGATATATTCCCCATTTTCATTTTAATTCAATGTTTTTTATAGTACTAGTGCTACACACTGCACTTGTATTTGGCAAGAAGGCATCAACAATCACCAACTACGGTTGTTCGGATATTAACAACCACCAACTACGGTTGTTCAGATATTAACAACCACCAACTACGGTTGTTCAGATATTAACAACCACCAACTAAGGTTGGTCAGCATCAATAAACTTAACCAACAATGTGGGCATAACAAATCACACAAGGCAAGTCCTGTTTGATTATGGGTGACCTCAAAGGGCATTCAAAACTAGGCAAGAAGATGGATGACCTCAAGGGGAATCCACTGCCTAGGCACCAAGGTAATCTAGATAAGATTGCTACAACTGAGCAGGACTATGGGATGAAAACAATTCCAATGCTTAGGCACTTATGGGTGACAAGTCACTACAACTAGGCAACAAATGGGGCGTAGTTCCATTGTCTAGGCAATTAAAATAGAACATGACGAATTATCCCTTTATAAATATATATACTCATCAAAAGAAAATTACAATTTATTTCCAAGGAAAGATAATTACAAAATAATGAATTTTTCTTTATTAAATACAAATCTCCTATTCTATTAGCCTTTTTCCTTCCGATTTTGGTACAGGTTCCATTCCAGCCGGCGGATCATCTAAAGCATAATGAGAGTTGATAAAATTCATATCTCACAGCATTCTGATGTTGCTCGAACTCGGTCGATCAAGAAAAATTTGAGGTCTAAATATATCAAAGTCTTCATGAAGATGGTAGTCGGTAAGATACTTAGAGATCAAACATTGAGGAATGGCACGAGCTGGAATCCAACTGACATCTAGCTTAAAGGGGGGTACAGGTAGATCAAGTAATCCAGGCTCATCCCAATCCCATAAGGAACTCCCTTTCTCAATTTTCATCATAGTCAAGACGTTCAACCATACTTGTTTGTATCCCTCATTATTTTATTATTTCAACTGAGCATCGAGATGGCATGGAGCTTCATTGTACCCCCTATCCAATATTCTCTGTGTTGTTTATGGAATTAATAAGTCAATCTCTCCATATGTTGATGAAGTTTTTCACTAAGTTCTCTTTATTTTCCAACGCAGAACTCTGATTGGAAAGTTGCTTGGTAAGACTTTGAATTTTCTGGGACATCTCAACCAGAGCTTGATTTTTGACTTTCATCTGAACAGCCTGATTTTCTAAGGCTTGTTGAGTCCTAGTTTCTTCAATGTTGCTCCGACCAGCTCTAGCTCTACCCCGCGAGGAAGATGTAGGTCTGGCTCATTTCAAAGCCTCAAATTCTTCTCTTAATCCCACATTTTGAGTTTCTAAAAATGAGATGCCCTCATGACTAACCGGGACCAAATCTCTAGCAGAAGAAGCAGATTTTAATTTTCTCATTTCTTATCGCAAAGCAATATTTTCATCTTCCAACAGTTTGGCAATGTTTATGTGCTCCTCAACCTCAAGTTTTAGCACGTACTCTTTCTTTTTATGGGCTGAAATGAACTTGTCATAGCCCCGATCAGCACTCAACTGTTGGTACTTTTTCTCATAACCCTCATGCAGAAGTGCAGTGGTTTCTTTGTATTGATGTTGCAGTTCCTCGATCGTTCCCTAAGGATCTTCAATCATTTAATAGTAAGAAACATTATTAGCCACAGCCCGATCAAGCAGACATCTTAAATATTGGTAAGCCTCAATTGCTCGCTCTGAGGCATCTGGTCTAAGGATATTAACTATTTCTTCCTTAGTGAAGTCTGTATGACCATCCTTGAAGTAATAATTACATTTCTTCGTCAACTCTTTATCATTAGTTGACAAGAGTTCCATCCTAGCAACAAACTAGTAAGGAAAAATAAAAATGGATCAATAACAATACAGATCGATCAAGTAAAGGAGAAAACTCAAAATAAATAACAACGTCCATTTTATTGATCATAGTAGGAGAAAGTACAACCAAGGTTTCAATGAAAGAAAAATAAATAAAAAAACAATATAATTAAAGAGCCGAACAACTCTACACCTTCTCCTTATTTTCTATTATATTTTTAGTCGATTTGGATGAAGGAGTTGGTTGCTCGGAGGGTAGTTGAGGTTGCTTGGTAGAAGCTATTGCCTACTGAACTTTCTCGGAAGATTGAGGAAGGGTAGCAGCAGGTGTTTGTTCTACTATCGCCATAGAAGATTCATCATATGCAGCTTCATCTTCGTCTTCTTCTTCAATAGTAGGAGGAGGGCCATGAGTGTGTTTCTGAAACAGTTCAGAATCATCAAAGACGTTCAACTCTTTTAAATCTATAACCCATCCATCTCAGAAGTATTTTAAACTTTCATACTCTATTTGGGAAGAGACAACAACCAAAGCTCTATTCCATCCTTTATCCCAGCCAGAGCGAAAGGACTTCTTCACAACAATTTTCCTCTTCGCTCTTTACGATGAAGATTTTTCCCTAAGAAGCTCTTCAACAGACTTCACCTTCTCCTCAAGCTCTTTTTTACGCCATTCAGCCTCTTTAAGCTTGCCATCAACTTCTACTTGTCTGGAAAGTGCAACCTTCAATTTTTCCTCCAACGTTTTGGAGGCATTTACGACTTATTAACGAGCTGACTCAGCCGATCGTAGTTTATTCTCCCATATAGCTTTGTCCTCATCGTACTTCTATCGGGCCTCCCCCAAAGATTTTGATAACCTAGCTAGGGCTTCCTCTACTCCACTAGATGAGGTTGAATCTTTGATGGCTTTATCCTTCTCTACGATATTATCAAAGTACACCAAAAACTGCAAGAAGAAGAAATGCATGAATCAAAGTATGAACACGGTAATAAAGAATTAGAAAGATAAGTATAATGACCAATTACTGAGGCAAGGAGTTGGGCAGCCATATCGACAACCTTATCTCGAGGAGTCGAAGTTTCAGCAGCTCGGTAATTAGGGAGAGTCCCTGACTTGATCAATCTCTTGACCAAGCCAGGGGTAAGGACAACTATCCCTCAAAGAAGAAATCCCAACTTTAGTAAGTTGGGAAACAATATCCATAGATCTTTCAGCAAGACCCCTCCTCAACCTTCTCAAAGGATCACCTTCAATCATAGGTGCTGCCTCTTCTTCAATTAAAGGTGCTGCCTCTTTTAGGACAACAACTTCAATAAAAGGTGATTCCTCTTTAGGGGCAACAGGGGGCTTTTTGCTGAAATCTTTGGCAGAAGGAACAATATCTTTTTTCTTAGTCCCGTCAGCTGGAACATCGCCCTTACTCTTCTTCGCCCCTTCAGTACCAGGAGAAGGCTTGGAAAAGAACTCAGGTACCTTCCTCTTCTTCATCATCAGATCAGTAATAGAGGTACCCAGATCAGAAGAAGATTCTCCTACAGTTATTAGAGATGTCGGTACTTGGTCAAGATCAATTACCACAGGAGGAACGAGAGGTCGGGCAATAAAAGACGAGGTGGTGTTCTTATATCTCAACAAATAAGAAGTAGACCTCACGTGCTCCTCATTAATGGATTTATGCAAACCCCATATAAGTGTTAAGTTTTTTATATTTATGTCACCCTCTTTTGGAGGTTTCCTTTTTCTATCAACTGCAAAATAAAAACGTATATGTCAGTGACGCATTTTATCGAACAAAAGCAGAGCTAAATTAAAAAATTGAAAATAACCTATCCCATTGCCATAAAGTGGACATCTGGGACCTTAGTATACATCTTTTCCTTTTAACGGGGGGTGTTGCCAATTTTTCATCACAACCCCATGATGAAAATAGTCCCTATTAGCATGGGGAAGATTGACCACTAAACTCTATTTGAAAACCTAGTTTTTAAATAAAAAGTAGTGTCGCTGGTAACCCATTTATAACAATACATAATTTCAGGAATTCCTAAGCGAATTTCGTGTATTTGGTTGAACCTATGTACGCCATTAACTACCCTCCATGTATTTGGAGCTACTCTTGCAGGAATAATATCAAAATATTGGCACAACTCCAAACACAGGGGATTAGGCGGGAAAGAAAAACCGCATTCCGGTACAAAATGGAGGGAAACCAGTGTCCTTCAGCTAAAGAAAATAAATCAAAAGAGCAAGGAGGTTCCTCTAGAATAACCCAAGAGGGAATTGCAAAATCAACCCGGAACTTATCTAATGATTCGATAAGATATATCATGGTGACTAACGCAAAGAAAGAAGAAGGAAGAAGTTCTTATAGAAAACTGAGAAATCTGCTAAAGCGGGTGACAGAAAGAACGATCGTAAGAAAACAAAGTGAGAAGACAAAGAGTTTGGAAGTCTAAAAAGCGAAAGGTGGAAGATGATTTGATTCTATCTCTTTTAAATGCCCTTCTTCGGGAAGCGAGAAAAGAAATTATTACTAGAAAAGACGATTGCGTTTCCGACTGTTAAATGATGAAAAAGACGTAAATACCCAAGCGTCTGTCGAAAATTCAAAATATTTATGAGTTTGCCATTTCACGCTCAAAATCATTAAATGTTAAGTGTGGGAGATCTGTAATCTAACAAGACTGGGTAAATGTGCTCGAACAACTTCAGGACATAATGTTTCACATTCTCATATTCTACCTCAACTGTGAAACATTGGGGGCTTCTGTTGATACAAAATTAATCCATTAACGTGGACTAATTATATGAAGACACATGTCATCTTACGTGACAAAATATATTCACCAAACAACTCAACGTACCAAGCTACTCAGTGTACCGACCTACTTAACTTGATGAGCTACTCAACGTGCAGAGCATCTAGTCAAGAAGATCAAACGACAATTGCAGATTCAATGAACATCGAAATCAATGAGCATTCTTATTATGTACAAATGTATATGTCTATTAAACAACGACATATTGTCTATTCATATTGACAGCCCAAAGGGCTATAAATATATTGTAACCCCCTCCATAACGGGGCAATTGATCACTTGAGATCATAATTGAGATCAAGGCAAAACACCCAGCAATACAAAACAGTGGACGTAGGCCATTTTCATTAAGTCTGAACCACTTTAAAATCCTTTGTCTTATTTCATTATTCGTATTTATCTGTGATTAATTAATTAGATCAAGTCTAGTTTTTTACATCAACAGTCGATATCTTCTTAAGGGGATTTATGTCAGACTAAGATGTGTAGAACCTATCTCCATGATTGTCTTTATTTTCGTTGGGGTCGGGTTAGATACATTGGTCAGACTTTGGTTTTGATCCCAGAGATGATGAATAACTGGAGACCAAGTGCTCCTATTACCCACTCTCACTTTATCGTGGTTAGTCTTCTTGTGATTGATATCTCCCCTGTGCATTTCATGTTAGGTCAAAGGTTGGTTTTCTTAGATATATGGTTGAAATGGTCGACAGAGTTTCTGGTGAGGGATTGGACATTTGGGACTTGGCTTGGATGACGGTTGTACCTTTTCTCTTTTGTATTTGGTTAGACTCCAGCATTTGACCGTATTTGGTGTTGGTTTGGTTCATAGGAATGTTGCGGGTTTTTGTGATGGTTTAGCATTGCTGAGTTACGAAATTTTGGTGTTGTGGCGTTTAACGATGTTGTTTTGTTAATTTAGTGTTATATCTCATATGACGAGTGTTGCGATACTGCATTTTTTTTATAAGAGATTCTATTTGCAGTGGTGATTGGTGGTTGTTTGTGGCCTGTGTGCCCTGTTTGGATGTAGATTGGGTATTTTGTCCGGTTTATTTTGGACATGTGTTGTTCGAGCCGTTGTGCTCTTTGTTTTTGTTTGTGTGTCTTGTAATTATTATATATCTTTGGCTGTTTGCCTTTTGGTTTAATATAATTACATTTTACAAAAAAAGGTACCAAAATTCAGACCCACATGCATTGTGAAATAAGTAAGTTCTTTAAATATTTATTAAACATTTTTTATGTCTAAAATTATTTTTCGGATGAAAATTAATTTCCAAAATTAAATGAATTAATTTTCTTTGATAATTTTTGTAGACCAATCAGGTTTAAGTGTGTTAGACTTGAGAGAGGAATACGCGCATTGATATTATTACGTGGTTGCGATTGTATAAGTGATATGTACCAATCATATGTATTTTAATATCAAAATTTAAATCGAACCATGTGAAAATATTGTAAGAAGTAAGAGCATGGAAACCAATCAACCCATGCTAAACTATTTTATCTACCAACAATCGTTTGTTTTGTTATCATTGGATCCGAGTCGATAATTAAGACTCAATTGTATTCTTTAATTAAGATCCGATGTAATCAAACTCTAGTGCTCTCTTATCTAATCTATAAATACCTAACATTCATGTAATTTTTGACATTCATTCCCAACTTAGATTGATATATATGCATAAAGATAGATGTGAGTGCGTTGATATATATGGAGTGGTCTAAACAAAAGACCAATTTTCATTTTTTTTCAAATAAATTTAAACAATTTAATAAAACCCTAACACTAAAATTTAAACTTTCCAATAATCAAAATATTTACGCATTCATACGTGAGAGATTCTCGGAACGTGAAGACAAAATGCGGCACTAAACACGACACGATGATTAAGATCTTCTAACTTGGTCGCTACGCCTTCAGAAAATCACTTCATTGTAATACCCCGTATTTTCATGATATTTATTTATGGGATTAATTGAATTAAATGTGTATTAATTGGGAATTAATCCGGATAAAAAATACTAGCGAGATGCGAGTTGGTATTTGATTTTAATGAGTATATATGGCTATATATGAATATGGAAATTATGAAATTTGTCGTGAGATTGAAATACGGAGATTTGGAATTTTGTTGAGACGCGTGTGACAATCGCGTTAGGAATATTATTGTTTAATTAAAAAAGTGAATTTTAATTCTATTAACCGTATGGTCGTTTTGAGTGCGCCAACGCGTCCGGAAGGGTCGAAATAGTCAGAAAACGCTAGCCGGGGGTTTAGTTTGGGTCCCGGCGCATTTTAAAGCCATACCGGCAACGTAAAAGGGTAGTTTGGTAATTTTAGATTTTTGGGAATTAAAACCAACGAAAATTAGGAAATAAAAATCTGATTTGGTAATTACCCACTAAACCCACTAACTAAACCTTATGACCTAATGGGCTACGGGGTTTTTAGAATTAGTTCCAAGAGGTTCCTAAGGCAAACCCTAGCCACCATTGTCACTTTGGAGAAGAAAAGCTTGGAGAGAGAGAGAGAGAGAGAGAGAGAGAGAGAGAGAGGAGAAATTCTGTAAAGAAGGAGAGAACGATTCAATCTTCAACATCAAATTCAGAGATATATCAGAGGCAAGTGGTTTAATTTCGTTAATAGCATTGAATGTTTTCTCCATCCTTAGACATTTCTGAAATTTCATTGTTGTTGGGAGATTGATAAAAACCCATTTAAATTGGAATTAGAACATACTTTTTGATGAGGAATTGCATGTAGAATTTTATTTAGGTAATTATTCTGATGATAATATACCTGGTATAAAACAAAAACGGATTTAATTATACCCATTGGTGACTTTAAAATCTTAGGGTTCATGTTCAAGGGATTTGGGGATAAATGAAGGGAAATAATGATTTGATGATGTTCAGGAAGATTTGGCCCTATATAATTGTTTAATTATGACCTACGATTGTTTGGTATGGATTAGAAACCTTAAAATAATGTTGGGAAGATTTTTATGTGGGATTAGATGTGAAGAAAAGATGGAAAAATGAAAAAGAGAAAATCTGGGCTCGAAACTGGTCTCTCGTTAGAAGACCTACCCAGGTCGTTCGAACGAGCTCGTTCAAACGAGCTTCTAACGAGTTGACAGTTTGCCTTCTAACGAGAGGGATGTTCGTTCGATGACTTTCGTTCGAACGAGATCTCGTTAGATGTCCAGTTCGTTCGAACGAGCTCTCGTTCGAACAGCCTCGTTCGAACGAGACTTCTAACGAGTTGACAGTTTAGGCTTTTTGGCCTGTTTTGATTTCGCATGTCCCGTAACCTTGTTTAATTGTAGAGATAACATTCCCTCGATGATAGATTGATATAGTTGGGACATTTGGGATATATTGAGGAGTAAAACATAGAAGTGTGACTCGAATTGAATGGAAATTGAGGAATAGAACGTGAGTGACTATTACGATGCGAGAATTATTGACGGCTTAAATAATTATATTAACCGGGAATATGTAATTATGTAACATTATACGTCGGTACGAGAATGAGAAGTGTACCAAAAATAAATTACGGTGATTACTAAGGTGTGTGTATACTTAGTATATGTATATGATTTTATGTGTATGACATACCTACCATACTTGCTATCACGGGAGGTTTACGTTCGCTTAGGGCCCTCTAATCCTTGTGTTGCACGAATTTAGATTGGTACCTCGAGAACATAGGTCAGAGAAGGACTTATTGGGATGTTAATAAGTCTGCTGATCGTGGGAGCGTAGGTATGTGCGTGACCCATGGGATGTGACTGTGTTCACCTCCATTGTTTGTGATTTTTGTTATCTGAGAACGATTCCTGAGAGATTCAGAATGCGTGATCCTTATATACGTGATGTACCGGGATGGATAACAGAGTATGTGTGCACCGCAGCTTAGTCTCGGGGTGCTTGTATTGTATATTTATGACGTGAATAATATACACTTAAATAATGGGAACTTTCATGTTGGTATTGTGTATATAATTATGGTAATGTTTTGAGAAATCATAACGGGTTAACCGATAGTGAATTGTATTGCTAATAATTGAGAACCTGAGTTCAGTAAGCCCCCTATTTATTCGATAACGCTAGAACGTATAATGGGAATTGAGTAGTAAGGGGTAGAACTTATTACGGTTTGGTTAGATATGTATGTCACTTAGATGGGTACTGTACGTTAGGAGTGCACAAATTAGTCGAGAGGTGAGTACTTCATGTGAGTGTACGTCCTAACATGTATTTTGCATTTATTGTTTTAATGTTATTAAAACACTTGATGTTTTTAAAATAATCCCCACTTTCGGGCTCTGACCCATTTGCTTTCAAATCTATTTTTTTTGTAAAAACCATTTTAGGTGCCCAGCCACAAGGACACCATGCATAGGATTTTCATTCAGGTGACGAGCTGTAGCTGTTTGTGGAAGTTACAGGACTTTGCTAGTAGACGCTTCATCTATCTTGACTCTATATTCAGCTTTCATCAGTTGGAGGGCATGTCGCCCATTTCTATTAGAAGCTTTTCCCATTTCAGATTTTTAGAGTATTTGGCATGTAATTAATTCAGGATACTTTGTTTTATTTAGTTCAGTTGTGGGATTGTGGTGAGGAGTTTTTCCTCCGGACTTATTATTATGTTATTGGTTGTTCTATTGTTTCGTTATGGTGAATGTTGTTATTCTATCATTATCCTTTTATTTGCATGTTAATCAGAGTTAACTTAAAATTTGGCAACTCACTTTTTAAATACTAGGTGGTTAGTAATCATTAAAATGTTTTCGACAGTGATGCTATTAACTGGACCAACTTGGCATTTTGTATTAGTTTAATAAAGGAGTAGCTACCCGGTATTTAATTAGTCGAGGTGTCACAGGTGGTATCAGAGCATCAGGTTCTAGTGTCCTTTAGGATCTGTACGACTTATTGTGTTTTCGCTGAGCTTTCTTTGATGTAGAGCCCTATATTTTAGGACTGTTGCATTCTTTTGTTTATGCTTCGTTCTTCAGCTATTTTAAGTTTATAACTGCAAACTTATAAACTTTATTCTTATTTTAGATGCCTCCACGACGTGCACAACGGGTTCCCAGGGATGCAACGCCAGAACCACAGCCCGTACCAGTTCAGGGCACGATGAATGCCGCCGAGGTTGCAGCCATTGTGGCCCAGGCGGTAAATGCCGCACTAGCCGTAGTTCAGCAGGCACCAACTCAAGCGCCAGTAGCCGCGCCAATTCAGGCATATGCATCCCCATCTGCTTGGGAACATGTACGTGATGCTTTTCAGAAAGCACACCCACCGGAGTTCGCAGGTAGCTCCGATGTAGTGGTTTCGAGTCAGTGGAGGAAGGACATTCAGCGGCACCTGAGGATGTATGAGTGCACCGATGTCCAGAAGTAGATACTAGCTACCTTTAAGCTAGTGGGGTCTGCACTGCAGTGGTGGGAGTCCATTACCACCGTGGAGGAGAGAGATACTCTCACGATTTAGGAGTTTTGGGTGCAGTTTGATCGCAAGTATTTTCCGTCAGCTGTTCACACGGAAATGAGGAGAAAGTTGATGAATCTCAGACAGGAAGGTAAGACTGTGGCCGAGTATGAGGCCGAATTCACAAATCTGTTGAATATTGTTCAGGACGAGATACCGACAGAAGAGAAGAAGATACAAAAATTTACAGACGGGTTGACTTGGAGGATCCGTCAGCATTTGTTGGGGAACCTATCGTTGGCCACTTACTCTGATGTTGTTAACGCTGCACTGTTACACTATCAGGATCATCGCTTTCACATGACTGAGGGCAAGAGATCGGGAGAGTCTAGCCATCAGGGCAGGACTAGAGGACATGGTTCTAGTGGGGCACAATCTGTTCAGGGGCAGAGACAGGGTGACCAGGGTTCCCAGCAGGGGGATCACAAGAGATTCAGATCGGGAAATTTCAAGCACGGACAGGGAGGTTTTCGGCAGGGCCATCAGGGTCCGAATGGCCATCAGAACCAGCAGGGTCAAAATGGTCAACAACAGTTTCAGCAAGGCCAGCAGGGCCAGGGGAGGAACGGTAACGGCCACCAGGGCCGGGGGCAGTAGGGACAGAGAGGGGGAAACTTCTCGGGGAAGTGTTACGTTTGTGGCAAGACTGGCCATAAACGCCAGGACTGTCCTGATAGGGGTAGGGCCCCGCAGCAGCAGCAGGGTGCTCGACACGAGCCGCAGAGACCCGTATTTCCCGCCGGCCTCCCGGCGCCACCACAGATGGCAGCATTACCACCCATTCCAGTGGTCCCAGTTCAACAGGGATAGCTGCAGTATGGGAGAGTATACCAGCTTCAGCAGGCATCAGCTCCACAGGCCCCACCCGCAATTGAGGGTATGTTTCCTATCCATGGCACTATGGGTCAGTTTTTGTTTGATACGGGGGCAACGCATTATTTTATAGCTACACATTTTGCAAAAGCCTTAGGGTTATTAGCTACAGCAGAGAGCACAGTGACGTGTGTAGACTCACCATTGGGGAGTGGGTCACTTATTTTCTTTATATGCCGGGGAGTGGGGGTAGAGATTGGTAGTCTGGTATTACCTGCAGACATGTTGGTATTAGATATGCATGAGCACGATGTGATTATCGGTATAGATTGGCTCGCAGCTTATAGAGCCATGATTGATTACTTCGGTGGGAGCATTGTTTTTGCCATTCCGGGGCAAGAGATGTTTGTAGTGGCGATGCCTCGCCCAGAGGGAGGCTCGACCGCTCATTTGTATTACATAGAGGAGGATACCTCCAAGGAGGTTGTGATCCCTTAGATTCGATCCCAGTTGTGAGGGAGTATTCAGATGTGTTTCAGGAGATACCAGGCCCACCCCCCAGTCGAGAGATAGACTTTGTCATAGACTTATTACCATATGCGAGACCTATAGCACGTGCACCGTACCGTATGTCTCCGGCAGAGATGCGAGAGCTACGGGATCAGATTGAGCAGTTATTGGGTCAGGGGTTTATACGGAGGAGTACTTCACCGTGGGGTGCCCCTGTGTTGTTCGTAAAGAAGAGGGATGGATCATTGAGGTTATGTGTGGATTACCGAGAGTTGAATAAGGTCACGATACGGAATAAATATCCGTTACCCCGAATCGATGACTTATTCGACCAGTTGAGAGGAGCTTCCTTCTTCTCGAAGATTGATTTGCGATCGGGATACCATCAGTTGCGTATCAGGGAAGAGGATGTCTAGAAGACTGCGTTCTTAACGAGATATGGTTCTTACGAGTTTCGGGTTATGCCTTTTGGCTTGACCAATGCTCTAGCCGTGTTTATGGACTTGATGAATAGGGTGTTCAGAGAGTTCCTTGATCAGTTTGTCATTGTCTTCATTGATGATATTCTGGTTTACTCTCAGACAGAGGAGGAGCACGCAGAGCATTTGAGGCAGGTTTTGCAGACGCTACGTCAGAACGAGATGTATGCAAAATATGAGAAGTGCGGGTTTTGGCTGAAAGAGGTTCAGTTTTTGGGGCACATTATTTCCGACCAGGGGATATCTGTTGACCCGGGGAAGGTATTCTCGGTGAGGGAGTGGGGACAACCCACGACACCGACTGAGATCCGTAGTTTCTTGGGCCTAGCAGGATACTACAGGAGGTTCATTCGGGGATTTTCGAAGATAGCGAGCCCTTTGACACATCTGGCTCGTAAGGGTGTGCCATTCATCTGGAGTGATGCCTGTCAGTTGGCATTTGATGAGTTGAAGGATAAGTTGACCTCATCACCTGTGTTAGCATTGTCGAGACCGGGAGTTGAGTATCTAGTCTACACCGATGCGTCCTTGCAAGGACTTGGAGGTGTATTGCAGCAGGAGAGTCAGGCCATAGCTTATGCTTCCCGTAAGCTAAAGCCTCATGAGAAGAATTACCCCACTCATGACTTGGAGTTAGCGGCAGTGGTATTTGCCCTTCGGATTTGGAGACATTACCTTTTGGGGGAGAAGTTTCGATTGTTCACAGACCACAAGTCCCTACAGTACCTATTCACGCAGAAGGAGTTGAATATGCGGCAGCGAAGGTGGCTTGAGTTTGTGAAGGACTATCAGTTTGATATTGAATATCACCCGAGGAAGGCTAACGTGGTAGCAGACGCGTTGAGCCGTAGGCCAGTAGATGAAGTGGCAGGGGTGTGGAAGGCCAAGTGGAAGGAGTTGGGAAACCAGGATGCAGTGGCCCGATCATTCATGTCGGTGATGACTGTTACACCACAGATTATCACGAGAGTGGTAAAGGCACAAGCAGATGACTCGTTCTGTCAGGAGCAGATAGTTCGATTATTAGCAGAGGGAGCCGAGTCCTATACCGTTAGCTCAGACGGGGGATTACGCTTTAATGGGAGATTGGTAGTTCCGGAAGGGGAGGAATTGCGGCACGAGGTGATGGCAGAGTCGCACGGCTCACGGTTCGTGGTACATCCCGGTGGGGACAAAATGTACCAAGACATGAGATGACAATATTGGTGGAGCGGGATGAAGAGAGATATTACCGTGTTTGTTTCTAAATGCGCCACTTGTCAGCTAGTAAAAGTGGATCATCAGAGACCGGCAGGACTTCTACAGCCATTGGAGGTCCCATGTGGATGTGGGAGAGCATATCCATGGATTTTATCACGGGGTTGCCTACGTCACAGAGAGGTCACGACTCTATTTGGGTAATTATGGACTGGTTGACTAAAGCCTCTCATTTTCTACCCGTAAGGACAGACTACACTACGGGACAGTATGCCCAGCTCTTTATTTCAGAGATAGTGAGACTTCATGGTGTGCCCCTAAATATCGTGTCTGACAGAGATAACATATTTGTTTCACGGTTTTGGGAGAGTTTTCAAGAGGCCATGGGCACAGAATTGTGGTTGAGTACGGCTTATCATCCGCAGACCGATGGGCAAACCGAGCGTACAAACCAGATGTTGGAGGACATGCTACGTATGCGCATCATTGATTTTGGGGGTGGATGGGAGCAGTATCTTCCACTGGTGGAGTTTGCTTACAACAAATCCTACCAGTTCACCATTGGCATGGCTCCATTTGAGGCGCTGTACGGTAGACGTTATCGTTCCCCAGTATGTTGGTTGGAGGTGGGGGACAACAAACTACTTGGGCCGAAAGTAATTCAGGATACTTCGGCAAGGATAGAGCTGATACAGAGTCGCATACGGGTAGCTCAAGACAGGCAGAAGAGCTATGCTGATGCGAAGAGGTCCTTCAGGGAATTTGAAGTGGGGGACCAGATTTTGCTCAGAGTATCTCCTATGAAGGGAATTATGCGTTTCGGGAAGAAAGGGAATTTGGCACCGAGATATGTGGGACCGTTTCCTATTATTGAACGGATTGGACCGGTTGCGTATATACTTGGGTTACCGGAGCATTTGCATCGGATTCACGATGTGTTTCATAATTCCTCGCTAAGGAAATATCCTAGAGACGATTTGGCTCATTCTCACATTGCTTTGGAGGACATAGATCTCCGGCCCAATAGCTCCTATGAGGAGGGGCCGATTGCTATTTTGGACCGAAGTGAGCGGAAACTGCGGTCAAAGATAGTTCCGTTAGTGCGTGTTCAGTGGAGACATCATAATGTCGAGGAGTCCACATGGGAGCGCGAGGATGATATGCGCGAACGTTATCCAGAGTTATTTTTACCAGGTACTTTCTAGTTCCGAATTTCGGGATGAAATTCTGTTATTAGGGGGGGAGTATGTAATACCCCGTATTTTCATGATATTTATTTATGGGATTAATTGAATTAAATGTGTATTAATTGGGAATTAATCCGGATAAAAAAATACTAGCGAGATGCGAGTTGGTATTTGATTTTAATGAGTATATATGGCTATATATGAATATGGAAATTATGAAATTTGTCGTGAGATTGAAATACGGTGATTTGGAATTTTGTTGAGACGCGTGTGACAGTCGCGTCAGGAATATTATTATTTAATTAAAAAAGTGAATTTTAATTCTATTAACCGTATGGTCGTTTTGAGTGCGCCAACGCGTCCGAAAGGATTGAAATAGTCATGAAACACTACCCGAGGGTTTAGTTTGGGTCCCGGGGCATTTTTAAGCCATACCGGCAACGTAAAAGGGTAGTTTGGTAATTTTAGATTTTTGGGAATTAAAACCAACGAAAATTAGGAAATAAAAATTTGATTTGGTAATTACCCACTAAACACACTAACTACACCTTATGACCTAATGGGCTACGGGGGTTTTTAGAATTAGTTCCAAGAGGTTCCTAAGGCAAACCCTAGCCACCATTGTCACTTTGGAGAAGAAAAGCTTGGAGAGAGAGAGAGAGAGAGAGAGGAGAAATTCTGCAGAGAAGGAGAGAACGATTCAATCTTCAAAATCAAATTCAGAGATATATCAGAGGCAAGTGGTTTGATTTCGTTAATAGTATTGAATGTTTTCTCCATGCTTAGACATTTCTGAAATTTCATTGTTGTTGGGAGATTGATAAAAACCCATTTAAATTGGAATTAGAACATACTTTTTGATGAGGAATTGCATGTAGAATTTTATTTAGGTAATTATTCTGATGATAATATACCTGGTATAAAATAAAAACGGATTTAATTATACCCATTGGTGACATTAAAATCTTAGGGTCCATGTTCAAGGGATTTGGGGATAAATGAAGGGAAATAATGATTTGATGATGTTCAGGAAGATTTGGCCCTATATAATTGTTTAATTATGACCTACGATTGTTTGGTATGGATTAGAAACCTTAAAATAATGTTGGGACGATTTTTATGTGGGATTAGATGTGAAGAAAGGATTGAAAAATGAAAAAGGGAAAAGCTGGGCTCGAAACTGGTCTCTCGTTAGAAGACCTACCCAGGTCGTTCGAACGAGCTCGTTCGAACGAGCTTCTAACGAGTTGACAGTTTGCCTTCTAACGAGAGGGATATTCGTTCGATGACTTTCGTTCGAACGAGATCTCGTTAGATGTCCAGTTCGTTCGAACGAACTCTCGTTCGAACAGCCTCGTTCGAACGAGACTTCTAACGAGCTGACAGTTTAGGCTTTTTGGCCTATTTTGATTTCGCATGTCCCGTAACCTTGTTTAATTGTAGAGATAACATTCCCTCGATGATAGATTGATATAGTTGGGTTATTTGGGATATATTGAGGAGTAAAACATAGAAGTGTGACTCGAATTGAATGGAAATTGAGGAATAGAACGTGAGTGACTATTACGATGCGAGAATTATTGACAGCTTAAATAATTATATTAACCGGGAATATGTAATTGTGTAACATTATACGTCGGTACGAGAATGAGAAGTGTACCACAAATAAATTACGGTGATTACTAAGGTGTGTGTATACTTAGTATATGTATATGATTTTATGTGTATGACATACCTACCATACTTGCTATCACGGGAGGTTTACGTTCGCTTAGGGCCCTCTAATCCTTGTGTTGCCCGAATTTAGATTGGTACCTCGAGAACATAGGTCAGAGAAGGACTTATTGGGATGTTAATAAGTCTGCTGATCGTGGGAGCGTAGGTATGTGCGTGACCCATGTGATGTGACTGTGTTCACCTCCATTGTTTCTGATTTTTGTTATCTGAGAACGATTCCTGAGAGATTCGGAATGCGTGATCCTTATATACGTGATGTACCGGGATGGATAGCAGAGTATGTGTGCACCGCAGCTTAGTCTAGGGGTGCTTGTATTGTATATTTATGACGTGAATAATATACACTTAAATAATGGGAACTTTCATGTTGGTATTGTGAATATAATTATGGTAATGTTTTGAGAAATCATAACGGGTTAACCGATAGTGAATTGTATTGCTAATAATTGAGAACCTGAGTTCAGTAAGCCCCCTATTTATTCGATAACGCTAGAACGTATAATGGGAATTGAGTAGTAAGGGGTAGAACTTATTACGGTTTGGTTAGATATGTATGTCACTTAGATGGGTACTGTACGTTAGGAGTGCACAAATTAGTCGAGAGGTGAGTACTTCATGTGAGTGTACGTCCTAACATGTATTTTGCATTTATTGTTTTAATGTTATTAAAACACTTGCTATTTTTAAAATAATCCCCACTTTCGGGCTCTGACCCGTTTGCTTTCAAATCTATTTTTTTTGTAAAAACCATTTTAGGTGCCCAGCCACAAGGACACCATGCATAGGATTTTCATTCAGGTGACGAGCTGTAGCTGTTTGTGGAAGTTACAGGACTTTGCTAGTAGACGCTTCATCTATCTTGACTCTATATTCAGCTTTCATCAGTTGGAGGGCATGTCGCCCATTTCTATTAGAAGCTTTTCCTATTTCAGATTTTTAGACTATTTGGCATGTAATTAATTCAGGATACTTTGTTTTATTTTGTGGTGAGGAGTTTTTCCTTCGGACTTATTATTATGTTGTTGGTTATTCTATTGTTTCGTTATGGTGAATGTTGTTATTCTATCATTATCCTTTTATTTCCATGTTAATCAGAGTTAACTTAAAATTTGGCAACTCACTTTTTAAATACTAGGTGGTTAGTAATCATTAAAATGTTTTCGACAGTGATGCTATTAACTGGACCAACTTGGCATTTTATATTAATTTAATAAAGGAGTAGCTACCTGGTATTTAATTAGTCGGGGTGTCACATTCATAGGCTTGAAAGGTCAACACACTCAACTCCTAATCTATGATTGACATAGTTTTGTCCAAACACAGAATAAGCCAACACATACAAATTGATTCTATTCGAAGATTTGTCCTTACCATAGATAAATAGATAGGTATAAAGTTAGGATCTTCAACATGACTCATTAACTATACCTAAAGAACATACCAATATATAAAAAACTACAAAATTGAATTATTTTAACCAAACTTGGTATAGATAATCTACATAGTATGAACATTATTTAAAAAAAATCAAAAAATTAAGCCCGGAAGTGCGTGAAATGAACTGAGGTGTATATATGAATTTCCGATTGTTAAAACGTTTGATCATTATCTAATCCACTTCCTCGTGGATTTTTTTCTCATTTTTTTTAAATGATCTCCTCACTTGGAGATCATATATATCAAGTTTGTTAAAAAAAATCGATTTTTCAGTATTTTTTAAAAATAGTTTTTTTTGTTTTAGTGCTATTTTCAAACATTTGTTAGGCTTCCATATCATGTATTTTTAAATTGTTGTAAGTCCCATAGCTATCAAAAACCATTCATAACTGCTCTGTAACCACCCCTCTTCAATTTCACAGAGAATGACACATGTCCACTAGTTGTTATAATAGGACCAATAACTAAAAAAATAAAAAAATATGGGAGTGGACACAAATAGATCTTAAAAAATGGAACTAAATACTTGAGATCCCTTTTAAAAATTAACATGTTTCATGAGGAGCATTAGAAAAACGTCACACACACACACACACACACACACACACACACACACACATACACACACATATATATATATATATATATATATACCGTCAGGGTCTCCAACATACCTCATTAAACATGCCTATTTTTTTAAAATAGTAGAAAAAAATTGAGTTGATATTTTTATATGGGTTCGTGATATTTCAATGTGCACCTGTAAAAATATTCAACACAAAATAATATGTTTCATTATTTTTAAAAAAATAGGTAAAAAAACTGACAGTTTTAAAGGGTGAAAATTGTTAATTTTTTGACATATTTTTTAAAAATAGTAAAAACCATTATTTTCAATTATTTTTTTATAGAGACACATTGAAATATCACGAACTCATATAAAAAAATATCATCTCAAAATTATTATTTTTATTATTTTAAAAAATAGGTATGTTCATAGGTATGTTGGAGAGCCTGACTGTGTGTATATATATATATATATATAGATAGAGAGAGAGAGAGAGAGAGAGAGAGAGAGAGAGAGAGAGAGAGAGAGAGAGAGAGAGAGAGAGAAATCATGGGACTGAGAAAGTTTTTCATCTTATTTAAACACATTGTTTGAATCTTTATCAGTATTCTCATCTCGATGGCCAAGAAGACCATTTATCATAATATTTAATGAAATATGTAAATAATTTATTTGTCTTGCTTTTGATCTCCTTAACCGAAAAATCTTTTAAAAAGTAAAGATTTGATATTTTCTTTCCTGAATAAATTTTTGGTTTTCAAAGATAGTTATTTTTGGTTTTCAAAGACAAAGTTGTATATAGTCCAATTTTAACTAAATCTTAAAGCTATTTCTTATACTCGTTGAGACCTAGTCCCTCTTAAACTTAAATTGTTAAGAAAAACAACATACTTATAATATATTTATGGTTTTGGTAACTGAATGACAGTTGTTCTCGTGTTAATCTTAAACTATTGTCACAAGAATAAAGTCTCTCAAAATCTTATTTTATATAAACTTAATCATAAAATCAAAAGGAATAAAATAATTATTTTGAAACTTATTTTTTAGTGTGTAAACTAGATCTAGATACACAATATAAGTTAGGTATAATTTATGTAAAAAAATATATTTGCATGCACAACATTTTTATTTACTAATTATTTCCACTGATACTTTGGTATATTGGGAGGTGGGTAAGAACTTTGGATCTACAGTTGAAAACAAAAAGTTTATTTGAATTAGGCATGGGGATTAAATCATCGAATAATAGTGAGATAAAAGGAATTTTAGATATTTTGATTATCTACTTTTTACTCGATTACTTGATAGAAAGACCTTTTCTGTGTCGTTGTTGTTAAGCCTATCGAATAAAAAATCCTTCAATTACCTACAAAAATATAACAAAAACTGGCATAGAGGTAATAAGGGTATCAATCCAACCTAATAGACTAAAATACAAGAAAAGAGATGTAATCCACTTTTTTTTAGCTATTTTGATTTTTTGGTTTTCTATTTTTTAAATATTTTTTATATTAAAATAATTTTCAAGGGTGAATAAGACTAAGTAACTAAATGAACAAACTATGAACTAAATTCAATACTAAAATAAAAGATAAAGTGAGGTGAATAAATGTGAGAACAATAAAAGAATGGGACTACACCATATATTCTAGTTATTATAATTAATTAATTCACTCATTTGAAATCTCCCAAGTTAGTATTAAAACTACAAGTTAGCTCTCGTCAAAAATGTAATTTTAACACTACCATTTTAGAAAATTAAATTCAAGCCCCCACAACTCTTAGAAAGTAGATTTACACTCCTTTAAATAAATCATGCACTAGGATCGATTCACCAAAATTTGTGTAAATCATAGCAAATAAAATTAGAAGTTGAAATTCAAGGAATAATACCACACTTGAGAAATCCCTATCTCTAGTTCGATTCTAAAATGGGTATTACATCTCGAATTTTTAATTTCTCTCGAAAATCATTTACCCTCTCTCAAGGCATAAATTGAAAAGCGAATGATCAAAATTAACATTCAAAGGGATATCACAAATAATTAAACTAATTAACTACAACAACATTAAGTAAAAGTTTATCCCACCCCTTGCAAGGATTTTTTAGCCTAACATGATACGAAATATAATAAATAAATAAACAAAGATATTAAAATATAAGAGTAGAGAAGAGAATAATCAATCCAAATCTCATTAAATGGAATTGAACTCCAATTTTTGAATGAAAAGCATACAACTCTCAAATTGATTAATCAATAAAAATATAAATGAAAATCTCACACTTAAATTGAATCTCATTAATATTTATTTCTCTCAAATTAAATCTAAAAAAAATAAAATAAAATAAAATAAAATAAAATAAAATAAAATAAAATAAAATAAAATAAAATAAAATAAAATAGCTGCCTAACACTACAATTTATTTCTAACCCTAGAATGTTTCTCTACTTTCTTCTCTAGAACCGACATTACATTTTCCAAATGGGCCTTGGGTCTTCTTTTTATATGGCACATGGAGCTAAGGGGTAATATGGGAATGAAAAGATTTTATGGGTTAAAATAGGTATTTGGTGTAATAAGAGTGAGGGTAAATAAGGGAGTGAATAGTGTGCATGTGGGAAGCGGAGGTGTGAAGGGAAATTTAGGTAATAGATATAAGTCAAATAACACTCATGTGTTATTTTATTTTTATTTTTGGGTTTTATTTTGGTTTGGCAGGTGGATAAGGTCGTGGGTTAAAAGCTTGGGTGTTGAGGTATGGGATCGGGTCTGCGATGACGCTTGGCATGGGTTTAAACTGCGGGTTAATGGGTAGATCCGAGTCTGGGTTTCGAAGATGGGCAGGTGGCTTAATGTGGTTGGGTTTGGAATGAGGTTGACAAGTATGGAATTCGGATTTGAAGATGGGTTGATTTTTGGCCAGTGGAGTAGGTCAGGTATAGGGTTCGGGTTGTGGGTTTCGGGTAAAGATTTATGGTGCTGGCCACCGGAGATGGACTGTTCGGGTGGCCAGAGGTCGGGGTCTGGGCAGGGGTCAAAACGGGTCTGCCCAGGTTCTTGGGTATGGTGGTGTTTGGGTAAACCGAGTAATGGCAGCAGGTTTAGCTGGTTGAATGAAGTGGGATCCGAGTTTAGAATGCTGACGGGTTTTGATGGGGGCAGTTAGGTATGTTTTTAGGTCCGGGTCTGATCTTGGTTCTCAGGAGGGTTTTATGGGTTAATCGGAGTTTGTGGTGGAGTTTTAATGGAGGTGTAAGGTTTGTTAATGGAGAGAGATAGAATAGGATGGTGGAGGATGGTAAATAGTTAAGGGATTTGATTGGGCGAGGTAGGCTATATAGGTTAAAGTGTGTGCGTTTAGTTAGTGACTAAAAATATTAAATGAAAAATAAAATTATTTACGATATAATAACAAAACAAAAACTTAATAAAACTAAAAAGATAAAATCTATCAAAATTAAAAATTAAAATCCCAACCTGTTTATAATAGACTCAAAATAAAATAAAATAAAAATAAAAATATACCAAAAGTAAAAACTAAAAATCAAATAAACTCACATCAATTATATTTACATCAAAATATAAAAATAGCCGACGCACAATACGAATTCTAATATATACAACTATACGCCTAAATAAATCATAAAATTATACATGACTCAAAATAAAATAAATAATAAATCCTAAAAATTATAAATGAGTCAAATAAAAATCTAAAAATGTGCAAACTAAACGCACACGAGGCACGGGACAATATTAGGAAGGCCTAGGCTTAGTTGGGTAACATGGTAATAGATACTTGGATTGAGTTTTAACTCTTGTAATTGCATTTGTGCCGCAATTTGCCTTGATTTAATGCTTTTGAAACCGCAAACGACATTAGACCTACAAGATAGACATGAAAGCGCATAATACCATTTTTTACCGATGATTAGCAATTAAAAACTGTCTATTTGGGGATTTATTTTAACACTTTTGAGTGCTTATCACACCACCCTCAAATATACGATTTTTAAATAAAATCCCAAATAGACGATTTTTAATTGCTAATTCTCGACTTGATGGGTCTTATACGCATTCATGTTTATGTTGTTGGTTAAATACATGTTGCGAATTTTAAAGAATCAAATTAAGGCAAAATGGAGTTAAAAGAGGGCAAACCTAATCTCCGTACCTATTACCCCAAGTCCCGTAGCCTACACCGCACCCAGACTATCCGTATTCCGTCCCAAGCCTCGTCTATGTTTAGTTTGTACATTTTAGAATTTTTGTAGGCTTTTGTTTGTGTCATTTTTAATTTTTTAGAATTATATTTTATATTTTGTTTTGAGTCTTGTAAAGTTTTAGGATTTATTTGTTCATCGGCTGTTTTTATATATATATATATTTTTTATCTAGGTGTGAGTCTTATTTTTATTTGATTTTTTTTTATTTTAGTGTTATTAATTTACTTTTATTTTTAGATTAGGAATTTAAATTTCTATGTATTATTGATTTATATTTTAGTAGATTAGTAAATATTTAGTTTTTATTAGATTAGGATTTAGTTTTTTTAGTAGATTTTATTTTAATTAGTGTTAGGTAGTTTTATTTTTAGTTGCAAACTAAACATACACAGTCTCTCCCCCCCCCCCCCCCCCCCCCCCACACACACACACACCTACCACATACACCTCTCCACACCAACACCCACCCTTCACCATCTTCCACTATCTCACTCTCTCTTTCTCTCCTAATCCCCCATAACCAAAACCCCTCGCTACCATACCCATACAACCCGACCTCCCAAACCCGATACCCTCAACCCACTTCCCAAAGCAATCCATCTTATTGCCGAACTCACGTGTTCCTCCCGTCACACTTATCCTCACACCCATTACACTTTGTGTTTTTCTTAAAATACCCATTTAACCCCAACAAAAACTCGAGGACCCATTTCCTTTCTTCTTACCCAATTCTGTCCCAAACCAAAATAAAAGAACCACATGTTTTAAATCTCTTATCCCCTTTTCGAAATATGTCCCTCACCACCTCTCCCACATGCACATGTGTGCATTACCCACCTTATCCTCATTCACAATCACCACACCTCATACACATTAATTCTTCCAACTTTGCCACTTGCATCTCCTATAAGATCAAGAGAAGACCTATTTGATAAAGTTATAGTTAGAATATTATAGAGAATTAGTTCTAGAGGGAAAAAAAAGAGAAACACCTTTGTAAATAATTTTATTTTTATTTATTTTATTTTATTTAGAGATTTTGTGAGAAGTAATTGCGAGTGATTGAATTGTATGCAAATAGAGTTTAATTTGTCAAATTCAAGCAGACTTGTTTTTAGATTTTTTCTCTTTCTCTACTCTATTTTAAATGCCTTTGAATATTTGTTTATCATGTTTAATATCATATTAGGCTAAATCCCCTTTGATGTTAATCCCGTTTTAATTAGTTTATTTAAATTAAATGTCCATTTGATGATTATCTTTGCACTCTTACATTTTAATTTATGCTTCAAGAGAGGATAAATGATTTTCTAGAGAAAATCGAATTTTTAGTCTTATTTTCCATTTTAGAATCAAACTAGAGATAGGTTTTTCTACAATGTGAATTTATTTCTTTGAATTTCAACTCTATACTTCTTTTCATGATTTAAACTAACTTAATAAATCGAACTTAGCAGGTGATTTATTAAATGAAGTTTAGATCTAGTTTTCAAAAGTTGTTGGAGTGTTGAATTTAATTTTCTAAAATGTTATTATTAACATTACATTTGCAACGAGAGTTGATTTATGATTTTGATACTAACTTGGGATAATTAATTTTGATTAACTAGAATATATGGTGTCATCCTATCCCTTGCTACTCCTCACTTTTATTTCTTCACTCATCTCATATTTTACCTTTTATTTAGTTATATTTCACTCATTTTTCATCACACTTTTTAGTCATTTCATTATACTTTACTCCTAGTTTAGTATATTTCTTCCATTAGTTTAGTTATCTCATCATCCCATGAATTTTTTTTAATATAAAAAATCTAAAAAAATAAAAAAAGTAAAAATCTAAAAAGAAATTAAATAGAAAAATGAATTACATTACTTCTAATTTGTTTCACTCCTTAGAGATGGATTAACAACCTTACTTATCGCTATGCAAGTTTAACTATGTTTATAGGTATTCAAGGGTTTTGATTAGATAGTCTTTGACAACAACGACATACTGAAAAGCTCGTCTATCAAATGGCGCCGTTGCCGAGGAGTACATAAAAAAATCCATTCTATCAGAAGCACGGGGTGGTAGAAAATTTGGGTGATGGGAATCACCCCGAAATAAGACTGAAAATTCAGTCTTGGTGGATAAAGACTATAAGTTCAATGCACTTGTATAACAAAGTTCTTCACGCAATGTAAAGCATCGATGGACCATGGGTGGGTAGGAAGAAGGGTAGGGCGAAGACAAGTAAGGGTGAGGGTGAAGAGGCACCGATCACGGGTCTAAATGAGGTAAATGTAAGGGCAACTAGGGCCGTATAAACATGATTATCTAATTGGATTGGTAGGCAAAATGGTTTATCAATAGTGATGGGGTGGGCCTTAGATAAAGCGCACATCCGTTCTATAAATGGATAGTGATAATGGTCATGTCGTGACACATCAATGAGTTGGTGAAAATAAAAATCACCACTACATGATAATGGCCGACATGGAGGAGCAAACTTTATGTCATGTAAGGGGAGAGTATCACAAATACTCTCATGGATGGTGGGATGAATGAAGAACTCACAAAAGATCTCGTGGAACACTAAGGTGGAGGGTTGGTATAGGTGAAGACCTAAATGCATAGATGGGAACATGGGAGTTATAATAACAAGGTCCAAACCAGGTGGTGGGTTGGGAGGGACAAAGGGTGGGGGAAGATTGTTCAACTCAAGAGTAGGAGAGACACACTCCTCATAAGGCAAGGAGTGATCCTCAAGGGCACTTGCAGGAGGAGGTGTGGTAGTAAACGATTGAGTGATCAACTTATCCACTCATAAGTGACCATCCGAGGTGGTGGGAAATCGAACTAGGAATTCAAATATGAGATAGAAGAATCAACATTAATAGATGACTCAGAGTGAGCCAAGCATGTGTGGTCATGATCCATATCCAGAGATATAGGAACCATCTTGGATTTAATCTCAGGACAGGGGTGAGGACTCGTAGCCGGAGCTAACCTATAATAAAGTGGTGCCTTGAAAACACACACGGTGGGCTCAATAGGTGTAGACTCGGGCGCATTTTGGGATTAAATGGGAATGAGAACCTCAATGGTGGGTTCTTTAGGACAAAATTGTGTTTGATCAGTCTCACAAGATTTGAATAAGTAAAACACAATTGTCAACTTGGGTCCTGGACCACTGGGTGGTCTCAACTTCAAGATTCTTGGGATGATAGGATTGGTCACACTCATAATCGATGGCACAAGACGACTCATCATCGTTCCACATTGATGCAACAATGGGTTGACTTGGAGTGAAATTCGACTCGTTTGCACATTTAATTTTATTTAACCTTTTCTCAAGCCGTTGAAAGGCTTCATTTTGATATTGAGTAGCTTGTTCTTGTTCAAAGATAAACTTTTCAAGAGGCTTTCGAGAGCGAATGTGCACGATGCAAGTGAAATGGTGGTGGGTGGCAGTGGTGGTGGAGGTGGACATAACTCACTATAGACACTAGGATGGGGAGAATACTCATATGAAGTGTGAGGAATGGGTTCAAGTTCGCCAGACATGAGAGAATTATCTTCATGAGAAACTAAAGGTTGATCATCATGAGGAGCATAGTAGACTAATTGGGATGAGGTGCACGAGGTTGCGATGACGAATGTTGGAAATCGTAAGGATACAAAACATGGGGTTGAGATTCATATTGCATGGAAGTGTGAAAAAGCCTCCATGAATAGCGTGGTGCTCATACCCCTCGACATTGGATATATCATGAAAATTCGCTTAGGGTGGTTTTGAAATAGTGTCATGCGGATACCCTTAGGCCATGGTTGGTTCGTATGGATAGGGAAGATATGGTCACTCATAGGATAAGTGACTGACGTGAAAGAAGTGGGTGTACGACGAAGCATTGAATGTGTTGACACTCATCACTGGAGGCAATGGAATATAAGATGTGTGCATGGACGACGTAAGAGTATCAAAAGTGGGTGTGAGAGAGTTAAAGCCACGAAGTAATGTATGTAGGTTTGACTAGGGCTCAACGTCAAACATGCTTCAAGAGAATAGAAAATGGCCAAAGTATTCCCGTAAAGGAAGTTCTTCGGTCATGACGGGAAGAATATTTTTGGATTTTTAATTATTTTTTAAAAGAAAAGAAAATCTTTTTGTGATTTTTAAATATAAGAAAAGGAAAATCTTTTTGTCATTTTGAATAAAAAAGAAAATATCTTTGTGATTTTTTTTAATATAGTTTTAAAAAAGGAGGAAAATATTTTTGGGATTTTTCGAAAAAGGGATACAATGGACGCTTGTTGAAACTGAAAAGGACGGACCATAAAATCGACTACCAAAAGAGTCGAATTATACACGTACGAGTAAAGAAAAATCCTAACGAGTACGTAGCGAATTATTATCTTCAATTAAGTGATATGGTAGTCAAATTTTTAATGAATCCTCGGGAGAGAAAAATACAGAGTCGCACGTCGCCTTCGAAAAATTTTTGCTCCTACTTTCTTACCTAGAGAACAATAGGCTTACTAGTTAAGGCTCACCACACTAGCTACTACAATGATTGCCCGTCCGGTACGACGCTGGGGAAAGCACAAACCTGTTTTATTAGACGACCTCACTTAAAACCCAGTTTCCCTATACAGTTCTCTTAAGAAAGTCAATTGAAGATTTAAAGGGGTGGAAAGGATTTACTAGAGTATCCTTTGAGTGTCTCGGTCCCAAAAGGTCCTAAAAAACATAGATCCTAATTGGCTTGTAGTTGGTTAATTGTAATTAAGTGATGGCATGTGTAATGAGAAAATAGGATAAAGTGATTGAGTGGGTGATGAAATCCCAACTCGTTTAAATGATCGGATTTAGGTCTTAGATAGATTAATTCATCAAACCATTCAAATTAAGTGCGATGCAAAAAATAAAAGCTCACAGGAGAAAATAATCACATAAAAATGAACTCGCTGGTAGTAGAATCGCGAGTGATAAATAAATTTACCTCCCACAGTTTTTACAGATGTGGGGTGAAGACCGAGTTGAGTCGACCGAGGGGAAGTTCGCCTAACTTTAGTCGTCCCTAGGAGTCCTACGAACCCAAAATAAAGAGGCTTCAAATTCCACTCCAATGGCTCTCTCTCTCTATTTTTTCCCGATTCCCTTGTCGTTTGTTTTGAATAATTATTACCAAAAAATTGCTGTCAAAATGCACCCAAATAAATACAATGCCTCAATAATCCTAATACATTCAATCTAATGAAATAAATAATAAAAAAAAATAATACAGATTAACAATTACAACTACAAATGAAACATAAATCTTCACTTTGCTCCAATCTTCAAGAAAGCGGCAACGACACCATTTGATAGAAAGACTTTTTGTGTGTCGTTGTTGCTAAGCCTATCTAATAAAAAAAATCCTTCAATTACCTACAAAATTAGAACAAAAACTAGCATAGAGGTAAGCAAAGGTCTCAATCCAACCTAATGGAGTGAAACACAAGAAAAGAGATGTAATCCACTTTTTTTTAACTCTGTGTGAAACACAATAAAATTTAGAGTTGAAATTCAAGGAATAATACCACACTTGAGAAACCCCTATCTCTAGTTTGATTCTAAAATAGGTATTATATCTCGAATTTGGAATTTCTCTCGAAAATCATTTATCCTCTCTCGAGGCATAAATTGAAAAGCAAAGGATCAAAATTAACATTCAAAGGGAAATCACAAATAATTAAACTAATTAACTACAACAACATTAAATAAAAGTTCATCCCACCCCTTGAAAGGGGTTTTTAGCCTAACAAGATATGAAATATAATAAATACATAAATAAATGCATTAAAATATAATAGTAGATAAGAGAACAATCAAACCAAATCTCTTTGAATGCAATTGAACTCCAATCCTTGAATGAGAAGTATACAACTCTCAAATTAATCTATCAACAAAAACATAAATGAAAATCTCACACTCAAATTGAATCTCAGTAATATTTTTTTCTCTCAAATTAAATCGAAAATAAAGAAAAAAAAAATAACTACCTAACACAACAATTTATTTCTAACTTTGGAATGATTCTCTACTTTGTTCTCTAGAACCCTACATTACATTTTCCAAATGGGCCTTGGGCCTTCTTTTTATTTGGCACATGGAGCTAAGGGGTAAAATGGGAATGGGAAGATTTTATGGGTTAAAATAGGTATTTGGTGTAATAAGAATGAGGGTAAATAAGGGGGTGATATGTGTGCATGTGGGAAGTGGACGTGCGAGGGGAAGTTTGTGTAATAGGTATAAGTCAAATAACACACGTGTTATTTAGTGTTCTAAAAAACCTGCCCAGGCTCCGCCAAGGCTTGAGGCTTGGAAGAAATACCACGCCTTAAGTTTTTTACGCCTTATTCTTGGTAAAACCCTTAAGGCGCACTTTTTTCTAAAAACAACAATGCTTTAGTGAAACGATATCACCTTTTAAAGGTTTTTTTACTAACCGGACCATTATCTCGCCCAAAATAATCAATTAATATTTTAATTTTCAAATATTCAGACGTATTTTTATGATATGTAAAATTTTAGTATTTTAATAGCCTTGTTATGGTTAGAAAATATTAAAATATATTAAAAAGGCCTAAATACGTTTTCACGCCTTTTTACGCCTAAGGCTCGCCTAGGCTTCTGTAGCTTAAGGCTTGCCCTCCACATCTCGATCACGCCCCGCATTTTTTAGAACCTTGGTTATTTTATATCTATTTTTGGGTTTTATTTGGGTTTTGCAGGTGGATAAGGTAGTAGGTTCAAAGCTGGGCTGTTGAGGTATGGGATCGAGTCTGAGATGGCACTTGGTATGGGTTTAAACCGTGGGTTAACGGGTGGATCCGAGTTTGAATTTTTGATACGGGCAGGTAGCTTAAGGTGGTTGGGTTTGGAATCGGGTTGACATGTATGGAATTCAGATTTGAAGCTGGGTTGATTTTTGGTCAGGTATAGGGTTCGGGTTATGGGTTTTGGTTAAGGATTTATGGTGCTGGCTGCCGGAGATGGACTGTTTAGGTGGCTAGAGGTCAGGATTGGGCAGGGGTCGAAACATGTCTCCCCGGGTTCTTGGGTATGGTGGTGTTGGGGTATACCGGGTAATGGCAGCGGGTTAAGCTAGTTAACCGGAGTTGGATCCGAGTTTGGAACGCTGAAGTTTTTTATGGTCGATTTGGGTGCATTTTTAGGTCCAGGTCTGAGCTTGGTTCTCAAGTGGTTTTTATGGTGAAGTTTTAATGGAGGTGTAAGGTTTGTTAGTGGAGGAGAGTCGTGGTGGAGCCAGGATCTTACTCTAGGTGGGGCACAAAATGCCCCCGAAAAAAAAGGTTATTTTTACGTTTTTGCAAATATTTAATTAATAATTTGTATTTTTAGACAATTATAAGTCAAATACAATACATACACGTGAGCGTCGACGTACATATAATTTTGGTTCAAATTAAGAGACTGCATTTGGGAAGAAAATCTGAAAAGGCCTTATCACGTGATTAATGGCTAAATTTAAAACTTAATTGAGTTATATGGAGCTGAGTTGTAAGATTTATAATACAATCTCCATGTTAAAGGCCAAAAAAGAAGGTTAAAATCTTACATACAAATGAATTTTAGAAAAAAGTATGCCGTCATTTCTTAAATGTTGAATTGATTAAAAATGATTATAAAGATATACGATGTAATGTATCACCTATAAAAAAATATATTGCATGTATGTTGAGAGTGGCTACGAAGTTATCACCAACATATATAAAAAATTATAATGTTGAGAGTGGCTACTAAATTATCACCAAAAAATATAAAAATTATAATTGATTATTGAATTTTAAGTGGGCCATAATTTTTAAAATATTTAGGGGTAAATGTTTAGTTTTCAAAATTTGGGGTGAGGCACTTACCCACCCCAGATTCCAAGTGGCTCAGTCCCTGGAGGAGAGAGAGATAGAATAGGATGGTGGAAGATGGTAAATAGCTAAAGGGCTTATTTGGGTGAGGTAGTGTGTGTTTAATTTGTGACTAAAAATATTAAATGAAAAATAAATTTATTTATAAAATAATGATAAAAAAAACTTAATAAAACTGAAAATATAAAATCTATTAGAATTAAAAATTAAAATTCTAACCTACTAATAAAAGTCTTAAAATAAAATAAAACATAAAAATAAACAAACAATAAAAACTAAGAATCAAATAAACTCACACCTATTATATTTACATAAAATATAAAAATAGCTGACGGACAGTACAAATTCTAATATATACAACTATACGCACAAATAAATCCTAAAATTATACATTACTCAAAATAAAATATAAAATAAATTCTAAAGATTATAAAAGAGTCAAATAAAAATAAAAAAAATCTAAAAATGTGTAAACTAAACACACAAGAGGCTCTAGACAAGATTAGGGAGGCCTAGGGTGGGTTAGAGACCAGGGTAATAGGTACGGGAATTGGGGTTGAACTCATGTAATCGCATATGTGCCGCATTTTGCCTTGATTTAATGATTTTGAAATGCAAACGACATTTGACCTATAAGATAGACATGAACGCACACGTTGATGCCAAAAATTATCCACCTACGTGGACCAATCAGAAGTAAACACGTGTCCTACTACGTGGTCAAAATCCTAGTCAATATAAAGTAAATCTGTCGACCAATGTAAGGAATGCCGACCAACACAAAGAACACCGACTACAAGACAACGAAACGTCATCATACCAAGGGTCATACTACACGTGGTTTATACAACCAATCGTCACATTCATTACGTAAGGATGTAAATGCTTAATTATATAAAAGCATTCGATCCCTTGACATTCCAACCCTTGACCTCCGGGTCACTATAAATACATTGTATCCCTTTCATCAAGGGCAAGGCATAACGAATTCTAAGGCAAGATACCTAGTTTTCTGTAGTCTCTGAAATCAATACAAGAACAATAGACGTAGGCTTTCTGATATAGTCGAACGAATTTAAAAACTCTCTTACTTTCTTGATTTTATTTACAATTGCACTTATACATTTTATCTGTGATCATAAAAATTAGATCAAGTCTAGTTTCTTATATCAATAAATTGGCACCATCTGTGGAAACGTGTTTCTAATTACAGTTATCAATTTTACATACTCTTGTTTAAAGAACGATGACTGACCTTGAGTTTAGTCTCAGAAATGAAGGTAATCCGCCTATTTCGTCTGCTCTGCCTATGACAGCAGGCCTAACTGGAATCTTGACTAGTATTGCTAGAGGATAATAAGCCATACAGGAAACGGTGAGGCAATTGGCACAGTCACTACAAGTGGCTCCCTTGTCCAGAAGAGAAATGCTGACTCCTCCTCCTCCTCCTCCTCCAAGATTTATCAAACATAGTTATTCCTGGTCTTCACGAGACACCTCTTATCGCCCAGGAGCAAGTTCATCGCTCAGGTCCACAGAACCCTATGATATCCATTCTTTTTCTCCTGAAATGCCAAGTGTCTTGGAAAGGCTAAGTAAAGCTTCACCTTTGATCATTTGGGACCACGGGAAAATAGAAATCCTCTTAGGGCGTTATCTAGGAACACTCAACATCCAACCGACCGATATGAGGCTTTAATCAGATCAAGATTAAGCGTCCGATGATTTGTACGTGCCGAGCAGGACTCTCAGGAGGAGAGTTCAGTGTTGACACATGATCGAAATAACCGAGCTGCTTCGCATAAATATGAGCCTTGAAATCCATCATGGAAAGGATCAATTCAGAGGTTGGAAGATCGATTGGGTGAAATGGTGAAAGCAAAGAATCCTTTGCAGCGAAGTTTTATTAAAGGATTCCCTTTTGTTGAGGCAATTTTAGATTTTTCTACTCCATTAAAATTTAAAGTTCCTGTGATCACTCCCAGATATGATGGTAAAACTGATCAAACTCTCCATATCGAGCAATATCAAGCTGCAGCTGATATTTATTCGATCCCCGATGAAATGAGGTGTAGAGCATTATCAAGTACCACTACGAGTTTAGCCCAAATATGGTATAATAACTTGTCTCGAGGACAAATTGTCACCTTTAATCAACTTATCGAGCTATTCATTAGAAACTTTTGTTTTGGAGCTAAGCCAATGAAAAGGGTAGCTCATCTTCAAGTGTAAGATAACAAGTGGGGGAATGTACCAGGGAATACATTACCCATTTTAATAATGAAAAGTTGGAGGTAATTGACTATAAGGAGAAAACAACCATCACTGCTCTCATGAGTGGCTTGCTCCCCGAGAAACTATATTATACTCAGGCTAAGGATCCTCCTAAAATTATGGTTGAACTCATGAAAAAGGCAACAAAAATAATAAATGCCGAAAAAGGGATAAATGCAAAATAGAGTCCAGCCACAAAGCCTAACACGAAGCCTGATAAGAAGGAGAAAAAAGAGGAGAAGGAAAAGAATCCGAAGAAAGAAGACGAGCTCAAAAAGTATGGAACCTACACTCCATTGAGCATTAGCATTAAATTAAGAACAATAAGGATTTACGATGGCCTGAGAAGTTAAGGGCGCCTCCTATCAAGAGGGGTAGATCCAAATATTGTGAATTCTATAAGGATCATGGTCATACAACGGATAATTGCATCTCTTTGCAAAATGAGATAGAATCCCTCATCCGCCGAGGAAAACTCAATAAATTTATTGATCGATGGGATGGCAGAGAACTTAGAAGAAGGTCAAATTCTCCATGCATGTCTAGGGATGATAGGATGAGAAATCATGAAGATGATTATGAAGATGATCCAGACCTGCCTAAGAAGCCCAAGTAACCAGAACTTGAGGTAGCTATGATCAGTTTTGGTTCATTTGATTGTCATATGATTACAAGTGGTGATGCTGGAGGACGTGATCACACTGTTGAAAGGAAAGCTTACATGAATGAAGCCCCAGCTCGCTCCTATATCCAGAGGATTAATCTGAATGAAGATGACCAACCAAAGAAGGTTAACAAAGATAAATTACTGATTGTCTTTTAAAAAAATGATATCTATGGGGTACATTATCCCCATAATGACCCATTGGTTATCAAATTCAGAATCCAGGATATTATCATCGCCAGAGCTTTGATTGACAATGGGAGTTCAATCGCTATTTTATTTTATCCTTGCTTTTAGAGTTTAGACTTGAAGCCTGGAACCCTATCACATGCTATTAATAGGCTTTTTTTGGTGAAAAAGTTTACCATGTGGGAACAATCAAGCTAGAAGTGTTGATCGACACTTGGCCAGTAAGTCATACAGAGAAAATACATTTTTTATGACGAATAAGAATGTTCAATCTGCCTATAATGTGATCCTCAATAGGGTAGGATTGAAGAAGTTTGAAGTTATACTGTCAACAGTCCATCAATGCTTGAAGTTTCTAACTCATTTTAGCGTAGGTGTTATGAAAGGAGACCAAAAAGTGGTTAGAGAGTGTTACTACTCATCAGCTGAGTAAGCGACCTGATTGAATTGAAGAAGAGGACTACAACATAACAGGTGGATACCACTGAGCCTAATAGTGAATCTGAGGTTGAAAACTTAGATCCACGAGATGAAACAGAGTTGGTCAAGAGATAAATTTTGGAAGCAACTGAAAGCATCATTTTGGATGGCGAAAAACCAGAAAGAACTACGCAGATCAACTCAACACTGGATCCCACCCTTAAACAGGAGTTGATTATGCTCCAAAAGCAACGGAGAAATGTATTTTCCTAGAGCCACGAGCATATGCCTGGGATTGATCCTAATTTTTTATGTCACAAGCTCAACGTCAGCAAGGATGCCAAGTCGATCAAGCAGAGATGTCGAGTTTTCAGTCCTGAAAAAAATTAAGATATTCAAGAGGAAGTAGAGAAGCTTCAAAAAGCCCGATTTATTAAAGATGTGAAGTACCCAAATTCATTGGCCAATGTTGAAATGGACAAAAATAAGAATGATAAATGGATGATGTGCATGGATTTCACTGATTTAAATAAAGCTTGCCTAAAAGATCATTTCGTGATCAACTGGTGGATGCTACATCAGGACATGAACTTTTAACCTTTATAGATGCCTATTTTTGGCTATAACCAGATAAAAATAAAATGTGAAGACAGGAAAAGTATAACCTTTATCACTCCCGAAGAACTTATTGCTATAATGTAATGTTGTTCGGTCTAAAAATGTAGGTGAAATATAATAAACATTAGTGAATAAGGTCTTCGAAGAATAAATAGGAAAAAACATGGAGGTTTATGTGGATGATATGTTGACAAAGAGTAAAAAACCTTCTGATCATATCGCCGACCTTAGTCACACTTTTGATTAGTTAAAAAAGCATCAGATGGAGCTGAATCCGACTAAGTGCATGTTTGGAGCACAAAAAGGGATGTTCCTCTGCTTTATAGTTAATCAAAGGGGAATTGAGGATAATCCAGTAAAGATAAAATCTTTAATTGAAATGCAGTCGCCGACCTACAAGAAAGATATACAGAGGCTCACTAGAAGAGTGGCAGCCCTAAACGGATTTATTTCCCGAGCAGCAAACATATGTTTACTAGTTTTAAAAAATGTGTTGAGAAAAACTTTCGAGTGGAATGCAAAATGTGAGGAAGCGTTCCATGAGTTAAAAAAGTATCTGGGGTCGCCACCATTGCTCTCCTGACCAGCATGGGGGGGGGGGGGGATAAATTTTACTTGCATTTAGCTATTTCTGAGTCAGCAGTGAGCTCAGCATTAGTCATACAGGACAATGGAATCCAAAAACTAGTCTACTATACCAACAAAGAGTTTAGAGGAGCTTAAATCAGGTACCCATATTTAGAACAATTAGCCCTAGCACTTATTGAGGATTTAAGACGTATGAAACCTTATTTCCAAGCACACACCATAGTTGTGTATACTGATCTGCTTCTTCGGCAAGCTCTCTACAAACATGAGAAGTCAGGAAGATTGATGTACTGGGAGGTAGAATTAGGAGAGTATGACATTGTCAATGAACCAAGATCTTCATTAAAAGGCCAAGCTTTGGCTGATTTAATTAATAAATTTACTTATTCGGAGGTTATCGACTAATAGAGCTTGCCTGTTGAGAAGACTTCAAAAGAAGAGAGCTCAGCTAAAAAGTAAGAAAAAGTAGCTGACAATCAACCTGAGTCATCTAGAATTCAGGAAATAGCCTAGAAATATGCAGAAGAGAGTAGGGAGATATTCCATCATGGATCATTGGTGGAAGAAAGCTTCAACGATGATGTTCCATTATGGAATTCGTACGTGGATGGATCTTTATGTGCTACCGGTAGTGGAGTAGGTATAATACTTAATACTCCTAATGATATTGATATTGAGTATGCTCTTAGGTTTTAATTCATAGCATTAAACAATGAGGCAGAATACAAAGCCTTGATAGTTGGGCTAAATTTAGCTCATTTATTAGGAACCGAGCAAGTAGTGGTGCATAGTGAATCATAGCTGATTGTTAACCAAGTGCTAAATTTATATGGAGCCAAAGGAGAATTAAAGACCAGGTATCTCGGTAAGGCCATGGAAAGCATCGCTAAATTTCCAGCCATCTAAGTAAATAGGATACCAAGAATAGAGAATGCTCGAGATGATGCACTTGATCGTATGGTATCAATAATAAGAATTGAGCTCAAAAGAACATTCCCAATCAAGCTCCTTGCTAATCGAAGTATTGACGAAGACTTAATGGTTAGTTTCATTTCTGTAGATTTGGGACCTTCTTTGATGGATCCCATTAAACCTTATATTGAAGATGGAACCTTACCACCTGATCCTAAAGAAGCAAAGAATCTCTAATATAAAGGAACAAGGTATATGTTAGATAAAGGAGTTTTATACAGAAGAGGATTGACGATCTCCTTGCAGCGCTGTGTTAATCCAATGGAGGTGGAAGATTTGATAAAAGAAGTGCATGAAGGATCCTGTGTATCTCATTTAGCTGGAAGATCATTGCTCCAATGCATCAATGCTCAGGATATTACTGGTTGACCTTGAGGGATGATTATACAGCCTTTGTGAGAAAGTGTGATAAGTGCCAGAGCTTATTTACTGTTCATAGAACACCTAATACTGCTCTAACACTAATAATGTCACCTTATCCGTTCGCTATATGAGGAATTGACTTGGTTGGCCCACTGTCCACCACCAAAGGCAGGTTCAAATACTTAGTTATTTTTATGGATTACTTCATCAAATGGGTGGAGGAAAAGCCATTGGTTGGTATGACTTATGAGAAAGTCTATAAGTTCATCTGGAATAATATCATTTGTTGATATGGTTTACCATATGATTTCATCACAAATCATGGCACCCAGTTTGCTAATAAGGAGTTTGAAGCATACTGTGCTCAGTCATCCAGAAGCGGCATTCTACACTGGGCCATCCTCAAAGTTATGGTAAAATAGAAGTGAAAAACATAAATTTACTGAATGGACTGAAAAAGAACTTGATGCTCCCAAGGGTAACTGGATTAATGAGCTACACTTTGTTATTTGGGCCTACATTACAACGTTGAGAATAAAAACATGAGAGACACCATATATGCTTATGTTTGGGACTGAAGCAATGGTACCAGCTGAGATCAGCCTACTTACTCACACGATTTTGAATTTTAATTCCCTAATTAATGAATTGATGAGATGATTAGATCTCGACATATTAGAGGAGGTATGAGAAGATTCAGCTATGAGAAATGCTGCCTACTAACATCGAACTCTTTTATAACAAAAGGGTCAAGCCGACTAACTTGAAAGAGGGTGATTATGTTCTTAAGAAAGTTATCTAGACTAATAATAAGCTTGAGGATAAGTGGCATGTCCCATATTGCATATCAACTGTCATCCGACTAGGGACCTACCGGATAGAGACTTTAGATGGTGAAGAATTCAAAAATCCATGGAATTCCGAACATCTTCAAAAGTATTATCAGTAATTCAAAGGATTTCCATCATTGCATCTCTTTTGCTTTTATTTTAATATCAATAAAAATTTGATTTCAGTCTTTTCTATTTTTTGATTTTTTCAGAGTATGGTGATGATATACATCTCCCAAAACAAAGATAACTTTTGATCTTCAGCTTCGACCAAGTCAATATAGGATTACAACCCTGGTCGGCAATAAGAAAAATAATAACCAACCAAGTCAAAATTGGATTATAATCCTCAGCACCTAGTCGACAATAATAATTTACTTCATGTCTGACTTCATAAAAACAAAATCACGAACAAGAGGTTGATTACGTCATGTATGATTTTGTATAAACAAGTCAAGAACAAGAAGTGTAAAGCTTCTATAAAATTAAAACAATTATAAACAAGTTTTACCCTACTAAGCTATATATGGGAAGACATGTAAAAATTCTTAGATACTGGAATATAAACATACATTCCTCATACACTTGGTCACCACTGATAATAATACTAAATTTGGATCAATATATCTAAGTGCATAAGTAGAATCAATGGCATAACCATTGGTAACTAATACTAAATTTTGATTGATATATATAAGTGTATTAGTAGAACCATGGACATTACAATCACAGGTTAACTGAATGGCTAAAATAATCATAAGTTGACAAAAACAAACACATTTTATGCATACAAACTATACTACATTCAAATGAATTACAAAATATAGTATAATCATTCAATTGGATGTTTTCCCTCAGCTTTGGAAGATGATTGCACTTTTTCCATACAAGCGGGATAATCATCCAACATATAAGGAGAATTGATAAAGTTAAAAACTTGAAGCATACTTTTGTTGCTACTTCTCGGTGTGTTGGTCAGATGAAGAGGTTGAACTATTTCAAGTTCATCGTATAACCCATAATCCTCTAAATATTTAGATATCAAGCATTGGGGAATCGACTCAATAGGAATCCACCTGACATCTAACTTGAACGGAGGCTGTTAGTAGTCTAAGAAACTAGGATCATTCCAATACCAGAGTTTGCTATCTTTATCAACCTTCATCACAGTCAAGCAATTATTCTAACCCCATTTATAACCTTCACGATTAGTTTGAGCAAGGTGATCATCTATATGGCCTAAAGCTTCATTGTAGCCATTTATCCATACGTCTCTGGGTTGTTTATGAAATTGGAAGGTTAATCTTTCAACTTGATATTGAAGTTTCTTCAAAACCTCATCATTCACCTTCAACTGAGAAGATTGGTCGACAAGGGTTTTATCTTTAGCATTCAATCTTATGGAAAAATCGATAATGGCTTGACTCTTCATCTTCAACTGGGAAACTTGATTAGCTAAAATTTTCTTGGTCCTAGTCTCTTCTACAGTTGGTTGACTATCTCTTTGTATAGAATATGGTGCAAGTTTGGATTTTGTCAAATCTTTAAGCTCTTCCCTCAATTTAGCATTTTCCTCCTCCAAAAAAGAGGCATCTTCCTTGGCACCAGTAATAGAAGACTGTTTTAGGTCCCCAAGTTCATCGCTCAGTCTATTATTTTCCTCTTCCATAAGTTTAGCAATCTCCCTAGCTTAATCAACTTCACGGTTTAATAAAAACTCCTTTTTGTCTAAAAGCAGAGGCATATTTTTCCAACTTCTGTTCAAATCCCCAAGCTTCACTTAAGGCCTTGTACTTGGCCTCATAATAATCATGTAACAAAGTTTTGGCCTCGTTATTCTCGGCTTGCAATTCTTCGATCATCTTATAGTATGCAATATTATTGGCCACAACCCGATCAAGAAGAAACTTAAGATAAGTGTAGGAATCCTTAGCCTGATCGAAAGTATCTGCGTCGAGCAAGTCTGTTAACTCTTCATCAGTCAAGTCCAAGTGACCGACCTTAAACAAATTGTTACAGCACTTGATTAAGTCAAAATCATTAGAAGAAATTTGTTCCATCTTGGCCATAAACTAGAAGGATAAAGCAATAATTGATCAACAACAAAAGAAAATGGAAAGATAACAAGGAAATTGGAAAAAGAGTTCTTTTATTAATAAAAGATAATTATACAAGTACACCAGGAGAAAATAAAAAAAATCCCCAAAAGGTGCAAAATGTTAGAGGCCGAGCAAGTCTACACATTCTTCTTATCCTTCTCCACATCAGGGATCTCTTGCTCGACAGGAGGGATAGCTGAAGTATTTCCTTGTTCGAAAAGAGGAGAAGCAGAGTCAATAGCCAAGGAATATTCCCCTGAAGCAACTTCATCTTCTTCAGCAGTTTTGATTTTTTCTTCCCATGCCCTTTTCTCAATTTCCAGAGCCCGTTGGGATTCTATCAAAGACTGCCTCAGACCTTCAAAGGCTTCTTCTACTTCTCCCGAGGAATAACGTATATGATCATTGATGATACGCAAATATTGCGTATTTCATCCTCTGAACAGATGCATTTGAGCCCTCTCGGGTATCTTATTCCCTATTTTTATGCTCATTAACCAGACAACCTCGGATTTCTACGTTAACATATTTTGCAGAGGTTAATTGAGCTTTTATAGGTAATTGGATGCTAAGTATGAAGTTCGGACCCATTCCGGTGAAGTTTCGTACGCAATTACACATTCAAGGGCATTTTAGTCTTTTTACAGCTTGGGTACCTGGCCCGACATTTCACGAAAGTTGTATCCTTCCTCGCTAGATTCGCGTGGCCATAAACGGTGTGCGATTCCGAGTCCGTATGAAGAAGTTACAGCACTTTTGGCGGAAGGGAAAATAATGAACAAAATAGGGGAATAAAAAGGAAGGAAGAATGCAGTAGCTGCCTTGGTTCTGCCCTGCTTGATCGATCGATCGACCCCTTTGGTCAATCGATCTATCCTTATCGACAAGGGATATTTTGCCTTTGATCGATCGATCGACCAAAGGGGTCGATCGATCGATCCCCTGTTTTCTGCAAATATTTTGGCATTTCTTTTCTTTTCCCTTTTCTTTCCAACTTACAATATAAAGAATTTTTGATGTATTAAGTAGAGGGACACGATTTTAGATAGTTTATCTTTGGGTTTGGGTTTTTGCTTAGTTCTTCTTCATTCCTTCTTGGATTGACACACTTTTTGGTATGTAGTTGACTATTCATTACCCTCTCCATTAATAGAGTTATTTTCCATTAATTCTTGCTTTGATAATTAGGTTTACATGCTTTGTTAATTAGTTTACATGCTTTGATTACTTGCTTTCTAGTGTAGATTTATCGCGTTTATTTACCACATTTTTACGATGCTTTCTAACTAATTTAAATTAGGTTGTGTTTGAATTGAACTCACTCGAGTTAACGCGTTGCTTGGCTTTGATGATAGTATTTACGGGTTTATTTTGGGTGCGTTGTCCTAGTTATTGCGCCTAGGAGATTTGATGGGGCATATCATGTATGTCCCGTGCTTACGACCTTTCGTGCGCAATTTCTGGGATATTTGTTGACGCCAAAATCTTATTAGGCTTTTATGAGGATGTAGGGGCGTGACAACCCTTGATTTAATTAACTATCAAAACGAGACGCATTTGTAATAACTCATCGAACCATGTAACCATTTTATACAAATTAACCCGGGTGAGGGATATTCGATGCAACCTATAGTTTTATTCGCTTAGTTAGTCTAGTTTCAATACAATTGCCTAGATTAACATTTCCCTTTCATTCATCTTTTCTTTTAGTTTGTAATCACCTTTTACACTTTTATTTCAGAATATTAAATCTTATAAATTCTAACAACTCGTCTCTGTGGATTTTCGATACCCGACTTACCGCTCTAGTTTCCTTGCAAGCGTAGTTGTAATTTAGGTTTATTTGCATTGAGTAGACGGAACGAAAACAACGATTAGCGTCTTTACACGTGCTACTTTTCGCCCTCGATCAAAATGGCGCCGTTGTCGGGGACTAGTTTGTTTTAGACTTTATTTTATTTAGTATTTCATAGTATTTTCTTTCTATTTGTATTATTTGCTAATATTTTCAGGACTTTCACATTTGATCCCTTAGAAACGCTCGAATTTTTCCCGAGCGCACTTACTTTGTGGAATCCTCCACTTTGAGCCATTTTTGGGGTAAGCATATCTTATTCCAATTCTTTCGGTAATCATTGTTATAATTCTAAAAATTCTCGCAAACTGATGCCAGGAAAACTGAGTGTTCGTGTAGGGACACTATCGTTGATTTCGGCTCCCGCTCGACATGCAAAAGAACCTAAACTACAGCTACACTTGACAAGCAAGTAGAGCGGTAAGTCGGGTATCGAGAATCCACAGGGAGTAATTGAATTTTAGATGTTAATTGTTTAATTACTTCAGGAATAAAAGGGTGTAAAATAAATAAACGAAAAGGTAAAAGGGTGGTTATCGTGAATAAAGAAAAGAATAAGTTAACGCTAAATAAAGTAAAGCGAGGATCGGGATCGCATCCAACCAAACGGATCGAAACAACTACTAATTAGAATTACGGTTCGAAAACATTTAATCGAGCATTTACAATTAAGCATAAACATCACACAAGAAGGAATTTAACCCAAAGTTGCGAGATTAAACATTTAATAAAAAATGGTCACACGCGGATTAAATTCGGATTGTCGCTATAAACACTAAAGTTGCGTGACAAATAAAGTTAAACGCATAACAATCCAACTTTAATACACGCGGTTTCAATTAAACGCAATTTTACACAAAACCTAACTTTCGGAGCTCAACGCCCATTAATGGCGGAAACGCAATCCCAACCCGTTATCTACGAACAATACATGGATTAAACTACTTTAAACAACAACTAAACTAATTAAACTAGAAAAGCAATAAATAAACACAATAAACCTAACTAGAAAGCATGTAAATCTATCTAGAAAGCAAGGAAAGAATGGAAAACAACTAGATTAATGGTGAGGGAAGATGAATAGTTAATCTTACAACCAATTAGTGTGTCAATCCAAGAGAGGAAGAAGAAGAACCAAGCAAAAACCCTCCAAACCCTAACTAAACTAACCTAAAAACGTTCTCCCCACTTAATACAATGTTTTCCCTTATATACCCAACCAAAAACCAACTTAAAAATACAGATTTCCGAACTTTTACTGTAGCCGAATCGATTCAAAAATGGTCCGAATCGATTTGGAAACAGGGGAAGTTCATTTCTGCATTTCTGCAGCATTCCGAATCGATTCGGTTTTGTGCCGAATCGATTCGGTTTTGTGCCGAATCGATTCGCAAGAAACAGGTCTGAATTCTGCAGCTTTGTCCTGTTTTACGGAAAATGCCGCCATTTATTCGTTATAGCTCGGAATGAGGCACGGTCGGAGGCTACGCGAAGATAACTCAGAGGACTACAACATCCAAGAAGACATTGGGCCAAAAAACCAAAATATGAAATGCCTAAAATGCCCTTGAATGTGGCCTTGAGTGTGAATTTGAAGTAAAAACCATCCTAAAAATGCCATAACTCCATCGATACAACTCGGAATCATTCACCGTCGGCGGCCACGCGAAGAGAAATCAAAGGGCTTCAACTTCCGTGAAGAGCTCGGGATTCAAACCCGAATTTTGGAATTACTAAAATGCCCCCGAAGCTGCAAAAGTCGACGAAACATTTCCGGAAAGCATCCGAACTTCATACTAAGCATCCAAATACCTACAAAAGCGCAATTAACCCTTGCAAAACATGTTAACATAGAAATCCGAGGTTGTCTGGTTAACGAGCATAAATATAGGGATTAAGATACCCGAGGGGGCTAATAAGGCGTAAGTTAACGGGTGAAATACGCAATATTTGCGTCGTATCACACCCCCTAACTTACACATTGCTAGTCCCTAGCAATGAAATAAGAAACTACAAGAACTACAAGAAAACCGAAAGTAGGATACAAGTACAAAATGGGATGAAAAAGTAATAAAAATATAAGGCCACTTTCGCGGGCGAACGATTGCATTTAGCATATGCAATAAGCCGTTAAACCCCTAGGTTACCCTAGTGGACGAGTGTCGTCTCGTGAGGGTTTTCAGAGATGGTACCCACAAACATCACATGGTTTCCTCAAAATATGCCCAACCCACCATGCAACAAGCCCAACAATGGCGAAAAGGATTTCATACGCATTATTAGCAAAGTGAATGAATTCACACAAAAGTCCAAATCATTAACATTATAGAATGCACCTCATAGAATTGAAACCTTAAAATGTGGGAGGGGAGTGAGCACATGCAAAGTGTGATTTGGCAAAAACTTAAATAAACCGGATATACATTAAAGCAAGCATATATTCAATCCTCACGGGCATTACGCTCATCAAGCAAATTCACTCAAAACAGGGAGGTAACACACGGAACATGTGGGCTTAAGAGTAAATGTAAATGGAAACTAGGCCGCACACATGTCACAAAAGAAGAACGCTATATATAAACTGAAAAACTGTAATCTCAATGAAAGGATACCGCACACTAAAAGAGGCAAAATGCATTTTCACAGATTATCACAACTATTATGACTTTTGAATTACATCAACCTAAGATCACATAGGGCTTTAATAGGGTTATGATGTAGGTATGGCTAGGGTGCAAAACGAAGGAATGTATGTACGGATTCAAAGTGTTCGGGATGAAAACTCGGGATAATGGGAGAATGCGTGCAATAACAAAATTGGAAAAACAAGTTTCGAAACGACATTAGATATATCATCGGGGAGAGTAATCAAAGCTTATTGAACTATATACACAACATATACAACTTTCTCTTTTCTTTTCTTTTCTTCTTTTTCTCATTTTTCTCTTTTCTTTTCTATTGCTCTTTGCTTTCTCTTTTTCTTCACTTTTTTCACTACTTTCTTTTCTTTGCTTATCAAACTCTCATATGCCTAAAATTGCAACCGCAATACAACAACAACATTCAATCCCAAGTAACATTCCAAACAAAGGTATGTAAGGTGTATGTATGGCTTAAAACTCCAATTTGGAGTTGGTCATGGAATGGGGTTATGAAACGAAAGGCTAATATTTAGGCTCAAAGGGGTTGACTAGGGAAACATATATGGGTGAGGTCAAGGCTAATATGGGTGGTATAACAAATATGGCCTATGATCATTTCACAAAGTTTACACAATTGTCGAGTCAAAACAATATATGAAAATCATGCTCAAGTAACACATTTCAAGTATGGACTCAATTAATGAACGATCAATGAAAGAATAGTGAGATTACCAACGAATTCAACGTTTTCAATGAGAAAAGAATAGTGTATAACACTCACAAACGACGAAAGGTACAAAGCTTACTCGATGTAAGTATATACAATGCAACAAAAGATTACCGAGTTATAAAAATCTTAAACCAAATCAATATAACAAGGAAAGTGCATATGCTCATGGGATAAAGTTTAATTCATGAAGTTATTCATAATATCAATGATTTAAGGACTAAAGTCTAATAACTTCTAAAATAGAGAACATGCATCATTGAGTTGTCTATTGGATCGGGCAATTATTGAAATTTATCACTGGAAACAAGGCAAAATGCCCAACAAAGGAGAAAAAAGAAAGAAAATATTTTTGAAAATTTTCAAATTTTTCACAAAAAGGCATACTTAGTAACTAAATGTGAGCAAATCCATGGACTACACATGAAATGGATAGAATATCCTACACCCCCTAGCTTAAATGTTGCATTGTCCTCAATGTGCATTAAGAACACAACACAAAGAGAGGAAAGAACGATATTACCCAAAATTGGAGCGATCTCCATAAGCGCGAGTCCAAAGGAATCTACAAAACAGGTTAGTACCGAGCATACCAAAAACAAATAACAAAAAGTTAACTAATTACACTAGACTAAATTAAAAGGAAAGAAAAATAGGAAAGAAAGAAAATTAAAAAGCTAACTATTTACAACCTACTATTTAGGCTTCACACTAACTATACACTAGAAGTCTAAATAGTTGAGGATCCACCCAAAAAGGGATTTGACTTTGGAGGATCAACGGTGGACCCTCCCGAGCATGCATGCCTCCCAAAAAATAGGAATTATGTTTGAACAACGGAAGGCATGTGGGCGGTGAAAAAAATGAACCATCGCCAATTTGAAATTCTAGGCGGACGATGGGGGATTTGGATAACAAGGGGGAAAAGTACACTTGAGGTCCAAGAAAAGTCGACTCATCTCCCGAAGGTTTTTCAAATGGAATGGGAGACGGTGCACACGTCGGGACAACATCCATCGAAAACAAGTTCGGTAAAGAGTCCTCATCGGCAAAAAGTGTAGAAATTTTAAAAGTTTCTACCGACTCATAGGAATCAACCGGTGATTCTAATGGTTCAATGACGGAAAACGAATATGGTGATGAAACAAATTCAATCTCAATCGAGACATCGTCGGAAGGAGATTGAATTTCGGAGGAGAAAGATGCACACTCGATGAGAAATTCTTTGAAAAATTGAGGTGAAACACAAGTTTCCACCTCCTCGTTGTTTTGTGCATAAGAATTCATCTCATCGCAAAGTGCACCGAGTCTCATTCCAGCATCATGGAAGCTTTCCAAACCTTGGGAGTAAAGAAGCAAAGTTTCTTCCAAAGTAGGCTTCCTCGGCTCAAGAGCCTCGGACTCCTCATTTGGTTGAAACTCGTCTTCGAAAGTAATGAAATGAAAATCGTCATTGGATTCGAATAATGAATCCAACTCAAGCTCCCAATAACGATTTTCATTGCGATAAATGTATTCAAGTCTTTCATTTTCAAGAAAATCTTGAAAATGAAAAACTTGAAAACTATCCCCAAAGTATGAATCATTAGAATAACAGTAATAACTATAATAGTACGACATGATTACCTTGTTGGTTGTAGATGGAGAATCCGAGCAAGAAAGTGAGCAACCACGAATCAAAGTTTCTTAGCGCTCAAATATGCTATCCTGCAAAAAAAGGTTAAAACAAAGAATACAAATACAAAAGGAAAAATACTACGAAATAATAAAACAATTACTATCTAAAACACACTCCCCGGCAACGGTGCCATTTTGATGCCAGGAAAACCGAGTGTTCGTGTAGGGACACTATCGTTGATTTCGGCTCCCGCTCGACATGCAAAAGAACCTAAACTACAGCTACACTTGACAAGCAAGTAGAGCGGTAAGTCGGGTATCGAGAATCCACAGGGAGTAATTGAATTTTAGATGTTAATTGTTTAATTACTTCAGGAATAAAAGGGTGTAAAATAAATAAACGAAAAGGTAAAAGGGTGGTTATCGTGAATAAAGAAAAGAATAAGTTAACGCTAAATAAAGTAAAGCGAGGATCGGGATCGCATCCAACCAAACGGATCGAAACAACTACTAATTAGAATTACGGTTCGAAAACATTTAATCGAGCATTTACAATTAAGCATAAACATCACACAAGAAGGAATTTAACCCAAAGTTGCGAGATTAAACATTTAATAAAAAATGGTCACACGCGGATTAAATTCGGATTGTCGCTATAAACACTAAAGTTGCGTGACAAATAAAGTTAAACGCATAACAATCCAACTTTAATACACGCGGTTTCAATTAAACGCAATTTTACACAAAACCTAACTTTCGGAGCTCAACGCCTATTAATGGCGGAAACGCAATCCCAACCCGTTATCTACGGACAATACATGGATTAAACTACTTTAAACAATAACTAAACTAATTAAACTAGAAAAGCAATAAATAAACATAATAAACCTAACTAGAAATCATGTAAATCTATCTAGAAAGCAAGGAAAGAATGGAAAACAACTAGATTAATGGAGAGGGAAGATGAATAGTTAATCTTACAACCAATTAGTGTGTCAATCCAAGAGAGGAAGAAGAAGAACCAAGCAAAAACCCTCCAAACCCTAACTAAACTAACCTAAAAACGTTCTCCCCACTTAAGAAAAAGTGTGTTCGTGTGAGGACACAATCATTGTGTGTTTCGCCGCCGCGATACAAAAAAAACCTAAGCTACAACTACACTTGACAAGCAAGCACAGCGGTAAGTCGGCTATCGTAAGAAATCCACAGGGAGTGATTGAATTTTAGATTTTAATTGTTTAATTACTTCTGGAATAAAAGTGTAAAATAAATAAATGAAAAGGTGATGGTTGGGAATAGTGACAAAAGAAAAAGAATAAGTTACTCTACGCAAAAGTAAAGCGAGGATCGGGATCGCATACACACATTCACGGGCTAAACAACTACTAATTAGAATTTCGATTCGAAAACATTTAATCAATCATTTTCAATTAAGCATAAACATCACGTAATAAGGAATTTAAGCCAAAGTTGTGATATTAATCATTTAATAAAAAATGGTCACGCGCGGATTAAATTCGGATTATCGCTATAAACACTAAAGTTGCGTGACAAATAAAGTTAAACGCATAACAATCCAACTTTAATACACGCGGTTTCAATTAAATGCAATTTACACGAAACCCTAACTTTCGAGGTCCAAACCCGTAAATGGCGTAACGAAATCCCGACCCTATTTATCTAAGGGCACGACATGGACATAAACTAAATTAAACTAATTAAACTAGGAAAGCAAGAAATAAAGCAAGTAAACTAATTAATAAAGCATGTAAACCTAAATTAGAAAGCTTGTAAATTAACTAGAAAGCAATAAATGAAGAAATACAACTATATTCAAATGGTAGGGGAGATGAATAGTCAACTTACAATCCAAATAGGGTGTCAAACCAAAGAGAAATGAAGAAGAACCAAGCAAAAACCCAAACCCTAACCTATTCTATCTTCTAAAACTATCTAAAAACGTTCCCCCCACTTAATACAATGTTTTCCCTTATATACCTAACCAAAAACCAACTTAAAAATATAGATTTTCGGACTTTTACTGTAGCCGAATCGATTCGAAAATGGTCTGAATCGATTCGGAAACAGGGGAAGTTCATTTCTGCATTTCTGCAGCATTCCGAATCGATTCGGTTTTGGGCCGAATCGATTCGCAAGCTACATGTCTGAATTCTGCAGCTTTGTCCTGTTTTACGGAAAATGCCGCCATTTCTTCGTTATAGCTCGGAATGAGGCACGGTCGGAGGCTATGCGAAGATAACTCAGAGGACTACAACATCCAAGAGACATTGGGCCAAAAAACCAAAATATGAAATGACTAAAATGCCCTTGAATGTGGCCTTGAGTGTGAATTTGAAGTAAAAACCATCCTAAAAATGCCATAACTCCATCGATACAACTCGGAATCATGCACCGTCGGCGGCCACGAGAAGAGAAATCAAAGGGCTTCAACTTCTGTGAAGAGCTCGGGATTCAAACCCGAATGCTGGAATTACTAAAATACCCCTGAAGCTGCAAAAGTCGACGAAACATTTCCGGAAAGCGTCCGAACTTCATACTAAGCATCCAAATACCTACAAAAGCTCAATTAACCCCTGCAAAACATGTTAACATAGAAATACGAGGTTGTCTGGTTAACGAGCATAAATATAGGGATTAAGATACCCGAGGGGGCTAATAAGGCGTAGGTTAACGGGTGAAATACGCAATATTTGCGTCGTATCACAAACCTATGACTTTCGATGAATACGTGGAATCCCAAAGTATAACAAATTCAAATATGACTTTGGGCGAGTATAACGAAAGCCAAAATTTGGGTTATTGGAATTTTAATGATGATGACAATGATTTTGGGCCTTTACCTCCTTATAATAGGAATTTTGAAACAAATTTGAATAGTTTTCGAAATTCCCATCATAATGAGGTTTCATTTAAGTCCGATGGTAATTTTTAAAGTTCCCATTATCATGCATCCGCACCTCGACCCATGACTTTCGGTGACGGTTTGCATATGTATGAGAATGAGAAACTTGAAAATCATTATCGAGAAGAAAATCGTTCCTAGGAACATGACTTGGATTTACTTTTTGAGTCCGACGACGATTTTGTTTTCGAGACTTTGGAAGTCGAGGAATGTTTTGAACCAAATGAGGTACTTGTACCTACTTTGGAACAAACCATTCTAGACTTTGCCCATCTCGTAATAGATATTGAAAGTGAGGATGATAATGACGTAACATCTATTTGCAGTGAAATAATTTCTTCTTTGGTCCCCAAAGAAGAACATTTCATTGAAAATGATATTATTTCATTCGAAACTCAAACTTCATGCGATGATGATTCATCTCATGAGTTTGAATTTCTTTCATCCCCATTTTCATTCTCTATTATCACCCCGGAATAAGTACCCGATGATTCGGTTTCAAACTTTAATATTTTAAACCTTTTCGCCGATGAGGAGTACTTGCTCGAGTCGCTCTCCACGTTCACATCTTTGCCTTTGTGTGCGCCGCCTCCCATTCCAATTTCAAAATCATTGGGAGGATATTTGAATTTTCTCGATCCCCACATGTTTTTGTCACCCATTCAATCCAAACCCCCCATCGTCCCTCTAAAACTTTTAATTGGCGATGGTTCATTTCTTCCGCCTTACACATGCCTTCCGTTGTTAAAACGGAATCCATATTTTTTGGAAGGCATGCTTGTATGTGAGGGTAAACCGGTTATCCTCCAAAGTCAAATTGTTCTTATGATGGACCCTTAGCTATTTAGACTTCTAGTGTATAGTTAGTGTGAGGCCTAAATAGTAGGTTGTATATAGTTAGCTTTTTATTCTTTCTTTCTTTTTATTTTTAGTCTACTGTAATTAGTTAATTTTTTGTTATTTTTTTTGCTATGCTTGGAACTAACTTGTTTTGCAGATTCTTTGGACTTGTTGTTATGGGGATCGCTCCAATTTTGGGTAATATTGTTCTTTTCCTCTCTTTGACTTGGTTCTTAATTTACATTGAGGACAATGTCAAGTTTTAAGTTAGGGGGTGTGGGATATTCTATCCATTTCTTTATTTTAGTCCACGTTTTTTATCACATGTTAATTAATTAGTAGGCTTTTCTTAGAAAAATTGAAAATTTCAAAAAGATTTTCTTTCTTTTTTCTCATTTTTTTAGGCATTTTGCCTTTGTTTCTGATGATAAATTTCAATAATTGTTTGATCCAATAGACAACCCAATGATGCATGTTCTCGATTTTAGAAGTTATTATACTTTAGTCTCCATTATTGATATTATGAATAACTTCATGAATTAAACTTTAATCCCGTGAGCACATGCACTTTTATTGTTCTATTGATTTGGTTTAAGATTTTTATAACTTGGTAATCTTTTGTTGCATTGTATATACTTACACCGAGTAAGATTTGTACCTTTCGTCGTTTGTGAGTGTATACACTATTATTTTCTCATTGAAAACGTTGAATTCGTTGGTAATCTCACTATTCTTTTATTTGATCGTTCATTAATTGAGTTCATACTTGAAATGTGTTACTTGAGCATGATTTTCATATATTATTTTGATTCGAGAAGTGCGTAAACATTGTGAAATGATCATAGGCCCTCTTTGTTATATCACCCATATTAGCCTTGACCTCACCCTTATATGTTTACCCTCGTTAACCCCTTTGGGACTAAATATAGCCTTTCGCTTCATAACCCCAATCCCATAACCAACTCTAAATTGGAGTTTTAAACCATACATACACTTTTCATACCTTTGTTTGGAATGTTTCTTGGTATTGAATGATGTTGTTATGATATCGGTTGCAATATAGGCATATGAGAGTTTGATAAGTAAAGAAAAGAAAGTAGTGAAAAAAGTGAAGAAAAAGAGAAAGCAAAAAGCAAAAGAAAAAAGAAAAAAAGAAAAAAAGAACAGAAAGAGAAAGTTGTAAATGTTGTATAGTGTTCAATAAGCTTTTATTACTCTCCTTGATGATATATCTAATGCCTTTTTCGATCTTATTTTCCAATTTTGATATTGCTCGCATTTTCCCATTATCCTGAGTTTTCATTTCCGAACACTTTGAATCCGTACAGACATTCCTTCATTTTGCACCCTAGCCTAGCCTACATTACAACCCTAGTAAAGTCCTATGTGATCTTAGGTTGATGTAATTTAAAAGTTGAAATAGTTTTGATAATCTGTAAAAATGCATTTCGCCTCTTTAAATGAGCGGTATCTTTTATTGAGATTACATTTATCATTTTATATATAGCGTTCTTCATTTGTGACATGTGTGCCGCCTAGTTTCCATTTACATTTACTCTTTAGCCCGCATGTTCCGTGTGTTACCTCCCTGTTTCGAGTGAATTCACTTGATGAGAGTAATGCCCGTAAGGATTGAATGTATGCTTACTTTAATGTCACTACACCAAATCTGTTGAATTGTCAAGGTCATTGACCTTGACAAATCCAACTTGTCAAGGTCAATGACCGTGACATTTCGAGGCGAGGCAACTTTTTTTGTCACGGTCGTGTCACGGTCATTGACCTTGACACAAAACTCGCGTTTTGTGTCACGGTCGTGTCGCGGTCAATGACCGTGACACGTTTGTCACGGTTTATAATCGTGACAAAGCCGTGACCCTTTTTAAAAAAAATGTCACGGTCAATGACCGTGACAATTCTGGGCAGAATTTTAAAAAAATCTGCTTGGCAGTATGTCCACTGCCACTGCCCAGCAGTATATTTGTACTTGTTATAGCAACGTTGTACCTGTTCCAAACATCATATATCCAAACAAACTAAAGATAATGCAAATATACATTCATGACGATATAATCCAAATATTCAAAATAGAAACAATATACATGACGATATAATCCAAATATAATTAAAATGGACAAACTTAAAAATAATGTTACTACATGTCTTGGGTAAAACTGAGGAGGTGAGTAGGCCACACGACATACGAATTGACGCACCCACTAATATACGTCGTGCCACATTGTTCACGCAACCACAATAGGGAGTTCTCCTTACCGGGTATGACATGCGTGACGAGCACCCTGGACTCCATCTCTTGAAGAGCACGTCCATGAACTATTCCACCATGGACGATATTCGGGTCCCTCAACCCCCGCCCTATCCGCTGGCCATTAAATACGTCCAATATGAACACGCTCGGCCAACCAAGTGTCGACATTGGTCTATTGAAGGGCGCCAAATAGGGAAGTGGATCATCGAAGTACGAACGTGTCGGTGATGAAGCAACGAGGTCCACATCCTCATCATCCCGCACCTCCTCCTCCACCGCCTTCTCCTTCCCTTTCCCATTCCCTTTATGGTCTCCGCCCAACGTACGCTTTATGAATGCGTACATATCTTGGACCGTCGCCTCCAAACGGGACAGCTTCGCGTCGTGTGAATCCACCGTTCGAGCCAACCCGATGTCGCTCGTCTCCAATTCGATGATCCTAGATTTGGCCACCCGTGAGCTCACCCCCTTGTCCTCCTCTTGCGATCAGAGCCAAGCACTTGGCTGAGTGCATCTGTGGACAAAGATGCCTTGTCGGCATCAAACTGCGACTCATGCACTTCCTTAAGCTTTGCCTGAAACGACAAAAAGCACATGATTAGTAAAATAAGTAAACTAAAAAATTATAACGGAATTAACAAAAATTAAACTGTCGGATTACTTACAATCGTGGCCACGACGCTCGGGGACACCTCCTTGTCCTTCCCCTTCTTCGTCCGAAGAGCCACATAAGTATCGAGCCTATGTGGCTTACCCCCTGGCCCACTCCCTACCCCCTGAAATAAAATAAAGTAAAGTAAAATTAGTATCAGCCCCGCAAAGTAAAATAATGAAGAATAATATATTTCTGTAGTTATAGAAAAATTAAATCTTACCTGCATCCTATGCTCCACCTCGGCGTAAGAGGTCCGGCCGGAGTAGTGCACGTCCGTCTTTTTTGCCCGATTTTCCCTCCCCGATTGGCGAGATGCCAATTGTCGATCCTCGATCTCATTGTCAATGAACTTCTGCCATTGTGCCAATGAGATCGGCTCCTTGGGGGGGACAGATTCACGCCATTGGATAATCGACTCTCGTGTTTTCCCAAAGTACCGTGCCCGCATATTTTTTTTCCACGACTTGAGTTGCTCCCTAATCTGCTCCAACACGAGATCGCGTAGCTTTGGATCCAAGTTGAATTGTTCATGTCCAACAAATACAATGTTAGTTACGAATAAATATAAATATAAATATAAATATAAATATAAATATAAATATAAATATAAATATAAATATAAATATAAATATAAATATAAATATGAAATTGAAATTGAAATTGAAATTGAAATTGAAATTAAAATATAAATATTCATATAAATATAAATATAAATATATTACCTGTAGTGCCGCCCAAACAACTAACTTGAGCTCATATGTCACCTCCTTCCAACTCATACACCCCGGGCCGATGACCGTCTTTAGCAGCTCGAGGGATCTCGCTAATAGCTCCGATTTGTTCTCGACGGTAATCCCAAATTTTCCATATTTGGGGAGCCTTGGGGGGGAGGAGCCCTCGTCGCCTCCGCTACCACCGAGCCCAGACGACATCATCATAAACAGCATCATCATCTTCGTCTTAATATCTGAAGGAGACATTTTTGCTGTAAAAAAATGTTATTAGTACAAATAAAAAAATGTTAATAGTACACATACACACACCCCTACCCCACCCCCACCACACACACGCACACGTCATGCCACTTTTAAAACTAACCAACCCAACATTTCATCAATTAAACTAACAATTAAAGTATAGAATTATTAATTTACTAATTTACAATGAGGGACAATCCTACTTTCATATGAAATTGGCACTAATTATTAATTTACTTTCATCTAAAACTATACAATTAAAATTACAATTAAAGCTATACAAATTATTAATTAAAGATATACAATTGTTAAAATTGCCCCTCCACACCCCCCACACCCCACCCCACCCCCACCACATCCCTTGCCCCCTCCCCTCCCCCCGCCACGCACACACGCACACACCTACGTAGACACACACACACCCCACCCCCACCCCCTCCCCCCACCACGACCGTGACAACTACATTTATTGTTTATCAATAAAATTATGACATGAGATAATTATAATTGGAGCATAAATTTCATTATCATAAAGGGATAAATCCAACCAAGTACAAAGATTCTACAAATTAAAGTGAGAATTAAATTTAAGACTTTCTAACAACATGCATGTGTATGGATTCTACATAGTTGGGCACGAAAGTAACTAATGATATTCCTAAAAACATACAATTGGCAACATTTTGTGAATTTACTAAAATTTATATAATATTATCAAATTCTGTTAAAAAATTATCTAGGGTTTTACCTAATTGAATTAATTTCATGAATAAAATTATTATCAATTTAAATATTTATATAATTAAAATTAACATATGAATTCTAGAACTTTTCTAACATTTACACAATTCTAACTATCACTAACCTTGCATTCATACTAATGTTTACATAGTTTTAACAAATTATAACAAAATATTATCATATTTTTAGTTAGAAAATTCCACCCCCTCCCCCCACCACATTTTTGGATTTTATTTTTGGATATTATTTACATTTACATTTTTGGATATTATTTTTTGAAATTTATAGAAAATTACTTATTTATTTACATTTTTAACCCCCTACCCCCACCCCCTACCCCCCACCCTGCCCCCACCCTACCCCCACCCCCCACACACGAACACACACACTCACATATATACACAGATACACACATATATATACACACAAACATATATATAAATGGAAGATAGAGAGAGAGAGAGAATTAAACCTGAAAGTAGAGAGAGAGAGAGCAGCGTCGAGAGAGAGAGAGAGGGAGGGAACAGCGGTAAGGGAAAAAAGAAGGGGGAAAGGGTTTTTTGCTGCAAACATTGTCACGGTCGTGTCAAGGTCATTGACCGTGACAATTATTTACAAGTAAATTTGTCACGGCCTTGTCACGGTCAATGACCGTGACACTGTCACGGTCGTGTCAAGGTCAATGACCATGACATAAAACACGTGTTTTTTGTCACAGTTAATGACCTTGACAAGGGTGACCGGCTGAAAGGTGAAAATTTGGCCATTTTGGTGTAGTGTGTTTATCCGGTTTATATAAGTTTTCACCAAATCACACTTTGCATGTGCTCGCTCCCCTCCCACATTTTAAGGTTTCAATTCTATGAGATGCATTCTATAATGTTAATGATTTGGACTTTTGTTTGAATTCATCCACTTTGCTAATAATGCATATGAAATCCTTTTCGGTATTATCGGGCTTGTCGCATGTTGGTTTGGGCTTATTTTGAGTAAACCATGTGATGTTTGTGGGTACCATCCCTGAAAACCCTCACGAGACGACACTCGTCCACTAGGGTGACCTAGGGGTTTAACGGATTATTGCATATGCTAAATGCAATCGAATCGCCCGCGAAAGTGGCCTCATCTTTCTTTTGCTTTTATACCACACTTTTGTTGTATCTCCTGCTTTTGGTTTGATTGTAGTTCTTGTTTCATCCTATTTCATTGCTAGGGACTAGCAATGTGTAAGTTAGGGGGTGTGATGATACGCAAACATTGCGTATTTTATCCTCCGAACAGACACATTTTAGCCCCCTCGGGTATCTTATTCCCTATATTTATGCTCGTTAACTAAACAACGCCAAATTTCTACGTTAACATGTTTTTGCAGGGGTTAATTGAGGTTTTATAGGTAATTGGATGCTAAGTATGAAGTTCAGACGCATTTCGGTGAAGTTTCGTACGCAATCGCACGTTCAAGGGCATTTTAATCTTTTCACATCTTGGGTACTGGCTTGAAATTTCACGGAATTTGTATCTCTCCTCGCTAGCTTCACGTGGCCGCAAACAGTGTGCGATTTCGAGTTCGTATGAAGAAGTTACGACACTTTTGGAGGAAGGGAAAAACAATGAACAACAAGAGGGGAGAAGAAAGGAAAGAAGAATGCAGTAGCTGCCTTGGTTCTGCCCTGCTTGATCGATCGATCGACCCCTTTGGTCGATCGATTGATCCTCATCGACAGTGGATATTTTTCCTTTGATCGATCGATCGACCAAAGGGGTCAATCGATCGATCCCCTGTTTTCTGCAGATATTTTGGCGTTTCTTTTCTTTTCTCTTTTCTTTTATAATTTAATTCCAACTTAATATATAAAGCATTTTTGATGTATAAGTAGAGGGACATGATTTTAGATAGTTTTTAGAAGATAGTTTAGCTTAGGGTTTTTGCTTAGTTCTTCTTCATTCCTTCTTGGATTGACACACTTTTTGGTATGTAAGTTGACTATTCATTACCCTCTCCATTAATATAGTTATTTTACATTAATTATTGCTTTGATAATTAGGTTTACATGCTTTGTTAATTAGTTTACATGCTTTGATTACTTGCTTTCTAGTGTAGATTTATCGCGTTTATTTACCACATTTTTACGATGCTTTCTAACTAATTTAAATTAGGTTGTGTTTGAATTGAACTCACTCGAGTTAACGCGTTGCTTGGCTTTGATGATAGTATTTACGGGTTTATTTTGGGTGCGTTGTCCTAGTTATTGCGCCTAGGAGATTTGATGGGGCATATCATGTATGTCCCGTGCTTACGACCTTTCGTGCGCAATTTCTGGGATATTTGTTGACGCCAAAATCTTATTAGGCTTTTATGAGGATGTAGGGGCATGACAACCCTTGATTTAATTAACTATCAAAACGAGACGCATTTGTAATAACTCATCGAACCATGTAACCATTTTATACAAATTAACCCGGGTGAGGGATATTCGATGCAACCTATAGTTTTACTCACTTTGTTAGTCTAGGTTCAATACACTTGCCTAGATTAGCATTTCCCTTTCATGCATCTTTTCTTTTAGTTTGTAATCACCTTTTACACTTTTATTTCGGAATATTAAATCTTATAAATTCTAACAACTCGTCTCTGTGGATTTTTGATACCCGACTTACCGCTCTACTTGCCTCGCAAGTGTAGTTGTAATCTAGATTTGTTTGTATTGAGTAGACGGAACGAAAACAACGATTAGCGTCTTTACACGCGCTACTTTTCGCTCTCGATCAAAATGGCGCCGTTGTCGGGGACTAGTTTATTTTAGACTTTATTTTATTTAGTATTTCATAGTATTTTCTTTCTATTTGTATTATTTGCTAATATTTTGCAAGACTTCCACATTTGAGCACTTAGAAACGCTCGAATTTTTCCCGAGCGCACTTACTTTGTGGAATCCTCCACTTCGAGCCATTTTTGGGGTAAGCATATCTTATTCCAATTCTTTCGGTAATCATTGTTATAATTCTCAAAATTCTCGCAAACCTATGACTTTCGGTGAATACTTAGAATCCCAAAGTATAACAAATTCAAATATGACTTTGGGCGAGTATAACGAAAGCCAAAATTTGGGTTATTGGAATTTTAATGATGATGACAACGATTTTGGGCCTTTACCTCCTTATAATAGGAATTTTGAAACAAATTCGAATAGTTTTCAATATTCCCATCATAATGAGGTTTCGTTTAAGTTCGATGGTAATTTTTAAAGTTCCCATTATCATGCATCCGCACCTCGACCCATGACTTTCGGTGAGGGTTTGCGTATGTATGAGAATGAGAAACTTGAAAATCGTTATCGGGAAGAAAATCGTTCCTAGGAACATGACTTGGATTTACTTTTTGAGTCTGAGAAACTGAATAGGTTCGGTGTGTGATAATTGATTTAAATTAAATTAAATTCGCAGGATTCCAAGTAACCCTTATTTAATTCGAGTCTATTTAGAGCAGCCCATAAACAAACAACTACGTGTGTGTGTGTGTCAAACCATAAATAAAGTATGCGACACAAAGTTAAGGAAAAATCCCCGCAGGGTAAAACCTTTTATTTCACTATAATAAGTAAATCTCAACTTACACAGATTACAATGAAATACAGTGCGAATACCCGCAGGTGTCGGTTGGTGTCGGCAACAATGAATCCACACGCAGCGAACCCACATGAACCTCAGTCCAATCAATAAAGGAAGAACCACAGCACTCCTCAATGACACGCAGCCATAAAACTTTGTAGTGACTCCCTCAGCAATAACACGCGGTTCTCAGTTGCAAAGATCTCCCCACAAATATGAACAAAAACAAAAAGGTGTTCTTGGGTTACAAAAGGATTCACAAAGGTATGGCAATTGTGTGAATCAAAACATGAGTCTTGGGACTCAAAAATATGAAGATTGAGGTGATAGAACTCTCAAAAACGTCTTTGCAAGTCTTGCAAAACAACTCCTCGAAGTTGGTATTTATAGGAAAACAGATGAAGAGATCCACGTTCTTAAAACTCTAAAATTCTATCCAGTGTACAGGTACCCCTAACCGATTTGGGGTACCCCGAACCGGTTCTCCATGCGGTTTGGGGTACCTCTCTGGTTTGGGGATTAAAAAAAAACAGCATTATTTCAGGAATTTTCTCCATCTTCAAAAGGTCATAACTCCTTCACCGTAGCTCGGATTGAGGTACCATTTCTTCCATTATGTTCGTTGCGGTGAGCTCTTAAACTTTCCAGTTGACCAGACCTCCGGACTATGGCTGTAAACTTACGAAAATGCCCTTAAACTCTCCTATCGTGCCTTTTTTCACTGTTTTGACTTCTCTTGCGTACCACTTGCACTAAGTCCCTAAAATCGTGGAACGTGAAGTCGTTGAGGCAGATGTAGGACACATTAATGGAGATGTTGAATGCTTAATTCCCGGAATTTGGATAGAGGCCGTCATGTGAGATCGCGAGGTGACGTTCCAAATGTAGCGGCGTACGACATACATAAATGTAACATGTTGGACATGAGAAAAATGTCCTTACAGAGTCCGACGACGATTTTATTTTCGAGACTTTGGAAGTCGAGGAATGTTTTGAACCAAATGATGTACTTGTACCTACTTTGGAACAAACCATTCTAGACTTTGCCCATCTCGTAATAGATATTGAAAGTGAGGATGATAATGACGTAATATCTATTTGCAATGAAATGATTTCTTCTTCGGGCCCCAAAGAAGAACATTTCATTGAAAATGATATTATTTCATTCGAAACTCAAACTTCATGCGATGATGATTCATCTCATGAGTTTGAATTTCTTTCATCCCCATTTTCATTCCCTATTATCACCCCGGAATAAGTACCCGATGATTCGGTTTCAAACTTTAATGTTTTAAACCTTTTCGCCGATGAGGAGTACTTGCTCGAGTCGCTCTCCACGTTCACATCTTTGCCTTTGTGTGCGCCGCCTCCCATTCCAATTTCAAAATCATTGGGAGGATATTTGGCTTTTCTCGATCCCCTCATGTTTTTGTCACCCATTCAATCCAAACTCCCCATCGTCCCTCCAAAACTTTTAATTGGCGATGGTTCATTTCTTTCGCCTTACACATGCCTTCCGTTGTTAAAACAGAATCCATATTTTTTGGAAGGCATGCTTGTATGTGAGGGTAAACCGGTTATCCTCCAAAGTCAAATTGTTCCTATGGTGGACACTCAGCTATTTAGACTTCTAGTGTATAGTTAGTGTGAGGCCTAAATAGTAGGTTGTATATAGTTAGCTTTTTATTCTTTCTTTCTTTTTATTTTTAGTCTAGTGTAATTAGTTAACTTTTTGTTATTTTTTTTGCTATGCTTGGAACTAACTTGTTTTGTAGATTCTTTGGACTTATTGTTATGGGGATCGCTCTAATTTTGGGTAATATTGCTCTTTTCCTCTCTTTGACTTGGTTCTTAATTTACATTGAGGACAATGTCAAGTTTTAAGTTAGGGGGTGTGGGATATTCTATCCATTTCTTTATTTTAGTCCACGTTTTTGCTCACATGTTAATTAATTAGTAGGCTTTTCTTAGAAAAATTGAAAATTTCAAAAAGATTTTCTTTCTTTTTTCTCATTTTTTAGGCATTTTGCCGTTGTTTCTGATGATAAATTTCAATAATTGTCCGATCCAATAGACAACCCAATGATGCATGTTCTCGATTTTAGAAGTTATTATACTTTAGTCTCCATTATTGATATTATGAATAACTTCATGAATTAAACTTTAATCCCGTGAGCACATGCACTTTTATTGTTCTATTGATTTGGTTTAAGATTTTTATAACTCGGTAATCTTTTGTTGCATTGTATATACTTACACCGAGTAAGTTTTGTACCTTTCGTCATTTGTGAGTGTATACACTATTATTTTCTCATTGAAAATGTTGAATTCGTTGGTAATCTCACTATTCTTTCATTTGATCGTTCATTAATAGAGTTCATACTTGAAATGTGTTACTTGAGCATGATTTTCATATATTGTTTTGATTCGAGAAGTGCGTAAACATTGTGAAATGATCATAGGCCCTCTTTGTTATATCACCTATATTAGCCTTGACCTCACCCTTATATGTTTACCCTCGTTAACCCCTTTGGGACTAAATATAGCCTTTCGCTTCATAACCCCAATCCCATAACCAACTCTAAATTGGAGTTTTAAACCATACATACACTTTTCATACCTTTGTTTGGAATGTTTCTTGAGATTGAATGATGTTGTTATGATGTCGGTTGCAATAAAGGCATATGAGAGTTTGATAAGTAAAGAAAAGAAAGTAGTGAAAAAAGTGAAGAAAAAGAGAAAGCAAAAAGCAAAAAAAAAATGAGAAAAAGAAGAAAAGAACAGGAAGAGAAAGTTATAAATGTTGTATAGTGTTCAATAAGCTTTTATTACTCTCCCCGATGATATATCTAATGCCTTTTTCGAACTTATTTTCCAATTTTGATATTGCTCGCATTTTCCCATTATCCTGAGTTTTCATTTCCGAACACTTTGAATCCGTACATACATTCCTTCATTTCGCACCCTAGCCTAGCCTATATTACAACCCTAGTAAAGTCCTATGTGATCTTAGGTTGATGTAATTTAAAAGTTGAAATAGTTTTGATAATCTGTGAAAATGCATTTCGCTTCTTTTAATGAGCGGTATCTTTTATTGAGATTACAATTTTCATTTTATATATAGCGTTCTTCATTTGTGACACGTGTGCGTCCTAGTTTCCATTTACATTTACTCTTTAGCCCGCATGTTCCGTGTGTTACCTCCCTTTTTCGAGTGAGTTCACTTGATGAACGTAATGCAAGTGAGGATTGAATGTATGCTTACTTTAATGTTTATCCGGTTTATATAAGTTTTCGCCAAATCACACTTTGCATGTGCTCGCTCCCCTCCCACATTTTAAGGTTTCAATTCTATGAGATGCATTCTATAATGTTCATGATTTGGACTTTTGTTTGAATTCATACACTTTGCTAATAATGTATATGAAATCCTTTTCGCTATTATCGGGCTTGTCGCATGTTGTTTTGGGCTTATTTTGAGGAAACCATGTGATGTTTATGGGTACCATCCCTGAAACCCTCACGAGACGACACTCATCCACTAGGGTGACCTAGGGGTTTAACGGCTTATTGCATACGCTAAATGCAATCGAATCGCCCGCGAAAGTGGCCTCATCTCTCTTTTGCTTTTATACCATACTTTTGTACTATCTCCTGCTTTTGGTTGAATTGTAGTTCTTGTTGCATCCTATTTCATTGCTAGGGACTAGCAATGTGTAAGTTAGGGGGTGTGATGATACGCAAATATTGTGTATTTTATCCTCCGAATAGACACATTTTAGCCCCCTCGGGTATCTTATTCTCTATATTTATGCTCGTTAACCAGACAACCTCATATTTCTACGTTAACATGTTTTTCAGGGGTTAATTGAGGTTTTATAGGTAATTGGATGCTAAGTATGAAGTTCAGACGCATTCCGGTGAAGTTTCGTACGCAATCGCACGTTCAAGGGCATTTTAATCTTTTCACATCTTGGGTACTGGCCTGAAATTTCACGAAATTTGTATCTCTCCTCGCTAGCTTCACGTGGCCGCAAACAGTGTGCGATTCCGAGTTCGTATGAAGAAGTTACGACACTTTTGGCGGAAGGGAAAAACAATGAACAACAAGAGGGGAGAAGAAAGGAAAGAAGAATGCAGTAGCTGCCTTGGTTCTGCCCTGCTTGATCGATCGATCGACCCCTTTGGTCGATCGATTGATCCTCATCGACAGTGGATATTTTGCCTTTGATCGATCGATCGACCAAAGGGGTCGATCGATCGATCCCCTATTTTATGCAGATATTTTGGCGTTTCTTTTCTTTTCTCTTTTCTTTTCTAATTTAATTCCAACTTACTATGTAAAGAATTTTTGATGTATAAGTAGAGGGACATGATTTTAGATAGTTTTTAGAAGATAGTTTAGCTTAGGGTTTGGGTTTTTGCTTAGTTCTTCTTCATTCCTTCTTGGATTGACACACTTTTTGGTATGTAAGTTGACTATTCATTACCCTCTCCATTAATATAGTTATTTTCCATTAATTATTGCTTTGATAATTAGGTTTACATGCTTTGTTAATTAGTTTACATGCTTTGATTACTTGCTTTCTAGTGTAGATTTATCGCGTTTATTTACTCGTTTTATTTACGGCATTTTTACGATGCTATCTATCTAATTTAAATTAGGTTGTGTTTGAATTGAACTCACTCGAGTTAACGCGTTGCTTGGCTTTGGTGATAGTGTTTACAGGTTTATTTCGGGTACGTTGTCCTAGTTGTTGCACCTAGGAGATTTGATGGGGCATATCATGTATGTTCCGTGCTTACGACCTTTTGTCCATAATTTCTGAGATATTTGTTGACACCAAAATCTTATTATGAGGATTTAGGGGCGTGACAAACCATGATTTAATTAACTGTTGAAAAGAGACGCATTTGTAATAACTCGTCGACCCATGTAACCATTTTATACAAATTAACCCGGGTGAGGGATATTCGACGCAACCTATAGTTTTACTCGCTTTGTTAGTCTAGTTTCAATACACTTGCCTAGATTAACATTTCCCTTTCATGCATCTTTTCTTTTAGTTTTTAATAACCTTTTACACTTTTATTTTGGAATATTAAATCTTATAAATTCTAACAACTCGTCTCTATGGATTTTTGTTACCCAACTTACCTCTCTACTTGCCTCGCAAGTGTAGTTGTAATTTAGGTTTGTTTGTATTGAGTAGGCAAAACGAAAACAACGATTAACGTCTTTACACACGCTACTTTTCGCCCTTGATCAATCGTCCTTCTCCAGCATTTGGTTGTAGATAACCAAGAAGTGCAAGAAAAATCCAAGTTAATACAAAACTAGAAAGACATGAATAGCATTCGACCAACGTGAAAAATGAAAACTTACCAAGGCCGGGCTTTGAGAAGCCCTTGTTGATAATTGAGATCGAGACATTAAAGTAACAACAACTCTGTGGTGTGGTCTGGGAGTGTGCCAGACTTGATTAACTCCCTAGCCAAGCTAGGAGTAAAGGCTATAGATGGGCCACGAGCATATGGGACCACACCGATCAAACCTTGTTTATCGACATCAATAACTTCCTCAACCTTCTTATCAGCAGGACCCCTCCTCAATCTCTTCGAGGGAGATTCATCTCCCTTATTGGCTGTGGATTTTTTCTAACATCATTATTCTTCTTCAAGGTGTGACACCCCGCCTAATTAAATTCCGGGCGATCACTCCTTTATTAAATTAACATCAAGGTGAACAGTTGGTTCATCTTAGCATCACTGTCGCAAATGAAAATCTTTTCCAATTTAAACATCCTAATTAATTAAGCTAAGTGTCAAAACCATTCGAAACCCTTATTTAAATTTTATTAAATCCAATTATAAAACCTTTAACCATTACATTTTAAGAGTCACAAATTAAGTATATAAAAATGAACATTCAAGAGTTTAACCATCAATAATAAATCCCAACATTAAAATACTAAATGAAAACATTCTGATAGAATAAATCTCGAAATAAAGATACTGAAAGTAAAAGAATTACAATCTCTGACGAAACCAACTAAATAATGGAAAAGGACAACACATGCCCCCACTTGATAAAGCTGAACTAGAAGTGGAGTTAACAATAAAGTCGTCTAAGCAATAGCCTGCAACTCCCACAAAAGCTACAACGCGTTCCATCCAAAGAATCCCCCTAAGTAAGACACCCCTGTAGCTGGGCACCTGTAATATATATATATATATATATATACACAAGAGAGAAGAGGTAACAACAAACAGGTCAGAGCCCGAATGTAAAACCATTTTAAAAATAGTTTAGCAAGTATTTAAAATGCTTACCGGCTAATGCAACAGTCATATTAGTATGCGGCACTCTCTTGAGAATTCTCACCTCTCATTTAGTGTGCACATCTATCGTACTAATGAACCCCATATATCTCTCTAACTTATTCTCCATAAGTTTTAACATGTGAAATTAAGGTTATGATATTCACTTTAGAAAAGTCTATCTCTTCAAGATTTCTTACGTTATTTAGAAAAATTCTGTATTGTTATAATGTTTTCGAATACTTACAGTGAAGTTGATGAATTTCATACTTTACTTAAATACTATTTTACTCAGTAGAAAGTTCTCATATAGTTGCACGTATATATATTAATTACTCGTATAATATATATATACAAACAGCACCCCACATAAAAACTATGGTGCTGGACTTCCATATATAAGTATATATATAGCAATCACTCATAAATTATATATATACTAACGGCACCCCACATAAAAACTATGGTGCTGGCATACTCTGCTATCAAGTCCCTGTATCACACACACTTAGGGAAATGCTAGTTCGGAATCACTCTCGAACTGCATTAATAAAAACACATACAACTGGAGGCGAAGCATAGTTTCAAGTCCAAGAGGTCAGCACATACCCTCGTGTCTCTTAGGACAGTGACTATCGATACGATAGCCTATACCTAGGAATCTTATGCTCTAGGGTACAAGTCAATATCCCCCGTAAAGGTCCCATCGAGATAAGACTATCCCAGCGCGGAAACCCCCGTGATAGCAAGTAGCCTGGGTACGATTTTCACACAGAGATAATATATGCACAATCACACCGTCATATATAAATATGTATTCACATCCACATTATTAAATTAGGTGCGCTCACGACCCATAATTATAATTATCTGTTATTACACATTTTACTCAATTATATCGTATAACGGCCTCATTCCTTTTATTCTCGTAATTAATTTATTCTAAACTTACTTCTCGTCACTCGAAGTGTTTTCTTTATCTAAGTACAATTTCAGTAGGCCCCCTCTCGCCTTCTAATCCAACTTATTAGTTGTTTCGATTATTTAATCAACGCACATATGATTTCTTAAGTCTGAAAGTTTTCCCGTTTACCCTTTATTTCCCTTCACATTAAAGTTCCACTTTATGGGATTTCTCTTGACCCTACTGGTCCTTTTTATATTCCAATATGTTCTAGCAATCCTAATCAAGGTTTACTATGCATAAAATCGAATTAAGCTAACACGAGAAAAAAATGCAGTTTTCCCAGGAGGGGTCGCTCGATCGATAAAAGGGGGTCGATCGATTGATGCTCTGGGCTCGCTCGATCGATCAAACAGGTAAGGTGAAATCTGCAGAATACCAGTTACGGGTTCTATCATCCAAACTCATCAAATTCCAAACTTTTGAGTCCCAAACTCCCAGAAATTTATACCACAAACATAATAAACCCAAGTGAGTAATAATCTACGTAAGGCATGCGAGTTCTCATCAAGAATCATGGGTTAAATGGGTCAAACTCTATATAATTCTTATGAACCCTAATATCTTCTTTAACTTAGTTTCTTCCATTCTTTTTCCAGATTTTCTATCACTAATACCATGGAAATTCGTTGTTCAATCTCTATATGTGAAATGGATTCCAGAAATATGATCTCTACCTCTACAACATGAAATTCTTGTCTCCAATTAACGTTTTCTTTCAAGAACACTAATTCTAATCAACCCTAGACTAATATAAAAGAGCATTAACTTGATAAAAGCAAGATAGATACTTGCCTGGAAATTTAGTCTCTGATTTGTGGAAGAATTCGGTGTGGTCAAGATCCTCGTTGCGCGATCTACCATTTGGCGGTGACGGCGGTGCAATCGGAGGTGTACTTGGCCTAGAACTCCTTGGAGAGCTTCTCCTCTTCCTCTCCAATGGCCGTCATTAGTTTTTTATTGTGTTAACCCTAGTAGATAACACTTTCCATCTGATATAACCCTTGCAAATTCGTGGGTTTAATTACCCATAATTACCAAATGTCCAAAACGCCATCCCGGGGTGCTAATCAAGCCTAAAAATGCCCCGAGACCCAAACTAAACCTCCGGGTACACTTTTCTGACTATCTCGACCCTTCCGGACACTTTGACGCACTCAAAACGACTATACGAGCAACTTATAATTTATTCACTTATTTATCAACATCTAGTCCTAACACGACATAGGGCGTCCCAATTGAAATTTCCATAATTGTCATTTTATTCACACGTGACAATTTTATAAAAATAAATCTCATATATTACTATACTCATCCAATAACATTCAACAAATAACAAATTTCCAGTAATTACTAACTATCGTCACGCTAGTAAATATTTAAAACAACATTCCGGATTAAAATTAAATTAATTTATCTCAATTAAATTTAATAAATCCCATATATCTAAAAGGCATAAAAATACGGGGTATTACACAAGGCACCAGTGTCAAGGGGCTTCGTGGCACCAGCTTCAGAGTCATCTTCCAAAAGGTTGGGAATTTTTCTCTTATCGATACTGAAAGCAAATGGAATATTGTAGTCAATAGAGGTAGAAGTACAGACTTCAGTAATAAATCCAACAGATTCACTGGCTGAGGAAGTGGATACTAGGTATTTCTCCAAGTCAATTATAATTGATGGAATGCCAACTTTTGGTTGGGCTACAAAGGAAGTGATGGAGGTCTTATATTCCATCTAGACCTGTCAATGGGTCAGTTTGGGTCATGTACGGGTTACAGGTTACGGGTCAAAACACCCCTAACCTAAACGCGACCCGTTAAGGCTAACATGTCTAATGAAAATACCCAAACAAAAACCGTTAATATTAACAAAACTCGAATTGTTACCACCCGCTAATATTTACGAATCATTTTGGGTGTAAATGGGTAACGGGTTGGGTGACCCTATAGTACCCTTTAGTCTTTAATAGTTTAAAAATAATGGATTTTAATTGTAATTCTTATTGGGTATAGGTTGGGTGACCCTATAGTACCCGTTAGTCTTAAAGGATTTAGAAATAATGGGTTTTAATGGTTATTCTTATCGGTTATGGGTTGGGTGACCCTATAGTATCCTTTAGTGTTAATGGGTATTAATGGATAGAAACAAGTTAAAACGGGTACAAGTAAATTTCCAAACCCAAACCGTTAGTGTTAACGGGTCTACCGTGTTCACCCGTTAATGACCCAAACCCAATAAAAGTAAACCCATTAACTTATAATTTTGTATCGGGTCGTGTCATGTTAACGGGTTAATGTATTTTTTGACAGGTCTAATTCCAACAATGTAGAAGCTGATCGGGGGTGATCTTCTCTTGTTCTTTGGTTCAGGCCCCACAAGAATTTGACTTCTTCCAAATTAAATTCACCCGGCTTGGGGTACATTCTTTTACGATCCTCTATAACAAAGCAACAAGCAGTGATAGTTAGTACAAATCAGAAAAGAAGAGAAAAAATTAAAATAACAACCTAACCCATTCCCTGATTGAGGGCATCTGGAACCATGATAGGCTACTCCATCAAGGGGTCATGTTTCCAATTCTTAACTACTAAATCATGACTCCAATAATATTTATTGTAGTCAGGTAAATTTAAAACTAAAGCTTTATTAACATCTTTGGTTTTCAAATAATATGTATTTCCCCTGTAATGGACTATTTATAACAGAACAAATATCCGGAATCCCAATATGGGTCCCTTAGCGTTCGTTCAATCTCTTTACACCATTGACAATTTTCCAGGTGTTGGGAGCCACTCGTGCTGGGACAATGTCAAAATATTGGTAAAAACAAAGAAGAAAAGGGTTTGGTGGAAATGAAAACCACACTCTGCTATGAATAACATGGGAATCGAGTGACCTTCATCCAAGGAATATACATCTAAAGGGCCATGAGGGACTTCTAATTCGACCCAAGATGGAATTTTATGCTCTTCCCTAAATTCTTTTAAAGACTCATAGTCAACTATATAAACCATGGTTCAAAAGACGAAAAATGAGGAAAAACAAAGAAAATAAAGAATTGTTATAGAAGATTAATGATTCAGCAAGATCTGTCAAAAGAAAGGAGGAACGATGGCAAACGTTCGCACAAAAGCTCAGATATAACTGCTATAGTTCAAAAATTTGAGGGTAAGGAAGATCCTGGAAAATTTCCTGCCTATTATAGGTTGCCTCAAAAACATCAACCGAAACGATTAAATTTACCAATGATTGACATTCCGACGGCTTCGCGAATCAAAGTTTAAAAATACACATTTGCCCATTGGCGGTTCGTTAAAATTCAAGTTATTTGCAAAAACGCCAAGCATGGAACCTTGGGGGTTTCTATTGCTGCCAAAAATTATCCACCTATGTGGACCAATCAGAAGTAAACATGTGTCCTCCTACGTGGCCAAAATCCTAGATAGAGAAAGTAAATTTGCCGACCAATGCATGGAATGCTGACCAACACAAGGAATGCCTACCAACAAGATAACGAAAGGTCATCATACTAAGGGTCATACTACACATGGTTTATATAAAAGCATTCCATCCCTTGACATCCCAACCCTTGACCTCCGGGTCAATATAAATACCTTATATCACTTTCATCAAGTGTAAGGAAAAATGGATTCTAAGGCAAGATACCTAGTTTTCTGTAGTCTCTGAAATCAATACAAGAATAGTGGACGTAAGCTTTCTGACATAGCTGAACCACTTTCAAAACTCTCTTACTTTCTTGCTTTTATTAACAATTGCACTTATACATTTTATATGTGATCATAAAAATTAGATCAAGTCTAGTGTTTTACATCAACAACGCATAAGACCAATTTTTACCAAGAATTAGCAATTAAAAACCGTATATTTGGGGTTTTATTTTAACACTTTATTTTAGTGATATTACTTCAATTTTAGTGATATTTGGGGATTTATTTTAACACTTTATTTTGGTGATATCACTGCTCAACTCTTTATTTTAGTAATAGTACTTCAATTTGTGGCATAAACTCCACCATTTTTCTAACTCGTACGCTACATTTTCCTCGTAATTTGTTTTCTAATTTGTGTTCCTCTTTTCTCATCTCCAACTTATAATCTATAGTGTGTATCATCTACTTATGTTATTTTTTTTATAAATAAAAGATTATCTAAAAAAATTCCCAGGGGGCATAACTCATAGAGATGAAGTACACTCAACAAGCAAGAAAAAAGAGGACCTCAACAAATTCCACCTAAGACACCATGATGGACTACATAACTCTATATATCTCTACCAAAAAAATGAATAGAAGTGTTATGGTTCTCCTTATACGAAATCAATAAGGAGCTCAAAAATATGTGTCATAGTCTAGGAGGATCGACTTTCTTACCTTTAAAACACCTCAGTTTGTCTCCTGTCAAATTGTCCAAAATATGCAGTGAGTAACCTTTCTCTAAATATCTCTGGCTCCCTTCTAACCCTTCGGGGGGTGCCAAGCTAAGGGAGAAGAAAACCTCCTAAAGGCTCGTTGTCACCCACCAATGCAAGAGAAAGTGATTAGTAGTCTCTTTAGCCTCCTTAGACAACAAACAAAGACTATCCATCGGATGTCTTCTCTTATGAAGATACTAGGTCATCATAATCGTCTATCTAGCTATATTCCAGACAAAGAATATGACTTTGGGAGGTGCCTTTGCACTATAAATCTCTTTACAGGGAAAATTAGCATTCTTGTTCCCGTTCATGTTAGCACTTAAAATGGAGTAATAATCTTTCACCATAAAATCCCCTCTCATACCTGACCCCCATCTCATCTGATCTTCCCCTATAGAAGGGGTAGATGCCATACCCAAACATTCGACGAAAGCCTATGCCTCCCTTATTTCCCAGTCCCACAATTCTTTTCAAAATTTTAGAATCCACACAACTCAATTCCCAACCCTCATCTTATGATCAACAACCATACCGTCCTTGTCCCCTCCGATGCTAAACATCCCTGGTAATAGATCCTCTAGGGATCCATTATTTCCCCACCCATACTTCCAAAAATCTAATCATACTACTGCTCCAGATGCAACTTCAGGTATCCATAGAACTCCCCATATTCCTTAGAAATAGGTTTTCAAAGCCCCACTCTGTGAATGAAAAGTCCCTCTCCCGGCCACCACCCTAGCTGGGAATAACCCCTAGATACTAACACTCTCCTCCATAACCTATTTTCCTCTCGAGAAAACCTCAATGTAACACCTCGTAATTTCATTGATTTTTATATTGGGAATTAATTGAGATTAATTAAATTCTATTTGGAAATTAATTCGATAAAATTAATATTATTTAGTGAGATAATGGTTAATATTTATTTATTTCGAATATTACTTAGTGAATGAGTAATAATAATGATAAGGAAATATTATAATTATCGTGAATAAGAAATACGACAGTTACAGTAAATTTAATCGGGACGCGCGTGTGAGTCGTATCGGGACTTAATTTGGAAAATAAAATATAATTTTACTTTTGAAGAGTGCGATTGCGTTCAAATTAAGAAATTATTTAATTAAATCTCAGTTTTTCAATTAAATCCTAAAACATGCATCTAGGTGTGATTGAAATCCAAATGATCATGTAAGAATAATTAATCACACACAAAATACACAAATGAGGAAAAATCCCGCAAAGGGGCAAAACCTTTTTATTTTCACTATAATTTGTAAAAATGGTTACACGGATTATAATGAAAATAAGAGCAACATACGAAATACCCTCAGGCGTCGGTTTCGATGTCTCGGCTGGAATCTCCCGCAAGAACTCCAGGTGGGCAGCAATGAAGAAGAGAAACGACTTCTCCACAAGTTACTCCGTAAGGACTCCCTCCACAATAGCCTGCAGCTCTCCGGTTCTAAAGTTCTCCCCACAAGTTACTCTAGAGGCGTAAACAATCCTCTTGAAAGTTTAAGGATTCACACAAAATATATGGTAATGGATTTATGAATCGAACAAGGTATAAAAACTTAAAAAAGTGAAGTCTGTTTTCTGGGTTGTGAAAACGCAGAAACTGGTGCGTAAAAGACTTGTGAAAGTGTATAGAATGTACACTGGTATTTATATGAAAATCGAGGTGACGGTGTCGCTCGAATGAGATAGGCATCTCTCTCGAACGAAGGACACATGTCGTTCGAATGACTTCGCACGAGATGTTGATCTCGCTCAAACGACAGTGCTAGCTCGTTTGAACGAGCTCGTCGTTTGAGGCACTCCTCTTCTACACTTAGAAAAAATTCTGCTTTTGATAAAAATAATTCAGACTTCGAAAAAACATTTTCTGAAAAATTTCCCAAATATTTATGCAAAAATAAACAACTCCATTAAATCATTTTACCAATATTGCGTAGTGGAGTAGTGGGAAACAGTTGGGCAACACGTCGCATGTAGCATGATGCACGAGTGAAGGTGATGGATGCATGGATTCGGATAAAGGCCTTCGTGGATGATCGTGATGACATGCCAAATGTAGCGGTATCAGACATACATACTGTGATCTAGGGAAAATAAAAAATTCCTAGATTCTACCCCGGACATTTATAAAATCATGTCCTTAAAAATCTCCCCCTATGTCTATGCCGATACATACATAAAGAATCCGAATTATGAAATCTCTATAAAACAAATGACATACAATATAATATCCCCATTAAACCCTCAAATTGAGAATATTCAATGACACGTCTTCAATCAGACTTCAACATCTTCAAATCTTCAGTTCTTCAGAAACTTCCAAAGCTTTTCTCATCAGGGTGTGAAATCCAATAGATATCAACTTTGTAACTACACACATGAGATAAAGCAAATACTCGTGACACGCAACAGTTTGAAATATAATGATATGCTAAAATCAAAGATCAATTAAGCTTAAGCAAATCATTGATAAATCAACAAAAATTCTTTCTCCCCCATAATTCATTCTCCCCCTTTTTATGATGTCCCCATATAGACAAATATGAGAAGCATAAATATGGAAAATGTCACAAGGTAATAAACTTCCTATTTTTGAATTTTTCAAAATTTTTCACACATAATCTACAACAAAGAATCACACCATGAACAAACACAAAAACAACCAAGTCGATGATAGCATAAATATAGGGGTGTTATCAAATTCGATAGAAAAATCAATGCATACAAACATGACATATGTGCACGATGAATATCAGATGCTCCAAAAGAATGAAATAAACATCTTCCTTAGGTGTAAAAATATGGAAATATGATACATTGACTTAATCAAATCAACAAATCAAAGCTCAAAGTGATTTTCACACCAATAACGTCCAAAAAGATTTAATGTTTTTTCAGGACTTTCAAGAAAGTGCAAACCCGTTTAAATTCTCCAACCAAACTCCCTCAGATTTATATTTTGAATAGAGGTGATCTAAATTCTCAAAATTTGGAGAATTGATGGTGAAACCTAATGGCCCATATTTGGCATGTATTTCTTTTTTATTGCCTTTTAAATTTTTTGGGATCTTTTAACCTCTTTGGACCCCGGATAATAAAATTTCTCAATTTTTTAGGTCCGATTTAACGACGGCTTAATCGCAAAGGATAGATATGAACCTTTCGTAGCCCTTCACCGTTTTAAAAAAAATATCACACAATCTCACCAACAGGGATTTACATGCATTCCAGTCTTGTCAAGTTTTATCGCTTAAGGTTCGTTGTATAGACAAAATTGAGATGTAAACACTCAAGCCAATATGTGATAACCAAGTAAAATAATCAAATAAAATCGTGCATGTGTGCAATAAAGGAGATAAGGAGCCAAACATGTAGAAAGATATCACTAATCACATCCCAAAGACTCCAAACAATATAAAGCACATGGATGCAATGATGTAGCATCTCAAATCACTATCAAACAGTCACATGGATAAATGGAATGAAATTTGTGACTCGGCTATCTTAAATGCTCATCCTTAAAAGGTGCATATAAAATACAAAAATCGTTTTGTGCTTTTCTAAAATTCCTAGATACTGTGATATAGGGAAAATAAAAAATTCCTAGATTCTACCCCGGACATTTATAAAATTATGTCCTTACAACTTTTTATATTCTATATGGTCATTTTGAGGGCTCCAGTGTGTCCGAAAGGGTCGAGATGGTTAGAAAATTTTACCTAGGGGTTTAGTTTGGGTCCCGGGGCACTATTAGGCAAAACCGACACCCTTGAGGGGTATTTTGGTCTTTTGAAATTTTGGAGATAATAAACCCACGAAAATTAGAGGATTATATCTGATGAAACGTATGGAGATTAGGGTGATTATCCGCAAAACCACAGAGAGGCTATAGGAGGAAGACGATAGGAGGTTCCAAGGCCAAATTGCACCACTCTTGCACCATAAACACCACTATCGCGTAGATCGGGAGGAGGGGATCACAACCATACCAATCTTCTACAAGGAATCAGGCCTTCAAATAGAGCCACATGTTTAATCTTGCTAAACTATGATTTGATGTATCATCCATGTTAGAATAGGGTGATAATCTTGTGAAATTCATGAAATTGGCTTTATAATTTGAGATATAAATCTTGTTCTTGGGTAGTATTGGTGTCATATTTGAGAGCCTCCACATGTAGACTGAAATTAATGAGAAACACCACGAAAATTGGGAGGAAATCTGGAAAAATATTGAAGTTCTTTAACATGAATGAAAAACTAGGGTTTTGAATGTTTAATATGGAATTAAATGAATTTAAGTGTGTTTTGTGAAGATTTAATGATTCCATTACATGAGAAATCATGTATGTAATGGTATAATGGTTAGTATGCTTAGTTTGGAGTTTGGGAATGAATCATGGAGGGTTTGATGTTAAAAATAGTGTATCCCGTAATTTCTATAAGTGGAGAAGACGAGACCAATAGCACGCGAATTGATTCGGACCAAGGTTGAATCGATTCGGTTTCCCAGAATTGTATAGTTTCCCCCTTTTTTATTTAGAACTTATGGGAAATGTTTGGGTTGACCTTGACTTAATTATAAGAACATATCAAGCGATATTCTAATTACTAGAAGGCAAATGTTGGGTTCGAGATTAGTTGCACGAGGAGAATTTTAGATTAATAATTGATTTAGCTTTACGGGTAATAAAAACTCATTCGAATATTGATTTCTTATTACTGAAAAATTAAGGGAATATAAAATCAATACTAGTAGGCCCTGAGTGGGATTTCGTACTGAATTTACTTAAGGGACACTTGGGTATTAAGAAATACTCAAAAATTTACTGTAAGAAGGATTACGTACTTGGAATATTCGAGAGATACTATACTACGTACGGGGCATATAATATAGGTTATGTGCATACCTAAAATGACAATATATATATATATATATATGGGTGGTGTGTATACCTATTGTTTGATTTGTATGTGTAATCATACCTAGGCTACTTGCTATCACAAGAGGTTTTACGTTGTGAACAGTCTTATTCTGATGAACCCATTTGTGGGGATATTGACTTATACCTCAGGACATAGACCTTGGGTATTGAGCACCACTTGTGTGAATGAGAGTATGACCGGTCATTTGGGTGCATTAGGTATAAGCGTACCCCAAAGTCCTAGATCTATGTTCGCCTCCAATATTATGTGATTTGATTTATGGTTCAAGGGAGACTATTCAAGCCAGTATCCTCATATAGTACGTGATGTATTGGGACTTGATAGCAGAGTATACCCACACCGCAGGTCTCCACTTATGGGTGTTGTATATGTATATATGGTAATAGTGATGTTTATATGTACGTGTGATTAATTATTCTATGAGTATGTTAGTAGATAAGATAGATTGTGATATCTAAATTATTCAAGTGTATGAAAACTAAATAAAAAATTAATAGATAGTGATATCTGAATTAACCAAAGTATGCGAGCATTATATCATTTAGTTAAATTCCTAATGAGTATACCGAATTGGGAAAATTTAGTAACATATTGTATGGGAAATACAGGTGGGCACTATAATTGATTTGATGAGAAGAGATATAAGCCAAAATAGTTAGGCGGTTGGCATAAATACCTGGGTTAGAATAATACGTTAGGCGTGCACACTAGTTGAGGGGCAAGGATCTCAAATGAGGGCTCGCGACGCTAACATGTGTTTAATATCTTATCTTTTTGCATTTTAAATACTTGCTAAACTTTTGCAAACTGTTTTACTTGGGCTCTGACCCGTTTCAAATCCTTTTTGTAAAAACCATTTTAGGTGCCCAGCCTCAGGGATGCCAGGCATAGGAGTTCCTATATTTGACATGCTGCAGCTGCTATGGAGGTTATAGGACCTTGCTATTAGACGCTTCCATATTTATTTTAGTTTTGATGCATGCTTTGTTATCTCAGTCAGTCATGTCGTCCATTCTTAGTTAAATAATATTTTCAAATACTTTGTATTTTCGTTTATTTCAGTATTGATTTAGACTTTACTCACGGATGACTGTATTTAGATTTTTCTCTTGAGTGTTATTCCATACTCAGTATTTACTTATGTCATTATTATTCATTGTTATGTGTTTGGAAATGGTGAATGATATATTTATTCTGATTTATTTATTGCATTCTAATAATTAAGATTTAAAATTTTGACACCGGACTATTAGGGTATTAGTAATTAATTTGAAAATCTACAGTGATGCTAAGAATGACACCATTAATAATTCCCATTTAATTTAATAATAGACTGATCATCGAGGATTATAATAGGCGGGGTGCACATATGGTATTAGATCTTTAGGTTCAAGTGTATTTAGCATTTGTGCGGCTTACTACGAATTTTAGCGTAGCGTTCTTTGATATAGAGCCCTATTATTAGGACTGTTATATTCCTCTATGTATGTACATTTATGTTCTCCTGCTTCTAAGTATAGTTTATATGAAACATATGCGTGTTTGGTTGGGTCTCCGTACATCGAAAAATATAACGTGACCAACGAGGGCCGTTAGAAGGACTGTAGGAGGAGAGGCTCGAATGAAGCGATAAAGTATTTTAGGAATAATGATTGCGATATAAGTCATCATGATTATTGAGCAGGTAATGATGATAGAATAATCACTAGGTTGAAATAGTTTTTCGTATGCACTGTCGTTGAGAACGGTGATACAAATTCAGACTAACCCATCGTAGTCGGTAAAGGGGGAAGTCAGAGGGAACCTTTCGAAGAGCCATATATAAGGGGTTAGGGAAGAGATAAAGTGTGATTGGCCAATGGAAGGAGATAATCCAAAGGTAGTTACTTATGGTGGAGTGCAGTGACACTCATGATTTAAATTTTGGTTTGAATTTTGCTCGTAGGAGAAGTTCTGCCATGGTGGGATATAGTAAAAACATATAAGGAAGTAGATAAGGAATTAATCAAGGAATTTTGGGCTCGTTTTAACCACAAGTTCTTTCATCTTCTGTTCAGACGGAGATATGAAGAAAGTTTTTGGACTATTCACAAGAGCGACGAATAGAGGTTGATTGTGATGAAGAATTTATTTATTTAAGTGAACTTTGTACGCGGGGAGGTAGGTAATGGAGGGAAAGGTTCTTAAATTTGATAACGGACTCACGAGTAGGAGTCTCCAGTATTCATGGAAAATCAGTCTTGGATGACTTATGCACATGGCGTAAATGAAGTACTTTTATAATGTTTATATCAATGCTTCAATTAGAGGGAGCCAAAAGAGTTGGAGAATATAGTCAGAAGGGCAAGACTAAAAGTAATTGGTGATAGTGATGCACCACAGAGGGATACTCAATAGGATGTAGATCAACAAAATTCATACTGAGTGATGATGGATTCAATTAGGGCCACCAGGGACAACAGTGTGTTCCACAGGGCCAGAAAGCCAAAGGAATGATGGGGGTAGTAATCGGGGCCGAGACTACTAGGTCCGAGAGATGGACATCGAGAGATGGACAACCCCAATATGTCTAGCGGGGATAAATATAGGGGATGACACAAAAAGGTATCCTATGTGTGAAGAGTAGGGCCACATGTATCGACCTTCTCCGCAGCTAGTTAGGGGACAGGAGCGGGATGCCTAAGAGGGAAAATAGTTATAAAAGTCTTTGGACCGATGTGGATGAGAGTGTTATGTCAAGGAAGCATTTGGACCGCCATTAGGTAAATGGGTTATGTTTCTGTGACACGAGCGAGTCACAGTATTTTGTTATGCACTAAATTCGCTCCTGATACGGGTTTAGTGAGTGGATTGTTAGTATTACTATTGTGAGCCTATATTTTACCATTTAGTAGCAGAGATCTTTGGTCCCATTTGCAGGAAAGTGGGTATAGTCACAACGAAATACTGTGCATTAGGTGTGCACATTAGTTGAGGGGTGAGGATCTCAAGTGAGGGCACACGGTGGGTTAGAATAGTACGTTAGGTGTGCACATTAGTTGAGGAATGAGGATCTCAAGTGAGGGAACACAGTACTAACATGTATTTAATATCTCATATTTTAGCATTTTAAACACTTGATAAACTTTTTCAAACTGTTTTACTTGGGCTCTGACCCGCTTCAAATCCTTTTTGTAAAAACCATTTTAAGTGCCCAGCCATAGGGACGCCAGGCATAGGAGTTCCTACATTTGAAGTGATGCAACTGCTGTCGAGGTTGCAATACCTTGCTATTAGACACTTCCATATTTATTTCAGTTCTGATGCATCCTTAGTTATCTCAGTCGAGCATGTCGCCCAGTCATAGTTGGAAACATTTTCAGAGACTTTGTATTTTCGTATATTTCAGTATTGATTTAGACTTTACTCATGGATGACTGTATTTAGATTTTTATCTGGAATTTTATTCTAGAATCAGTATTTACTTATGTCATTATTATTGATTGATATGGGTATAGAAATGGTGAATGATATATTTATTCCGATTTATTTATTGCTTGGTAATAATTAAGATTTAAAATTTTGACACATGGCTATTTGGGTATTAGTGATTAATTTGAAAATCGACAGTGATGCTAAGAATGACACCATTGATGATTCCTATTTAATTTAATAATGGACTAAATGCCCATGATTAGAATAGGCGGGGTGTCACATTCAAAATCCATTTACCCAACGACGCTTTAATAAAGTACTCAATATTCTTTATTCCTAACCTCTCCTAAATCGGCTTGCACACATCCTCCCAACCCATTAGAGATTATTTAACTATATTTATTACCTCTCCACAGAAAATATCTCATCATTTTATCCAAATTCTTACGCATAAAGAATGGGAGTTGTAATACGGATAAGAAGTAAGTTGTCAGGCTCGATGAAGTGCATTTATCAATGTTAACCTTACGCCCATTATTAAATAACAATTCTTCCACCTTACCACTCTCTTTTTAAACCTCTCCAAAACCAGATCCCTAATAGATTTGGATTTGTATTTAGCCACCAAAGGCAAACTGGGATATGTGAAAGCGAGAGATCTCACCCTATATCCTAGCATCCCTGCCAGATTACCCTTGTTATCCACTCTCCCTATCTGAATCATTTCACATTTCTTGATATTAATGTGAAGCCCTTGTACTTCCTTAAATCACATCAGCAAAAGTCTTAGAGATCTCACCTCACCCACTTCCATTTTGCAAAAGATGCTCATATCGTCTGTACAGGAGCGGCGTTCGACTTCCTAATAATAAATCCACTAATCAGCCCTGCCTCTACTACACGCACCATCATCCGACTAAATGCCTCCATACTAAAATGAAAATAAAGGGAGACAGAGGATCTCCATGCTAAAGCCAACAAGAGCCGGGAAAGAACCCCTCTAGAACTGCATTAATTTTGATCGAGAACCTGAGAGATGAAATGTTTCCTGAATCTAATGGTACCACCTCTCTCTGAAAGCCATACTTTTCAAAAAGTACAACTAGAAAACACTAGTTAACGTGATCATAGGGTTTCTCAATATCTAACTTTCATAAAATACCAGGCTTCCTAATCCTCGCCTCAACACACTCATTATCCACTAGGATCGCGTCGAGGATTTTCCTTCCACCCATAAAAGATTTTTGTGATTCTGATATGATAGGATCAATAACTCTCCTGACTTAACTAACAGGACTTTGGGAAGAAGCTTGTACACAGTCCCAATAAGGATTGTTAGTCTGAGGTCCTGAACATTAATCTATCCCCCAATATTAAGAATTAAGGTTATGAATGTCGCATTACGACTCCTCAGGAATGACCCTTTGGCATGAAACTCGACCAAGAACCCCATCACCTCCCTTATCACTATAGGACAACAATGCTAAAAGAAGGCCATAGTGAAACCGTTCGGGCTTGGAGCCTTATCTCCACTCATAGATGTCAATACCTACATGACCTCCTCCTTCGTAAATGTCCCATCTAATATCTTCGTGTCTTCCCCTGAAATTCTCCCCATATTAGCCCCATCCAGATTAGTCCATGACTTTTTCTCTTCATATAGACCCTCGTAGAATTGAGAAATGACCCCATGACCTTTCCCATTTCTTCAAACTACACCCCATCCAATGATATTTTCCGAATATGATTAAATCAATGATGAGATTTAGCCACCTCGTGGAAGAACTTGTTATTCTTATCTCCATCCCTCAACCATAATGCTCGAAACTTTTGATGCCAACTAATTTCTTCCTGAATTATGCGCCTTTCGATCTCACATTTTCTCTCCTCCCTTAGCAACTTCTCCTCCCCTGAAAGATCGCATCTCGTTTATTTATCATCTAGGTTTTAACCTCCTCCATATACCTAGCGGTGGTCTCACTAACATTTCAAAATACCTCTTTGTTCCACCATTTAATATCAGTTTCTTTTCCAAAATAAATCAAGCATAGACCTCCACCACATAACCTTGCCACCACTCCTTCACTCTATCCACAAAGCCCTTTTCTTTAAGCCATATATTTTTAAATCTAAACGGTGTCCTCCCTTATCTATAAATCCCACACTCTAAAATAATCGAGCTATGATCCGACTTAAACCTAAGCATGTGAGATTGAATAACCCCTAGAAAGTACTCCTACTACCCCTGAGAAACCATAAATTGATCTAGTCGAGATATGGAAGGGATATCTCTATTACTAGACTATGTGTATATACCACATTCTAGATGAATATTAAATATCTCTATCTCATCAATGAAATTCGAGAACTCCATCATGTATCTTTTAGAACGCCCTCCCCCATTATTTTTCGATACAAATCTTACATCTTTAAAGTCTTTCCCTATGCACAAAGGACCATCCTAAACCTGACTGAATCCTAATAACTCCTCCCACCTACTAATATCCTCAGTCGACCCGTAGAACCCTAAAAAACTCCAAGTAAAGTCATCCTCGACATTCCTAAATAGAAAAGAAATTGACCAATTACCTACCAAACTGTCCACTTTATCCACAACCCTAGAATCCCACGTAATGATCACTCCATCCGATGCACCCTTTCCATCCAAACTATACCATTACACTCTACGACATCCCCATATAGATTGAGGTATCTCTCCATTCACTTGATTCAACTTAGATTCTTGGAGGCATAAAATATCTAGAAACTATCTCGATATTTCACCATTAATGATACCACGTTTCTCAAGATCATTTTTTGAGTTGCAAATGGTATTGGAGATTTCTTTATTGCCAAATAGAGCAAACTATAACTTTTGACCCAATAATATAATTATGTCTTTATTGAAGACACTACGTGAGTCTTTTGATGAATTATATCTCAATATAAATTATGTAGTAAATAACTTCATGTTAATGATGTCAAATACTATAATAATGAGATTGTGATGAAAATCACTACCTATAAAATTTGATCACAATGTCATGCAATAAATGAGATGGTTGTCCCTCACCCTAAATTATGTATTCCGTATAGTAAACTTTTAACCTCAAAAGTGAAGTTATAACTTAATAAAAATTCACGACTTTATGAGGAAAGGTCAAACCACCTATTATTTCATCAACCTTTGTGTTTTCTTTAAACTTAAATGATTTAGCATCTGAAAAGGTATAAGTGGACTTGGAGGCCTTAAATAAATAGATCTCCATACTTAGCAAGCATATTAAAAAGTTTGTGAAATTTTGAAAATGGTATGTCATTATATAATTAAAATTGTAAACCGAAGTCATGTGACAAGATGAAAATCTATAAGCTTGATAGAGACTTATGTCACATACAATGTCGAAAGTGCTTAGAAAATGGTCACTATGCTAGACAATAGTTCTAACCTTAAATAATTTAATAAGTCACATTTGTTATAAACTTGGGATGATATTTAAAAAATATAAATATGATAATATAATATTGAATTTGATGAGAGTTGTATTGATTTTATTGATAAGTATATAATTTTTTTATACGAATGGTTATCCATACTGGGCCAGTTTGAGCATTTTTTACCAGAACAAGGCTTGTTAAACAAAGATTACTCTCTACAATTCATTAACCCAAGTTTATGTTAATAGAGGGAATCAATCTCATGACCTTGGGTGTGCAATCTCCTTAGTCACGAGTGATCAATCACTCAACCAACCCTTTAGGGTTCTGAAGTAGACAATATTATTGCATGTTCTGTCAATGTGTGGGATAATTATGATGAGATTGATGATAAATGTGAGACTATTAACCGTAAGAAATTATAAACATACACATAACATAATGTGTAAGATGAAGCAATGTTATTGATGTTTTTTCAAATAATGTACGGGTTGTTATAGTGGATTGAGTCACTGTTTCACCAAGATAGGCAACTACCATGACTAAGTCAGAAATTTGATAGAGGCTAGAGAAAAACAAGGGATCGTTGCAAAACATTATGGATATAAATTCCAATTGACTTATTCTTTTTTTATGGGTTAAAGTCATAGAAAATCCTTATATATAAATAAGGAGGTCCCTGCACACTTCTTGTTACATGACATTAAGAACTGCCCCATATTAGTTTTCACATTAGAGTGGTGTGCAAAAGATCATCCTTTATTTTATCAAATGGATTCACAAGGCAATTTTCCATTGTTGTTTTGTCATACGAGTTTTGTTTATATTCATGTTTATTTTAATTTTCTTATGTTTATGATCATTGTGATTGCTATATGGATTTATGTTTTAAGCGACATGTTGTATCAGAGCTATCATCACAAAATCATAGATAATTTTTCATATGATTAAACATTAACCTTTTATGAAAAATTATTCTTTCAAATTGTTTTTTTGTTTTCGCCAACAATATGCTTCAAGCATTAGATTGCATCTCGGTATGTTTTCGAGTCAAAATTCTCAAATTCTCAAAATTTTCAATTTTTGTTATGCATAAGAACCCTAGAGCTCTAATAGGGGCGTTCAAAATATTAGGTTGATGGCCCAGATGAAATTTTTTTGGCAAGTTATGGCATGTTGTTCATAAATTTATTTAAAAGGCTTATGGTGATTTAACAATAGAGATAAGTACATATTCTCCATTTTGAGTGTTTTTATGTCAAAGCTTTCAAATTAAGCAGTTCACATTTTCTAGCAGCCTTGACTATGGAAGATATAAAGATTAACAACATTAGATTTTAAAGTTAGATAAGTACTTGAAATGTATGTTGCACACAACAAAAATATTTTGAGAGCTTTATTGACTATCAAGTTTGAAGAATTAAAAATTGCAGTTTTTGCTTTAAAGTTGTAAAGTGTGTCTCCAACAGGAGGTTTAACTTTTATGACTTTAGGTTTTAAAATGAAACTTTACATTACAATTTTAAAGCATATCAAGAATATTTAAATACCTTCTTCTTACATAAATGTGTTGAAATATCTAGTTATAACATGCTTTTCTATAATGCTTTTGTCAAAAGGAAAATAAGGGATAACATGTGCTTTGCCATAACATGCAGACTTGTTATTGATATATTATGCAATTGAGATATTCTATGTGAATCACTATTTGTGATTATTTTTTTTTGTTTTATGCCTTAACTGAACCTTGCATAAAAATTAACAAAATATATAAAACTTAATATATTTCTTTTATTTTCAGTAATGTTCACCCCAACGTGAGAATGTGATTTCCTTAACTTATATGCTACGATACCACTTTAAAAATGTGAAAATTCTAATTTTTAAGTTCGAATGGGATGGTTCACCAAATATTTCTAATTTTGATTTCTTTCAAAAATTAAATTGTCTTCTTCAAAAAAACAACTTCAATTCAAGTTCAAATATTCCCAAATCAAATTAAAACATGCTAAATTCAAGATTAACATGAATTTTGCCAATTTAATAATTCTGAATTGAATCAAAGTAAACTAAAATTATCCAATTTAAATTACGCAACAACATCATTTTTGTGACTAAACCATTTTTATCTTGTTAAACTTATCTAAGTGAGAATTGCAAGATAAAAATACACAACCACAACCCCATGATGTACGAGGAAAACCAATAACGGGAAAAAACTCGGACGACTCAGCCACAAGTCCACTTAGTATGGATTTAATACAAGGACACGACAATAAGACTTACTCAACGACCCGATTCTCTCGCAAGTCTTGACACTCTTCGTTCCTTCCACCTCTGTCTAGTGACAATGTAGGAATCCAGCTACGTCTCCAAATCTAGAGATGGGGCAAAGATACGGCCAAACACACGAATTACACCGCATGTACAATCACAACCACGAAATCTTCCACAAAAAACAATCTCTTTTGGTGTAGGGAATAAAATCGGTGCCAAAATGATGATCTCAAAATATAGGTTATGAAGATATTTGGATCACCTAAAATATATGGGTGTAAACTTGTATTCGTATCGAAATTAATTTATTTTGATTTACAAAAATAAAAAGACTTTTTGGATGAATGTTTATGCTCTCAAAGCTTTAGAAAAATTCTATAGAAAATGGTTACTCATGCATTACTGAAATAGGTGGGAAAATAAGTAGTGGGAAGTTAAACAAAAAATTATTGGAAAACTGCTGAAATTGCATTGTCGTTCGAACAACATACCAGAGTCATTCGAATGATAATTCTAACGACATTTCAGAGATGAAAAAAATTATCTCGTTTGAAGGTTTTTAACGACATTTGAATCTAGTTTGAATGAAATGCCAAAGTCGTTCGAATGACCTATTGAATGACATTTCAGGCCATAAATCTAGATAATTTCAATACGCATGTGTGGCGACCACTTTAGTATTTTTCTGATTTTTTTTGAATTAGTTATGATTTTTCCACGAAAAAGTGTCCGAGAACAAAATCTTTAGATAGTATGAATTCAAAAAAAAAATTAACAAAAATACTAACACCCAATAAAAATTCCAAGTCTCAATATAACATATGCATTCATACCTGAGAGACTTTGGAAAGTTGATGATGAAAATAAAGCACAAAACATGGCAATGACACGATCTTCCTTTTAAACTTGGCCACTACGTCTTCAACTCAAATGTCTTAGGCTTAAAGGTCACATACTTCTATCCTACGACTCAAATAGTTTTGTCCAGAATTAAGCCAACACTTATAAATTGACTGAATTAGAAATTTGTCCTTATAAATCTCCCCCATTGGCTATTCCCGGAGAAAACCAAAAATAAAAACCTATGGGCCATCAAGCTCATCTAAAATAAAGAATCACAACCCAAAATAAAAAATGCAGATGCTTGACCGACACATAAATTGAGTAACTTTGCTTGCTTTAAAACTTTACCGCAAGGATGAAAGACCCGCACACTTAAATACACCGTCAAACACATAGGGAATATAACAATATAAATTGCATAATTAAATCCTCCCTCCTTGTCTAACAATGTCTACTTAAGAAAGGACATCTCTTCCTAAGATGGATCATCCTAAATTAAAAGAGTTAGATACCATTTCTCCCCCTTTTTGTTCAAGAATAGATAAAAATTATTTGCATAAAATAATTAATTTCTCCCCAATTTAAATAAATTCTCCCCTTTAATGAAACCAGGGTTAAGCATAAAGGAAAAACAACTATATCATGCAATTGTGTATAGTGATGTAAGAAACACCAAAAAAATATGGCAACACAAGAACAGCTAATCCACACAAAGATCAATAGATACTAACTAAGATGTAATAGAATAATGATACCAACTAGAATGTACAAAGATAAGCATGGGATACCAATAAAAAGTTGCAACAAGATATATACCTATTTGAACTAATATAATATAAGGACTAAATGACAAACCAAAGACTCAAAAATAAATAATACCATATATATAAGCATTGAAATATATTAATGAAGCATAAGTGTGCGCGCGCGCGCACACACACACACACACACACTCACACACACACACACACACACACACACACACACACACACACACACATATATATATATATATATATATATATATATATATATATATATAGGTATAAAAATCACGTAAGACACTAAACAAAATAAGGTTTCCATACTCATATGACATAAATGTGTTTAAATAAACACATGGTAAACGAAATGAATGGGTGTAAACTAGCAAAAAAATAGTTATGACCTAATCACTTAAACATGTTCAAGGAGTTCAATATGATTGCAAAACTTTATCAATCTTAGTTTTAGTCTCATGTGACAAGATAAAGTGAACTCAAAGAACAAACAAAGGTAATGCGCACACGCTTAGAATTTTGATGATTCTACAAATCAATAGAGTTATAACAAAATAAACATAACTAGGATTCATTGTCATTGTGAAAACCCGTTAATATTTTAATCTAAACTCCCTTATAAATAATAATTACTTCCTTTTCTTTTGAATGATCATATCAAAATAAACTATGTTGCTACTTTTTTCTAATGCCACACTTTTTTAGGGCCTTGCCAACGGTGGCTTTCACGTAAAGGATATTTTTTCCTTTCATATCCCTTTTTCGTGCACCCTCATTTATATTTTTTATACAATTCAAATAAATCTCACGGGCAGCGGTTCTTACATGCACAAATCCTCCATAGTCACAAATACATGTAGATGACAAAATTAATGATAGAACATCTCACAAAGCTCAAATATACATGTGAAGTTAACGTTCAAAACAGCTCGTGCATGTGTGTGAGGAGACATATAAAAAGAGAATCCATTCAGCAAATTAAAGTCAAACTACTCCATGCAAACATGATAAAGAAAAATTTAAGAATTAAAATTCATAACCAAAAGTTATAACCACTTGGAAGCGAGGGAATGATATAGGATTAAAACACAAAGATATGCCACATAAAATGTGTAAAATTAAAATACATAAAAATATCTTTTTGAGTTTTTATTTTATTTTAAAAAATTAAAATAAGGACAACTCAAAAGACAAAAAAATATTTTTGTATTTTTCAATAAAACCCAATAAATGAAAAATTAAAATACAAAATATAAACATGTCATAATTCAAGAAAAATTATAATAATGAAGCATATATTAGAATATGACAAATAAACATACAACTAGCAAGAGTATATCATGAAGCACAACTAGTGTATGTAAATAAATATAACACAATCAACCTTTAGATTTAGCATGGGAAGTATCATGTGCAAACAAATGAGAATCATAAAACCTATCATGTAAAGCCTCCAAATCAGATCTCCTAACCCATGTAAGTGAAATGTGACGCTCTCGGGTTTTCATGACTTTGGTGACTCTACCCTTGGACTTCCTATGATCATTTCTAATATTAAAACAAAACCTCCTAAGTTGATCCTTCCTACCACAATATGTGCAAGTAAAAATACGGTGAGAAATATAACCTAAGATATTTTCTAGCATTCCTAGTTGATTCTCTCAAAATCATGATTCCGACTTTATTAACGGAAGAATTTTGAGTATCGAAGTTAATAACACACTTACCATTTTTTATTTGGACAATGCCTAACATTTTATCCAATTTTTTGGACCTAAACTCCAAATCAAACGTCACACGACTAGAGTCTCTTAACTTATCCTCAAGCTCCACTATCCTAGACTCAAGTAAACTTTTAGTCTCTTTAAACTCAAGAAGCTCTTTCTTCATAACCTCCATTAAACCTCAAAGACTATCTCTCTCACCTTCAATATACTCTAGTTTCTCTCGAAGAGTTCTCTCATGTGCCCTAAGATCTTAAATTAAAACACTTTCATCATTACCTATGGTATGTTCTATCAATCTAACTTCTAAATTCAAGTTTGACTTTTTCAATTTCAAGGATTCCGTATACAACTCTCGGAAGGAAACTTGGAGTTCACTCTCCTCTTCCTCCTCTCCATTCTCTATTTCTTCTCCACTATCTCTACCAGAAAACACATGGGATTCATAAACAATGGCCTTGAAAGTGTCGAGTAAAGTAATATCTTTATGGGAAGATTCATTATCAATTCTCACATGACTAACCAAGAACACGGTTAAGTTGTGCTTAATGGGGGAATCGGGTCCTTCTTCCGGTTCACTATCACTAAGGGTGGCATTATATGAATTTGGTTTCTTGCCAACCTTCCTTAGTTTAGCGGGACACTCGATTGCCTTATGTCCATAACCCTAACAACCAAAACATCTATTTGACTCGACCCTATTAAGATCATCATTATGATTTTTAGGGAGTTTCTCGGATTTGTTATACTTAAACTTTTCAAATTTCTTATAATCATTTTTTAGATTCTCTTTATTAATATTAAGAATTTTTCTAAACTTCTTAGTAGACATAGCCATATCATCGGAGTCAACGTCAAACTCATCATCTGAAATAGGTGTTTCCTCCGTTCGAGCTTTCAAAGTTATGCCCTTATCTTTCTTCTTCACATCCTTAGAGGTAAATATGCCAAGCTCATAGGTTTTTAATCCACCTACAAGCTCTTCAAGTTTTGTAGAGTTTAAAGTGCTTAAAGAATTTAAACAGTCACTTTTGGATTAAACTTATCGGGTAATGACCTTAAATTTTTTTTTATGACAAGGTTGTTAGGTATCTTTTCTCCCAAATTAAAAGACGAATTCATAATATTAGACAATCTAGAATAGACCTCATCAAAAGTCTCACTTTTTAACATCTTAATGGTTTCAAATTGAGTGGTGAGGTTTAGGAGTTTAGAAGCCTTAATTGGCATTAGTACCTTCATGGGTGAGTTAGAGTGTGTCCTAAGCCTCCTTAGACGTTTCACATGTCATAATCCGACGAAACTCCTCCGGTGTAATCGCACAAAAAAGAGCATTTGAACCTCGAGAATTAAAATTTTCTAGCTTAAGCTCATCCTCACTCCATCTTTATACGAGTTTAAAAAGATGAGCTTTCCTATTAGACTCGTTGATGGGGACCACCCTTTAATGATCGAGAGCCAAACCTTCTCATTTAATGACTTAAGTGCCGACCTTATACGCGTTTTCCAATACACATAGTTGGAGCTATAAAAAATAGGAAACCTTGAAAATGACAAATTTTACATATTTAAACCCAAAGGACCTAAAACGGTAAATTAGTGTTCCTCCTCCGATAACCAATCTAAGAATGTGATTTCCTTAAGTTATATGCTATGATACCACTTTGAAAATGTGGAAATTCTAATTTTTAAGTTCAAATGGGATGGTTCACCATATTTTTAATTTTAATTTCTTTCAAAAATTAAATTATCTTCTTCTAAAAAAATAACTTTAATTCAAGTTCAAATATTCACAAAACAAATTAAAACATGCTTAATTCAAGATTAACATGAATTTTGCCAAATTAATAATTCCAAATTAAATTAAAGTAAACTAAAATTACCCAATTTAAATTATGCACCAAACTATATCATTTTTATGATTAAACCATTTTTATCTTATTAAACCTAAGCATGCCTCTAAGTGAGAAATTGCAAGATAAAAATACACAACCACAATGCTGCGATGTACGAGAAAAATCCACAATGAAAAAATCTCGGACGGCCCAATCACAAGTCCACTAAGTACAGATTTAATACAAGGACATGACAAGAATACTTACTCAACGACCCGACGACCTTGTTAGCCGTAACGCTCTTCGTTCCTTCCACCTCTGTCTAGTGACAATGCAAGAATCCACCCACGTCTATGAATCTAGAGATGGGGCAAAGATATAGCCAAACATACGTAGTCCATCGCATATACAATCACGACCATGAAATCTTCCACAAGAAACTATCTCTTTTGGTGTAGAGAATAAGACCGGTGCCAAAATGATGATCTCAAAACATATGTTATGAAGGAACTTGGATCACTTAAACTCTATGGGTGTAAACTTATTTTTGTATGTAAATTAATTCATTTTGATTCACAATAACACAAAGACTTTTGGGATGAATGTTTATGTTCTCAAAGCTTTAGAAAAAGTCTACAGAAAATGGTTACTCACGCACTACTGAAATAGGTGGGAAAAGAAGTAGTGGGAAGTTAAACAAAAAATTGTTGGAAAACTACCAAAAATGCATTGTCATTCGAACGACATATTAGAGTCGTTCGAATGAAAATTCGAATGATATTTCATAGATAAAAAAATTCTATCGTTTGAAGGGTCGTTAGAACGACAATTGAATCTAGTTTGAATGATATGCCAAAGCCATTTTTGAACGACCTATCAAATGACATTTTAGCCCATGAATCTAAATAATTTCGATAGGAACATGTGGACGCCAGTTTCGTATTTTTCTAATTTTTTTTTAATTAGTTATGATTTTTTTACGGAAAGGTGTTCAATAACAAAATCTTTAGATAGTATGAATTCAATTTTTTTTAAACAAAAATACTAACACCCAATAAAATATTCCAAGTCTCAATTTAACATATTCATTAATACCTCAAACGACTTGGAAAGATGACGACGAAAACAAGGCATGAAACATGGCAACGATACAATCTTCCTTTTAAAATTGGCCACTACGTCTTCAACTCAAATGTTATAGGCTTGAAGGTAAAAAACTTCTATCGTAAGACTTAAATAGTATTGTCCGGAATTAATCTTACTCTTACAAATTGACTAAATTAAAAATTTGTCCTTACACAATGGTTAGCCTTAGAACTATGGTCACCCTAAATGAAAATAACTACGAGAAATGGAAGGCAAGACTAGACTTGTACCTAGCCACCCAAAATGTTGACTCGTGCTTAACTGAGGATGCACCGGTAATTATTGATGAGAGCATTGACTTAGATAAAAATCATTTTAAGGAAAGGTCTAGAGCCAACCGCATCTGCAGGCTCATAAACATGAGGACGCTATTAGATACAGTGAAAGATAACATACATGTAACTGAGTTAGCTAGGAAGTATTTAGAGAAATAGCATAAAGGTACACCACTAGTGACAAAGCTGAAGCATGCATGCTAGTTGACATGCTTACCAACATAAAATAGACATTATACATAAACATTAAAGAATACATAATGCAAATGATTGATATTTATGCATAATTGGTTGCACTTGACATTCCACTAGATGATCACATTGTAGTCCACATGTTTCTATAATCCTTGTCAAGTTAGTTTGATTAGTTGCACACCGCTTACAATACAGATAAATAAAAATGGACATGGAATGAGATAATTTTAGTTTCTGTGCAAGAAGAGGAAATGGCTAAGAAAGGTAAAGATGTCACTGTGAACCTAGTGACTAAACCCCAGTAGAAGATAACTAAGGGAAAATGCAAGCCGTATGCTGTTAGTACTTCTAAGAAGTTATTTCAGAAAAAGGGAGTGAATATGAAGTAAAATAATTTCAAGTGCTTCTTCTATAAAAAAAAGGGACATATAAAGAGAGACTGCGAGTCCTATAAAAATTGGCTAGTTAAGAAAGGTAAGAACATTGTCTATTTTATAGAATTAACTTGGCTGATATAAATCATACTTGTTGTTTAGACACTGGCTCACCTTTATTATCACAAATTCTATGTAGCGATTCATAAGCAAGAGGCAACTAAGGACAAATAAAGGATCCATTAGTGTTGGAAATGGCATGCGAGTAGCTGTTAAGGTAGTTGGAGTTGTTAGGCTAGAGCTTAGACCTCGAGTTTATTTTGATTTAGAAAATGTGTATTATATTCCTTTTATGAAAAGGAATTTCATTTCAGTTGCTTACATAGTTAAGAAACAGTTTGTTTTTTCGATTGATTGTGAAGGAATAAATATCTCTAATGGTTCCAATTATGTTGGATCAACATCTTTTGTGAATGATTATTGGTTATTGATATGTTCTTACCCTAAGGAAGTAATTTTAATTGAAAACTCAAAAGCTAGATTTTGTCTGACTGAAAATAAAGAAAATTTTAATGAGAGTTCTACATACTTGTGGCATAGAAGACTTCAACATGTGTCCAAAGAGAGAATTCAGTTATTAGTTAAACAAAATGTCTTGTCTACATTATATTTCTCTGATCTCACAGATTGCATAGAGTGTATTAAGGGTAAATTTGTTAAACAAAAGAAGAAAACTACAATTAGGAGCACTTGTCCGCTAAATCTAATTCACACAGATATTTGTGGCCCTTTTAAGGAAACAATATATGACTTTAGGTGTTTTGTTACCTTTAAAGATGATCACTCAAGGTATTGTTATGTGTATCTAATGGATGACAAATCCCAATCTTTAGAGAAGTTCAAAATTTATAAATCAGAAGTAAAAAAAAGAATTAAACACTGAGATAAAAAGTAGTGAAATCCGATAGGGGGAGTATTATGGAAAGCAGACTGAGCCTATACAATACAAAGACCCTTTTGACTTCTTTTTTTTGCGTAAGAAAATGGTATTCAACATCAATACACAACCCCAGGAACACTAGAGAAGAATGGTGCTTCAGAGATAAAGAATATTACATTTCTTTATTTGGTTAAGAGTATTGTCGCGCACCGACTCAATTACGTTAAAATCACCATTTTAATTATGGAGAAAAATTCCCATTAAATAATATTGTACTTGAAACCTCTCAAAAATAGCACAAGATTTTTTTTCTTTTCAAAGATATGATTAGATGAAAACATAACCACCTTTACACATAACTTACAAGTACCAAACAAATTTACTCACATAATTTTCTTAGTTTAATATTTACCCCAAAATCTTGTTGATATTCAACCCACATTATTTATCCTCCACACTCCCGTTTAATGTCCTAACTTGGCAGTGAACTCCAAACGATAGGCATACCTGAAATATAACATTATAGGAGTGTAAGCAATAAAAGCATAGTGAATGACCATATACATGCACACACCAAACATTTAACCAATTTGAATAACCATTTTTCTTTTTTAATATTATAACCCAACAAGAATTGTGAAACTCTCGCAAGCCTGGAGCCGTCACAGTCCAATTAACCCACCATAGTTAATGGGGAACAACACTTCCCTTTATTAGGCCCGAATACACAAACCTTTAGGTTGGATTAACTGGACCGCCACATCCCGTAGGACCCACCACAGTCCTTAAAATTAGATGAAGGACCCGCCACAGTCCATAACATTAGATTACTTCGATTAATATTTTTAATCATATGCATATGTTTCATAAATACCACATCACTCCATAAGCATTCCAACATAAATATTTAACTACACATTTTCATATGAAAATATAAGCATTTATATTTCATAAGGCAGGTCACTCACCTTGAAGTAGGTACTAAGATTAATACTAAAACCATTTCCTTGGTATGGTAGTATTATCCTCTTCCCGATCTAACAATTTAACATCATTCGTATTTGAATACACCAAATAACATTAACCAGTAATACATCACATCATTTGGTCAATCTAAAATAACTAAAAAGGAATTAAATATGATACTTCACATTTCTATAGCACCCTATTCGTTAGAGTTCTACACAATTTACAAAACTAAATTACGAATTCTCTAAACTAAGTTATGCCCGTTTTATTACAATCTTTTCCAAATTATTTCTCCAGAAAAATAACAACAAAATGTCAACTTCAACGCAACCTTCAACCCAAAACAAAGGGTATTTTATTCTAATAGTTGCATATGTTATATTCATATATGTTCTCTAACATCTCCAGTTGGAATTTCTTGATTCTAATAAGTATTCAATGATTTATGCAATTTTTAACACAACTAGGCCAAAATAGGATATAAAAGAAAAACCTAACATGATTAAGCATACATACTCTCCAGCTCGGTATCAATTATGACAACATATAATAAATATGTTTTTAAAATATACACACAACATGTACATGAATTTACCAATATAAAAAGCTCTCCAAGAAGGTGATTCAAATCTAGGACTTTAAAGTTGACATTTAAGATCCTAGCACAAGTTCTCACGTATGTTCTTAAGCCATCCTTGTTTTAAAACAATTAAACAATATGGGTATTATTCAAATCTTTATTAAAATCAGAAACAAAATTATACAAAGTGTAAAACTCATTCATGTGACCAACTTTAACAAAGATGTAATTACCTTATAAAAACTCCTCGATTTATGGTGAATTTTCGGAGAATTTTTTTCCTTAACTTCCCCTTTTCTCTCTTCTTAGGAAAAATCTCTCAAACCTTATTATTTATTATGAGAAAGAAGCTATACATCTGATTTATGATAAGAAATACGTTTTAAGGGGTCCAATAGCCATTAACCTTGTGGTTAAGCGTGATTGGTTGGACAAAAGTCCAATCAAACAATTCCACTAATGACCTATTTTCCCACATTGGTAAAATTACCATAACTCCCTATTACGGATCCCGATTTACTCCAACTTTACATCTACGCGTATATAACTTATATATCTACAACTGTGATATTTATGTTTTCCCAAAATCATAAAATTAGTATGCCTAATTTGGGCTCGAGCAGGAAAGTAACCATTTACCGACAATCTCAAAATTTTCATAGTTGGCGACCAAACATTGTCAATTTTGCACCAACACCCTAGTTTACTTTTATAAACATAATGATGTATTTAAAAACATATTTCATGATTCATTTCACCACATAACTAATCATATGCTCTAAGCATGTTATCCCCGATCATAAGCTCGATTAGCATCTAATGTACACAACATATATATCACGTGAGTATGCATCCCCTAAACATGATAATTAACATATTTAACACCAATCACCAACTTATAACTCATAAATCATACTTAATCATGTAACTAATATTCCTAATAACGTTTTAGGCCCTTACAAGTATGATGTGCACTTCTAGCCTACCCTTGTTCTTATGGGGAGAAGCTTTAAAGATAGAAAATTACTTGTCAAATAGAATTCCTAGCAAAGTAGTAGTTATAATTCCTTTTGAGACATAGAAAAATAGGAAACCAAGCTTCAGTCATGCTCATGTGTTGGGTTGCAAGGTAGAAGCAAGGCCATACAATCCTAAAAAGAATAAGCTTGAGTCCAGGACTATTTCAGACTTCTTTATTGGGTATCCAGACCATTCAATAGGTTACAAGATCTATTGTGCATTTCACTCTACTATAATTATAAATACCAATTAGGAAGTTTTTCTAAATGATATTAATTATTCTCACGAGTTTATGAATTTGGAATTAGAGTTACAAGAAGAGCAAGAGTATTATCCTTCTTCTTCTATTGAAAATGACATCATCAGTGATCCACCAATACTACTAACGCAAGTGGATCAAGCTGTAATGCCTAAAATAATGGTCATATTGATCACCGTGAACCTCAGAATGTAGGAAATGAGGTTATAAGTGAAGATATTATACCTGAACCTGAAATTGCAGAACAAGAGCAAACTCAAATGAATGCTCCTGCAATAGTTATTAAAAAGATAATAAAGTGCCACACTAGATAAAATAACATATGATTTTGTCATATACCTACAGGACGATGATTTTGACATTGGAGATATCACAGACCCTCTGACCTTTAAGAAAGCTATAAAAGGAGAATTCTGTGAGCATTGGGAGAAGGCTATGATTACAGAGTTAGAGTCAATGAAGATTAATAAATTATGGAAATTGGTGGAGCCTTCTCACACAAAATCCAATTGTGTGTAAATGGGTCTTTAAGATCAAGACTATAACATATGGCGATTTAGAGAGATATAAAACTAGATTAGTAGCTAAAGGATTCAATGAGAAAGAATGGGTATACTTTAATGAGACTTTCTATCCAGTCTCTATAAAAGAATATTTAGAATCATCATGGCTTTGGTGACTCATTTTGATATGGACCTTCACTAGATGGATGTCAAGATAACTTTCCTAAATGGAGAACTTGAGGAGGAGATTTTTATGAAGTAACCTGAGGGATTCATCGAACCATGAAAGATCCATCTCGTATGCAAGCTCAACAAGTCAATCTATAGACTAAAACAAGCATCAAGGTAGTGGTTCTTAAAGTTTGATATTATGGTCGTTGATTTTGATTTTTTTTTGAAAACCAAGTGGATGAATGTGTTTATACGAAATCAGAACGCATGAATTTTATTGTTCTAGTCTTGGATATGGATGATATTTTACTTGCTAGCACTAATATAAATCTTCTAATTAGAGCCCAAGTCTTATTGTCTAAGCGCATTGACATGAAGGATATGGGTGAAGCTGCTTATGTATTGGGAATTGAGATAAAGAGAGATCCAAGAAGATTTTAATCTTGTGTCAGTAGAACTATATCAACAAGGTAATAAAACATTTTGACATGCAAAATTTTTAGAAAGTTCAGTGCCTATGACTAAAGGGGATAAATTAAACAACGATCAGTGTCCCAAGAATGATTTTAAGAAGAATGATATGGAGAATAAACCATATACTCAGTTATTAGGGATCTTGATGTATGGACAAGTGTGCACCGTACCTGATTTGGCGTATGAAGTTAGCATTCTTTCTAGGTTTTAATCAAATTCAGGCCATGAGCATTGGGTTGGGGCAAAGAAAGTAGTAAGATATCTTTAGAGAACCAAGCATCGCATATTGATTTATTGAAGCGTGAAAGAATTAGAAGTGGTAGGCTTCACTGATTCGGACTTTACTTCAAGTTATTCATATTCTAGCAAGTCTACTTCTGGTTGTGTTTGTTCCAGCTAGAATAGCTATAACATGGAAACGTGTGAAGAAATCCCTTACTACAACTTCTACAATGCAAGCAAAGTTTATAGCTATCGATGATGGAGCATGTGAAAGTCTTTGGATTACGAATTTTCTGATTTAAACTAATGCAATGAACATAATTGGTACAAGGCCTTTAAAGTTGTATTGTGATAACTCTGTAAGAGTGTACTTCACTAAGAATAACAATTGATCAAAAAATTCAAAGCACATTGATCTCAAGTATTACATCATCAGAGAAAGAGTTAAGAATCATGAACTTAAAGTACTGAATATTGGCACATGACCACAGTTGGTAGATCCATTCACCAAGGCCTTAACTGTTGCTGTTTTTACATAGCATGCTAAAGATATACGAGTCTTGTCAATCCTAGATGTTTGAGATTAGTGGGAGTGTCCATTGATTTAGTGGGAGTTTTATTCCCTTCCTGGTTTAGGTTGCTCATGTAAATTTCAGTTTGAGAACGTATTGCCTTATATTTTTTTAATTGAAAATTTAGAAATGGCATTTTACCATTCTTTTCTATAACATCACCGTCTTTATTTTGAAGTTCATTTATTATTGAACTTGTTTTGTTGAAGATATCTATCTGTTTCTGTTTTGATTTGATTTCTCTCAGTTTTGAAGCAATTGTTTCAGTCATGGACTAATTAACACAAACAGTAAGGTCCTGTTTGGTTGTCTCAAAATTGTAAATTGACTCATTTATAAATTGGTCCATTTACAAATTGATCCGTTAATTGTGTTTGATTTTATTAATGAAATGATTCAATAATTGCTTCATTTTAGCTCATGTGTAAAATCTGAAATTGGATCATTTCACAAAAAACGTTAAATGCATCAATTTGAAATAGGAGTCACATAATGTGCATGCTCATTTCTCTCTTTCCTTCCCTTCCCAACACACACACACTCTCACACACACCTAATTTGTTTTAATCTTTTTTTTTTCTCATAAAACCTTAACATCAATTTCAGATTACCAAACATTGTGTAAAATTGGATTTAAACTCATTTCAAATCTACTCATTTACAATTCATTAATTCACAATGAACCAATTTACATAATCAAACATTTTGCTCAACCAAACAGCGCCTAAGCCTTTTATAAAAAGTGTGTTGAGTTTTTTTTCATATAGAATCATAAAGTGGACCTACTTTACATATGATTGCATAAATTAATTTTGATATATATATATATATATATATATATATATATATATATATATATATATATATATATGTTAATAAATCACATTGTGGAAAATCATGTGTTTCATTAATGCAATGTTGGTAACCTTGAGACTGCTGCACTCTGTTGAATGCAGTTTAGTTTCTTTGTTTTGCATTATTGTTGTGAAATGATAAATTTTTTCTTGCAAGTCCATTATTTTCTTATTCCTCAAAATGCGCACTAAAGATTGGTCATCATATCTAAATTCACATGGTTTCTTGCTGAAGCAACAAATGGTTGTCCAAGTGGGAGAATGTTAGAGTTGACTGATTCTCTGTTACACAAAGATAAGCAACTACCAGTACTAAGTGAGAAAATATGATGGAGGCTAGAGAAAAACAAGGGATCATTGCACAACACTAGGGATTCAAATTCCAATTGACTAAGTTTTTTTTTAGGTTAGAGGCTTAGGAGATACTTATTTATAAATGAGGTCCCTGCACACGTCTTATTACGTGACATTAAGGACTGCCCCATATCAGTTTTCACATTAGAGTGTTATGCAGAAGATCATCCTTTATTTTAAATGACTTCATAATCATAAGGTAATTTCCCACTGTTGTTTTGTCGTACTAGTTTTGTTTATTTTCATGCTTAGTCAATTTTAATGTTCCTGTGTTTATGATCATTGTGATTGCTATATGGATTTATGTTTTAAACTAACAAAGGTTTCCAAAAAGAAAGTTCTTTAAATTGTAGGGAGTATAATTCACATTATCAAATCTTTGAATTGAAAAATTCTAAATTTGAAAAATCAATTGAAAAAAATTAAAAACTTCAAAATGTTTTTTTAAAAAATAATTAAAAAATCTTGGTTGAGCTTCAAAAATCTATAGAGTAACTTCTGACTTCTTTTAAAAATACACATCCTTTTAACTTTGGCTTTATTTAAAATTATGATTTATGGTAAATCTAAAAGTAATAATAGGGTTTCAGGATTCACTTAAACCCCTATAAGGTTGTAAATTTTGGTAAAGTTAGCGAAAACTAAGGTAATTTATCGTAACTCCAAAAATATAACAAACACTAATAGCTCACCCTACAGTGAATACTTATCGCATGTACTATGACTGGTGTGATGGCTTTAGTTACATAAAGGCCAACTATTATCAACAAAAACACTAATCACACATAAGTTGAGTATATTACTTTTGAAAAGCAAACTAAGACTACGAAGAATATAAAGTCTATGAAAAAGTCAAAGGTTAGGAGAGCGAAGTCAGTTTTAACCCAAAAGGACTTTTTTAAATGGAAAGTCATAAAGCATTTATCATTTTGGTCAGGAGGCATGAGTTTAATAAAGTTGTTACATATTTAAATGTAATTCACAAATCATCTCAGTGGTATCTTGACTCTGGTTGTTCACACCATATAACTAGTGATAAATATAACTTTACCAAAAGTGAAACCCTTCTATGTTGGAAACATTGCATGTGGCGATGAAAATCCATGTCCAATAATTTTAAAGGGTACAATCAAAGGCGATGACGATCCTAAGTTGAATGATGTTCTCTTAGTTAATGGCATTTAAGAATTTTTTAAGTATAACCTAGTTTTGTGACACCAATCATAAATCAATTTTTTTTATAAATGGCGGTAAAATATTAGACATAAACATGGTCGACTCTGATGTTTTAGGGATCTTAAGCGAACAATCAATTGTAGGACCTTTTATGTAAGAAAAAAATCAAATTAAAAAAATGTGTACTTCTTACATTTTTCGATGCAAAACTATCAATTAAATCATCAAATCATCTGCTCATTCATTTGCTAATTGAGTTTTATTTCCATTCTTTTTTAACAACGTTTAAGAAAAGCAATAAGTTTTATCTACGAATCTTAAGTATACTAGTCATTCTCTAATACGTTTTTCTCAATTTTTCATATAAAAAGTACAATGTATATTAGAAAACGCCTATTTTCTATGTCTTTAGAAAAATAATGTAATTATTTCTTAATGGGTCTCTTTTTACTAATGTGTCAATAAAATTTTGATCAATGTTTTTCCAATTAGCTAGATCATAAATACTTATAGGCAAATTTTCTACATATTCATTTTCTAAATCATCTAAATCTTGATGTTCTACATTTTCATTATGTAAATCTTCTATATTTTTGTTATCTAAATCTACATTTTCATTTCTACATGTTCTTTTCTATTTTTTAGATTTATTAAAATATCTATATACTGAACTTGTTAATTTTTTTTTGTTTATTCTTTAATTTTTTTTTGTCTTTTTCTTTTTTCGTGATCGAAGGGATATTTTATAATAGACACATTATTCACACAACATAAAAATTAATCACACAATAATATTATATATTAAAGAAAAATGCTAGACAAAAATAATAAAACCTATTTTACAATTTGTAAAATTGCAATCAACATTGAGAGCAATCCCATAGTGTAATTTGTAAATGCCCAAATAGTAAATTGGAATATAAAAATAAACACCCAAAACAAACGTACAATTATTAGTACATACTCAAACAAATTATAACAAAGGAAAAAACATACTTACACAAGCTCCCAGTCCTAACTTTGTGAAATTGACATTGAAAGTTTAAAAGCCATATTTTTAAGGGTTATGGGTTATTAAAAATAGGGGCTCTCTCTCGAAAATAAATGGGGGTGAAATTAAGAAATTTGTTGAAATGGGGGTGAATTGAGACAGAGAATGAGAGTGGCTAGCTACCGAAGGTAAGACTAGGTGGGGGATTTTTCTTTTGTGGTCTTGTTTGTTGTGTGACAGAAGATAGAAAGAATGAGAGAAAGGAAAGAGAAGATAAGAATGGTGGTGTGTGGGTCTTGAGTTTGAAGAGAGATAAAGAGATATTAGTTTCTTTAGGTTTGGAAGTGGGTTGAGTCAACTTGAGTGGGTTGGTTTGTTGAGAGTGGGTTATGTTGAGTAGACTTAATGGGTTTAGTATTAGGGTGGGTTTGAGCCTATTTGGACTTGTAAGTTTATATGGGTCTTTAGGTTTTTTATTTTGTAATTAATTTTAAGTTGAATACGTTTTATTTTTGGGGATCCCTTTTTAAGTGGTAAACTCTATTTTTTTATAACTATTTTTTTTATACCTATGTATTTTTTTTAATTTGGGAGCGCAGTTAATCGGGCCCCCTAGGCGATGGCCTACTGTACCTATGTCCAAAATCAGCCCTGGACATAAATGAGCAGTGCATCCTCAATGGAACAAAACAAGAGATATCTTATATGAATTAATTCACGAGTCCTATTCTAAGGTGTGCCATACGACTACACTTAATGAATATAAACTATGACACTAATGACTAAGTCATATTACTAATGAAATTTGAGTTGAATTTTTAATCAAGAACTAGTTTGTGGTTGAAACCTTATTTCAATGTTACAAATTTGATTAGTCTAACGTTATAACCAAATAAAAGGAGAAGCTCCTTTAAAATGATGCAAACTTTCCAATTACCATTACTCTTCTTTAAAACGATGGGGTTCGACAACTAGTATGGGAATTAACCTTCCTTAATATACCTTTCCTCTGGAAGTTTATAGACCTCTTATTCAACAACCTTGGACTTGTTAGGGGCTGTTAGGGGAGCCTTTTATGATACAGGGGGAATTGGTCGGATCCACATGCAACTTGGGCAACATTACTTCTGATTCAATCCTTCACATATTAGCTTATAGGTAAACACATCCAAGTACTTTCTCAAGAACACACATAATTCTTCCATTTCTTTAACCGGTAAGATGCCAATCAGGAACTTTGTCTTTATGTGACTTATTTCATAGACAACTTTATTAAGTTCCTTTATAAATCGATCTCGCTACACCAAAAAGGCCAAAATAGCACCCCTGACCCGGCCAATCTTGTCCCCATCAAAAATCGTGATAACCTTATAAAGTTATCACGGTCTTTGACCGTGACACGTCCGTGAAGACATTAAAAAGAAAATACTCTTGCCACTTCAGCTTTTCTTTCCATCTTTTCCCTTCCCTCCTTATTTCCCCAACCTTTGCGATTTTCTATCTATCTATCTATCTATCTATCTATCTATCTATCTATCTATCTATCTATTAGGTACGTCTCTCTCTCTCTCTCTCTCTCTCTCTCTCTCTCTCTCTCTCTCTCTCTCTTTATATATATATATATATATATATATCCTTGGTATGTGTGTGTGTGTGTGCACGTGTCAGTGAGTGTGTGGACAATGGGTTTGTGTGTGTGTATGTACATATGTTAATATGAGTGTGCTTGTGTCTTAATGTGTGTGTTAGTGTGTGTTTCAGTGTGTGTGGGCATGTTAGTGTGGGTGTTTTAGTGTGTGTGTGCTTTTTAGTGTGTGTTAGTGTGTGTGTATTTGGTATTAATTGAAATGGGTATTTCTATATTTAAATTAGTATTTGTATATTGAAATTGGTATTCTGAAATTGATAATCTAAAATTGGTATTTGTATATTGAAATTATGTGTATAGTGTGTATTTGATATTTGGTATAAATTGAAATTGGTATTCAATTTTGAAATTGAAATTTGGTTTCTCTCTCTAATTGCAGCAGCTATGACCATCTCTCTCTCTCTCTCTCTCTCTCTCTCTCTATATATATATATATATATATATATATATATATATATATATATATATATATATATATATATATATATTCTTGAATTGTTTGGGATTCTTGAATTGTTGTTGACTGGTGGATTTGAACATTTAGATAGCCATTGAGTTGCTTGATCCTAGGAATTTCTAATATATCGTATTATTATTTGCATTATTGTTTTGAATTCTTTAATTGTTGTTGACTGGTGGATTTGAACACTTAGATGGCCATTGAGTTGGTTGGCCCTAGGCATTTCTAACATTTAGCATCGTGATTAAATTGAATATAAATAAGACATAATTAAATAAAACATACTATAAATTTTATATAACAAATAATAATTAACCATGCATTCACATGAGAACACATGAGAATATATGTGTAAACATAACTATTATGGTTCTCGTTACTATAATCTAGGCATGCATGTGTAAATTTACATTAAGTTAACTTGTTATAGAACACTTGCTTTGGGAAGTGCATGCATGCATGTATTCTCATGTGAATGCATGACAGTCTCCCTCAACCGTCACTTCTGATGGCAAGGTCTGAGGTTAACATCATTAATTTGGTGGCAAGGTCTGAGGTTAACATCATATTGAGGTCATTATTACTTAGTTGAGATCAGCCAGGTGTCATCCTTGCATAGGCTGGATCTCCATGCACATGCACATTGCATGCTTGGGGGTACATTACACCCCCCAAGCACTATATATTGAGGTCATCCTCAACATTGTAAAGGATCGAGAATTACAACTCTAGCTAAAACTCTGTCAATTTACACAGTAGAGAGAGAAAGCTTGAGAGATTGTATCCATGGCCGTTAGTGCCTTATTTCAGTGACATTACTCACTCACTTGCACAGTGGATGTAGGACTAATTGGCCGAGCCACTTATATTCAAGTGTTCATCCTCTTCTCCTCACCTCCTTCTACATATATACATATATGCACTCTCCTGTACTGCCATTGTTATCATTTGCTTGAGCTTGTAAACACCTTACCTGGTGGTGCTGTTTCCAGCATCATCATTTTGGCGCCGTCTATGAGAACGAGAAGTTATCTCTTCCTCTTTTTCTGCTTAACCTCACTGGAGACTCTGGTGGTGAACCAGGCCTCACCCCTTGCGTGGAGCTGTTTCACCATTGAAAGAGGTCATTTAAGGTATTAAGCTCATCTTCTTCACAATCTCTTTAGTTTTAACATATGGAATCGGAGTTGCCACCACCTCCTCCACCATCTGGTGCTGGAGGACCTAGTTCCAGCCAGGCACCACCCCAGTCCGAAATGGCTGAGGTGGAAGCAAGTTCTTCGCCTTAAAGGATGAGATTGAGAAGATATTGAAGTTCGAAAAGATCATAAAGTATATTGACGGTAAATCTCCTAAAAGGGGAAGAGATGACCCTAAAAAGAAGAGAAATGACAGATGTCGAGAAAATCCCCCAGCAAGAAGAGATGATGACTCAGATGGTAATGATGATGACTATCCTGACCTCCCACCTAAAGATGACAATGCCCCTATGAAGAGGGTTTGTATGATCTCCTTTGGTGTTAACACCATATGTGGAGGACTAGCAGGGGGTGGCTCCAAAGTAGCCGACCGTAAAGCTCATATGGAGATGCTAAGTCAATGACCAAAGTAGAGGTTGTGAATCTGGCGTCTTCAGAGGCTAAGCAGAAGAGAAAGAAGGTAGATATGGATGCTCTTATAGTTGGGTTCTCCCGACTTGACTTCAAAGGTATCTTAGCTCCACAAGATGACCCATTAGTAATTACCACAAGGGTACATGGATGTGAGGTGCAGAGAATCCTAGTCGTGGGGGAAGTTCAGCTGAAGTAATGTTTTGGCCATGTTTCAAGAGCCTAGGCCTCAACAGAGCTAGGCTTGTTTCGTATCATCGTCCATTAATTGGATTTAGCGGTGAAAAGGTCCATCCGTTGGGCATGTATGATATGGACATTCGAATAGGAGACGAGTGGCCTAAGAGGTTGACCCGGAAGATTAATTTTTTCGTAATGGATGAAAACATATTCTCGACCTACAACTTCATCATAGGACGAGTAGCCCTAAAAAAATATGAGGCCGTGCCATCGACGGTCCACCAAATGCTAAAATTCCCGACCCCCTATAGGGTAGAGGAAGTGCAAGGTGACCAGACCTCGACACGAGAATGCTAATTCAACTCGGCAGAAGAGAGAAAAGCACATGAGAGGGTAACAACCACATAAAACATTGATACACTTGATCCAAGGGATAAAACAAAATTAAAGAAGGGAGAATCCGCGAAATAGGTAGAATCCATCGTCCTCAATGAGGGTGAGCTGAAAAAAACTATCCAAATCGACAAGGCCCTAAGACCCGAGATCAAAGAAGAGTTGGTAAAACTTTTGAAGAAGAGGCAAAGTGTCTTAGCTTGGAGCCATGCAGACATGACTGGCATTAACCCTGAGATTATGTGCCATAAACTCAATGTGGCAAAAGAAGCCAAGCCAATCAAGAAAAGACGAAGAGTTTACTCCAGGGAAAAATATGATGTCATCAGGGAAGAGGTCAGAAAGTTAGAAGAGGCCGAGTTCATCAGAGAGGTCATATATCCTGAGTGGTTAACTAACGCCATCATCATGCAAAAGGCTAACAGAAAATGGAGGATGTGCATAGATTTCATAGATTTGAATAAGTCTTGCCCAAAAGAAAATTTCTTTTTGCTTCAAATTGATCAGATGGTAGATACCACAACAGGGCATGAACTTATGAGCTTCATGGATGCGTCCTCAGGGTATAACTAGATTTTTATGAACCCAGAAGACTCAGAGAAGACAACGTTCATAACCGACAAGGGGACCTATTGCTACAAGGTCATGCCCTTCGACTTGAAGAATGCAGGGGATGCTTATCAATGTCTTGTAAATAAGATGTTCGAGAGTTAGATTGGCAAGACCATGGAGGTATATATGGATGACATGTTGACAAAGAGCTTGAAGGTCGACACTCACGTGGCCAACCTGGAGAGGACTTTTGATACCATGGAATTATACAAGATAAAGCTCAATCCTGCCCAGTGTGCCTTCGGAGTAGGAGAAGGAAATTTTTGGGATTCATCGTCAATCAAAGGGAAATAGAGTCTAATCCCGAGAAGATAAAAGCTCTTCTTAAAATGAAGACACCGAGAACTATAAAAGACGTTCAGAGGCTAACTGGAAGAGTTGCTGCACTCAACATGTTTGTCTCCAGAGCTACAAACAAGTGCCTTCTTTTTTTCAAAGTGCTTAGAAAGGCCTTTGAATGGGATGCGTAATGTGATAAGGCTTTCAAAGAGCTAAAGTCCTACCTCGGATCTCCTCTGCTTATATCTCGGCCTATCTTAAGGGATAAGTTGTATGTCTATCTAGCAATCTCAGAGTCAGCTATAAGTGTGGCCATAATATGGGAAGACGATGGAGTGTAGAGGCCGGTGTACTTTAATAGTAAGGCTCTTTAAGGGTCTGAACAAAACTATCCTCGGATGGAGAAGTTAGCCTACGTCTTGATACACACTTCCAGGAAGATGAAGCCCTATTTCCAAGCCCATTCTATGATCATCCTCACCGACTCCCCACTAAGACAGGTCCTCTATAAGATCGAGAAGTCAGGCAGATTGATGACCTGGGCCATCGAGTTGGGGGAGTATGACATTGTGTATCAACCCAGGGTGGCCATCAAAGGGCAGACGCTCACAGACTTTATTACTGAGTTTACATGGGAAGAGGCTGAGACTGAGAATAGTCCAGAGATTGCAAATGAATCAGACAGTAACGTCTTCCAAAATTCGGAAGAGGTTGTGTCCAGCAGAACCAGAAAAGGAGTAGCTGAGAATGAGGAAGACAGGTACCTCTTCAAGCAAGGGACCCTGTCAGAGCGGAACTTCTTTTCAAATGAAGATATTTGGAACCTCTTCGTTGAATGATCTTTTTGTGAAAGTGGTAGCGGAGTAGGGCTTATAGTTTCAGCACCAGATGGTATCGATATTGAATATGAACTTAGATTAAACTTCAAAGCATCGAACAACGAGTCAGAGTATGAGGCCTTGATAGCAGACCTCTTATTAGAAAAAGCTCTTAGTGTTGGCCAACTACTAGTCCACAGTGACTCAAGGTTGGTTGTCAACCAAATCCTGGTAGTATATGAGGCCAAGGATGAAAGAATGGCCTAATATCTAAAAAAAGGTGAGAACGATGCTAGGAAGCTTCACAGAAGTGAAGATGAAGAGGATACCTCGGTTAGATAACAGTCATGCAGATGCACTAGTAAGGTTGGCCTCAGCAACAAGGATAGGCATCAGAAGAACAGTACCAGTCGAGATTCTGCTCAAATCGACCATTGATGAGGATAAGTTTTTCCATACCTTGACTCAACTTGAACCTAGGGTATTCTTTAATGGACCCCCTTATCAGATATATCAGACAGGGAGAGCTGCCAGAATCAAAGTTGGAAAGGAGGAAGTTGAGGTACAGAGCTGCCAAGTTCTCAATAATAGGAGATGTTCTGTATAAAAAAGGATTTCTACTACCTCTCCTTAGATGTGTCCATCTCCCAGATGTCTCCCACGTCCTACAGGATGTAAACGGGGGTTCTTGGTGCAGTCACATAGGAGGAAAACCTTTAGCCAAGAGGATAGGTGGTCGACCTTGGCCAAAGATGTTGCTGCCTTTGTGAAAAGGTGTGATAAGTGTCAGAGATTCTCCAATATCCTCATCAACCTCATCAACCTATGACGTCAATCAACTCACCTTGACCATTTGTAGTTTGGGGGATTAACTTGGTGGGACCATTGCCAAGAGTTGCGAACAACTATCGATTTCTGATAGTAGAAATAATTACTTCTCCAAGTGGGTAGAGTCTTAACCCATGATCACTATCACCGAGCAGAAGACCTTACAGTTTATCTGGAAGAACATCATATGCAGATACGGTCTCCCAAACACCCTCATTTCAGATAACAAAATGCAGTTCAAGAATGATTCCTTGGAGAAATACTACGAAAGAGTCAGGATTAAGCGGTTCTTCTCTTCTCTTGATCGACCTCAGGCAAACGATTAGACCGATGTCACGAACCGAACAATCCTTGATGGGATTAAGAAGAGGTTGGAAGAAGCCAAGTGGATATGGATAGAAGAGGTTTATGCAGTGTTATGGGCCTACAGAACAACGACAAGGACACCAATGGGGGAGACCCCATTTATATTAGCCCATGCCTCAAAAGCCATCATACCTACAGAAGTAGGACTCCCCACTCACAGAGTTCAGACCTATGACCCCGAGAAGAATGGGGAAGAGAGAAGACTCGACCTATATTTGGTTGAGGAGAGAAGGGAATATACTAAGATCAGACAGACAACGTACCAGCAGAGAACAGTAAAGTTTTACAATCAAAGGGTGAAATCAGGACCTATAGCGGTGGGAGACCTAGTGCTGAGGAAGACGTTGCAAAAGGTAAACAAGCTCCACCCAAACTAGTATGGCCCTTACAAAGTAGTCGATGAGGTTGTACTCGGTACCTACCAGCTAGAAAATCTCGAAGGGGAACCTTTCTACAACCTATGGAATGTTGATCACCTGAAGAAGTATTACATATGATGTTGCAGTTGTTTCTTTATAATACATGTATCATCTTATGAAGAGGATATTAATGAGAAGAGTAGTTCCTGTGTCAATACTATTTCATTATGTTTAAACATAATTAATTTGGTAAAAATTATGAGGGTAAATATCATACTATAGTGGCCTCATACCTTAAACATCATTAATTTGGTAAAATTATGAGGTTAACATCATACTGTGATGACCTCAGACCTTAAACATCATTAGTTTGGTGATAATTTGCGAGGGTAAACATCATATTTTGGTGACCTCAGACATTAAAACATCATTAGTTTGGTGGCAAAGTATGAAGTAAACATCATAATTTGATGACCTCAAACCTTAAACATCATTAATTTGGTGAAATTATGAGGGTAAACATCATACTATGGTGGCCTCAGACCTTAAACATCATTAATTTGATGAAATTATGAGGTTAACATCTTACTTTGATGACCTCAGACCTTAAAACATCATTAGTTTGGTGAAATTTATGAGGTGAAACATCATATTTTGGTGACCTCAGACCTTAAACATCATTAATTTGGTGGAAAGGTCTAAGGTTAACATCATAATTTGATGACCTTAGACCTTAAACATCATTAATTTGGTGAAATTATGAGGTTAACATCTTACTTTGATGACCTAAGACCTTAAAACATCATTAATTTGGTAAAATTTTTGAGGTGAAACATCATATTTTGGTGACCTCAGACCTTAAACATAATTAATTTGGTGACATGGTATGAGGGTAACATCATATTTTAATGACCTCAGACCTTAAACATCATTAGTTTGGTGAAATTTATGAGGTAAACATCATATTTTGATAACCTCAGACCTTAAGCATCATAATTTGGTGGCAAGGTCTGAGGTTAACATCATAATTTGATGATCTCAGACCTTAAACATCATTAATTTGATGAAATTATGAGGTGAACATCTTACTTTGATGACCTCAGACTTTAAAACATCATTAGTTTGCTGAAATTTATGAGGTAAAACATCATATTTTGGTGACCTCAGACCTTAAACATCAATAATTTGGTGACACGGTATGAGGTGAAACATCCTATTTTGGTGACCTCAGACCTTAAACATCATTAATTTGGTGAAATTATGAGGTTAACATCTTACTTTGATGACCTCGGACCTTAAAACATCATTAGTTTGGTGAAATTTATGAGGTGAAACAGCATATTTTGGTGACCTCAGACCTTAAACATCATTAATTTGGTGGCAAGGTCTAAGGTTAACATCATAATTTGATGACCTCATACCTTAAATATCATAATTTAGTGGAAATTTATAAGGTGAAACATCATAATTTAATGACCTCAGACCTTAAACATCTTTAATTTGGTGAAATTATGAGGGTAAACATCATACTATGGTGACCTCATACCTTAAACATCAATAGTTTGGTGAAAATTATGAGGGTAAACATCATGATTTGGTGACCTCAGACCTTAAACAATATTAATTTGGTGACACAGTATGAGGGTAAACATCATATTTTGATGATCCAAGACCTTAAACATCATTAGTTTGGTGAAATTTATGAGGTAAACATCATATTTTGACGACCTCAGACCTTAAACATCATACTATGGTGACCTCAGACCTTAAACATCAATAGTTTGGTGAAAATTATGAGGGTAAACATCATACTATGGTGACCTCGGACCTTAAACATCATTAATTTGGTGGCAATTTATGAGGGTAAACACCATGATTTGGTGACCTCAGACCTTAAACATCATTAATTTAGTGACACAGTATGAGGGTAAACATCATATTTTGATGACCTCCGACCTTAAACATCATTAGTTTGGTGAAATTTATGAGGTAAACATCATATTTTGATGACCTGAGACGTTAAGCATCATAATTTAGCCACAATTTATGAGGGTAAACATAATATTATGATGACCTCAGACCTTAAACATCATTAATTTGGATAAAATTATGAAGTGAAACATCATATCACTACACCAAAATGGATAAATTGTCACCCTTCCAGTGCTTAGCCTTGTCACGATCAATGACCGTGACAACAAACACGCATTTTGTGTCACGATCATTGACCGTGAGAAGGCCGTGATAAAGTATTGTCACAGTCATTGACCGTGACAATACTTATAATGTTATCACAGTCAATGACTGTGACACGACCGTGACAAATGTCGCAGTAAAAAAACTCTTTCCCCTTCTTTTTCCCCCCGCCGTTCTTCCCTCTCTCTCTCTCTCTCTCTTTCATTTATATATATATATATATATGTGTGTGTGTGTGTGTGTGTCTATATATATATATATATGTGTGTGTGTGTGTGTGTGTGTGTGCATATGTGCATGTGTATGTGCGTGTGTGGTGGGTGATGGGGTGGGGCAGGGTGGGGGGCTGTGCATGTGTGTGTGTGGTGGGTGGGGGGTGGGGAGGGGGTGGGGCAGAGGTGGGGTGTGGGCGGTGGAAAGTGTGTACTAATGGAGATCATGGGGGAGAGATATAAAAATTATCTTAATTAATTTATTATTAATACAATAAATTATATATATATATATATATATTATTGCAATTTTAAATGGTAATATAATTTTAAATGGTAATATAGCACCTACTTCGCAAATAATTGATACATTACACATCGGTTGTACCCATAGAATTGTACTAATTTGCATTAAGTTTTTAACGGAAAGAAACTGCTGGTTAACAACCATGTTAAAAATTTAGGGTTAACATTGTAACTTTTGAAATATCGAGTCTAAATTGAAATTAACCCCAAACTTCAAGGTTTAATTTGCCTGTTTTCATAATAATAATAATAATAATAATAATAATAACAATAATAATAATAATAATAATAATAATAATAATAATAATAATAATAATAATGATAATAATAATAATAATAATAATAATAATAATAATAATAATAATAATAATAATAATAATAATAATAATAATAATAATAATAATAATAATAATAATAATAATAATAATAATAATAATGGTACTTTGTGTTTTTGGTTAAGATATAATTAACTTTTTCCCCCTTATAAGAGTTGAAAAAAAGCCCATTTGGATTTATGAAAATATGGCTATTTTGGTGTTAATTTTTCAAATTACTTACGCTGGTATAATTATTGTGGTACTTATAGTTATTGTGCGTGTGTGTGTGGTGGGTGGGTGGTGGGTGGGGAGGGGGTGGGATAGGGTGGAGGTAGGGGGTGGGGCAGGGTGGGGGGGAGGGGGCAAGGATGGGTGAGTGGGGGGCTGCGTGTGTGTGTGTGTATGTGCGCATGTGTGTAGTGTGTGTGTTTATGCGTAATGTCCCTTGTAAACGAATTGATTGATTGTCCTTCATTGTAAATTAGTAAATTAATATAAGATTAATTATGAAAGTAGTATTGCCCATCATTGTAAATTAGTAAATTAATAATTGTATACTTTAATTGTTAGTTTAATTGATGAAAATAATTAATTGAGTAGATAAATTAGAAGGAGTACGGGATACACATTTGATGTTAACATTGCTGTTGGATTATAGTGGATCGATGTTTGGTTGGTTAATTTTAAAAGTGGCATGACCACTGGATTATTGTCCATATGGGGGTGAGATTTTTCAACTTTTTTTGAAAATTACTTTGTTTATATGCTTCGTACCTTTAATATACGCTTCGTACCTTTAAAAGTGGTATGACCACTGGATTATTGTCCATTGAAGTTTTTAACAGTAACAACTCATTTTTATTTATAGTAATTGTACATATTTGCATGTCTTCTTTTAATTCATTTTGATATGTACTAATAACATTTTTTTATAGCAAATGTCTCCTTCAGGTATTAATGCGAGGATGATGATGCTAGTTATGATGATGTCGTCTGGGCTCGGTGGTAGCAGAGGCGATGAGGACTCCTCGGCCCCTAGTCTCCCCAAATATGGCAAATTAGGGATGCCCATCGAGAACAAATCGGGGCTATTAGCGAGATCCCTCGAGCAGGTAAAGACGATCATTGACCCGGGGTATATTAGTTAGAACGATGTGCCATATGAGCTCAAGTTAGCTGTTTGGGTGGCACTATAGGTAATATATTTATATTTATATTTATATTTATATTTATATTTATATTTATATTTATATGAATATGAATATGAATATGAATATTTCAATTTCAATTTAGATTTCATTTTATATTTGTATTTATATTTATTTGCAACTAATATTGTATTTATTGGACAAGAACAATTCAACCTGGATCCTAAGCTATGCGATTCCGTCTTGGAGCAGTTGAGGGAGCAACAGAAGACGTGAAAGAAAAATATGTGGACCCGGTACTTTAGGACGACACGAGAGTCCATTATCCAATGGCGTGAATCCGTTCCGTCGAAGGAGCCGATCTCATTGGCACAATGGCAAAGGTTCATTGACAATGAGATCGGGGAGCGACAATTGGCATCTCGCCGATCGGGAAGGGAAAACGGGACAAAAAAGACGGACGTGCACTACGTCTTACGCCGAGGTGGAGCATAGGATGATGGTAAGATTTAATTTTTCTATAACTACATAAAATATATTATTTTGCATTATTTTACTTTGCGGGGACGATACTAATTTTACTTTATTTTATTTTAGGGGGCAGGGAGTGGCCCTGGGGGTAGGCCACATAGGCTCGATACTTATGTGGCTCATCGAACAAAGAAGGGGAAGGACAAGGAGGTACCCCCAAGCGTCTTGACCACGATTATAAGTAATTCGACAGTTTACTTTTTGTTAATTACGTTATAATTTTTTAATTTACTTATTTTACTAATCATGTGCTTTTTGTCGTTTCAGGCAAAGTTTAAGGAAGTGCATGAGTCGCAGTCTGATGCCGACAAGGCATCTTTGTCCACAAACGCACTCAGCCAAGTTCTTAGCTCTGATCGCAAGGGGAGGACAAGGGGGTGAGCTCGCGGGTGGCCAAATCTAAGATCGTCGAATTGGAGACGAGCGACACCGGGTTGGCTCGAACGGTGGATTCACATGACGTGAAGCTGTCCCGTTTGGAGGCAACGGTCCAGGATATGTACTCATTCATGAAGCGTTCGTTGGGTGGAAACTGTAAGGGTAGAGGGAAGTAGAAGGAGGTACGGGAGGAGGAGGTATGGGAGGACGAGGATGAGGATGTGGACCTCGCTGCTTCATCACCGACACGTACGAACTTTGATGATCCACTTCCCGATTTAGCTCCCTTCAATAGACCGATGTCGACACTTGGTTGACCGAGCGTGTTTATAATGGACATACTTGATGGTCAGTGGATAGGGTAGGGGTTAAGGGACCCAAATATCGTCCAGGGTGCACTAATTCATGGATGTGAGCTTCAAGACATCGAGTTCAGGGTGCTCGTCACGCATGTGATGCCCGGGAAGGAGAACTCCCAATTGTGGTTGCGTGAACAATGCGGCACGGCGTATATTAGTGGATGTGTTAATTCGTATATCATGTGGCATACTCACCTCCTCAGTGTTAACTATACCCCAAACATTTAGTGACATTGACTTAAGTTTGAATTGAATTATTTTAAATTATTACATTTGAATTATATTTGGATTATATGGTAATGCATATTCTCTCTATTTTGGATGTATATTTGCACTATCTCTATTTTATCTGGATATATAATGTTTGAACAGGTGCAACGTTGCTATAACAGGTACATATATACTACTGGGCAGTGGCAGTGGCCTGCCCAACATATTTTTTTTAATTCTGCCCAGAATTGTCACGGTCATTGACCGTGACAAGTCTTTGACAAAAAAACATATCACGGACTTGTCACGATCATTGACAGTGACAATTTTTTAAACACTATCACGGTTTTATCACGTTCCTTAACCGTGACAAAGCTTGTCACGGTCAAGGCCCGTGACATGACCGTGACAATTCTAACGAACTTGTCACGGTCATTGACAAAAAAATTTATCACCTCCAGAATTATCACGGTCATTGACATTGACAAGAGAAAATTGTCAAGGTCAATTACCGTGATAATTCGACATATTTGGTGTAGTGTATTATGATGACCTCAGACCTTTAAGACAACATGAAAGAAAAGGCATTCATTGAAAAAAGCAAGATCCACTGAAGAAGATGATATTACATGAAACATTCAGAGTTGCAAATACAATGTACCAAAACATGCATTCAAAGTTTACAAAAGTTACAGATGAAAAGAAATAAATTACAACTCAACGATCCACAAGTCAAGATCTATGTATCTGCAGCAACATTAGTCTGTTCTTAGCCGACATTGGTCACCTCTGCAGCGTCGTCCTGATGAATGGCCTCTTCTGTTTTAGTAACCTCTAAAGGAGCAGTCTCTACAGGAGCATCACCTTCCTTCTTAACCTTTTTCAAGGCCTGAGCAAAGAAAGGATCACCAAATCCTAGACCGATAAATTCTGAGGCAGATAAGCTCCCTAACTCCTATTCCTTAGAAGCTGCCCACTTCCCAGATGCTTTAATACCTCTTTCAAGGTATTAAAATCCAAAACTGATGAACTCATCAGAGACCTTGTAGTCAGCAAGGATCTTCTCTGAGGCATCCTCGAGTGAGGCTTTGATCACAGCATCAACTTTGGACTGAAGAGCGTCATCTTTGGCCTTCAGGGCCACTTCATGGTCTTTCTTGAGGTCGACGATGTCCCTATCCCTCTACTTGATCAGCTTGTAAGCCTCTTTGAGTTCCTCCTTCAGACGCTCAACTTTAGCATTCAAGGAGGCTTGGACCTTCAAGGCTTCCCTTCCCTTCTCAATAAGTGGCATCTTCCTCAGAGTTCAATCAACAAACTGGTGCATGGAGAGAATACCTTGCAATGAAAATTCATATGCATAAGTTCAAGTTTTATCCTACATCTAGGCCGAGGTTACACTTGGAAGAGCAAAAAAGCAGAATTTGGTACCTGAATTGACCTATGAAGGCTAAACTCGGCCAATAAGGGGGTATCTAGGGAGCGTAGGAAATGCTTGTCTACATCGGTCATTATAGAGCCGATGGCATCCATTGCCTTCAGACAATGGCTTATAAAACTGTCGTTGATCTTCAATTGGGCCAAACGAGCAGCCAGAGCATCATCTATTGAGATAGGGATGACACGATTTCCTTTTTGGTTCTTACTCGGCCTCTGATCCTCCGAGTGAGTGGGGGGTTTCCTCTCCTTAGTAGCGTTAGCCTTAAATGTACCGACATTATGTTTGGGGGGAGGAGGGGTTACATTATGCCCTTCTTTCTTTATCAGCTTAACAAGGCTTGGGGCAGACATCTCCCAGAGCTCGTCAGAGATGCCTTCTGGGCATTCTACAAAAAGAAACATCCGAGTTAGTAAAGACGAGGTATGAAAACACAGAGGTATAACTTATAGAAAATTATACTTACGAAGCTCGGTCAAAGGACTTCCCCCAGGCCAGTCTCAGAGAGGTAATATGAGGTCATCAGATGTTCGTACTTGACTAGCCAATCATGCTCCCCCTTATCTTGAAGATCCTTAACCTTTTGTAAGTTAACCTGGCTAAGCCCTGGGTCGGCCTTGGCAACAAGTGACACCTTCCCCCACCTCAAAGGTGTCCTCGACTCCAACGATGAAGAGGTGGCACAAGGACTAAATTCCCATGCCCCTGAGGCAAAGAATTACAGTGGTTTCCAGTTGTGATTGGAGGTCTAGGTAACCAGCAGCATCTTTTTGTCTGACTTCCTAGCTAGGAAGTGATAGTAGCTGGGGTGGTTTTTGGTAGAGGATGGGACATAACATCCTGTAAAGACCCTAACTGGAAGGTTTGAGTGATGGACTACCCTCCAAAGGACGATAGCCCCAATCATCACCCTCTAGGCATTTGGGGATAATTGTGAAGGGGCTAGGCTGATATGGGACAGTATTGCTCTGATCGAAGGATGGATGGGGAGGCAGAAGCCCAACTTAAACATCTACTCATAGACGTAGATCTCACCATCTCGGCCACCAAAGTCCCTCTCACCCCTCAGAGGTCTCCTAAGATTAATGGAAGGACCTATTGAATAGAGGTGCCTAAAGGTTAAGAGGTCATACTCGGTGACATAACTCTCTATCTCGGCTGCCTCTGAGGTGTCAATATCACTTTCAAGACCATCATCTTCATCCCTGGAAACGTCGGTCTACGCAGATACTAGGACACCATCGGTAAACCTCTGAGCGAACTCAACGCCGGTAGCAGCTGACAGGGGTATAACATCAATGGGTGGGGGAATAGAAATGCTCGACCCCAAAATCTCGACACCAGAAGAAGTCTGTGAGGTGATAGCACCAATGTGGGACGAGGAACGACTTTGGACCTTGTCCTGATCAGGGACCTGATCTTGCCTAATGGAATAATCCATAGCCTTTTGGAAAGAGTCTATGGACATAGGGTCTGAGGTAGACGACTCATACACAGACATGGGAGTGGGGTATATTGGATTCTCTACAGGCTCAGATGGTTCAGGGTATATTACCTTCAGAGGATGAGGGAAGATGGGTCTGACAGGAAAAGCCTCAGCCCTACGAGCTTCCTCTTGAGCTAGCCCTATCTGCCTAATTTTTTCAAAGGTCTTCTCTCTAAGAGAAGGGAACTCTTCTATAAGCTTATACAAAGGCCTGAGCATAGGACATACGACCCTATTCTAAACCACGGACAAACAACTTGGCATAACTTAAACTAAAGATCAAACTTGGATTTTGATAGGTTTCAAACCAAGAACAACCAAGAACAAGTTCACTAGAAACTTCAAAGAGTCACCGGAAAAGCCTTAAACTACCACCGAAAAACCTAAACTACCACCGAAAAATGCGAGAAATAGAAATAAACTGTTGAAAATGAAAAGGCAAGGTGAAAATGATACCTAAGGGAGTACGAGATGAGGAATAAGAGGATTGAGCAAAGAAATCCACAAACACAACCTCGATTAAGTTCTTGAAGAGAGAGAGAAAATGAAGAAGGCACAAGCGGGAAATGAGGAAAAAGTGAGGAAGAAGGAGAAGGAAAGGGATTAAACCCTCAAAACATCTTGCATGCATCCCAAGGCCCATCGTTGCCTTCAGAGCCTAAAAGACAATCAACATCAAATACATATTGTCAGGCACGCTACCCACTTCAGGAGTTGACACATGTCAAGTGAATATTGGTACATAAGGAAATACAGCTTCAGATATACATACCCCTTAGTCACCTATTTACATAATTAACTAAGGGCTAGGGGTGATTGATATGCCCAAAGTTCACCTGCCAGCTCAGAGCCGAGGAACCTCGGCCTGTATGATGATCGAGGTAACAAGAGCTCAGGACTACCCATCAGTAATGTCGCCCTTCTCCAGGTCGTCCACAGTCAACGTTGCAAGTATCACCATGATTGGGCATCATCCGAGGTTTGCATAACTCATGAGGTCAGTTATCCATCAGGTCGGCCACAGTCGACGTTACAAGTATCACCTCGATGAGGGCATCAACCAAGGTAAGTATGGACACGGGTTATCCATCAGCGTCAATAACAACATCGGCTATAGCCGACGTTTTAAGTTTCACCTAAGATCAGAAAATCCTCGCAGGCTCGGTATCAAGTGTCAAGACAAAATTCACCCTGGCCGACGTTACAGATATCTAACCTCGGCTGGCATCCCAGCCAAGGTCATCATATAATCCTCATTTAAAGCAAGGGTCGTACTTCACCAACCTCGTACTCATTTAGGCCGAGGTTGGTACCAAGAGAAGATAGCCGAGCACCTATGCACACATATATGGCTTGGAACACGTGGATAAATCTGTTATAACTGAATCATTCCCTCCACGTGAGGGGATATTGAGGTCATCGTTACTTAGTTGAGATCAGTCAGGTGTCATCCTTACATGGGCTGGATCTCCATGCACAGGCACATTGCATGCTTGGGGGGTAAATTACACCCCCAAGCACTATATATTGAGGTCATCCTCAACATTGTAAAGGATCGAGAATTACAACCCTAGCTAAAACTCTATCAATTTACTTAGTAAAGAGAGAAAGTTTGAGAGATTGTATCCATGGCCGTTAGTGCCTTATTTCAGTGACATTACTCACTCATTTGCACAGTGGATGTAGGCCTAATTGACTGAACCACTTATAATCAAGTGTTCATCCCCTTCTCCTCACCTCCTTCTACATATATACATATATACACTCTTCTGTGCTTCCATTGTTATCATTTTCCTGTGCTTGTAAACACCTTACCTGGTGGTGCTGTTTTCAGCATCATAAATAATCTAGGCATGCATGTGTAAATTTACATTAAGTCAACTTGTTATAAAACACTTGCTTTGGGGGGTGCGTGCATGCATTTATTCTCATGTGAATGCATGACACTCTCCCTCAATCGTCACTTCACGCCCCCATATTTACACTATTTTCAACTAATTTCGTCTTCCCTTTTGAGCTTCTTTCTCTACTCGTCCTTTCCCATTCCTTTCATTCCCTTTATCTCTCTCTCTCTCACACACACACACACACACACACACACACACACACACACACATATATATATACATATATATATATATATATATATATATATATATATATATATATATATATATATATTCCCACACTAGGTCACACTACTCCATTACTCAATGTTTAGACTAATTAAGAGATATTTCTCTTTCTATTCTCTATCACACCCGCATGCCTATTTTTTTTATTGTAGATAAATTAGATTGTGTTGCCCATATTATACTCAAAAGGGGGGGGGGGGGGGGGTGAATTGAGTTTTTACAAACTTTAAGTCAAATTAAAGTTTCAGAAGAATATTTAAATTATAATACTTTGAAAATTTTCGGATTAATAAAACTACAAAGAATAAATTCAACAATATCAAATAAATGTAACCAACTAATTTAAACAACTAGAAATGCAGATTTTAACAGACTAGGAATATTAAATTAATTTTCGTCTCTAATATTAAGTAATATTCTGAAATTAATTATTTAATTAAAAAAGATTATTTTAACCTTAAAATTAATTTAGTCAAATTTCTGAATTAATTTATTTGCAAGATAGTGTGCTGAAAATATTAACTCAAGCAAGCATGTGCAAATAAATAAAAGTGCGGAAAATAAATGACACCGAAATTTAACGTGGTTTGGCCAAATTCCGGCCTACGTCCACGCGCCTAGAGCCCCTGTCTCCTTTGCGCTTCACTAAACCTGATCCACTTGTGGGTAGGATCAAACCACCGCGTACAACTGTTTGCAAGCTAACTCCGAGCTTCAAACCCCGTGACCCACTTGCGGGTAGGAACCAATTACCGGTACAAACCGAAGCTTCAACAAAGCTTCACAACAAATCTGAAGTTTTGTAGTACAAGGTACAATAATGAAACTCCTTAAAATACAATTTGTAATCTGAGTTTCTCCTTCTTTAATGAGACTTCAATAAATGATGTTGAAGTAGGCACAAGTCTTCTTCTTCAATGATTGAGCAGATGATAAAATTATTGCTCTCTTGAATGTGTAGCTGAATAGTAAAATAAATGCTCTCAATAATATTTCAAGTCTTGATCATATTCTCATTTTTTTTGTCACGCTTCAATGCAGCTCAATAAAGCTTTAAATGTGTCTTCCAAAAACTAGCTGTTAGACATATGCATTTTGAGCATTAAATGCTCCAGATTTGGCTGAGATGAGATAGTTGAAAATCATTTGCAAATATGATATGCAAATCTTCATCTTTATCTTCTCCATAAAAATATAGCTGTTGTAGCATGGAAATAGACATCTGAAAATATATGTAGTCTAAAAGATATATCACTCGGTATCCTCATTTGTGTTTATTTAAATCTGCAAAATGTTAGATTACAGAACAAAAGAAATTTCCAATGTATAAAAGAGATAATCAAAGAGACTGGACAAAATGAACAGAGAAGGACGCATCGCTTGAGGTCTGCAAATGCAGAAAAGAAGCTAAATCCATTGCTTGTATTCGTGTGTAAACAGAAGAAACCAACTGGCATAACTTATGGTGGCACATGGGAAATAGTATTAGAAGCTAACAGCAAATTTCCCAACAGGTTTAAAATTTTGAACCTGACTTGTGACCATGCCGACTGAATAAGACCGGACAGTACAGGTATGAAAAGAAAACATGTAGTCTTATCCGGACAGTTCTTCCTCATGAAATGAACCCTCCAAATGTTCTGGTAAACCGTGGACACAAAACAAAACATGAGCTGTTTTTTTTTTTAAAAAAAAAACGTCAACTCACTTAGGGACAAAAAGCCATAGGCGGTAAGGTCACAAACTGATAATGTGTACAGGCCGATTTCAAATCGTTGATTGGCAACGATAGCGTGAGCTGTACAGGTATAAAAAAACATCAAAACTGATGGAGGCTTTCGGCCAAAGTGGATCACCTCGTTAACAGATATTTAGATATCTTTAGAAGCTAAGGTCATGTCATACGCATATTATCATACCAACTAACATATATAATATATTTTGCAAGAAGGAGTACGTACTTAATATATCATGCATACACGCATGCATATCCATAATATATATATAATATATATTATCATAAACAAAAAAAAAAAAGGCTGACACGCCTTTGAAATAGGCGCATGGGGTCTTAAACCTGTTACCATCTATTATCAATTATTATGGTCAAAGACTTATATCTCCAATATCAAAGATCATCTATGACATTTGTGGAGCCCAAAAAAAATACTATTCGGATAAATGAGAGAGCAGGTACATGAACTAACAAAAGGTTGGACTTAAGAACACAGAATTAAAGCCAGTTACCTAATGCAACAGTTAAGGCACAAGTCTCTAGATCTGCTATGGGCAATCTACACGTCAGCAATCATCCAACAGATATAACTCACTCAGAATAGATATATAATAAATATAAGTATATCATGGTATATTAACAAGATTATATTATAAATATTATACAATAATAAATATCTATAGAATAACTTAATAAAAATATGTTTGGAATCATCAAAATCAATATATTAGATTTAAACTAAAATGTACATTAATTAAACTAATATAATTAATTAGGGATAAGATACATTTTCGTTCAACAATCTCCCCCTTTTTGATGATGAAAAACAATGATTCACATATATTCATAAAATGTATGAATTAAGCCCAAATGAGTGAATCAAACATACTTCTCCCCCTTTGACATTATCAAAAAGAATTTAAGAGATATTCAGTGTCATGGGTAAAATGCGAAGCTCCCCCTATCAAAAAATAATATAAGAATGGGATAAAATAAAAAAAAAATGGTAAGGGACATATGTGAATACCATGAATTTTCATTAAGCACATATTCAACATAACCATATATCGGAATAACATCTAATAATCCGCAAGACATAAAAGAAAACCACATATTCATAGAAGATTACATCTTAAGGTTGTTAACAAGATGACACACATCGTTAGTGTTTCCCTCAATCGTGATTTTCTCAATAACAACTTTGATAGGATTTTCAGCACTGTTTTGCAAGGATGAGCATGCAACATTTTCATTAGTAGGAGTAGGAGCATGTGAGTGCATATTTGGAGGCAAAGCAAATGGCCATGAAGGAGGTTTCACCCAAGGGGCATGAGGCGGAGATGAGCGAATCACATGCATTGCGGCATCAAATGAAGAATATTTTTTATATTGAGACCCACTAACTCCCTTAATTTGGGATTCACAATCTCCCCAAGTAGTATAAATTCCGGGGAATTTTCCAACCCACACAACATAAAAACTCTTTGACATCTTAAAAGATAGATAAGAGATAAAATGTGAAGTGCACAAATGGGCTAGAATGTTGTGGTATTTAAAGCCATAAAATTTTGTCGCGTAGTTAATAAGTTTCCATTTTCGAGATACGGGCCAAAAAAAATTTCTTGGGATTATCAATATAAAAAAAATTATAATCATATTCAATAAACATTTATCTCCAAATAAATTTCAATAACCATTTATCTCCCCCAAAGGGATACCAAATAAGGCAAATATGCATATAACAAATATGGTGCATCTATCTCATGAGATAAAATATTATTAAAATTTGACTTCATAAAATCATTTTTGAAAAGTCTCACAAATGATACCAATTGATGATCATGTGGTTTCTCAATTCAAACATACATAACACAAATGTTACAAAAAAAATATTCATCGTGAATGTTACAAATATTCGAACAATGACATTAATCATGTTGTATGCAATAAAACTAACTCATAGAGATTAATATGACCATATCATAAAAAATCAACAAGTGAATGTTACAATATTAACATGTAGCTCATATGACTAATAAACTTTAAAAGGACATTTTCGTTTCAGATTAATATTCAATAAAAGCATGAATTGATCCAATCTTATTATCCACAAAAAAATATATAAAAAAAATGTATGTATTTTCTTATAAAATAATCATCAAAATCAAATGCGTGATATAACAAAGAATCATCAAAAACAGTAAATATACAAAATTACACGTGAATACTAAATACTCAATCAACACGCTCATGTGTTATAACAAATATTCTATGCGTGGAAATATATCAATATTGAAATAAATCATTAATAAACATATGATATTAATTTCAAGAAAGGTTCTCCTTACCATCCTACCAATACCAAAGATATATTCAAGCAACTTCTTCCATGTGTGGCATTTCCAACATTAGGCAATGATACTTGAAATTTGTAATATGACCAAATCATATGCCTTGAAAATCCACATTCCTTCTCAAAATGCAACCTACACAACTTTAAAAAATTTCTCTTTTGGTACCAAAAATGTGTTAGGTCCATAGGGGTTAGTATACATCTTAGTTACTTTTAGAATCCATGCAAATTTTATTTTTCTAAATTTATACGGACACAAATCTGAAAATGTGTGTGTCTACCACAATAAGTGCATAAATAGTTAGAATGACTAGATGAGTCATCAAATTTCAATGAGTTGGAATAAGTCTTTTTCTCATTTCCTTCATCATATCCTATACCATTATTATTAAATCGAATCCTTTGTGTCACAACAATTTTATGAAAATATTCATTTCCTTTTGTAAAAGTATCTAATGATTTCTTTAAATATTCAATCTCCCTTTTTAACTCAATATTTTCAATTTCAAGAGGAGTAGTGACGATAACAGATTTTTCCTTTTTCAAAGATTTAATTTCATTTTTCAAGGATTCATTTTCTAATTTCAACTCATCAAAATCGTTTGACATAGAATCATATTTAGTTGAACCTAATGAATGAGACTTCTTAAGTTTAATATATCTATTTTTAAGTTCTTCAAAACTTTCACATAATTCATCAAAAACATTTTGTAAAACTTCATAATCATCAACTTCATCATTATCACTATCACTAGAGTTAGGGTTAGAGTGTACCTCATTTTTGATAGCCATGAAATATAGATGAGCAACTTCATTTTCATTCGAATCTTCATCGGAAGAGCTTGTGTCGGAGTCACTCCATGTTGTGGCTTTCAATGCCTTCTTCCCTTTCTTATATTTTGGACAATTAGGCTTAATGTGTCCAACTTCATCACAATGATAGCATCTTGGTTCAGATTTGGATTGATGATCATCATTGAACTCTTTTGAAAAATGTTTCTTTCTTCTTTCCTTGGCTTTCTTTTTAGAATTGTGATATTTTTTGACATTTTTAGCCAATAGGGAAATATCGTCATCATCATCATCAACTTCACTTTCTATATTTTTGCTTGAAGATTTGAAAGCAATAATTTTGTTTGCTTTAGGTTTTTCTTCTTCAACAAATTCCTTGAGTTCCATCTCATGAGTGATTAAGGAACCCAATAACTCATCAAGAGAGATAGGTCTTTCTCTAATTGCTTCATTGATAGCTAACTTTTTGGTCATCCAATTCGCCGGTAATGACCTGAGAATTTTTCTCACCATCTCATTGTTAGTATAGGTTTTTCCAAGAGATTTAAGGCCATTAATAATATTAGTGAACCTAGTGAACATATCAGAAATAGATTCATCAGATATCATCTTAAATAACTCATAACTATGAACAAGCATACTAATTTTATCTTCTTTAACTTGACTAGTTCCTTCATATGTGACTTCTAGTCTGTCCCAAATTTCTTTAGCAGATTCACAACAACAAATTCTATTATACTCATTTACATCAAGTGCACAATGCAAAATATTCATAGCTTTAGCATTTATTTGAATTTTTCTAATATCAACTTCATTCCATTCATTTTCTTCTTTAGGGACAGAAGCATTATTTTCCATTTTAATAGGAATAAAGGGACCATTCATAACAACTCTCCAAACTTCATAATCATGTGACTGAATAAAGTATTTAATTCTATTTTTCCAATAACTATAATCTTTTCCAGAAAATAGAGTAGGTTTAAAAATGGATTGGTCTTCGCCAAGGGATGTAGTAACATATGCCATTGATCTTTAACTCTAAGATTGTTAAATCTAAAAATAAGAAGAGCACTAGCTCTGATACCAATTGTTGCCCAGATTATACTCAAGAGGGGGGGGGGGGGGGGGGGGTGAATTGAGTTTTTACAAACTTTAAGTCAAATTAAAGTTTCAGAAGAATATTTAAATTATAATACTTTGACAATTATCGGATTAATAAAACTACAAAGAATAAATTCAACAATATCAAATAAATGTAACCAACTAATTTAAACAACTAGAAATGCAGATTTTAACAGACTAGGAATATTAAATTAATTTTCGTGTTTAATATTAAGTAGTATTCTGAAATTAATTATTTAATTAAAAAACATTATTTTAACCTTAAAATTAATTTAGTCAAATTTCTGAATTAATTTATTTGCAAGATAGTGTGCTGAAAATATTAACTCAAGCAAGCATGTGCAAATAAATAAAAGTGCAGAAAATAAATGACACCGAAATTTAACGTGGTTCGGCCAAATTCTGGCCTACGTCCACGTGCCTAGAGCCCCTGTCTCCTTTGCGCTTCACTAAACCTGATCCACTTGCGGGTAGGATCAAACCACCGCGTACAACTGTTTGCAAGCTAACTGCGAGCTTCAAACCCCGTGGCCCACTTGCGGGTAGGAACCAAATACCGGTACAAACCGAAGCTTCAACAAAGCTTCACAACAAATCTGAATTTTTGTAGTACAAGGTACAATAATGAAACTCCTTAAAATACAATTTGTAATCTGAGTTTCTCCTTCTTTAATGAGACTTCAATAAATGATGTTGAAGTAGGCACAAGTCTTCTTCTTCAATGATTGAGCAGATGATAAAATTAATTGCTCTCTTGAATGTGTAGCTGAGTAGTAAAATAAATGCTCTCAATAATATTTCAAGTCTTGATCATATTCTCATTTTTTTTTGGTCACGCTTCAATGCAGCTCTTCAAAGCTTTAAATGTGTCTTCCAAAAACTAGTTGTTAGACACATGCATTTTGAGCATTAAATGCTCCAGATTTGGCTGAGATGAGATAATTGAAAATCATTTGCAAATCTGATATGCAAATCTTCATCTTTATCTTCTCCATAAAAATATAGCTGTTGTAGCATGGAAATAGACATATGAAAATATATGGAGTCTAAAAGATATATCACTCTGAATCCTCATTTGTGTTTATTTGAATCTGCAAAATGTTAGATTACAGAATAAAAGAAATGTCCAATGTATAAAAGAGATAATCAAAGAGACTGGACAAAATGAACAGAGAAGGACGCATGGCTCGAGGTCTGCAAACGCAGAAAAGAAGCTAAATCCATTGCTTGTATTCGTGTGTAAACAGAAGAAACCAACTGCCATAACTTATGGTGGCACATGGGAAATAGTATTATAAGCTAACAGCAAATTTCCCAATAGTTTTAAAATTTTGAACCTGACTTGTGACCATGCCGACTGAATAAAACCTGACAGTACAGGTATAAAAAGAAAACGTGTAGTCTTATCCGGACAGTTCTTCCTCATGAAAATGAACCCACCAAATGTTTTGGTAAACCGTGAACGCAAAACAAAACATGAGCTGTTTTTTTTTAAAAAAAAACGTCAACTTACTTAGGGACAAAAAGCCATAGGCGGTAAGGTCACAAACTGATAATGTGTACTGGACGATTTCAAATCGTTGACTGGCAACGATAGCGTGAGCTGTACAGGTATACAAAAACGTCAAAACTGATGGAGGCTTTCGGCCAAAGTGGATCACCTCGTTAACAGATATTTAGTTATCTTTAGAAGCTAAGGTCATGTCATACGCATATTATCATACCAACTAACGTATATAATATATTTTGCAAGAAGGAGTACGTACTTAATATATCATGCATACACGCATGCATATCCATAATATATATACATAATATATATTATCATAAACAAAAAAAAGAAGGTTGACACGCCTTTGAAATAGGCGCATGGGGTCTTAAACCTGTTACCATCTATTATCAATTATTATGGTCAAAGACTTATATCTCCAATATCAAAGACCATCTATGACATTTGTGGAGCCAAAAAAAATACTATTCGGCTAAATGAGAAAGCAGGTACATGAACTGACAAAAGGTTGGACTTAAGAACACACAATTAAAGCCAGTTACCTAAAGCAACAGTTAAGGTACAAGACTCTAGATCTGCTATGGGCAATCTACACGTCAGCAATCATCAAACAGATATAACTCACTCAGAATAGATATATAATAAATATATGTATATCATGGTATATTAACAAGATTATATTATAAATATTATACAATAATAAATATCTATAGAATAACTTAATAAAAATATGTTTGGAATCATCACAATCAATATATTAGATTTAAACTAAAATGTACATTAATTAAACTAATATAATTAATTAGGGATAAGATACATTTTCGTTCAACAGATTGTAACTAAGAAATCTGACCAAATCGTTAGACAAAATTAGTCTGGTGAGTTTGTTGTTGAAAGGGAAGAGAATGAATCTCAAGATTTATTATACAAATCTGCCAATTTATTATGCACGCAGACGGTGAAGAAGCCAACCAAATGGAATCTTACAGAAATTGACGGTGTGAGACAGAAATAGTGGACTTCTTGATTCCGCTGATGGTCGGGGAGGACTTAAGAGCAACTTTCTTGGTCAACTGCTTTCTCGGGGACTTGTTGATAGAGGAGTTGCGAGCAATATGACGGATTATACCGTATCTCTATTTATTTTTATTTTATGGTAAATAAATGTATAATCTCTTTTTTCTTTGAAGGATCTATCACTCTGCAGTTCCGATTATTGAAGCATTTTTGTGTTTTTTTCTTATTTGGATTTCTATGTAGTGAGTTTGTTTATATTTTTATGGGTTTCCTGGGTTTTTGGGTTGCCACCTTTTTCTCTCTCTTTGGGAGTCCAAGTAGGTGATGTATTTTGTGGTTGTAGAGAGGTTAGGTTTACCAACCCCGATATATGTCTAGTGACATTTGTCCTTGCTTACAAACTAACCAGATTATAAATATTGATTAAAAAGATTCATAAAATCATTTAAGTCTGAATAATTAGGCAACAAAACAGAACAAATGATATGGATAGCACTAGTGCCTCAAGTCATTCCCATGTCACGTACACGAATAGGAAAGCATAAATCTAAACATCCAATAGCATGTCGTGACAATGATAAAGATAAATAATAAATTAGAAAAACCAAACATTCAATCCATGTTTCGTTAATCAGTAATTTATCATATTCATTAATTAGTAACACATAAAGGGAGCTAAAATTATATGTCTAGCTAAGGGGTAAACTTTGGGCACCAATCATGTTATAATAACCCCCACCCCATCCCCACTCCCCCACACACCCCCCTATTACCAAGCCCATGCAATCCCACCAGAGAGTTTAACTAGTTTCCGTAAGTAATCACAAATCCTAAATATATGTATGTATATATTTACCCTAAATCATAGCGAAAATGAATCACAACCAAACGATTGTGATTTATCATAGCTTGAAATGAATAACAACAACGAGCACGTCCTAGTTGACTCAATTACATCAATCTAGTATGCACCCAAAGAACATAAAGAGATACCACCGAATTTTTCAAAATATGACATGCATAAACATTATGTACAATACAAACTTTTACATTTTCAAACTGTTCAAATATGGGACAATTCAAGAGTTCTCACCATAGTCGTAGTGAGACCCCTTGAACATGTCTAGGGTTTTTGTACATGTGTAACATCATTATTGAATGTTTGACATTAATGTCTACTTACTCTTTAAATAGTTTTTTTTGCCTTTTATTAAATTTTCAACAAAAAATCTCATTTATCTAGAATTTAATTGGTGGGGTGTCCACTTACTATTTAAATAGGATTTTGTTTACATTATTATTGAATTTTTTGCTCTTAAATTTTCTTTTAACTCCATAATCTATACGAATCAGAACAAATATGCCTTTTAAATAAAAGGGTAAGAACATAAAAACACATATTACCACTAAAAGATCCCAAGATTCATCCAGAAATCAATGATTTGTCTTTTTCATTATGAACATTGGATTTGTACAAAAAAAATTATACAACTCAATAAATATTTAAAAATGTATATATAAAACCCGAAAAATACAAAAATGAGGAATCTTTTAAGTAAAAATTTGAAGAATACCTAGTCGCACCACCGGAGAAGGAGATGACCACTAGCTACACCACCAGAGATTGAGAGAGAGAGAAAGATCCGAGCGGGAATGAGAGACCACCAGCTACACCATCAAAACGTGACCAAAACGTGGGAGAGAGAGAGAGACAAACGACAGCCGACTTGTGACCAAAATGTGGGAGAGCGAGAGAGACGAACGGGAGACTCCAAAGCTCTAAAGTGGGAGTGAGCGGGAGACTCCAAATGCCTAAGTCTAATTTTTTTAGGGGTTTTATATTTTAGTAAGTGTACTCAATTTTGAGACACTTAAAAATAGTGGCAAATTTTGGCACTGCTTTAAAATGTGCCAGATTGTCACTAAATCGTGCCAGAATTTGGCACAATTTAAAAGCGTACCATATTTTTAATATCAGGGTGTGTCAAATTGCTCTTTTTGGTGTAGTGAAATCTGCCAATTTATTATGCATGCAAACGGCGAAGAAGCCAACCAAATGGAATCTTACAGCAATCGACGGTCTGAGACAGAAATAGTGGACTTCTTCATTCCGCCGGTGGTCGAGTAGGACTTAACACAACTTTCATGGTCAACTGCTTTCTCGGGGACTTGTCGATAGAGGAGTTGTGAGCAATATGACGGATTATACTGTATCTCTATGTATTTTTCTTTTATGGTAGACAAATGCATAATCTCTTTTTTCTTTGAAGGATCTATCACTTTGCAGTTCGAATTGTTGAAGCATTTTTGTATTTTTTGCTTATTTGGATTTCTATGTAGTGAGTTTGTCTCTATTTTTTATGGGTTTCCTAGGTTTATGGGTTGCCCACCTTTTTATCTCTCTTTGGGAGTCTAAGTAGGTGATGTATTTTGTGGTTGTAGAGATGTTAGGTTTACCAACCCCTATATATGATTTTAATGATTATTGATTAATTAATAAATCTATTAATGTTTTACAACTGAATTTTTCTTAAGTCGAATATTATTTAGAAAAGAGAATTATTTATTTTTTATTCTTTGTTTAACATATTATTTAAGTTTTCTTATGGTTTATAAGTTTTAGGATTAAATGTTTGTATTAGATTTTATATAAAAAATATTACTCAACACTTAAATATAAATGATGGTGATGGGTGGAATCACTCAATATCAAACCGTACGATATTTTTTTATCAGAATTATAATATTAATATAATGCTATAAATTATTATTTTTTATTATTTATTATTATAAAAATAAAATATAGATGACACATATAAAGTACTTCACATAATAATCACATTCGCTTAGCTTGACTATAACGCCGGTTTACTCCTATTTTCAAACAAAATTGTGAATGGAATTGAATGAAGATACACGTGTCCAATGTTTTGAGGACCCAGCTCTTATGAGCTGAAGTCGTGTTCTGAATCAGCAACGTGGAACATACGTGTCGATGCTATCACATACCGGACACATATGGATATCATAATACGTGCCAACTACGAACAAATTTCAGCTCTTATAAATTTCAGCTCTAGCCACCTTAACCCATAAAATATACATGTACTAAGGGGCAGTTTTTTCTACTACTCTCTCCGTCTAAAGCTTTTATTCGCGTTTGAAAGATTGTGTAGACTTGATCACTTCTTGCTGATTCTTGAATTTGAATTTTTCTTGGCAAAATGAAGGAAACTGTGGGAAACCCTTTGCACCTTACATCCCTAAATCACATCTCACTTGTTTGCAGATCACTTGAGGAATCCATTGATTTCTACAAGAATGTTCTTGGGTTTGTCCCAGTGAGACGGCCTGGGTCTTTTGATTTCAACGGTGCATGGTCAGTATTTGAATTCATAAAAAGAAAATGTAGTACTAGTCATCAGATTTATTAGATTTTACTTGGAATTATGGATTGAAATCAAGAAAGTGGAAAAATTGAACTCTTTCTATTTTTGTTTCTCTTCTCTAGAAAATCTTATTCTCGATGTGGTGGATTTTTTTTTCTTAATCAGACGATATTTATGTTTTTCATAATATTCAGGCTTTTTGGCTATGGAATTGGCATTCATCTATTGCAATTAGCAGACCCAGAGAATAGCCCAAAGAAAAGTCAGATCAATCCCAAGGACAATCACATTTCGTTTCAGGTATTTTTAAAATGGCTTATCGCAACCCTCCCCCCTAAAAAAAATAAAAAAAGATTTTTTGGATAAGAATCAATTTAGAAAGTGTGCGAGAATTTTTAAAACACGCCACAAGAATCAGTTTGGAAAATATCAAAAGATGTATTTTATTTTTTCCCAGTAAATTTTAATGATGTATATATTATTAACTTTTTCTGGTTAAGATCAGATCTTTTGGTGGTGTTCATACATTGTACCAACACTTCATAACTTCAAAAAAAAAAAAAATTGGTGGTGTTCCTCAAATTTATTTTTTGGAAGACACAGTACAAAAGGTACCGAAGCGAACTTGATAAAACAGAAAAAGTCCTTATCAAATCCAATACAAATCATTTATGGTTCGCAACAGCAGGAAGAAAATTTGGTGGATATAGAATGAATTCCCGAGTCTTTTCCACAAATACAATATTTTGTTAGAATGAATTCCCGAGTCTTTTCGACAAATACTACATTTTGTTCCATAATTTTACACGCAATTAAGGTTGGGGTGAATATGACAGGTAGGCACTTGTGTTAGGATAGGACCCTATGTGGCTCCTAAAGAGGCAGCTATACAATTTATTAATATTATAAGAATTTGTAGGGTGCTTCGATTTTTCCCCTCATGCAATTTGAGTTTATTAAACAATAATCAATAGAAGGACTAGAATAATTCTATATGAATATAATATATTTAAACACATTTGGATATGTTTGAAAATGTAACGTAATCTTTTGTTTATTATTTTGTTAACCTAGCATTCTTCATATAAAATTATAGGAATTCGAGATACTCTTTCGAAATATGTTTGCATGATTAAGATCTTTGTAAAACTAATTACTTAATTTTACAAAAATGAGTTAATTATCCATAAAAAAATTAATGTCGTTCTCTCCCCCTCTTTATATTTGCATGCTTTTTGCCTCCAAAGAATGCGTTTAACACGCAAATAATATTGCATGTTACATACATTTACAGTTTTCCTATTACTAAATATGTAATTTGATGTTCAGTGTGAGAGCATGGGTGCAGTAGAAAAGCAGCTAAAGGAAATGGGAATCAATTGCGCAAGGCAGCGAGTTGAGGAAGGAGGGATATACGTGGACCAAATATTTTTCCATGATCCAGATGGTTTTATGATTGAGATATGCAATTGCGATAATCTGCCTGTTATCCCACTTGCTGGAGGAGAGATTATTAGATCATGTTCCCGACTCAATCTCCAAAAGATGCAACAGCAACAGCAACAGCAGCTTGTTCAGCTCTGAAGGCTTTAGAGGCGACTTCTAATTCTTATTTTATTTAATTAATTGTCCGCACGAAAATAAATGAAATATGTTGTAATTTACTGTTTTTTACTTTTGGCACTTTTCACGCACTTTTGGGGATGGAAAACACAGTTTTAAATTACAATCTGGAGTGAGATCCATGCAAGACTTCTGTGCTTACGTGCTTATTAATATTTGCAGATGTTAATTACCTATCTTTCTCCATAGGCTATAGAATAACTCGGGTTATTTCAGCCTTTATTTTAAGTAAACTATGAAATTATCTTAATTTATACCAAAATTAATTTTAATTGTAATTATAAGAGGGTAGTGAATGTGAGTCGAGGTTTGCTCAAGGACTGACCCTATTCACCTCCATGGAGCCAGCGAATTAGTAGTAGATCAACTATGGGGTTCTCCTTGCAACTCGGGGATGCGTTTCGCGTCCCCACCAAATGCTAACTGGCTCGGGCTCGATTAGTATCTCCACCGATCTATAATCGGAGCTCTCACTTCTTTTCTGCTACCTCCGCTCCAGCTTTTCCTTTCAACTGACTACTAGCGTTTGTCCGTCGAGGCACGCAATAACTTTCTGTTTGGATATGTTCAAATATGAGATGGAGGGAAAGGGATAAAAATGAGAGACTTATAAATACGAGAGAGTTTAAAGCATATATTTGCACTAGGAGGCATGTTACACTACAAGGATTACTAGCATGAAGGTCAAGCTATGCGTGACCGAATATATATATTTATAGCAAGTAGGCGCTCATGATGCGCGAGCGAGTGTATAATTCCAATAATATTTGCAAGTAATTTTTATGCAATCAAACTACTAAGTGTTTTAGAAGTACCACCTCGATATAAACACAAAACAATAAATCTATACACACGCAAAATATGGAAACCAAACTGTATATTCTGTAAACTCAAATTCCTTAGTATTGAATAAAAGGAAAAAAAATTATATAATTCTACCAAAAAAATGTAACTTTTTGTATGTTAAAACAGACATGTAAAAAAATATTTTTATATGCTCAAAATCATATCCTTGAGTGTGTGTGTTCGTGCGGTATCTATACACCTAATAAAAAAATAAAAATAAATCGATAAATAAAATAATGCATCCTCTGAATATTGTTTAGAACTTATCTCACATATTTAATATGATGCAATATAGTAACCAAGACAAAAACAAAAAAAAAAACGTACCTTTTGCCTAGTTTTAATGGAGTGACTATGTAATCCCAAATGTGAAACAAAGTTAAGCAAATAACTTTTTTCTCCTTGTACTTGACATCACATGATAAAATCCATTGTTTGTATCTTTGATACAACCTTCTTTTTTTCTAGTTAAGAAACTTCAAAGAATGTACTTTTAAATTTTCACCCGAAAAATAAAGTAAATAAAAACCAAGTTAAATCTGTATTTGTAAAACTACATATATGGGAAGGTCTTTTATGACAGTACCGTTCTTCGTTTCCTTGTCTGCTCATGAATGAATCTAAGGCCTCGTTTGCGAGTTCTATTTTTGGAGAGAAAAGAAAGGAAAGAAAGAGAAAGTGTTTTCCTTTCCTTCGTTTGAGAGTTTAAGTAGGAAAGAAAGTGGCTTTCTCTCGTTTGGGAGTTTAAAAGGAGAGAAAAGAAAGGAAATTTTTTAAAAAACTTTCTCTTCCTTTCTCTCCAAAACTTTCTTTCCAAATCGGAAAGAAATGGAGAGAAATGAAAGTTTTTTAATGAATTGTTCCTTCTTCCTCTTAAAAAAATTATTTTCCTTCCAAACTCCCAAACGCAAGAAAGAAAATTATTTTCTTTTCTCTCCCAAACTCCTTTCTCTTCTCTTCTTTTCTTTTCTCTCTTATTAACTTTCTCTTCTTTTCTTTTCTCTCCTAATAAAATTTTCTTTTCCTTTCTCTCCCAAACTCCCAAACGAAGCCTAAATGTATAGCACCTGGAAATAAGAAACTCATAGGGACATGTGAGAGAGCCTCACGTCCACTGTCACAAGCATCAACCCTATATGGTCACCATGCCACTTAGGGTGTTGGGTTAAGGCCTCATGCAGACCACCACTCCATAGCCTCTGTTTCTTATATATACATGCATGGTATCATGACTGCGATAGACGAAAAGTTTGTTAATTCGTAATAAAAGACGAAAAGGTAAAAGAGGGCAAGAGGGAAATAAGAATTTACGGATAAAATTTAGAATTTGGTGGTGGGGTTGAGAATGTGAAGGCATGGTGGTTACCTTTGAAAGAGAATGGTTTTTAAATATACATGCTAAAGTTGGAGAGTTAAGTGGGAGGAAACCCAACTCTTGGGGAATTGGAAAAGTCGTGTAAGATGAAACTATCTGGAACTGTTGGGTTCTATTTTTTATTTCTTGGAAAAGATGTGAAGAAATAGATGGATATCCACGTGAGTTTAGGAAGTTGTATTTATGATAGCCACTTATCATTCTCCTATGATTTGGGTCTACAATTTTTATATAGTTATATAGATGTCCTTCAAGGACTATAACATAACTCGCTTTAGAGATGTCTTGTTACATTACAAGGATTATGTGCCTCAAGGACTCTAACATAACTCGCTTTAGAGATGTCTTGACCAGAAATTAGTTACGAAGATTATATTAAGGTCTTTTGAGTAGGGGTGCTCACAATTTGGTATATATTTGTTTTTGGGGCTTTTACGGTCTAGTCCTAAGACTAACAATTTTGGACAAAAAAATCGGGCCGGACAAATTTTAAACGATTAGGTCCAACATATAAATACCTCGAAATTAAAACAAAAACGCACTTTTCAGAAATTGAAGCGCCAAAAACACTCTTCGATCAAAACATAACTATTTTCAATCAAAACCCTAACCGTACTGTCTCTTCGATCAAAACACCAAAACGATTCTCATTCTCAATCAAAATTTGGTCAATAACAACATATAAATACCCCTGAATTCTAATAAAAACACACTTTATATTAATTAAAGGGATCAAACCCTAATCGTTGAAGTTCTATCGAGCTTTTCACATTCTCAATCAAATTTTTCTAAACACCACTAACAAGTATGGATACATTCTCATATATATGTTCTTAAGTTTTGTACTTAAGATTATACCATACACTATGTATATATTGTGTTCTTAGCGTTTTACACCTGATATCACCCATTTGTCCTTATGTATTTTGTGTTCTCATATCTATAAATTTGTAGACATTACACATGGACTGATGAAATCACATTCTTCTTCTTCATGATATGAAAAAAATACATTTGTTGCCCTGATTTTAAATGTAAAACACACTTTTTGCATGTTAGATATATGTATTTCATAATTTTACATTTACTCATGTATACATCCTTTATCGAGGATTAGGAATATATACATGATTGGAATATGTACATATACAAGCCCTGTTTTATTGCATGTACTCTGTGTATTTTTTGTGTTCTTTCAAAAAGTACACGCAAAATCGAGCGAGTACACGCACTTTGAAATTGAATTTCTCATTCCAATATGTGTGTACTTTTATGTTTTATACGTGTACTCTATACAATGTATATTTCAAATCCATATTTAATCAATCCTATGTTATTTTGGTTCACGCCAGCGGCATTTTAATGATATTCCATGAGTTTGTAAGAAGTATTATTGTTGTATTATACATGATTGGAATATGTACATGTACATGTACATGCCCTATTTTATTGTGTGTACTCTGTGAATTTTGCGTGTACTTTCAAAAAGTACACGCAAAATCCACAGAGTACATGCACATTGAAATTGAATTATTCAGTCCAATATGCGTGCACTTTTATGTTTTATACGTGTACTTTATACATTGTATATTTCATATCCATATTTAATCAATCCTATGTTATTTTGGTCCGCGCCAGCGGCATTCATTACTTTGTAAGAAGTATGATTATTGTGTTATTGTTTAGGCAATGTATATGTGTTTTGTATCAAAAGTTGTTCAAATTCTAAATAAAATATGCCATGATGTATTTGTATATCTCCTATATTAATTGTGGTCTGCGCCAACAACATTTATTTAGGGTTGCATGTATTTTATGATATTAGGTTATGTATTTTAAAGCCCTGTATTATTACGTGTACTTTGGAATTTTTGCGTGTACTTTGGCATTTTTGCGTGTACGTTTTTTTAAAGTACACTCAAAATTCACAAAGTACACGCACATTGAAATTGAATTTGTTCAATCCAATATGCGTGTACTATTATGTATTATGAGTGTGCTTTTATGTTTTATTGTGTTATTGTTTAGGAATCATACGAGTGACCATGTTCAACTACAAAATGATTGCTTGCACCTTTGAAGATATTAACAATACAAAACCTTTCACATTGATAGCCAATAGTACCAATGATAACGAAATTCGTTTTCTCCTTCGCATGAATGATAGGGCTAAAAGGTTACTTGGTTTCTACAACTACTATGAAGACATTAAGTGCACTTTTGTTGTGAAACAACTTCAAGTAACTGAATCGAAAGCGAAGGATTTAGATAAACGAATCGAACAGTATTGCTTAAGAGATTTTGAAAATGTTGGCGCTTTTAGCATGGAACTATTGTATCACTTCTTTTCTGAATATCTTAGGAAGAGAAAATATTATTTTTTGACTTGTCGAACAACCTCTATTAGGTATTACCATGAAACGGATGATATATATTACCACCTTTAGCATGTATTTTGTTGAGACTTGTATGAATTGTTTATGATAATATTGCATGTACTTTTGTTAAATACGCTTGTATTTTATTGTTTAGTCTATATTTTATTCTAATTCGCATGTATCTTATTTTTTGTACATGTAAATTATCAATATAGGTTAGTAATTTAAATTTTGTTTATAGACATATTTTATTGACATTTTAAATATATACCAACATATGTGACTATTGCAAAAGATAAGAAAGTGATGCAAATGTGGATGATTACATGCAGTCGTGAGACTTGCACTGTTTAAGTCATTTTCTTGGTAGTTTACGACCCTACGTAAATTCCCTGAATAACTAGTTGGAGTTTTCAAGTTGAATAACGTGTCTAAGAGGATCTTCTTCTCACTAGCAGTCAAAGTGAAAGCAGTTGGAGGGGTAGAAATTCTTCCTGTTATAGGATCGTTTTTTAACCAGAGTTTCTTCTTTAGCTTCATATCGTGTAGATCTCGACGGGCTTGCTCTCCATCTTTAGAATGAGATCCACCCAGACATGTTCCTATCAGATTTCTGCAACATTCTTCTCTATGTGCATCACATCAATTACATGCTTTACACGATAATATTTCTAATATGACAACTCAAAAAATATTGATCGCCTGGATCATGGTTTTGTTTTAGTAGGGTCGTTAGGATCTCCCCTTTCTTTACGCTTCAGGTTTACAAACTTGGGGTGTTTGCCTACGTACCTATTCCCCGCAGTCGCAGCCGCCACCTTCTCCTCGATCCGCTGACCAGAAAGTGGAGCAGGTTGCATCTGGCGCTCGTGACCAATAGGATAAAAGTTAAACTTGTCATTCCTGAAAGGGTGACTGGTCGGAAGAAATCTACGATGACCCGTGTAACTCATCTTACTACTATGTTGTAGCCAAATGGCTTCAGTTTCCTCCGCACATATGGGGCATCCATAATAACCGGACAAGGTCCCATAAGGAGGAAGATCGTGGATCGCCCACATCACCATTGCTTTAAGTGTGAACTCTTCACCCTTGTGAGAGTCGAAATTCGTCACGCCTTTATCCCACAACTCTTTAAGTTCTTCAATTAATAGGGCTAAGAGTATATCAATATCATTAACTAGAGACTTCGTCCTGAGTATCAATAAAGATAATAATGTGAACTCCGTTCTCATGCACAGTGTCAGAGGGAGACTTAAAGGCGTCATGAGAAATGGCCAATAACTTTGACTACTACTTAAATTATCGAAAGGGTTAAACCCACCAGTTGATATTGCAAGACGAACGTTGCGTGATTCTTTTGCAAATTCATGGTGTCGTGCATTTGAAATTTTTTAGAGGAGTGAATCAACTGGATGACGCATCAAATTCCCACCCACCTCGCATCGAGTGTGCCATGTCATGGACTCCGCTATCCACGATACACTAAAATATCATTTTAACCGTGACCCAAGTGGAAAATACTTCAAAGACTTTTGTGGGACTTGCGAGCTCTTTTGATATTTTGTAGGTTTGTCATTTACCTTCTCACTGACGACATATCTAGACTCACCGCATACTAGACATTCATCATTCTCTCCGTGTTCATTACGATACAATATGCAATCATACTTGCATGCATGAATAGATTTTTATTTCAATCCCAAACTCTTTAAGCTCTTCTTTATGGTGGGATACTGGTCTGGTAATGTGTTCTCTTTTGGGAGAATTTCTTTAACCCACTTAAGAATTCTGATTACGCTATTCCCAGACAAGTCAAATTGACTCTTAAAATTATGCAAACCAATCATTGCATATAATAACGAATGATATTCATAGCAATATTTATACAACGGTCTAACCACATCGACTTTCAACCGTATATATTCTTGGTCTCCTAGTAGTTCAGTATCAAATTCTTCATTTTGCGCATTATCTGGTTGGTGGTTTTGGTCGTAGTGGACTCCGTAAGCATCGTCAACTAGGTCGGTCAATGGACGATGTGTTGGCGAATCATTTACCACTTCCACTCTTTGGTGTTATGTTACATGGTCGGTTACGGGTAATTCTTCGAGAACATAAGGTACATGTTTTTACCATGGTATGTCCACTTGTTATAATCTTGACAAATTTCCCACATTATTAAATGTAACTCAACATCTTCTAAAGATTTATATTTTCCATTTATATAATGGGTGCACAGACACTGAGTCTTCTCACTTTTAAGGTTCTTAAAAGTGTATCTAATAAATTCTTGAATGCCTTTAACATAACTATTAGATATTCGGTCAGTCTCCTCCATTCACTCTTTGTATTGTGGAAAATCTATTTAATAATCTTCAAATTGCAGTCCTGTGTTAACATGATAAAATAAATATCATGTTGCATAGTAAAGCACTAATATAGTATCAAAGCAAAGCACAAATATAGTCAACAACGCACTAATCAATCAAATTATGCAATAACTTGAATATAAGAACACGCCAATCAACGATACTACACAACCACTTAAACTTAAATTAAATAAATTTGCCTACTGATATTATTACAACATAAGAAAAATATTACTAAATCTTCATCAAGTGATAAACTAGCCAAGTGGTAATAGAGTCTACATACATTTTCAAAAAATTCCCTTTTCCACTATAGATGTGCACTAGAACAGTTTCACAACCCTCATATATTGTATCAACCAGGATCTGACACTCACCCTGCTGCAAAGGTCGATTATGTACAAAAGTTCCTACGAGCATGCAGATCCCATTAATAAATTTACCGCTCAGGTCATATATATAATATTTCTCGCCATAGTCACCATGGGTTATTGACGATGATCCAAGACCTGTGCCAAGCTGAGGTGCTGAGAAAGGGAATATTGAAGGAGGAATCGAAATCTGTGGTGGGGAATGGAGAACGAGGAAAATTTTGAGGAATCTCTAGCATCTATGGAGGGAAATCGAGAGGCATTGGGGGCTGCAGGGGCATACGACCGGTTAAAAGGGACATAATCTATGCAAGTTTATCATTCACACCTCCCAATTCATTTCTAAGCCCCATTATATCCTCTTCAGTCGTAGATTGACGTTCATCGTTGGACGCAAAACACTTATTAACAGAAGAAAGCTCGTCCACGAGAGGTGCGGCGTGTTTGAATCTTGTTTTTGACATATGCGACCCCAAACCTATCGTCCTCCCTCTTTGGTCCTTCCCAAAGGTTTGTGCGATGGCATCATTGTCAATATCGTCGAACGGGCTTGAATCTGACTGATTACTGATAGACTCTATTGATTCTAGAGTCTTACCTAAGTGAGGGGGGAATTTATTATCTTTGTCTCATCTAACATGCACGTACAAGTTGGCCCTATTCGGTGTCTTTCCTTCATCCGGGCAGCCTTTCGTAACAATCGTCAACTCGTTCTTCAAATCTTCATAAGATTTCGAGCCAAGCCGGTGGACATCAGTTTTTTGGCCCTATTTTGCTTGTTTTTCTCCCTTTGCAGCATTTTGGAGCCATTCGCCTCATTCTCTAGAAAATCATTCCATTGAGAGACTGACATCTCAACGTTCGAAGGGACTTTGTCTTTGAGCGCCAAAATGTCCGAGCTCGATGCTCGCTTAGGAAAATGCTTATGCTTAATGTTTCTCTGATATGTTGGGAGTTGTTCAACAACCCGAGAAAGCACCTTATTTTTTGAGTTGGGGGAAATGAAAACTGTTTGCTGTGTTGCTCGTAGATGTCATCTTTAATAGCTTTATCAATGAGGTTCCAGTTGTTAGCTCCTCCCACTCCCACATTCATTTTTGACAAGGACAAACACTGGGATTTAAACTCTTGAATGTGATTCTTATCCCCGTGGGGTTATTTCCCAATAAAGAGAACCCAATGGGCTTCTTCTCAACTGACCCGACAGTTTCAGGAGCATTGAGCATGTCTGTTGATTTAGTGGGAGTACATTGCCTCCCGCAACTCGGAGTAGGGGAGTGAACAGTTTGTGGATTTGAGTATTGCTCACCAATTGGTGATTAGAATTCTCCTTGTGGTTGTGTCACGTTGTTGGTTGAAGTGTTGCTTCCCTTACCACCCGACATTATCAACATAAATAATAAAAGTTAAATGTGAATCTATAATAATAGATGCATAATTTCAAATTTCAATATGAAAATATAAGTAATAAATTAATTTTTTTCCATATATTATAATCTACCTATTCATAGTAAGACTTTAACAAAAGTTCAATGTGTCTGATCTCCATCTATTCTGTATTTGTTTTTAAAAACCTATGGATTTTTTCACGTGGCCAATTAGGAGGAAGCATATCTATAATGGATGCATAGATGTCAGTAACATGAACTCGAAATCTCATCCTCTTCAGCCTATTGGCAAGATTGAGTTTGATGTGCATATGTCGTGAGACATCGCAATCTTCGTCAATGCTTTTTGTACGTAATTATATCCATAATGGGTGATTTTTTTTTCTTCCTTCTCTAACAGCTTAAGCAAGGTCATTGGTCTATTGGTATTATGTACGCGATATATATATATTGTACAGCTTCATCCCAACATTGTGGCAGGGAAAATAAAATACGATGGAACAAGTACACTTGCTGGAGATGAACTCCGCGGTTTACAAGGTAGTTAAATTGTTCAATCTTCCTATTCCCATACCAATAAATTAGAGTGCCCACTTTATAAGCCTCATTAATAAAAGATATACACGTGCGGTCCAATTACAACCTTTCCCACTCTTGTTGCCATTTATTAGCATCGTGACTCAATTTTTTTGAGAAAAATGAACGAGGGCGTGATTATAATTCCTATAAATAATGGCTCTAATGAATCATTAACGCGTTATTATGTACGAGGGCGTGCATATGATTTCTATAAATTATGTCTCTAATGAATCATCAACCGTTAATTTATTAGGTTTTGAATACTTACTTTTGGCATTTAAGCCAACATTCCCTAAAATTAACCCTTCCAAACATTACCCCTACAATTAATAGATTATGCATTTTTGGGACTTAATTTTAATGGAGATATAGATTTTTATATCTCAGCCCTAAAATTAACCCTAAAATTAATCCCGAATTTAACATCAATATTAATGGAGAAATATATTTTTATATTTCATCCCCAAACTTAAACAAACAATATCCATTAAATTAAAATTTGCCCTAGTTTGAAACTTAAACTAATAATATCCATTAAATTAAAAAAAATTCCAAGTTGAAACTTAAACCAACAATATCCATTAAATTAAAAAAATTCCTAGTTTGAAACTTAAACCAACATTAGTCATATTTTTTCTATCATACACACACAGATACACATTTACAGTATACACAATACAGAATACACAGCTACATACATATACACAATATAGACAATTACAATGTATACACAGCTACATAAATATACACAATACACAGATGTATATATACACACACACACACACACACCCATACACACACACACACACACACACACACACACACACACACACACATTTATATATATATATATATATATATATATATATATACACACATGTATTTACACACACATACACACACACACACACACACACACACACACACGTATTTACAGTATAAAGTATTTATCTTTGAGATTGAGATTGAGAGAGAGCTTGAGATTGAGATTGAGAGAAGGTATATCGTCGAAATCGCCGAAGAGAGGGAGGGAAAAATAAGGGTTTAGAAGTTTTCGAGGGAAATGGAAACTTGTTCTGCGTTTTTTAAGTCAAAGACCATGATCACGGCTTAGGGTCGTGACCATATGACGTGACCCCTTTATTTTTTACACGTCAGTCACTACACCAAAATGGGTAAATTGGTATCCTTCCAGTGGCTAGCCTTGTCACGGTCATTGATCGTGACAAAAAAACATGCATTTTTTGTCACGATCAATGACCGTGACAAATCCGAGACAACGACTTGTCACGGTCAATTATCGTGACAAGTACGTTTGTCACAGACTTGTCACGGTCATTGATCGTGACAATCCTTATAATACTGTCACGGTCAAGGACCGTGACACGTCCATGACAAATGTCCCAGTAAAAAACCCTTTCTCCTTCTTTTTTCCCCCGCCGATTCTTCTCTCCTTTTCTCTCTCTCTCTCTCTCTCTCTCTCTCTCTCTCTTACATATATATATATATATATATATGTGTGTGTGTGTGTGTGTGTGTGTGCATGTGTGTGGTGGGTGGGGGTGGGGTTGTGTGTGTGTGTGTGTGTGTGTGGTGGGGCAGGGTGGGGGTGGGGGGAAGGCGACAGGGATGGGGGGGTTGTTTGTGTGTGTGTGTGTGTGTGATGGGGAAGGGTGTGTGTGTAGTGGGGGTGGGGAGGGGGGTGGGGCTGTTTATGTGTGTGTGTGTGTGGTGGGGGAAGGGGGTGGCGCAGGGTGGGGAGGAGGGGGCAGGAATAAGAGGGTGGGTGGGTGGGTGGTGGGGTAGGGGAAGGACAATAAGGTGTCCCCGAGCGTCGCAGCCACGATTGTAAGTTATCCGACAATTTACTTTTTGTTAATTACGTTATAATTTTTTAATTTACTTATTTTACTCATCATGTGCTTTTTGTCATTTCAGGCAAAACTTAAGGAAGTGCATGAGTCGCAGTCTGATGCCGACAAGACATCTTTGTCCACAGACGCACTCAACCAAGTTCTTGGCTCTGATCGCAAGGGGAGGACAAGGGGGGTGAGCTCACGGGTGGCCAAATCTAGGATCATCGGATTGGAGACGAGCGACACCGGATTGACTCGAACGGTGGACTCGCATGACGCGAAGCTGTCTCGTTTGGAGGCAACGGTCCAAGATATGTTCTCATTCATGAGGCATTCGTTGGGCGAAAAATGCAAGGGGAAAGGGAAGGGGTGCGGGAGGACGACGTGCAGGATGACGAGGATGTGGACCTTGATGCTTCATCGCCGACACATACGAACTTTGATGATCCGCTTTCCTATTTGGCTCCCTTCGACCGACCGATGTCGACACTTGGTTGGTCGAGCGTGTTTATACTGGACGTATTTGATGGCCAGCGGATAAGGCGGGGGTTGAGGGACCCAAATATCGTCCAGGGTGGACTAGTTCATGGACATAAGCTTCAAGACATTGAGTCGAAGGTGCTCGTCACGCATGTGATGCTCGGGAAGGAGAACTCCCCATTATGATTGCGCGAACAATACGGCACGATGTATATCAGTGGGTGTGTCAATTCATATATCGTGTGGCCTACTCAACTCCTCAGAGTTAACCTTACCCAAGACATGTAGTGACATTATTTGAATTGTATTGTATTGTTTTTAAGTTGGTACATTTGAATTGTTTTTAAGTTGGTAGATTTGAATTATATTTGGATTATATCGTGATGCATATTGTCTCTATTTTGAATGTATATTTTTACTATCTCTATTTTATTTGGATATATAATATTTGAACAGGTACAACGTTGCTATAACATATACAAATATACTGCTTGGCAGTGACGATGGCCATACGGCCCAGCAATTTTTTTTTCAATTCTGTCCAGAATTGTCACGGTCATTGACCGTGACAATTTTTTTATTAAATGTCACGGGTTTATCACGGTTAAGGACCGTGACAAAACTTGTCAAGGTGAAGGACCGTGACATGACCGTGATAAGTCTAATGAACTTGTCACGATCAATGACCATGACAAAAAAAGTTGTCACCCCCAGAATTGTCACGGTCATTGACCTTGACAAGTCCAACTTGTCAAGGTCAATGACCTTGACAATTCGACAGATTTGGTGTAGTGAGCGTGGAAATAAGGACATGGTCACGGCCCAAAGTCGTGACCACAAAACTCATATGGTCACGGACTTAAGTCGTGACCATATCCCAGTGTAATGAGTTTTGTGGTCACGGCTAACGGCCGTGACTCCTTCCCTGACCCGAATTGGAGGAAAACTTGGCGCCATAATGATCACGGCTGGGTCAATGTCTAAAGCCGTGACCCAAAGGAGTCAGGGTCTAGAGTCGTGACCACACACAAGACGACCCATGACCACACAGAGTCATGGATTTGGTCATGCCCATTTTTACTGTGGTCACGGTTTTAGTCCGTGACCAGCTGGTCACCGCTTCCAGCCATGACCCCTTATATGTGAACATTTCCGGTATTTGGTGTAGTGAGTTTATTCACATGAATCCTAAGATCGTGAACATTATGATAATCACTTAATAGGTATGTGAAAAAAAGATAATGTAATACATCCTTTCATCCCCATGGATATGATGTCGATGTTTGTCGCCGTTGCGTGCCGCCGACCAACCACCTTAGCGGTCTTTCAATGGAGAATTTCGGCTTCTCTCTTCTTGCCTATAATCTTTATATGTGTATTTTGTGGATACCTTTTTTATGGAAGAAATGTATCTATTTGTGGGTGAAGAGATGACCTAAATTTCAAAGGTCAATTAATTAATCTCAATCGTCCATATGCGTAGACATTTAATAGGAATTTTAACTCCTTTTAATATCCATTTTATTTTTGAAATATGAACCATTTTGTTAGAAAATGATATATTTTAATTAAAAATCGGCATACCAATGATCATATTTCGGGGAAGGAATTAAAATTATTAAAGAACCCAAAAATTAATTAAAAATTTCCTTGCATTATTTTTATAGAAAAGATGACCGGTAACAGTAAATCAATAAAACCTCTAATGCGCTACTATCTGGATGGCTGAGAAAGGTGATGCCTCTACCATAATCTTCCAAAAGACGAACAAGAACATGATCAATTTATTCCAAATGATTTCTACGTACATACACATATGTATGTGTGTTAATGCAATAATATTTCCACATATCAAGTGTGAAACACACACAACAAATCAAAATATTTAGCAACACAGACACTCAAACGAAGAAAATAAAAGTACAATGAGGGAAGAAGTAGTTGTAGGTAGCAGCTACGTGCCTCTGGCAAGCATTTTCTCATAATTCTCGATGGACTCCATCCTTTGAATCGCTAGTTGCTGCCTGAATTTCCTAATAAAAGCCTCCGCGCTTTCGTTTATATCTTCTGATTCCTTCCTCTCCAACTTTCTCTTTGGTGCCATCACTTTTTTCACGGTATGAGCAGTACTACTATTTTCTTCATCCATAATAGGCTTTTTGTCGTGGTTGTAGTAAACAGGTGACCTGGAGCTATTCATCTCAAACTATTCTTCTTGTTGTTGTTTTCACAATTGCAATACTCTAGAGCATATGATGTCCCTTATTTATAGAGGCGTAAGGAGAATCAACTTTCTAAATTCCATACTGAAAAGTGAACTTTTACTACATGCATGTTTTATAATAAATTAGGTCAATATCTTTAGATATAATTTCTTTATATATTGTCGTGACATTATATATGATTTTGAAGCAGTTGACCCATACCCATTTCATATATATAATCTTTTCATGTATGTATTAGAGTTTTATTTAGCTTTAAGAATACTTTAGTATTTTTTCTTTTATTTTATTATTATATAATTGTAATAGGTTATATATTCTCTCTTCTTTCTTTCATTGCATGATATAAGTGTAAGACAAGATGAAATCCTAGCCTCTTTTTTCCTCTTATCATTTTGATCATAGATCTTTGATAAAATATATTATCAGTATGCACTGTCACCCCTTCATAAATCAAGTCCTATCATATAGTTTTTGAAGGTGAAGTCAAATTTGGGATCGTGCTGTCACCAGGCTGTACGTCAGAAAAAAGCTACCACGAACACGTTTACTAACCCCATTTTTTTTTTCAAGAAGTAGGTTAGGTTGCTAAGCAAAGAAATGGGCTCTTATATCACACTATCTAAAATTAATCGAGGTCAAAGCCTAACTGGCCGTTTTTGAAGACTCAAGTCTTGAGCAAAAGAGAATCACTCAAAAATACAACAAACTTGCACGAATGTGATTTGGACTAATCAAATTGAAACATTCGTCTAAAGTTACCCAAAGTTCCCCGGGTGCCATTATTTTTTTGTAATTAATTAATTCTGGAATTTTGTGTGTGTTGCGTGTGTAATACATATTTTCAATAAATTGATTCAACCCATACCACTTAGTTAATACTGTTCAGTGGTAAGAAATATAAGTAAATTTACATAACTAAGATCTTAAGTATACTTTTAGTAAGTTTATCTTATCGTCACTTTTCAAACTTATCCTCTCTACCAATATATTTTCTCCAAACCCGAGAGCTGAAATCAAGAGGAATGTTCGGGTTCAATTCAAATCATCTACAACTTTCGTTACCTTATCCTCTTCTTCCAGCTCAACAGTTCATGGGTACGCAAGAATCAGACGTAAATCAGGTTACATAATCATATTTAGAGTTTTCTCTTGTTCTTATCTAAGAAATAACAATTGATGCACGCCTCAGTGAAGTTGCTTGGGTTTTGCTGCGATGACAAACATGACATTTTTATTACGCAACGTATATTTATTAATTGAAGAGGAAAAGACTTCTTTTCCTGGGGCTCACAAGAGAATAAGAAGAATTACGATGAAACTATATAAAGATGGCACCTATAAAACAAAATTAAAACTGTAGCAAGGCCACATCAATGATATGTTAGTGCAAGTTAAACCCGGGGACTATATCAATAGTCAATATGCTCCCGAGAGAACATTTTGGAATTAATATGCAAAAGGTTTTGGAATAAATTCAATGATTAATATGCAAAAGTTTTTGGAATTATTTAGAGCACTTCCAATGGTAATGCGAATTGAAAAAAAGTGGAGTGACACGTTTGATTCCCGCATAATGAGTGTAAAATAGTTCTACAGTGTAATTTATAATAAAAAATGAAATAGACTAGCTCTCTATATAATGTGATGCAAATGACACATAGAATTTGTAAACAATACACTCAAAATTACTTTTGCAATGTAACTACGATTGTTTCTCTTTCATATCACCTAAAATAGAAGTTAAAATGCGTTAGACAGTTTTTATAATAGACTATATGTAAAATATTTTGTTTGCATAGGAGTTAGTCTCATTGCACAACCACATAAAAATGCACATTTTCATTGGAAATATTCTAAAAGGATAAACTATAAAATGTATATACTATCTCCATCTCAAAATAATAGTCGCTATTTGAAAATGATTTTTTTAAGAATACACTTAGTCAATGGTTAAGATCAAGACTTGATCACTATCGTGAATTTTGGTTCATTAATTACGTTCAAATAAGAAAAGTGAATTATTAATTTGGAATGACTCAAAAAAGAAAAACAAGACTATTAATTTGGGACGGAGAGAATATAATATTCTAGTTATGTGGGTTTGCTTAAAGTTGAAGTTGAAATAATAACAATTGCATTAGAGAATTTTGTTATAGACTGACTACATGTAAGATAATTTTTTTAGGTAGGATTCAATCTTATTACACAACCACATAAAAATACACATTTTCAGTGGAAATATTACTAGAGGATAAAATTATAAAATGTATACATTACCTTCATTCCAAATTAACGGTCTTTATTTGAAAATGAAGGTTTTTAATGATAAACTTAATTGATGGTCAAGATTCACTATCATGAAATTTTATTCATTAATTACGTTTAAAATAGAAAAGTATACTATTAATTTGGAACTATCCAAAAATAAATAAAACTATTAATTTGAAAAGGAAGAAATATAATATTTTAGTTATGTGGCTTTACTTAAAAATTCACACCAAGCTGTATCGACTAATTAAGTTTAGCATTTGCAGATTGCAGTGGCCAAATACGATTGATTGTGTATTTTTAATATACATTGTTGTGAAAAGCAAGGAAATATTGTTCTTTTACCTGTTTTGGAGGTTACAATTATATTATTTTCCCGGATAAAATATGAAACCGTTTTATCCAATAAGAGAGATATAAATGTCCGCTTAACTAAGTCTTATCAAATTCTGGTTATTGCGAAATGTAAATATAAGATGACATAATTTTATCTTATCCGGCCTTTTATATTTGACGCTACTGACATAACTAAAAATAAAGCTTTAGAAAAGAAAAAGATGGAATCTGAGACCAAGTAATACCAAACTGTTGTTGATTTTTTTGGGTGCACATGTTATAAAGAATAAGTAGGAAAGATTTGGACACTGCTACGTTTGGCATTAACTCATCATGTATGGGAATACAGGTTGTCAACTATGAAGGATGACCAGATTATAGAGGGATGCCAATCTTAAGGGCTGGCCAAAGATAAAGGTATGAGTCGCAGGACAACTTCTTTCATAATAATTGATGAGTCAAAGGTTTATTTTGAAGAATATTTGGCACTTTAGTAGATGTTAGGCATGGATTCTTATTTGCCTGCCACATTTGAATCAAATTTTGTAGATAGTATTGGAAAACCGGTTGGATGTTTGAAGATTGTTTCGACTTCCAAGTTTACAACCATCATGGCATTACGAAACCTTAAAAAGGGAGTGAATACGATTGTTGGACTTTAGTCCTTTTTGTGAATTTTTTAATTGTAACTGTTATTTTTCAATGTGTAACTTGAATTCTATGAATTGCCCTAGTCCTTTTCTATTGTAGAAAAAAATTAGACATGTACACCACAACTTGAACTATGGTTACCATTTGTGTCCCTAAAGATGTATTTAGTGCAAAAAAAAAAAAAGTAAAACAAGATTATAAGGGTCGGCCCAGAGATTTATGAGGCTCGGGGAAAACTTTTAAACTGAGAACTGAGACCGTTGTTGATAAAAAAAATCCTAAATTTCTATATTGAACACCAATGCCTTCGAGAAAAGCATTATAATTATTTTTTGTTTACGTTTTAAGAACTTGTCAAGAGGCTTATCAAAATATTATGATTTTATTAAAAACTATTGCAGATGTATTTTTTTTTTCAATTTTTTAAAAGGGTTATAAGTAATCTTTTATCGGTGTTCGCATTTGTTATGATATTTTTGGGAAAGTTTTACATCAATTTTGTGAAAACCGTCATTATTGTGATTGCCTTTCTCGCCTTCCCCTAGGACTCTCAGGAGATAATTGTATATTTGTCTTAGATTAGAGATTTATTTGATATGGATACAATAACCGAATGGATTCTATGCATTTTATGTACTATTAAATAATTAGTTGATATGTAACAAGTTGTTTAGTTTTATTATTACAGATTTTATTATTTTATTTGTTATTCTGCAACCAATATGAACTGGCAAGTGTTTGTAACCAACATAGCCTCTCATATATATACTTATATTGTTTCATTGATTTCAGTGTAATGAGAATTATCTTCTCCATCATTTTCATTTCCTTTGTTTTTGTGATATGGTATCAAAGCATTATTTTTGCTACGTCGTTTCTTCTCCTTTAATCTAATCGTGGCTCATGGAGGCGGAACTACTAGAAGTAACACTGGTGGTAGCCATGGAGGAAATCGCTTTGCAAATATTGAGATTTCCTGAACGATCTTCGGCAGAGGATTCGAATAATCCTTATTTTCTCAATAATGGTGATCATCGAGGTCTGAATTTGATCTCGCATCAATTCATGGAAGATAATTACAACACTTGGAGCAGAGCAATGTCCATGGCTCTCAACACTAAGAATAAACTATGTTTCGTCGATGGTTGATTAGGCATAAATTCTTCACATTTATCCCCTTAATTTCGGTATTTTTATGATCCCGTGCAGTGTAAATAGCTTGGATTTGTCTCATATTTATGATACTAACCATTTTTGGCAAGTATTTCGTATTCTGTGCATCTCTTATGTGTTTTACAGGTATTTTAGGCAAGAAAGATGGAAAAGAGAACTCAAAATAGTGAAAGAAACCAAGAAGCGGGGAGTTGAAGGGCATTTTCGTAATTTTTCATCCTTATTCCGGAGGTGGGTCCGAGTAGAAAGTTTAAGATCTTTCAATTACAAGAACATTGGAAAAAACGTCACCCAAATCCGAGCTACGGTGAAAGAGTTATGATCCCTTGAAGTTGGGGAAAAGTCATAGAAGAAAGGCTAGGAAGGCAAGTTCAAGGGCATTTTCGTAATTCTGCAGCCTGATCCCGGGGGTGGGGCCTTCTAGAAAGTTGAAGATATCGGAACAACGAGAATACTGGAAAAAACGTTACCCAAATTCGAGCAACGGTGAAGGAGTTATGATCATTTGATGTTGAGAAAAAATCCAAGGAAGAAAAGAAGAAAGTTGGAAAATATTCGAAGTGTTGAAAGAGGCCCAGAAACCAGCGAATTCACCCGAACCGGTACACCCAGAACCCAAACCGGTTCTCCCATTTGTCACGCTCCAGGACCGTCACAAAATTAGTCACGCTTTCTAAGTGTGACAAATTGTCAGATACGGGATTTTTATTTTTTGCTTATCTTTTAGCCAAAAGAGTTTTATGTTTTGGGGACTCTTCTAAACGACCTCTAGCCTATATATTTAGTCATTAGGACTCTTTTTATTCAGATCTCATTCATGTAAAAGCTCCATAACAAGTAGGAACATCTAGGAGAAGAATCTACATATTTTGCACCTTTAATTCAAGAGCTTTTCCAGTTTTTCTTCAATCTTTCATTTCTTCTTGCATGTTCTTGTTCTTCAATCGTGGTAACTTTTATTTCCATCACTTTTATTATTATTCACCATGTTAGGCTAGGTTTTTAAGGATTGGGATACATGAACCCAACCTGATGTGTTAATTGTACGTGTATAACATTAATCCTCTGAAATTAGTGATTGAATACGACCGTATTGCGTAGCAACATGACAATTGTAGGTCTTTATATCTAGTTTGCCTCTGGGTAACCGTGATGATTTAGAACGCAATTCGAGTGTTACTATCGTGATACCGATTTACTCGTCGTCGGATTAAGTATGACGCGGCTTGAACCTCGTATACGTAATGCTTGGGAGTACTAAATTCCGGGTAAAATTTAATCAGTTAAATTTATGATTAATATTATAATTGCAATACACTAGGGTTGGGGGATTGTATTCCCGTCCTGTTTTTCTCATCACTTAGTTAAAAAGTTTCAAATCATTCATCCTTAGTATTTTAGGTAATTTAGAATAGTTGCATTTCTTTCATAATTTCAAAATTGCATTTAATTGTAGCCAATTCCCAAATCCAAATCATCTTTTTATTTCTTTTTAGAGTCAAGTTAGGGTTAACAGTCTTTCCTTTGTCTTCATGTTCACTCGTCCTAGTTCCTTGAGGATTCGATACCCAGACTCGCCACTATACTCCACAAGAGTGTAGTTAAAGTTTAGGTTTTTGTATTGCGATTGGAAGCCGATAACAACAATTAGCGTATTTACACGGACGCTCGGTTTTCGACTCGATCAAAATGGCGCCGTTGCCGGGGAATTAGGTAGACTTAAGGTTAGGTTGGTTAATCCAGAATTTGACCTTTAAAAAAAATACAAAATACAAAAATATGGGTGTCACGTTTTTGAATTGCCCAATTTGAAATGTCTTACTTTAACTCCGTTGGTGGGTTTAATTGTTATGATAATAGTGAGGAGGAGGAGGCGCTCAAGATTTATAAACATTGGATCAATATCACTAAAGACGAGTATAAAAAATACAAGCCCAGTGCTAAGGCCATCCAAACTTATCAAAATGAATTGCTTGAAGAAAAAAAACGTGAAAAAGAATATCGAAAAAAAAATCGTTATTGGGAGCAAGAGTTAGATGCATTATTTCAACCTAATGAGGATTTTTCTTTCGATATTTTTGTAGTTGAAGAATGTTTTCAACCAAATGAGGAATCCGAGGTTCTAGAACCAAGGAATCCTACTTTGGAAGAACTCTTGCTTATTAGCAATAAGCAATCTGATGACTCTGTTGCTTTAGGGTTGAAAGTTAGAGCAACTTGCAAGGAGTTGAATGATTATTTGGATAGCTTAGAGAAAGTCGGGGCTTGCGCTTCACCTAACAATTTTGAGAACGAAATCATTGAGAGTGATCTAAGTAATTTTGAATCTCAACCTAATATAAATATTTCAAAACCTATTGAGGTTGAGGATCAACTGTCTCCTTGTGTCACCATTATTATTGAACCATTAAATTCATTACAAGAACTGGATGAATGTCTTGAGGATGTTGATCCGATTCTTATATGGGAATATTTTTTTAAGATGCTTCATATTATGGACCATACACTTAGACGTGTCACTCCACCAGATCCAGTTGAAAATTTTAGGGGAGAAGATTTTGAGGACAAGGACTCTATGCTTGAATTGTTTTCCAAGATGGACTCTTTATGTTTGTGTGCTCTGCTTCCCATACTACTTGAAAAATCTTTGGGACATGATTCTATTTTTCTTGGATCCCAATGGTACTTGTCCCCCTATGCACTCAAATCCCTCATTATCCCCCTAAAATTTTTAAATGGTGATGGTTCATTTCTTCCACTTTGCACATGCCTTCCGTTGTTCAAATAGAATTCTTCTTTTTCGGGAGGCATGCTTTCTAGTGAGGGTACACCATTAATCCCTCAAAGTCAAATTGTATTTTGAGTGGACCCTCAAATTTTTCAACTTCTAGCGTATAATTTATTAGAATTTGAAAATCGTAGGTTGTACAATAGTTAGCTTATTTCTTCTTCTTTTTTTAGTTTAAAGTTTTTGTTATTCTTTTTGCTATGCTTGGTTCTAACATGTTTTGTAGATTCAATGGACTCGCATTCATCGGGGATCGCTCCAATTGGGTAATATCTTTCTTTTCCTCTCTTTATGTTGTGTTCTTGATTCGCATTGAGGACAATGCAACATTTAAGTTAGGGGTGTGGGATATTCTTCCCATTTATTGTTTAGTTTCATTGATTTGATCACACGTTCGTTCCAAGTATGTTTTATTTTAGAAAATTTCAAAAAAAAAAAAATGAAAAATTTTTGAAAAATTCCAAAAATATTTTTGTTCAAAATAAATAAAAATTGGAATTCAAAATTTTCAAAAATATCATTAAAAGTCGGTTTAAAGTATCAAGTTGTAAAATTCAAATACACAAAGCTGAAATTGACCAAAGATGGAAATTGAGCGAAAATTGACGACTTAACGAATAAGTGTGGAGATTAACAAAACCTGGTGAGATTTCGAGCCTATCGATCTTTTTGAGTTTTTAAATCAATCCGAGTTAATTGTTAACTCAAAGTTCATTTCAGCGTTTTAAAAAGTCGTTGATGATCTCTATTTCTTTGTTTTGATCGGTTATGGGAAGCATGTGTGATATTGCCTCGAAAAGTGTACTACAAATCTCTAAATTACATTAATCTCGAGACGCATATGGTAAATTAATAAATAATTCGCACAATGAAGTAAGCCATCGTTTGTTACCCAAAAATATTAGCCATAAAAAGTTGTGAAAAAAATCATCCCTTTTGTCACCCAAAACTTGAGCCGAATAATTTTTCCTTTCGTTTGACAACCCGAAAAACCCAAATAGCCCGGAATTGTGAAAAATGGAAAAACTCAGAATTTAAGTCCGGAAAGTGCATAAAAAGGGGCAAGAAAACAAATAGATATGCTCAACCAAAATAGCAAGAAAAAAAAGAAGTGAAAAATAGAAACAAAAATAGAGAAAAAGAAGAGAAAATGAGCAAAAGCCCGAAAAAAAAGCACTCAAGGACATCATAAGCAAAATTTTCCAATTTTAAATTTCCCAACCATTTCCATATTACCCAATACACCAAAAGCCCGAAAAAGTCCTAACCGAGTCCGGGTTGATAAATTAATTACCGCGTGGAGAGCTAAGACACCAAAAGAGAATATAAGAGAATAAATGCGTGAAAAAGAGGCGATGTTCCCATTTCCCAATGATCGTATTCCAATGATGAGATCTAATCACTATAAAATTTATGTCTTTCTACTTGTGTGCGTGACTTTGCGTCCATTATATTTACTCTTTATATCACGCATACCGAGAGAATAGCCACATTCCGAGTGATTCGTTTGAGAGAGCATTCCGTGAGAAATTGAAATCAAAACGAATTTTCGGGTAAGTAACGTAATGATCAATCGGTGGAAATTCGCGGTTAAATTTTTGGCTTCGCACACACGCACTATGATTTGAGACTTGTAAATATGACCTGATGATGACTATTTTCTGGAAAAGTTTGAATTGTACATTTTTTGCGTATTTTGAATTTTCTTTGAGTCGGATTTTGTGGGTATATTCTCTGCAAACCCTCACGAGACACCACTCGTCCTACTAGGGTGACCTAGGGGTTTAAAGGCTTGTTGCATATGCTAAATGAAATCGCTTGCCCGCGAAAGAGGTATTCTATCCCAATAAAGTGTTTAGAAGAGTTGGTGACTTTATTCTTTCTCCTTTACATTGCTCGGGACGCGCAAAGTTCTAAGTTAGGGGGGTTTGATTAGGCATAAATTCTTCACATTTATCCACTTAATTTTTGTATTTTTATGATCCCATGTAGTGTAAATGGCTTGTATTTGTCTCATATTTATGATACTAACCCTTTTTGGCAAGTATTCCGTATTTTTTGTATCTCTTATGTGTTTTACAGGTATTTCATGCAAGAAAGATGGAAAAGAGAACTCAAAATAATGAAAGAAACCAAGAAGCGGGGAGTTGAAGGGCATTTTTGTAATTTTTCAGCCTTATTCCGGAGGTGGGGGCGAGTAGAAAATTGAAGATCTTTCAATTACAAGAACACTGGAAAAAACGACACCCAAATCCGAGCTACGGTGAAAGAGTTATGATCCCTTGAAGTTGCGGAAAAATCGTAGAAGAAAGGCGAGAAAGGCAAGTTCAAGGGCATTTTCGTAATTCTCCAGCCTGATACCGGGGGTGGGGCCATCTGTAAATTTGAAGAGATCGGAACAAAGAGAATACTGGAAAAAACGGCACCCAAATCCGAGCTACGGTGAAGGAGTTATGATCATTTGAGGTTGAGAAAAAATCCAAGGAAGAAAAGAAGAAAGTTGGAAAATATTCTAAGTGTTGAAAGAGGCCCAGAAACCAGCGAATTCACCCGAACCGGTACACCCAAAACCCGAACCGGTTCGCCCATTTGTCACGCTCCAGGACCGTCACAAAATTAGTCACGCTTTCTAAGTGTGACAAATTGCCAGATACGGGATTTTTATTTTGTGCTTATCTTTTAGCCAAAAGAGTTTTATGTTTTGGGGACTCTTCTAAACGACCTCTAGCCTATATATTTAGTCATTATGACTCTTTTTATTCAGATTTCATTCATGTAAAAGCTCCATAATAAGTAGGAACGTCAAGGAGAAGAATCTACATATTTTGCACCTTTAATTCAAGAGCCCTTCCAGTTTTTTTTAAATCTTTGATTTCTTCTTGCATGTTCTTGTTCTTCAATCGTGGTATCTTTTATTTCTAGCACTTTTATTATTATTCACCATGTTTGGCTAGGTTTTTAAGGATTGGGATACATGAACCCAACCTGATGTGTTAATTGTACGTGTATAACATTAATCCTCTGAATTTAGTGATTGAATACAACCGTATTGCGTAGCAACATGACAATTATAGGTCTTTATATCTCGTTTTCCTCTGGGTAACCGTGATGATTTAGAATGCAATTGGAGTGTTACTATCATGATACCGATTTACTCGTCCTCAGATTAAGTATGACGCGACTTGAACCTCGTATACGTAATGCTTGGGAGTACTAAATTCCGGGTCAAATTTAATCAGTTAAATGTATGATTAATATTATAATTGCAATACACTAGGGTTGGGGGATTGTATTCCCGTCCTGTTTTTCTCATCACTTAGTTAAAAAGTTTCAAATCATTCATCGTTAGTATTTTAGGTAATTTAGAATAGTTGCATTTCTTTCATAATTTCAAAATTGCATTTAGTTGTAGCCAATTCCCAAATCCAAATCATCTTTTTATTTCTTTTTAGAGTCAAGTTAGGGTTAACAGTCTTACCTGTGTCGTCACGTTCACTCGTCCTAGTTCCCTGAGGATTCGATACCCAGACTCGCCACTATACTCCACAAGAGCGTAGTTAAAGTTTAGGTTTTTGTATTGCGGTTGGAAGCCGATAACAACGATTAGCGTATTTACACGGACGCTCGGTTTCCGACTCGATCAATGGTACTCTTTTTTTTACCTAACTCCAATGATGTTTTGTTCAATTATTGGTCTCGTTGTAATAACATGGTTATATCGTGGATTCTCAATGTTGTGAATAAATAAATTACTAATAGTCTTATGTATATCGATACTTCTATTGATGTTTGAGTCGATTTACACGATCGATTTCATCTAAGTAATGGTCCTAGGGTTTTTTAGATCAAGCACCATTTAAATAGTTTGTCCCAAAGTTATAATAATGTTACTACCAACTACACTAAGCTTAAGATTTTTTTGGACGAGCTTAAAGATTTTAGGCTTATTCCAGTGCGTAATTGTGGAGTTATGAAGGCTTGTATGGACTATCAACAATGAGAGTATGTTTTACAGTTTCTTATGAGTCTCAATGAGTCTTATGCTTAGATACGTATTCAAGTTCTTATATTAGGTCCTATTCCTCCTATCAACAAGTTGTTCTCTCTTGTTGTTCAAGAAGAGATACAGAGACATATAAGAGCCTCTACATACTCATTTAGTGACTCTATAGATTTTGGTATGAATGCTACTTCTTATGAAAATTTCAAAACTAGGCATGATAAGACCGTGTGTACTCCCTGTGGTATTGGTAGTCGCATTGTGGACAAATGTCATAAGCTTTATGGTACCCCTCCCCCTCCCCCCAAACTACAAATTCAAGTATCGATCTTCAGAGAGCAAACCAGTTGCAAATCAGACAAGTATAGCTTCTGAAAGTGCTGAAAATAACTTCTCATCTCTTGATAAGTCTATTATATCTTTTGGTCAATGTCAAAAGCTCATTGCTTTTTTTAGTTCTCAAATTCAGTAGACCACGTCTTCTGAACGGCAACTTATAGTCTCCAATTTTATTGGTATAAACTCTTCAATTCCTAGTGTGGGTACCTTGTTTAACTATCCTGGCCCAGGTGAGTAGCCCGATTAAGCCCAGTCCAAGATAAGGGAAAATTCGACCCAAAGTCTAAGGTCTCATACATAACTGATTCGGTCATGACCCATTCAACCCCTAAAATCTCTCAATAGATATTCTAGGGATTGTGGGTTAACGCGGAGATGCCCAAGACCCCCACTCTCCGAAAATTATATATATATATTAAACCCTCAGCCCGAGGCAAAAGGGACGCAATTGTAAACACTCCCCTGGAGTAAAGAGAAATATAATACAGAGAGCACCATCGTTGACGTAGGCCTTCTTGCTGAACCACGTATATCTTGTGTTGTGTGTGATTGCAGTTACTTTATGTTCTTTATTTATTCTGGTGATCGCGTTTGATTATTATTTTTGTTGATATTAATTGTCACCACAATTGGCGTCGTCTATGGGAAATGATTGTTTTCCTTTAAGAAAGCCTTCACCACCAAGAACCTAGAATATGTAGTCACAATAACAATGCCCCACAAGCAGTGGATATTTAAGAGCAACCTGCCCCTCGCAGGGTTAGATCTGAAGTCTGATGCTCAAATCCTAGGCCTCGCCCAGAACGGAAAACTTCAGAAGAAATTCAGGGACTAGCCAGGTCCACACAAGTTTCCAGGTTGATCGACGCCTATGAGGCCAGGCTCTAAGAGCCGGAGGAAGCCATTTCGCAAGCAGGAAGCCGAGAACGCTCACCTCAAAAGAAGACTGGTGAATATGGAGAGAGAAATCCATCGCAACATAAGGCAACATCATTATCACACTCCTATCCCTCAGGCAAGCAGATCTCGCAACCGAGGAAGGAGCCCAAGACATGGGTCTCAAAGAATTGAGGGACACATGTCAAATAACGATTGGTCCGAGCAATAACAATCAGCTTTCCATTACAGGAGCCCTGGCCGAGGAAACGACGACAAATAAAATTTGGTCCGAAGAGAAATGGCCAACACCTTGCACATCGGGGTGCCAGGTCGACTAGAGAGCTAGCTAGGCGAGCTCTAAGGACCCAGATGAAATCCCCTTTTTCAAGGGAAATAGAGGAGGAAGAAGCCCCCAAGAAGTTTGCCATGCCCATGTTCAAAATCTATGATGGAAAGACTGATCCTATTGATCATGCCAGTCAGTACATGTAGGTCATGACCCTCTGGAACCATAAGGACGCATTGATGTGCCGAATTTTTTCTTCGATCTTGGGACGTGGCCCAAAAGTGGTTCCAGAAACTCCCTCACAGATCCATTAAAGACTTCGAGTCCCTGGCACACAGCTCGCTTCATTACCTGCAGCTCCTATCCGAAGAGGATGGATGCTTTGTTGACAATGAAGAAAATGCCCCTAGAGAGCCTCAGAGACTACGCAAAGAGATATTGGGAGCTAGTCAACGAGGTAGAGGACTTCTCGGAGCAATTCGGCGTGGCGTCTTTTAATATTGGTTTACCCAGCTCCCGCCTCTTTCACTAGTCCCTCACAGAGAAGGAGACCACGAACATTGACGACTTAATGGCTCATATTGAAAAATACGCCAAAGTTGAAGATGTCCCATCTCAGTGCAGGGGAGAATGGTCGCGCCAATTTCACTGGCAAGAGTAGCGACAAAATTGAGAATCAAAAGAAAGGAAGTAAGAATGGGGGCAAGGGTGGCCCTAAGAATGGGAACAATGGTGATGCCTCGAAATGATTTTAGGCAGTAAATACAGTTTTCAAAGAACCAATATACAAGATTTTGGCAAAAATCAAGGAAGAACCGTTCATTTAGTGTCCCAAGAAGATGGTGGGGACCTTTCCAAGCGGAATAATGCACTAAGATGTGCATTCTATAAGGAATGCGGGCACAAAACCTAGCATTGCAAGGCTCTCAAGTCTCAATTTGAGGAGCTAGCCCTGGCTGGGCACTTGAACGAATTCATAGAGAAAAAGGCAGAGAAGGTAGCTGCCAACGGAGATCAAAGATCCAACAACGTGCTCAAAGTGGACATCAGCCATGAGTTTGCTGTAATTCATGGAGCGTCTGACCCAAAGCAGATTTAGGGAAATACAGCTCGGATGGCAGTGAAAAATCTTACGGCAGTAATGCAAGAATTTCAGATCGATCCAGCTAAAACACAAGTTGGGAAGCGTCGGCAAGCAGAAGATGTCGACTACAGCAAGCATATTGTTTTCACAGATGAGGACCTGGTGGGAGTAAGAACCCCACATCCCGATGCGTTGATCATTACACTCAGGATAGCTAACTATGGCGTCGATAGGTTGTTCATCGACCAAGGTAGCTCATCCGAAGTAATGTACCTCGACCTGTTCAGGAAATTGAAGTTAAGCGTCGCCGACCTAAAGGAAGCCACCTTCCTCTAGTTGGTTTCACTGTGAAAGTAACCATCTCTTTGGGGAAGATTGTCCTACCAGTAAGGGCGGGAAACATCTCCAAAATGATCGAGTTTCTCGTTGTTGATATTGATTCACCATACCAAGCTATCCTCGATAGAGGATGGCTGGACGCGATGAAGGTCATCCCGCCTACGTACCATCAAAAGCTCAAATGTGTGACTGATCGAGGAGTAGTGGAGATCCATGGGGATCAAACGATGGCGAGGAGGTGCTTTAGAGCAGCCATCCGCCCCAAATCAGAAAAGAAAGTTGAGAAATCCAAGGAGAAGGTTGAAAAATATGAAGGTTTGATACCTTTCAAATAGAAGCTAAGATATAGAAGACCTAAAGTGTAGGAAACCAGGCTCCTCCCTTCTGAGAGTGTCGTTGAGAATCTGAAGGAAGTCGCAGCCAGTAGTGACAAAAAAGATAGGATGTTTTTGATCGGAGCCACTCTCACAAATCGAGAGAAGAAGGAAGTGACAGTACTTTTGCGGAGTAACTTGGACATTTTTGCATGGGAACCCTATGAGTTGCCTGGGAGTGATCCCAGTGTGGTCTGTCATCGGCTGCACATTGATCCAGATTTCAAGCCGATCTCACAAAAGGCACAGCGAACTAACCCTGAGAAGTCCAAGGCTATGGAGAAGGAAGTGGAAAAGATGCTAGAGGAAGGATCCATATAGGAAGTTTAATTCCCTAAGTGGCTGTCCAACCCAGTAGTAGTCCTGAAAATCAATAAAAAGTGGAGAGTTTGCATTGACTTCACCGACCTTAACAGGGCTTGCCCTAAAGAAAGTTTCCCCCTCCCGAAGATTGACCAGTTGGTGGATGCTGCAGCGGATCATGAAAGGATGAGTTTCATGGACGTATACTCCGGGTATCACTAGATCCCTCTGTATGAGCCAGATCAAGACAAAACGGTATTCATCACCGCAGTTAGGTTATATTGCTACAAGCTCATACCCTTTGGGCTAAAACAAATACAGGACCAACTTACCAGCGGTTGGTCACCAAAATGTTCAAAGACCAAATAGGAAGCACAATGGAGGTCTACATCAATGATATGCTCGTCAAGATCAAGCTTAAAGAATACAATCTCTCTCACCTATCAAGGACCTTTAAAATTTTTAAAAAATACCGAATGAAGCTCAACACAAGTAAGTGTTCCTTCGGTGTCCAGTCAAGAAAATTTCTTGGGTACCTGGTCAGCAAGAGAGGTATTGAAGCCAACCTAGACCAAATTGATGCCATCAATACGATGCACCCCCCGTACGAGAAGATATCTGTAGAAGCTCATAGGGATGCTCGTCACCCTAAATCGGTTTATCTCAAAGTCATCCAAAAGGTGCCAGTCGTTCTTCCAATTGTTAAAGAAAAGCAAAGATGTGGAGTAGAATGAGGATTTCTAGAAGGCACTAGAGGGGCTCAAAGCTTACCTCAGTATACCACCCTTGCTCTTAATCCCTCAAGATAATGACTCTTTATTCCTTTACCTCGCAGTTTCCAATCATGATGTCAGTTCTGTGCTGGTATGTGAAAGAACGAGGGTCCAACACCCAGTCTATTACGTGAGCAAGACTCTCTTGGACGCCAAACAACGATACCTACCACTGGAAAATATCGCATTTGCACTAGTGGTAGCCTCAAGGAAATTGAAACATTACTTCAAAGCCCATTCCATCATCGTACTTACATCCCAACCTCTTAGAGCAGTACTGAGAAAAGTTATTTGACAATGGTAGCCTCAAAGAAGTGTTTGGCAGTGGCATTCTATGAAGTATTGAAATACATTATAATTCATGCACCTTTTCCAAGTTACAGGCTCCCCCTTTAATGCACAAAACTAAGATCGTGAGATACGTATTAAAGCAGGGTTAGTATGCAATGACCCTCCTCAGGCCTTCGTCATCAAACACGAATGGCCTCCTAGCATTGCCCCTGGAAATATATGAAGCCCTATAGGGGGTCCTTAGGCAACATGACCAACCCAGGTTGGGCGCCAACATTGTTTGGCTAAAAAATCCTGCTCAGATAGAATATCCAACACCAGGTGTATCCTCTCCAAGGAAGTGTGATGACACAACTTAAAAGATAAAGTAAGGCAGAATGGTATACTGAAAGCAAACTGGACTGGGGGGATACTCACTCAACAAACCAAATCCGCCTATATCAAGTCTAGTAGGTTAGAAATGCCCAAAATAGCTAAACAAGAAATCGTTGAAGTAAAAAATACACAACACATGTTTAGTCGACAAATTACCCAAAGAATAACGATTTTATTGCAGCATTACATGTACAAGGAGTTGCATATGCTGAGTAAATTAAATCCTAATAGGAAGTAGGTCGCTGAGCAAGATAGTCAGCCACTCGCGCCCTTTGGCCATCATCTGGGTGAGGAGTTAATTCATCCTCGACTTCATTTGAGTTTGGCCCCACGAGCTGCCTTGTGATCGCATCTATGGGAACCCATCGATCATCCCTCCTGAAGGGGTTCTACATCAAAATTGAGGGGGAGATCTCATGATGATACCAGAGGACGGAGTTCCTAGGAACATGTAACTCTCTAAGAGCACTCAACCATCCTCTAATGAAGGATAACTCTTCAACCTCCCTCAACTTCCACTACACCAAATCCTGCGAATGGTCACGCCCAGTGGGTCACGGCCCAAGTCCGCGACCAGCTGGTCGCGGACTTGGGCCGTGACTGACTCAATATTTGGCATGACCATATTTATTATCACACTAATTTATCGATGTTTTGGAAGTGGTCACGGACTTGGACCGTGACCACAGTGGTCGCGGACTTGGGCCGTGACCAGGTCGTGACCATCTTGGCGCCAAACTCGCGCCAAATTTCCCTCCAAGCTTGGTCGCGGATGGGTCACGGCCCAAGTCCGTGACCCATGGCATGACAAAGCAGAGAGCACACACATTTAGGGTCACGGCTAATGGCCGTGACCATTTCTGGGTGTGGGTCACGGCTATGGGCCGTGACCATCCCTCATTCAGGCACTAGGTTGATAAAAAAGGGTCACGCATCACAGATTGAGGGTCGCGGCTATGGGCCGTGACCATTTCTTAGTATGGGTCACGGCTATGGGCTGTGACCATAGGCAGTATACATCCCACTTAACTTCATTAATGGGTCGCGGTGGATGGGTCACGGCTCTAGGCCGTGACCACTGTTAATCCTAAAACAAAACAAAGCATCTCAAAACTTTCATTTCCCCGCTCGTCTTGTTAATCTCAAAACTTTCATCAAGAAAGTCGACGATGGTGAGGCCGACAGAGGAGGCCCCGGCGAAGCGGCTGTGGAACTCGAACGTGGACCTGGTGGTGCCAAATTTTCACTGCCGCCAAAGGTTGTTGTTGCAGCTGTCGGCCGCCGCCGCCACTATTAGCCAATCGACGCGTTTCCTCTCCCATTCCAGCAGGTATTTCTTTCTCTCTCTCTCCTACACGAGTTCACTAATTTTTCTGGTTTTGTCATTCACATCTTTCAAACTCGGAGAAGCGAAGCTTCAATTGTGCGTTAGATTGAAGGCGGGCTCTGATTATATTTATCTTTTGCTTTTACATTGAGTTTCACATGGTGTTTTTTGACTTGGGGAGGCTAGAAGACCAATTGTTATCACTAAATTTTCTTCGTGGTGAACTCTTGCAACTAGATTTAAGATGCCTTTTGCTTATATTCACAATGACAATATCAAAGAATAAATTGATGCATTTTACTTTATTATCATATTCTATGACAATATCTCTTTAATTAGGGGAATGATTTGTTAAATTTCATCTGGAAAATCGGTGTGCTGGAAAATTTGTGATAGGGCATGAAAACCTCAAAGGGTTTTGTTGATGAATGGTGAGTTTATGTAGTATTTTTGAAAAGTTCCACATTTTTATTTGATTACATTTGGGTTTTTGCTTAATATATAGAGTGAATTTGTTTTTCTGATTGCGGGTTTGGAATTCTACAATTAGTTGCATTCTTGGTTATTGTTTGTGATGTGGGGTATATTGGTTTTATTTTTTCATCTCTTTGTTTAGTAATTAGTGGGATAACCTTTTTTATTTCCACCTCATTTGGGTTTTTACATGTTTTCTTAGATTCTTTTTGTCCATTATTGGCTTCATCAACCAAATTTCACATCTTATATTTGTTAATGACTCATTAGTTTGTTTGTTGTATATTTCATTGTGAAGTTTGGGTTAGTTGTAAATATATTTGGTTGCTTGTATATTGCTTATTTTGGAGAACGACTCAGTTGTTTCTAAGTTTGGGTTGGTTGTAAATATATTTAGTTTGCCTAGTGTTTACTTTTATCGGCCTACTGGATCGGCTAACTTTTTTGATCCTAAGGTGATGAAAGAGGCTTTGAGCAGGGTACTTGTCCCCTTCTATCCCATGGCGGGGAGGTTAAAAAGAGATGATGATGGACGTATCGAGATTGACTGCAACGGCGAAGGTGTCCTCTTTGTAGAGGCGGAGTCAGACGGAGTAATCGACGATTTTGGTGACTTTGCCCCCACTTTGGACCTACGGAAACTCATTCCTGCTGTTGATTATTCTCGCGGAATATCGGCTTCTTCTCTCCTAGTTTTGCAGGTACTTTTCCATTCATATCAAATGATTTCATTTGCATAGTTTAAATGATTTTTGTCCCACAATGGTTGTCTACACGTCGTCAATGCACTAGTAATGGAAACGAAATGGCTGTTGTCTAGTTGACCATTATAAAAGTTGACGCAAGCTTCCTCTTTCATAGGCTGGCTGTACACAAACAACTAGTTTTATTCACTCTTTATCGGAATTGGTCAATCCAAATAAAAGACCAAATCAATTACTTCCCACAGGGTTAATGTTGTTTTAATTTCCAAAAATAAAGAACCAAGTCTGTTGTAGCCCAAATGAAACAAAACACCAAATGATGGTAGCAGGTGCGACGTTTCTTCCCCAAACGCTGGTAGCAGGTGCGGGTTTTAAAGGGTTCGTATGGAGGTTGGGCGGGTTTTAGAGGGTTATTGAGGTAGGGGAGGGTTCGGTGAGGGTTATTGAGGCAGGGGAGATTTTCAACTGAGTTGCGATTTTCAACTGGGGCGATTTTCAACTGGGTTCGGTGAGGGTTGTTGGGTTTGGGTCTCTATTTTCAACTGGGCTTAAGTCCAAGTAAAAAGCCGCAAGTAGAAAATGGTGAGTACTGATATTTGGATCTCCAGAAATTGAATCCTGAATTTTAGTTGAAACAAAGGCATATTTTAGAAGTAAATTCGGTGAGTACTAGTTATTTTTTACTAATCCTGTATTTTTCTATATTTGAGATTGAGTTCGTGACTTAATTCCTATCATGTTACAGAATTTGACCAGTTATCTAATCGAATTTGAAAGGAATTTTAACACCCTTGAATCCAATAGATTTTCTGAAAGCGGTGGAGTCCAAATGAATTGTCGAGCTTTTTGAAGTAAACATGGAGCTCCAAGGTATGGCAAATGCTTATTGCTATCTTATGTAGCACCTTGTATGAAAATTATTTTTTACCATGCTACTTCAACTATGAAATGTTTGGTTCTACTTCTATTTTTAATTTTGTTAGGTGCACTAGCAGCCCCCTAGGTACCTTGTATGGATAATTTGATACACGATGTTACGATAATTTAATTCCCTAACATGCCCAATTGAAACGTGGAGAAGTTATTAACATATATACAGTTATCGCATATATGCTACTGTTTGCATATATTTTGTTGTGTTCATATATGCATACAGTTATAGCATATATGCTACTGAATGCATATATGCATACAACATGTGATGTTTTTAAGACTTTTTTCATACTGGTTAGTAATGGGAAAGTCATAACTGATGCTGGGAGCATGACTTCCGATCTTGCCAAGGGCTCAACAGCAGTTGCATCGCTTTTCTCTATTCTTGCATCTTCAAATGTATGATTATTGCATCTTCAAACCCCAACCCAAGAAAACCAAAGAATCCAACTCAAACATTCCTCTACATACGCAAAAACCAACCCCAACCCCTATTTTGTTTGAAGGAAGTTTTGTAGCATCCCCTATATTTTTTGTAGCAGTCCCCGTACGGTCCCGTACTTTCTTTAATTTTCAAAAACAATTCAGTGGTTTTGTGAGGTACTTTATTTAATTTTACATACCCGTTCTTCACAACACATTATTTACGTATTGCAGATCTAACCAATTGGATACCGGTTCTTCATTACATACCAGTTCTTCATTACACTCCAGGTACTCTTTACTTTAACTAAAGTAGTTATATAATTGATATACATTATTTATTAAATATTTTAGATGATAGAAGGAGTACGGGATAATTATTGGTTTTGTTTGGTTTGGTTGTTGGATAATTATTGGTTGTTGGCTTGTTTTCGGATAGTATATTAGAAGGAGTATCGGATAATTAGAACGAATATGGGATAATTATGAGGACTTAAGCTTAAAAACAAGGCGTTAGAGGGTGAAAACTCGAAACAGCCACCGTACGGTCCCGTGAGAGGAACCAACGCCTCTCACGGGACCAATGTAACACGTAGGAACTGACCGCGCGATAACAGGACTCCCGGTTTGAGAATACGATGATAATTTGAAAATATGAGGACTTAAGCTAGAAAACATTGTGTTAGTGGATGAAAAGCCAAAACAACCCTCAAACGGTCCCGTGAATGGAACCAACACCTCGTATGGGACCAATGTAACTCGTAGAAACTGACCACGCGATCCCGGGACCCCCGATTTGATAATAAGACGATAATTTCAATATTTCTGGACTCGGGCTTAAAAACATAGCGTTAGAGGGTGAAAAGCTGAAATAGCCCCCGAACAGCCCCCGTGAGTAGCACCAACAGCTCGCACGGGACCAATGTAACTCATAGGAACTGAATCGCGCGATCACGCGACCCCCGATTTGAGAATACGATGAATATTTGTATATTTTTAGACATAGGCTTAAAAACAAGGCGTTAGTGGGTGAAAACCCGAAAAAGCCCCCGAACGACCCCGTGAGTGCACCAACACCTCGCACGGGACCAATGTAACTCGTAGGAACTGACCGCGTAACCATGGGACTCCCGGTTTGAGAATATGACAGTAATTTGAATATTTCTAGACTTAGGCTTAAAAACATGGCGTTAGTGGGTGAAAACCCGAAACAGCCCCCCTACGGCCCCTTAAGAGGCGCTAACACTTCTCACGGGACCAATGTAACTCGTAGGAACTGACCGCGCGATCACGGGACTCTCAGTTTAAGAATACGACAATAATTTGAAAATAGTAGGATTTAAGCTTAAAAATAAGGCGTTAGAGGGGGAAAACAAGAAATAGCCCCCGTACGATCCCGTGAGAGGCACCAACACCTCTCACGGGACCAATATAACACGTACGAACTGATCGCGCGATCACGGGACTCCCGGTTTGAGAATACGACGATAATTTGAAAATACGAGGACTTAAGCTTGACAATAAGGCGTTAGAGGGTGAAAAACGGTTAATCCCTTCTTTACTTCCCATTTTCGCTAAAAAGTCTGCCACCTGGTTGCCTTCTCTATATATATGGAAGTTCCTGACTCCCAGACCACCTCCATTTGTAGGCCTTGTAATGTCCTCCCATTTACACCCTCTAACGCCTTATTGTCAAGCTTAAGTCCTCGTATTTTCAAATTATCGTCGTATTCTCAAACCGGGAGTCCCGTGATCGCGCGATCAGTTCGTACGTGTTAGTAATAGTAATCTACATTATCAGTAGACTGTGATCAAATCAACTTTTGTCAAGATGATGAACAACTTCTGTGATCAGAACTAATATTAAGTGAAAATATTTTCACTTAATAAGGACCATATATCAACCACTAAATCCAGTCAATAAAGGAGAAAAGTTATTAGTTATATACCAGTAATTTGTGTATGCAACTATATACCAAAACCCCCAAATTGCAGAACATTTAATCAATTAGGAAGCAATGCGGACCACTAATGGATCGATTCAGTTAGGCAGCTAGGTAGAACATAACACACTCGCACATAACTGATGCCAATATAACAGCTATATAGCAGCTATATATGGCCATATATAGCAGCTATATATGGCCATATATAACAGCTATATAAAGCAGCTATATATGGCTATATAGCAGCTATATATGCCCATATATAGCAGCTATATATGAGCTTATATACCTGCTATATATGGCCATATATAGCTGCAATATAAGGCCATATATAGCTGCTATATATGGCCATATATAGCAGCTATATATGGCCATATATAACAGTTATATAGGCTTATATATAGCTGCTATATATGCCCATATATGGCTGCTATATATGAGCCTATATAGCTGCAATATAAGGTCATATATAGCAGCTATATAGGCTCATATATAGCTGCTATATATGGGCATATATAGCTGCCATATAGATTGAAAACAAGACAAAGAGGGCGAAACCATGAAACAGCCCCCGTAGGGTCCCGTTTGAGAATACGATGTTAGAGGGTGAGAACTCAAAACAGCCTCCGAACGGCCCCATGGGAGGCACCAACACCTCCCACGGGACCAACGTAAATCATAGGAACTGACCTCGCAGCCACGGGTCTCCCGGTTTGATAATACGACGGTAATTTGCGTATTTCTACACTTAAGCAAAACATGGCGTTAGAGGGTGAAAACTCGAAACAGCCCCCGAACGGCCCCGTGGGTGGCACCAACACCTCCCACGGGACCAACGTAACTCGTAGGAATTGACCCCGCAGCCGCGGATGTCCCGGTTTGAGAGTACGACGGTAATTTGCCTATTTCCACACTTAGGCTTAAAAACATGGCGTTAGAGGGTGAGAACTCGAAACAGCCCCCGAACGGCCCCGTGGGTGGCACCAACACCTCCCACGGGACCAACGTAACTCGTAGGAACTGACCCCACAGCAGCGGGTCTCCCGGTTTGAGAGTACGACGGTAATTTGCTTATTTCCACACTTAGGCTTAAACATATGGCGTTAGAGGGTGAAAACTCGAAACAGCCCCCGAACGGCCCCGTGGGTGGCACCAACACCTCCCTCGGGACCAACGTAAATCGTAGGAACTGACCCCGCAGCCGCGGGTGTCCCGGTTTGAGAGTACGACGGTAATTTGCTTATTTCCACATTTAGGCTTAAAAACATGGCGTTAGAGGGTGAGAACTCGAAACAGCCCCTGAACGGCCCCATGGGTGGCACCAACACCTCCCACGGGACCAACGTAACTCGTAGGAACTGACCCCACAGCCGCGGGTCTCACGGTTTGAGAGTAGGACGATAATTTGCTTATTTCCACACTTAGGCTTAAAAACATGGCGTTAGGGGGTGAGAACTCGAAACAGCCTCCGAATGGCCCCGTGGGTGGCACCAACACCTCCCACGGGACCAACGTAACTCGTAGGAACTGACCCCGCAGCCGCGGGTGTCCCGGTTTGAGAGTACGACCATAGTTTGCTTATTTCTACACTTAGGCTTGAAAACATGGCGTTAGAGGGTGAGAACTCGAAACAGCCCCCGAACTGCACCGTGGGTGGCACCAACACCTCCCACGGGACCAACGTAACTCGTAGGAAATGACCCCGCAGCCGCGGGTGTCCCGGTTTGAGAGTACGACGGTAATTTGCTTATTTCCACATTTAGGCTTAAAAACATGGCGTTAGAGGGTGAGAACTCGAAACAGCCCCCGAACGGCCCCGTGGGTGGCACCAACACCTCCCACGGGACCAACGTAACTCGTAGGAACTGACCCCGCTCCCGCGGGTGTCCCAATTTGAGAGTACGACGGTAATTTGCTTATTTCCACACTTAGGCTTGAAAACATGGCGTTAGAGGGTGAGAACTTGAAACAGCCCCCGAACGGCCCCGTGGGTGGCACCAACACCTCCCACAGGACCAACGTAACTCGTAGGAACTGACCCCGCAGCCGCGGGTGTCCCGGTTTGAGAGTAGGACCGTAATTTGCTTATTTCTACACTTAGGCTTGAAAACATGGCGTTAGAGGGTGAGAACTCGAAACATCCCCCGAACGGCCCCGTGGGTGGCACCAACACCTCCCACGGGACCAAAGTAACTCGTAGGAACTAAACCCGCAGCCGCGGGTGTCCCGGTTTGAGAGTACGACGGTAATTTGCTTATTTCCACACTTAGGCTTGAAAACATAGCATTAGAGGGTGAGAATTCTAAACAGCCCCCGAACGGCCCCGTGGGTGGCACCAACACCTCCCACGGGACCAACGTAACTCGTAGGAACTGACCCCGCAGCCGCGGGTGTCCCGGTTTGAGAGTACGACGGTAATTTGCTTATTTCCACACTTAGGCTTAAAAACATGGCGTTAGAGGGTGACAACTCGAAACAGCCCCCGAACGGCCCCGTGAGTGGCACCAACACCTCCCACGGGACCAACGTAACTCATAGGAACTAACCCCGCAGCCGCGGGTGTCCCGGTTTGAGAGTACGACGGTAATTTGCTTATTTCTACACTTAGGCTTGAAAACATGGCGTTAGAGGGTGAGAACTCAAAACAGCCCCCGAACGGCCCCGTGGGTGGCACCAACACCTCCCACGGGACCAACGTAACTCGTAGGAACTGACCCCGAAGCCGCGGGTGTCCCGGTTTGAGAGTACGACGGTAATTTGCTTATTTCTACACTTAGGCTTGAAAACATGGCGTTAGAGGGTGAGAACTCGAAACAGCCCCCGAACGGCCCCGTGGGTGGCACCAACACCTCCCACGGGACCAACGTAATTCGTAGGAACTGACCCCGCAGCCGCGGGTGTCCCGGTTTGAGAGTACGACGGTAATTTGCTTATTTCCACACTTAGGCTTAAAAACATGGCGTTAGAGGGTGAGAACTCGAAACAGCCCCGGAACGGCCCCGTGGGTGGCACCAACACCTCGCACCGGACCAACGTAACTCGTAGGAACTGACCGCACAGCCGCGGGTCTCCCGGTTTGAGAGTATGACCGTAATTTGCTTATTTCTACACTTAGGCTTAAAAACATGGCGTTAGAGGGTGAGAACTCGAAACAGCCCCCGAACGGCCCCGTGGGTGGCACCAACACCTCCCACGGGAACAACGTAACTCGTAGGTACTGACCCCGCAGCCGCGGGTGTCCCGGTTTGAGAGTACGACGGTAATTTGCTTATTTCCACACTTAGGCATAAAAACATGGCGTTAGAGGGTGAGAACTCGAAACAGCCCCTGAACGGCCCCGTGGGTGGCACCAACACCTCCCACGGGAACAACGTAACTCGTAGGTACTGACCCCGAAGCCGCGGGTGTCCCGGTTTGAGAGTACGACGGTAATTTTCTTATTTCCACACTTAGGCATAAAAACATGGCGTTAGAGGGTGAGAACTCGAAACAGCCCCCGAACGGCCCCGTGAGTGGAACCAACACCTCCCACGGGACCAACGTAACTCATAGGAACTGGCCTCGAAGCCGCGGGTGTCCCGGTTTGAGAGTACAACGGTAATTTGCTTATTTCTACACTTAGGCTTGAAAACATGGCGTTAGAGGGTGAGAACTCGAAACAGCCCCCGAACGGCCCCGTGGGTGGCACCAACACCTCCCACGGGACCAACGTAACTCGTAGGAACTGACCCCGCAGCCGCGGGTGTCCCGGTTTGAGAGTACGACGGTAATTTGCTTATTTCCACACTTGGGCTTAAAAACATGGCGTTAGAGGGTGAGAACTCGAAACAGCCCCCGAACGGCCCCGTGGGTGGCACTAACACCTCCCACGGGACCAACGTAACTCGTAGGAACTGACCCCGCAGCCGCGGGTGTCCCGGTTTGAGAGTACGACCGTAATTTGCTTATTTCCACACTTAGTCTTAAAAACATGGCATTAGAGGGTGAGAACTCGAAACAGCCCCCGAACGGCCCCGTGGGTTGCACCAACACCTCCCACGGGACCAACGTAACTCGAAGGAACTGACCCCATAGCCGCGGGTTTCCCGGTTTGAGAGTACCACGGTAATTTGCTTATTTCTACACTTAGGCTTAAAAACATGGCGTTAGAGGGTGAGAACTCGAAACAGCCCCCGAACGGCCCCGTGGGTTGCACCAACACCTCCCACGGGACCAACGTAACTCGTAGGAACTGACCCCACAGCAGCGGGTCTCCCGGTTTGAGAGTACGACGATAATTTGCTTATTTCCACACTTAGGCTTAAAAACATGGCGTTACAGGGTGAGAACTCGAAACAGCCCCCGAACGGCCCCGTGGGTGGCACCAACACCTCCCCTGGGACCAACGTAACTCGTAGGAACTGATCCCGCAGCCGCGGGTGTCCCGGTTTGAGAGTACGACGGTAATTTGCTTATTTCCACACTTTGGCTTAAAAACATAGTGTTAGAGGGTGAGAACTCGAAACAGCCCCCGAACGGCCCCGTGGGTGGCACCAACACCTCCCACGGGACCAACGTAACTCGTAGGAACTGACCCCGCAGCCGCGGGTGTCCCGGTTTGAGAGTACGACGGTAATTTGCTTATTTCTACACTTAGGCTTGAAAACATAGCATTAGAGGGTGAGAACTCGAAACAGCCCCCGAATGGACCCGTGGGTGGCACCGACACCTCCCACGGGACCAACGTAACTCGTAGGAACTGACCCCGCAGCCGCGGGTGTCCCGGTTTCAGAGTACGACGGTAATTTGCTTATTTCCACACTTAGGCTTAAAAACATAGCGTTAGAGGGTGAGAACTCGAAACAGCCCCCCAACAGCCCCGTGAGTGGCACCAACACCTCCCACGGGACCAACGTAACTCGTAGGAACTAACGCCGCAGCCGCGGGTGTCCCGGTTTGATTGTACGACGGTAATTTGCTTATTTCCACACTTAGGCTTAAAAACATGGCGTTAGAGGGTGAGAACTCGAAACAACCCCCGAACGGCCCCGTGGGTGGCACCAACACCTCGCACCGGACCAACGTAACTCGTAGGAACTGACCCCGCAGCCGCGGGTGTCCCGGTTTAAGAGTACGACGGTAATTTTCTAATTTCTACACTTAGGCTTGAAAACATGGCGTTAGAGGGTGAGAACTCAAAACAGCCCCCGAATGGCCCCGTGGGTGGTACCAACACCTGCCACGGGAACAACGTAACTCGTAGGAACTGACCCCGAAGCCGCGGGTGTCCCGATTTGAGAGTACGACGGTAATTTGCTTATTTCTACACTTAGGCTTGAAAACATGGCGTTAGAGGGTGAGAACTCGAAATAGCCCCCGAACGGCCCCGTGGGTGGCACCAACACCTCCCACGGGACCAACGTAACTCGTAGGAACTGACCCCGCAGCCGCGGGTGTCCCGGTTTGAGAGTACGACGGTAATTTGCTTATTTCCACACTTAGGCTTAAAAACATGGCGTTAGAGGGTGAGAACTCGAAACAGCCCCCGAACGGCCCCGTGGGTGGCACCAACACCTCGCACCGGACCAACGTAACTCGTAGGAACTGACCGCACAGCCGCGGGTGTCCCGGTTTGAGAGTATGACCGTAATTTGCTTATTTCTACATTTAGGCTTAAAAACATGGCGTTAGAGGGTGAGAACTCGAAACAGCCCCCGAACGGCCCCGTGGGTGGCACCAACACCTCCCACGGGAACAACGTAACTCGTAGGTACTGACCCCGCAGCCGCGGGTGTCCTGATTTGAGAGTACGACGGTAATTTGCTTATTTCCACAGTTACGCATAAAAACATGGCGTTAGAGGGTGAGAACTCGAAACAGCCCCTGTACGGCCCCGTGGGTGGCACCAACACCTCCCACGGGACCAACGTAACTCGTAGGAACTGACCCCGCAGCCGCGGGTGTCCCGGTTTGAGAGTACGACGATAATTTGCTTATTTCTACACTTAGGCTTGAAAACATAGCATTAGAGGGACAGAACTCGAAACAGCCCCTGAACGGCCCCGTGGGTGGCACCAACACCTCCCACGGGACCAACGTAACTCGTAGGAACTGACCCCGCAGCCGCGGGAGTCCCGGTTTGAGAGTACGAAGGTAATTTGCTTATTTCCACACTTAGGCTTAAAAACATAGCATTAGAGGGTGAGAACTCGAAACAGCCCCCGAACGGCCCCGTGAGTGGCACCAACACCTCCCACGGGACCAACATAACTCGTAGGAACTAACCCCACAGCCGCGGGTGTCCCGGTTTGAGAGTACGACGGCAATTTGCTTATTTCAACACTTAGGCTTGAAAACATGGCGTTAGAGGGTGAGAACTCGAAACAGCCCCCGAACGGCCCCTTGGGTGGCACCAACACCTCGCACGGGACCAATGTAACTCGTAGGAACTGACCGCACAGCCGCGGGTCTCCCGGTTTGAGAGTATGACCGTAATTTGCTTATTTCTACACTTAGGCTTAAAAACATGGCGTTAGAGGGTGAGCACTCGAAACAGCCCCCGAACGGCCCCGTGGGTGGCACCAACACCTCCCACGGGAACAACGTAACTCGTAGGTACTGACCCCGCAGCAGCGGGTGTCCCGGTTTGAGAGTACGACGGTAATTTTCTTATTTCCACACTTAGGCATAAAAACATGGCGTTAGAGGGTGAGAACTCGAAACAGCCCCCGAACAGCCCCGTGAGTGGCACCAACACCTCTCACGGGACCAACGTAACTATTAGGAACTGGCCCCGAAGCCGCGGGTGTCCCGGTTTGAGAGTACGATGGTAATTTGCTTATTTCTACACTTAGGCTTGAAAACATGGCGTTAGAGGGTGAGAACTCGAAACAGCCCCCGAACGGCCCCGTGGGTGGCACCAACACCTCCCACGGGACCAACGTAACTCGTAGGAACTGACCCCGCAGCCGCGGGTGTCCCGGTTTGAGAGTACGACGATAATTTGCTTATTTCCACACTTGGGCTTAAAAACATGGCGTTAGAGGGTGAGAACTCGAAACAGCCCCCGAACGGCCCCGTGGATGGCACCAACACCACCCACGGGACCAACGTAACTCGTAGGAACTGACCCCACAGCCGCGGGTCTCACGGTTTGAGAGTAGGACGATAATTTGCTTATTTCCACACTTAGGCTTAAAAACATGGCGTTAGGGGGTGAGAACTCGAAACAGCCTCCGAATGGAACCCGTGGGTGGCACCAACACCTCCCACGGGACCAACGTAACTCGTAGGAACTGACCCCGCAGCCGCGGGTGTCCCGGTTTGAGAGTACGACCATAGTTTGCTTATTTCTACACTTAGGCTTGAAAACATGGCGTTAGAGGGTGAGAACTCGAAACAGCCCCCGAACTGCCCCGTGGGTGGCACCAACACCTCCCACGGGACCAACGTAACTCGTAGGAAATGACCCCGCAGCCGCGGGTGTCCCGGTTTGAGAGTACGACGGTAATTTGCTTATTTCCACATTTAGGCTTAAAAACATGGCGTTAGAGGGTGAGAACTCGAAACAGCCCCCGAACGGCCCCGTGGGTGGCACCAACACCTCCCACGGGACCAACGTAACTCGTAGGAACTGATCCCGCTCCCGCGGGTGTCCCAATTTGAGAGTACGACGGTAATTTGATTATTTATACACTTAGGCTTGAAAACATGGCGTTGGAGGGTGAGAACTTGAAAAAGTCCCCGAACGGCCCCGTGGGTGGCACCAACACCTCCCACGGGACCAACGTAACTCGTAGGAACTGACCCCGCAGCCGCGGGTGTCCCGGTTTGAGAGTACGACGGTAATTTGCTTATTTCCACACTTAGGCTTAAAAACATAGTGTTAGAGGATGAGAACTCGAAACAGCCCCCGAACGGCCCCATGGGTGGCACCAACACCTCCCACGGGACCAACGTAACTTGTAGGAACTGACCCCGCAGCCGCGGGTGTCCCGGTTTGAGAGTACGACGGTAATTTGCTTATTTCTACACTTAGGCTTGAAAACATAGCATTAGAGGGTGAGAACTCGAAACAGCCCCCGAACGGCCCCGTGGGTGGCACCAACACCTCCCACGGGACCAACGTAACTCGTAGGAACTGACCCCGCAGCCGCGGGTGTCCCGGTTTGAGAGTACGACGGTAATTTGCTTATTTCCACACTTAGGCTTAAAAACATAGCGTTAGAGGGTGACAACTCGAAACAGCCCCCGAACGGCCCCGTGAGTGGCACCAACACCTCCCACGGGACCAACGTAACTCATAGGAACTAACCCCGCAGCCGCGGGTGTCCCGGTTTGAGAGTACGACGGTAATTTGCTTATTTCTACACTTAGGCTTGAAAACATGGCGTTAGAGGGTGAGAACCCAAAACAGCCCCCGAACGGCCCCGTGGGTGGCACCAACACCTCCCACGGGACCAACGTAACTCGTAGGAACTGACCCCGAAGCCGCGGGTGTCCCGGTTTGAGAGTACGACGGTAATTTGCTTATTTCTACACTTAGGCTTGAAAAAATGGCGTTAGAGGATGAGAACTCGAAACAGCCCCCGAACGGCCCCGTGGGTGGCACCAACACCTCCCACGGGACCAACGTTATTCGTAGGAACTGACCCCGCAGCCGCGGGTGTCCCGATTTGAGAGTACGACGGTAATTTGCTTATTTCCACACTTAGGCTTAAAAACATGGCGTTAGAGGGTGAGAACTCGAAACAGCCCCCGAACGGCCCCATGGGTGGCACCAACACCTCGCACCGGACCAACGTAACTCGTAGGTACTGACCGCACAGCCGCGGGTCTCCCGGTTTGAGAGTATGACCGTAATTTGCTTATTTCAACACTTAGGCTTAAAAACATGGCGTTAGAGGGTGAGAACTCGAAACAGCCCCCGAACGGCCCCGTGGGTGGCACCAACACCTCCCACGGGACCAACATAACTCGTAGGAACTAACCCCACAGCCGCGGGTGTCCCGGTTTGAGAGTACGACGGCAATTTGCTTATTTCAACACTTAGGCTTGAAAACATGGCGTTAGAGGGTGAGAACTCGAAACAGCCCTCGAACGGCCCCTTGGGTGGCACCAACACCTCGCACGGGACCAATGTAACTCGTAGGAACTGACCGCACAGCCGCGGGTCTCCCGATTTGAGAGTATGACCGTAATTTGCTTATTTCTACACTTAGGCTTAAAAACATGGCGTTAGAGGGTGAGCACTCGAAACAGCCCCCGAACGGCCCCGTGGGTGGCACCAACACCTCCCACGGGAACAACGTAACTCGTAGGTACTGACCCCGCAGCAGCGGGTGTCCCGGTTTGAGAGTACGACGGTAATTTTCTTATTTCCACACTTAGGCATAAAAACATGGCGTTAGAGGGTGAGAACTCGAAACAGCCCCCGAACAGCCCCGTGAGTGGCACCAACACCTCTCACGGGACCAACGTAACTATTAGGAACTGGCCCCGAAGCCGCGGGTGTCCCGGTTTGAGAGTACGATGGTAATTTGCTTATTTCTACACTTAGGCTTGAAAACATGGCGTTAGAGGGTGAGAACTCGAAACAGCCCCCGAACGGCCCCGTGGGTGGCACCAACACCTCCCACGGGACCAACGTAACTCGTAGGAACTGACCCCGCAGCCGCGGGTGTCCCGGTTTGAGAGTACGACGATAATTTGCTTATTTCCACACTTGGGCTTAAAAACATGGCGTTAGAGGGTGAGAACTCGAAACAGCCCCCGAACGGCCCCGTGGATGGCACCAACACCACTCACGGGACCAACGTAACTCGTAGGAACTGACCCCACAGCCGCGGGTCTCACGGTTTGAGAGTAGGACGATAATTTGCTTATTTCCACACTTAGGCTTAAAAACATGGCGTTAGGGGGTGAGAACTCGAAACAGCCTCCGAATGGAACCCGTGGGTGGCACCAACACCTCCCACGGGACCAACGTAACTCGTAGGAACTGACCCCGCAGCCGCGGGTGTCCCGGTTTGAGAGTACGACCATAGTTTGCTTATTTCTACACTTAGGCTTGAAAACATGGCGTTAGAGGGTGAGAACTCGAAACAGCCCCCGAACTGCCCCGTGGGTGGCACCAACACCTCCCACGGGACCAACGTAACTCGTAGGAAATGACCCCGCAGCCGCGGGTGTCCCGGTTTGAGAGTACGACGGTAATTTGCTTATTTCCACATTTAGGCTTAAAAACATGGCGTTAGAGGGTGAGAACTCGAAACAGCCCCCGAACGGCCCCGTGGGTGGCACCAACACCTCCCACGGGACCAACGTAACTCGTAGGAACTGATCCCGCTCCCGCGGGTGTCCCAATTTGAGAGTACGACGGTAATTTGATTATTTATACACTTAGGCTTGAAAACATGGCGTTGGAGGGTGAGAACTTGAAAAAGACCCCGAACGGCCCCGTGGGTGGCACCAACACCTCCCACGGGACCAACGTAACTCGTAGGAACTGACCCCGCAGCCGCGGGTGTCCCGGTTTGAGAGTACGACGGTAATTTGCTTATTTCCACACTTAGGCTTAAAAACATAGTGTTAGAGGATGAGAACTCGAAACAGCCCCCGAACGGCCCCATGGGTGGCACCAACACCTCCCACGGGACCAACGTAACTTGTAGGAACTGACCCCGCAGCCGCGGGTGTCCCGGTTTGAGAGTACGACGGTAATTTGCTTATTTCTACACTTAGGCTTGAAAACATAGCATTAGAGGGTGAGAACTCGAAACAGCCCCCGAACGGCCCCGTGGGTGGCACCAACACCTCCCACGGGACCAACGTAACTCGTAGGAACTGACCCCGCAGCCGCGGGTGTCCCGGTTTGAGAGTACGACGGTAATTTGCTCATTTCCACACTTAGGCTTAAAAACATAGCGTTAGAGGGTGACAACTCGAAACAGCCCCCGAACGGCCCCGTGAGTGGCACCAACACCTCCCACGGGACCAACGTAACTCATAGGAACTAACCCCGCAGCCGCGGGTGTCCCGGTTTGAGAGTACGACGGTAATTTGCTTATTTCTACACTTAGGCTTGAAAACATGGCGTTAGAGGGTGAGAACCCAAAACAGCCCCCGAACGGCCCCGTGGGTGGCACCAACACCTCCCACGGGACCAACGTAACTCGTAGGAACTGACCCCGAAGCCGCGGGTGTCCCGGTTTGAGAGTACGACGGTAATTTGCTTATTTCTACACTTAGGCTTGAAAAAATGGCGTTAGAGGATGAGAACTCGAAACAGCCCCCGAACGGCCCCGTGGGTGGCACCAACACCTCCCACGGGACCAACGTTATTCGTAGGAACTGACCCCGCAGCCGCGGGTGTCCCGGTTTGAGAGTACGACGGTAATTTGCTTATTTCCACACTTAGGCTTAAAAACATGGCGTTAGAGGGTGAGAACTCGAAACAGCCCCCGAACGGCCCCATGGGTGGCACCAACACCTCGCACCGGACCAACGTAACTCGTAGGTACTGACCGCACAGCCGCGGGTCTCCCGGTTTGAGAGTATGACCGTAATTTGCTTATTTCAACACTTAGGCTTAAAAACATGGCGTTAGAGGGTGAGAACTCGAAACAGCCCCCGAACGGCCCCGTGGGTGGCACCAACACCTCCCACGGGAACAACGTAACTCGTAAGTACTGACCCCGCAGCCGCGGGTGTCCCGGTTTGAGAGTACGACGGTAATTTGCTTATTTCCACACTTAGGCATAAAAACATGGCGTTAGAGGGCGAGAACTCGAAACAGCCCCTGAACGGCCCCGTGGGTGGCACCAACACCTCCCACGGGACCAACGTAACTCGTAGGAACTGACCCCGCAGCCGCGGGTGTCCCGGTTTGAGAGTACGACGATAATTTGCTTATTTCTACACTTAGGCTTGAAAACATAGCATTAGAGGGTGAGAACTCGAAACAGCCCCCGAACGGCCCCGTGGGTGGCACCAACACCTCCCACGGGACCAACGTAACTCGTAGGAACTGACCCTGCAGCCGCGGGAGTCCCGGTTTGAGAGTACGACGGTAATTTTCTTATTTCCACACTTAGGCTTAAAAACATAGCATTAGAGGGTGAGAACTCGAAACAGCCCCCGAACGGCCCCGTGAGTGGCACCAACACCTCCCACGGGACCAACGTAACTCGTAGGAACTAACCCCGCAGCCGCGGATGTCCCGGTTTGAGAGGACGACTGCAATTTGCTTATTTCCACTTTTAGGCTTGAAAACATGGCGTTAGAGGGTGAGAACTCGAAACAGCCCAGAACGGCCCCGTGAGTGGCACCAACACCTCCCACGGGACCAACGTAACTCGTAGGAACTAACCCCGCAGCCGCGGGTGTCCCGGTTTGAGAGTATGACCGTAATTTTCTTATTTCCAAACTTAGGCTTGAAAACATGGCGCTCGAAACAGCCCCCGAACGGCCCCGTGGGTGGCACCAACACCTCGCACGGGAACAACTTAACTCGTAGGTACTGACCGCACAGCCGCGGGTCTCCCGGTTTGAGAGTACGACGGTAATTTGCTTATTTCTACACTTAGGCATAAAAACATGGCGTTAGAGGGTGAGAACTCGAAACAGCCCCCGAACGGCCCCGTGAGTGGCACCAACACCTCCCACGGGACCAACGTAACTCGTAGGTACTGACCCCGAAGCCGCGGGTGTCCCGGTTTGAGAGTACGACGGTAATTTGCTTATTTCCACACTTAGGCATAAAAACATGGCGTTAGAGGGTGAGAACTCGAAACAGCCCCCGAACGGCCCCGTGAGTGGCACCAACACCTCCCACGGGACCAACGTAACTCATAGGAACTGGCCCCGAAGCCCCGGGTGTCCCGGTTTGAGAGTACGACGGTAATTTGCTTATTTCTACACTGAGGCTTGAAAACATGGCGTTAGAGGGTGAGAACTCGAAATAGCCCCCGAACGGCCCCGTGGGTGGCACCAACACCTCCCACGGGACCAACGTAACTCGTAGGAACTGACCCCGCAGTCGCGGGTGTCCCGGTTTGAGAGTACGACGGTAATTTGCTTATTTCCACACTTGGGCTTAAAAACATGGCGTTAGAGGGTGAGAACTCGAAACAGCCCCCGAACGGCCCCGTGGGTGGCACTAACACCTCCCACGGGACCAACGTAACTCGTAGGAACTGACCCCGCAGTCGCGGGTGTCCCGGTTTGAGAGTACGACCGTAATTTGCTTATTTCCACACTTAGGCTTAAAAACATGGCATTAGAGGGTGAGAACTCGAAACAGCCCCCGAACGGCCCCGTGGGTTGCACCAACACCTCCCACGGGACCAACGTAACTCGAAGGAACTGACCCCATAGCCGCGGGTCTCCCGGTTTGAGAGTACCACGGTAATTTGCTTATTTCTACACTTAGGCTTAAAAACATCGCGTTAGAGGGTGAGAACTCGAAACAGCCCTCGAACGGCCCCGTGGGTTGCACCAACACCTCCCACGGGACCAACGTAACTCGTAGGAACTGACCCCACAGCAGCGGGTCTCCCGGTTTGAGAGTACGACGATAATTTGCTTATTTCCACACTTAGGCTTAAAAACATGGCGTTACAGGGTGAGAACTCGAAACAGCCCCCGAACGGCCCCGTGGGTGGCACCAACACCTCCCACGGGACCAACGTAACTCGTAGGAACTGATCCCGCAGCCGCGGGTGTCCCGGTTTGAGAGTACGACGGTAATTTGCTTATTTCCACACTTTGGCTTAAAAACATAGTGTTAGAGGGTGAGAACTCGAAACAGCCCCCGAACGGCCCCGTGGGTGGTACCAACACCTCCCACGGGACCAACGTAACTCGTAGGAACTGACCCCGCAGCCGCGGGTGTCCCGGTTTGAGAGTACGACGGTAATTGGCTTATTTCTACACTTAGGCTTGAAAACATAGCATTAGAGGGTGAGAACTCGAAACAGCCCCCGAATTGCCCCGTGGGTGGCACCAACACCTCCCACGGGACCAACGTAACTCGTAGGAACTGACCCCGCAGCCGCGGGTGTCCCGGTTTCAGAGTACGACGGTAATTTGCTTATTTCCACACTTAGGCTTAAAAACATAGCGTTAGAGGGTGAGAACTCGAAACAGCCCCCGAACGGCCCCGTGAGTGGCACCAACACCTCCCACGGGACCAACGTAACTCGTAGGAACTAACCCCGCAGCCGCGGGTGTCCCGGTTTGAGAGTACGACGGTAATTTGCTTATTTCCACACTTAGGCTTAAAAACATGGCGTTAGAGGGTGAGAACTCGAAACAGCCCCCGAACGGCCCCGTGGATGGCACCAACACCTCGCACCGGACCAACGTAACTCGTAGGAACTGACCCCGCAGCCGCGGGTGTCCCGGTTTAAGAGTACAACGGTAATTTTCTTAGTTCTACACTTAGGCTTGAAAACATGGCGTTAGAGGGTGAGAACTCAAAACAGCCCCCGAATGGCCCCGTGGTTGGCACCAACACCTGCCACGGGACCAACGTAACTTGTAGGAACTGACCCCGAAGCCGCGGGTGTCCCGGTTTGAGAGTACGACGGTAATTTGCTTATTTCTACACTTAGGCTTGAAAACATGGCGTTAGAGGGTGAGAACTCGAAACAGCCCCCGAACGGCCCCGTGGGTGGCACCAACACCTCCCACGGAACCAACGTAACTCGTAGGAACTGACCCCGCAGCCGCGGGTGTCCCGGTTTGAGAGTACGACGGTAATTTGCTTATTTCCACACTTAGGCTTAAAAACATGGCGTTAGAGGGTGAGAACTCGAAACAGCCCCCGAACGGCCCCGTGGGTGGCACCAACACCTCGCACGGGACCAACGTAACTCGTAGGAACTGACCGCACAACCGCGGGTCTCCCGGTTTGAGAGTATGACCGTAATTTGCTTATTTCTACACTTAGGCTTAAAAACATGGCGTTAGAGGGTGAGCACTCGAAACAGCCCCCGAACGGCCCCGTGGGTGGCACCAACACCTCCCACGGGAACAACGTAACTCGTAGGTACTGACCCCGCAGCCGCGGGTGTCCCGGTTTGAGAGTACGACGGTAATTTTCTTATTTCCACACTTAGGCTTGAAAACATAGCGTTAGAGGGTGAGAACTCGAAACAGCCCCCGAACGGCCCCGTGAGTGGCACCAACACCTCCCACGGGACCAACGTAACTCGTAAGAACTAACCCCGCAGCCGCGGGTGTCCCGGTTTGAGAGTACGACGGTAATTTGCTTATTTCCACACTTAGGCTTAAAAACATGGCGTTAGAGGGTGAGAACTCGAAACAGCCCCCGAACGGCCCCGTGGATGGCACCAACACCTCGCACCGGACCAACGTAACTCGTAGGAACTAACCCCGCAGCCGCGGGTGTCCCGGTTTAAGAGTACGACGGTAATTTTCTTATTTCTACACTTAGGCTTGAAAACATGGCGTTAGAGGGTGAGAACTCAAAACAGTCCCCGAATGGCCCCGTGGGTGGCACCAACACCTGCCACGGGACCAACGTAACTCGTAGGAACTGACCTCGAAGCCGCGGGTGTCCCGGTTTGAGAGTACGACGGTAATTTGCTTATTTCTACACTTAGGCTTGAAAACATGGCGTTAGAGGGTGAAAACTCGAAACAGCCCCCGAACGGCCCCGTGGGTGGCACCAACACCTCCCACGGGACCAACGTAACTCGTAGGAACTGACCCCGCAGCCGCGGGTGTCCCGGTTTGAGAGTACGACGATAATTTGCTTATTTCCACACTTGGGCTTAAAAACATGGCGTTAGAGGGTGAGAACTCGAAACAGCCCCCGAACGGCCCCGTGGGTGGCACCAACACCTCCCACGGGACCAACGTAACTCGTAGGAACTGACCCCGCAGCCGCGGGTGTCCCGGTTTGAGAGTACGACTGTAATTTCTTATTTCCACACTTAGGCTTAAAAACATGGCGTTAGAGGGTGAGAACTCGAAACAGCCCCTGAACGGCCACGTGGGTGGCACCAACACCTCCCACGGGACCAATGTAACTCGTAGGAACTGACCCCGCAGCCGCGGGTGTCCCGGTTTGAGAGTACGACGGTATTTTGCTTATTTCTACACTTAGGCTTAACATGGCGTTAGAGGGTGAAAACTCGAAACAGCCCCCGAACGGCCCCGTGGGTGGCACCAACACCTCCCACGGGACCAACGTAACTCGTGGGAACGGACCCCGCAGCCGCGGGTCTCCCGGTTTGAGAGTACGACGATAATTTACTTATTTCCACACTTAGGCTTGAAAACATGGCGTTAGAGGGTGAGAACTCGAAACAGCCCCCGAACGGCCCCGTGGGTGGCACCAACACCTCCCACGGGACCAACGTAACTCGTAGGAACAGACCCCGCAGCCGCGGGTCTCCCGGTTTGAGAGTACGACGGTAATTTGCTTATTTCCACACTTAGGCTTGAAAACATGGCGTTAGAGGGTGAGAACTCAAAACAGCCCCCGAACGGCCCCGTGGGTGGCACCAACACCTCCCACGGGACCAACGTAACTCGTAGGAACTGACCCCGCAGCCGCGGGTGTCCCGGTTTGAGAGTACGACGGTAATTTGCTTATTTCCACACTTAGGCTTAAAAACATAGCATTAGAGGGTGAGAACTCGAAACAGCCCCCGAACGGCCCCGTGAGTGGCACCAACACCTCGGACGGGACCAACGTAACTCGTAAGAACTGATCGCACAGCTCCGGGTCTCCCGGTTTGAGAGTATGACTGTAATTTTCTTATTTCTACACTTAGGCTTAAAAACATGGCGTTAGAGGGTGAGAACTCGAAACAGCCCCCGAACGGCCCCGTGGGTGGCACCAACACCTCCCACGGGAACAATGTAACTCGTAGGTACTGACCCCGCAGCCGCGGGTGTCCCGGTTTGAGAGTACGACGGTAATTTGCTTATTTCCACACTTAGGCATAAAAACATGGCGTTAGAGGGTGAGAACTCGAAACAGCCCCCGAACAGCACCGTGAGTGGCACCAACACCTCCCACGGGACCAACGTAACTCGTAGGAACTGGCCCCGAAGCCGCGGGTGTCCCGGTTTGAGAGTACGACGGTAATTTGCTTATTTCTACACTTTGGCTTGAAAACATGGCGTTAGAGGGTGAGAACTCGAAACAGCCCCCGAACGGCCCCGTGGGTGGCACCAACACCTCCCACGGGACCAACGTAACTCGTAGGAACTGACCCCGCAGCCGCGGGTGTCCCGGTTTAAGAGTACGACGGTAATTTGCTTATTTCTACACTTAGGCTTGAAAACATGGCGTTAGAGGGTGAGAACTCGAAACAGCCCCCGAACGGCCCCGTGGGTGGCACCACCACCTCGCACGGGACCAACGTAACTCGTAGGAACTGACCGCACAGCCGCGGGTCTCCCGGTTTGAGAGTATGACCGTAATTTGCTTATTTCTACACTTAGGCTTAAAATCATGGCGTTAGAGGGTGAGAACTCGAAACAGCCCCCGAACGGCCCCGTGGGTGGCACCAACACCTCCCACGGGAACAACGTAACTCGTAGGTACTGACCCCGCAGCCGCGGGTGTCCCGGTTTGAGAGTACGACGGTAATTTGCTTATTTCCACACTTAGGCATAAAAACATGGCGTTAGACGGTGAGAACTCGAAACAGCCCCCGAACAGCCCCGTGAGTGGCACCAACACCTCCCACGGGACCAACGTAACTCGTAGGAACTGGCCCCGAAGCCGCGGGTGTCCCGGTTTGAGAGTACGACGGTAATTTGCTTATTTCTACACTTAGGCTTGAAAACATGGCGTTAGAGGGTGAGAACACGAAACAACCTGCGAACGGCCCCGTGGGTGGCACCAACACCTCCCACGGGACCAACATAACTCGTAGGAACTGACCCCGCAGCCGCGGGTGTCCCGGTTTGAGAGTACGATCGTAATTTGCTTATTTCCACACTTAGGCTTAAAAACATGGCGTTAGAGGGTGAGAACTCGAAACAGCCCCCGAACAGCCCCGTGGGTGGCAGCAACACCTCCCACGGGACCAACGTAACTCGTAGGAACTGAACCCGCAGCCGCGGGTGTCCCGGTTTGAGAGTACGACCGTAATTTGCTTATTTCCACACTTAGGCTTAAAAACATGGCGTTAGAGGGTGAAAACTCGAAACAGCTCCCGAACGGTCCCGTGGGTGGCACCAACACCTCCCACGGGACCAGCATAACTCGTGGGAACGGACCCCGCAGCCGCGGGTCTCCCGGTTTGAGAGTACGACGGTAATTTGCTTATTTCCACACTTAGGCTTGAAAACATGGCGTTAGAGGGTGAGAACTCGAAACAGCCCAGAACGGCCCCGTGAGTGGCACCAACACCTCCCACGGGACCAACGTAACTCGTAGGAACTAACCCCGCAGCCGCGGGTGTCCCGGTTTGAGAGTATGACCGTAATTTTCTTATTTCCACACTTAGGCTTGAAAACATGGCGCTCGAAACAGCCCCCGAACGGCCCCGTGGGTGGCACCAACACCTCGCACGGGAACAACTTAACTCGTAGGTACTGACCGCACAGCCGCGGGTGTCCCGGTTTGAGAGTACGACGGTAATTTGCTTATTTCCACATTTAGGCTTAAAAACATGGCGTTAGAGGGTGAGAACTCGAAACAGCCCCCGAACGGCCCCGTGGGTGGCACCAACACCTCCCACGGGACCAACGTAACTCGTAGGAACTGATCCCGCTCCCGCGGGTGTCCCAATTTGAGAGTACGACGGTAATTTGATTATTTATACACTTAGGCTTGAAAACATGGCGTTGGAGGGTGAGAACTTGAAAAAGACCCCGAACGGCCCCGTGGGTGGCACCAACACCTCCCACGGGACCAACGTAACTCGTAGGAACTGACCCCGCAGCCGCGGGTGTCCCGGTTTGAGAGTACGACGGTAATTTGCTTATTTCCACACTTAGGCTTAAAAACATAGTGTTAGAGGATGAGAACTCGAAACAGCCCCCGAACGGCCCCGTGGGTGGCACCAACACCTCCCACGGGACCAACGTAACTTGTAGGAACTGACCCCGCAGCCGCGGGTGTCCCGGTTTGAGAGTACGACGGTAATTTGCTTATTTCTACACTTAGGCTTGAAAACATAGCATTAGAGGGTGAGAACTCGAAACAGCCCCCGAACGGCCCCGTGGGTGGCACCAACACCTCCCACGGGACCAACGTAACTCGTAGGAACTGACCCCGCAGCCGCGGGTGTCCCGGTTTGAGAGTACGACGGTAATTTGCTTATTTCCACACTTAGGCTTAAAAACATAGCGTTAGAGGGTGACAACTCGAAACAGCCCCCGAACGGCCCCGTGAGTGGCACCAACACCTCCCACGGGACCAACGTAACTCATAGGAACTAACCCCGCAGCCGCGGGTGTCCCGGTTTGAGAGTACGACGGTAATTTGCTTATTTCTACACTTAGGCTTGAAAACATGGCGTTAGAGGGTGAGAACCCAAAACAGCCCCCGAACGGCCCCGTGGGTGGCACCAACACCTCCCACGGGACCAACGTAACTCGTAGGAACTGACCCCGAAGCCGCGGGTGTCCCGGTTTGAGAGTACGACGGTAATTTGCTTATTTCTACACTTAGGCTTGAAAAAATGGCGTTAGAGGATGAGAACTCGAAACAGCCCCCGAACGGCCCCGTGGGTGGCACCAACACCTCCCACGGGACCAACGTTATTCGTAGGAACTGACCCCGCAGCCGCGGGTGTCCCGGTTTGAGAGTACGACGGTAATTTGCTTATTTCCACACTTAGGCTTAAAAACATGGCGTTAGAGGGTGAGAACTCGAAACAGCCCCCGAACGGCCCCGTGGGTGGCACCAACACCTCGCACCGGACCAACGTAACTCGTAGGAACTGACCGCACAGCCGCGGGTCTCCCGGTTTGAGAGTATGACCGTAATTTGCTTATTTCAACACTTAGGCTTAAAAACATGGCGTTAGAGGGTGAGAACTCGAAACAGCCCCCGAACGGCCCCGTGGGTGGCACCAACACCTCCCACGGGAACAACGTAACTCGTAAGTACTGACCCCGCAGCCGCGGGTGTCCCGGTTTGAGAGTACGACGGTAATTTGCTTATTTCCACACTTAGGCATAAAAACATGGCGTTAGAGGGCGAGAACTCGAAACAGCCCCTGAACGGCCCCGTGGGTGGCACCAACACCTCCCACGGGACCAACGTAACTCGTAGGAACTGACCCCGCAGCCGCGGGTGTCCCGGTTTGAGAGTACGACGATAATTTACTTATTTCTACACTTAGGCTTGAAAACATAGCATTAGAGGGTGAGAACTCGAAACAGCCCCCGAACGGCCCCGTGGGTGGCACCAACACCTCCCACGGGACCAACGTAACTCGTAGGAACTGACCCTGCAGCCGCGGGAGTCACGGTTTGAGAGTACGACGGTAATTTTCTTATTTCCACACTTAGGCTTAAAAACATAGCATTAGAGGGTGAGAACTCGAAACAGCCCCCGAACGGCCCCGTGAGTGGCACCAACACCTCCCACGGGACCAACGTAACTCGTAGGAACTAACCCCGCAGCCGCGGATGTCCCGGTTTGAGAGTACGACTGCAATTTTCTTATTTCCACACTTAGGCTTGAAAACATGGCGTTAGAGGGTGAGAACTCGAAACAGCCCCCGAACGGCCCCGTGGGTGGCACCAACACCTCGCACGGGAACAACTTAACTCGTAGGTACTGACCGCACAGCCGCGGGTCTCCCGGTTTGAGAGTACAACGGTAATTTGCTTATTTCTACACTTAGGCATAAAAACATGGCGTTAGAGGGTGAGAACTCGAAACAGCCCCCGAACGGCCCCGTGAGTGGCACCAACACCTCCCACGGGACCAACGTAACTCGTAGGTACTGACCCCGAAGCCGCGGGTGTCCCGGTTTGAGAGTACGACGGTAATTTGCTTATTTCCACACTTAGGCATAAAAACATGGCGTTAGAGGGTGAGAACTCGAAACAGCCCCCGAACGGCCCCGTGAGTGGCACCAACACCTCCCACGGGACCAACGTAACTCATAGGAACTGGCCCCGAAGCCCCGGGTGTCCCGGTTTGAGAGTACGACGGTAATTTGCTTATTTCTACACTGAGGCTTGAAAACATGGCGTTAGAGGGTGAGAACTCGAAATAGCCCCCGAACGGCCCCGTGGGTGGCACCAACACCTCCCACGGGACCAACGTAACTCGTAGGAACTGACCCCGCAGTCGCGGGTGTCCCGGTTTGAGAGTACGACGGTAATTTGCTTATTTCCACACTTGGGCTTAAAAACATGGCGTTAGAGGGTGAGAACTCGAAACAGCCCCCGAACGGCCCCGTGGGTGGCACTAACACCTCCCACGGGACCAACGTAACTCGTAGGAACTGACCCCGCAGTCGCGGGTGTCCCGGTTTGAGAGTACGACCGTAATTTGCTTATTTCCACACTTAGGCTTAAAAACATGGCATTAGAGGGTGAGAACTCGAAACAGCCCCCGAACGGCCCCGTGGGTTGCACCAACACCTCCCACGGGACCAACGTAACTCGAAGGAACTGACCCCATAGCCGCGGGTCTCCCGGTTTGAGAGTACCACGGTAATTTGCTTATTTCTACACTTAGGCTTAAAAACATCGCGTTAGAGGGTGAGAACTCGAAACAGCCCTCGAACGGCCCCGTGGGTTGCACCAACACCTCCCACGGGACCAACGTAACTCGTAGGAACTGACCCCACAGCAGCGGGTCTCCCGGTTTGAGAGTACGACGATAATTTGCTTATTTCCACACTTAGGCTTAAAAACATGGCGTTACAGGGTGAGAACTCGAAACAGCCCCCGAACGGCCCCGTGGGTGGCACCAACACCTCCCACGGGACCAACGTAACTCGTAGGAACTGATCCCACAGCCGCGGGTGTCCCGGTTTGAGAGTACGACGGTAATTTGCTTATTTCCACACTTTGGCTTAAAAACATAGTGTTAGAGGGTGAGAACTCGAAACAGCCCCCGAACGGCCCCGTGGGTGGCACCAACACCTCCCACGGGACCAACGTAACTCGTAGGAACTGACCCCGCAGCCGCGGGTGTCCCGGTTTGAGAGTACGACGGTAATTGGCTTATTTCTACACTTAGGCTTGAAAACATAGCATTAGAGGGTGAGAACTCGAAACAGCCCCCGAATTGCCCCGTGGGTGGCACCAACACCTCCCACGGGACCAACGTAACTCGTAGGAACTGACCCCGCAGCCGCGGGTGTCCCGGTTTCAGAGTACGACGGTAATTTGCTTATTTCCACACTTAGGCTTAAAAACATAGCGTTAGAGGGTGAGAACTCGAAACAGCCCCCGAACGGCCCCGTGAGTGGCACCAACACCTCCCACGGGACCAACGTAACTCGTAGGAACTAACCCCGCAGCCGCGGGTGTCCCGGTTTGAGAGTACGACGGTAATTTACTTATTTCCACACTTAGGCTTAAAAACATGGCGTTAGAGGGTGAGAACTCGAAACAGCCCCCGAACGGCCCCGTGGATGGCACCAACACCTCGCACCGGACCAACGTAACTCGTAGGAACTGACCCCGCAGCCGCGGGTGTCCCGGTTTAAGAGTACAACGGTAATTTTCTTAGTTCTACACTTAGGCTTGAAAACATGGCGTTAGAGGGTGAGAACTCAAAACAGCCCCCGAATGGCCCCGTGGTTGGCACCAACACCTGCCACGGGACCAACGTAACTCGTAGGAACTGACCCCGAAGCCGCGGGTGTCCCGGTTTGAGAGTACGACGGTAATTTGCTTATTTCTACACTTAGGCTTGAAAACATGGCGTTAGAGGGTGAGAACTCGAAACAGCCCCCGAACGGCCCCGTGGGTGGCACCAACACCTCCCACGGAACCAACGTAACTCGTAGGAACTGACCCCGCAGCCGCGGGTGTCCCGGTTTGAGAGTACGACGGTAATTTGCTTATTTCCACACTTAGGCTTAAAAACATGGCGTTAGAGGGTGAGAACTCGAAACAGCCCCCGAACGGCCCCGTGGGTGGCACCAACACCTCGCACGGGACCAACGTAACTCGTAGGAACTGACCGCACAACCGCGGGTCTCCCGGTTTGAGAGTATGACCGTAATTTGCTTATTTCTACACTTAGGCTTAAAAACATGGCGTTAGAGGGTGAGCACTCGAAACAGCCCCCGAACGGCCCCGTGGGTGGCACCAACACCTCCCACGGGAACAACGTAACTCGTAGGTACTGACCCCGCAGCCGCGGGTGTCCCGGTTTGAGAGTACGACGGTAATTTTCTTATTTCCACACTTAGGCTTGAAAACATAGCGTTAGAGGGTGAGAACTCGAAACAGCCCCCGAACGGCCCCGTGAGTGGCACCAACACCTCCCACGGGACCAACGTAACTCGTAAGAACTAACCCCGCAGCCGCGGGTGTCCCGGTTTGAGAGTACGACGGTAATTTGCTTATTTCCACACTTAGGCTTAAAAACATGGCGTTAGAGGGTGAGAACTCGAAACAGCCCCCGAACGGCCCCGTGGATGGCACCGACACCTCGCACCGGACCAACGTAACTCGTAGGAACTAACCCCGCAGCCGCGGGTGTCCCGGTTTAAGAGTACGACGGTAATTTTCTTATTTCTACACTTAGGCTTGAAAACATGGCGTTAGAGGGTGAGAACTCAAAACAGTCCCCGAATGGCCCCGTGGGTGGCACCAACACCTGCCACGGGACCAACGTAACTCGTAGGAACTGACCTCGAAGCCGCGGGTGTCCCGGTTTGAGAGTACGACGGTAATTTGCTTATTTCTACACTTAGGCTTGAAAACATGGCGTTAGAGGGTGAAAACTCGAAACAGCCCCCGAACGGCCCCGTGGGTGGCACCAACACCTCCCACGGGACCAACGTAACTCGTAGGAACTGACCCCGCAGCCGCGGGTGTCCCGGTTTGAGAGTACGACGATAATTTGCTTATTTCCACACTTGGGCTTAAAAACATGGCGTTAGAGGGTGAGAACTCGAAACAGCCCCCGAACGGCCCCGTGGGTGGCACCAACACCTCCCACGGGACCAACGTAACTCGTAGGAACTGACCCCGCAGCCGCGGGTGTCCCGGTTTGAGAGTACGACTGTAATTTCTTATTTCCACACTTAGGCTTAAAAACATGGCGTTAGAGGGTGAGAACTCGAAACAGCCCCTGAACGGCCACGTGGGTGGCACCAACACCTCCCACGGGACCAATGTAACTCGTAGGAACTGACCCCGCAGCCGCGGGTGTCCCGGTTTGAGAGTACGACGGTATTTTTCTTATTTCTACACTTAGGCTTAACATGGCGTTAGAGGGTGAAAACTCGAAACAGCCCCCGAACGGCCCCGTGGGTGGCACCAACACCTCCCACGGGACCAACGTAACTCGTGGGAACGGACCCCGCAGCCGCGGGTCTCCCGGTTTGAGAGTACGACGATAATTTACTTATTTCCACACTTAGGCTTGAAAACATGGCGTTAGAGGGTGAGAACTCGAAACAGCCCCCGAACGGCCCCATGGGTGGCACCAACACCTCCCACGGGACCAACGTAACTCGTAGGAACAGACCCCGCAGCCGCGGGTCTCCCGGTTTTAGAGTACGACGGTAATTTGCTTATTTCCACACTTAGGCTTGAAAACATGGCGTTAGAGGGTGAGAACTCAAAACAGCCCCCGAACGGCCCCGTGGGTGGCACCAACACCTCCCACGGGACCAACGTAACTCGTAGGAACTGACCCCGCAGCCGCGGGTGTCCCGGTTTGAGAGTACGACGGTAATTTGCTTATTTCCACACTTAGGCTTAAAAACATAGCATTAGAGGGTGAGAACTCGAAACAGCCCCCGAACGGCCCCGTGAGTGGCACCAACACCTCGGACGGGACCAACGTAACTCGTAAGAACTGATCGCACAGCTCCGGGTCTCCCGGTTTGAGAGTATGACTGTAATTTTCTTATTTCTACACTTAGGCTTAAAAACATGGCGTTAGAGGGTGAGAACTCGAAACAGCCCCCGAACGGCCCCGTGGGTGGCACCAACACCTCCCACGGGAACAATGTAACTCGTAGGTACTGACCCCGCAGCCGCGGGTGTCCCGGTTTGAGAGTACGACGGTAATTTGCTTATTTCCACACTTAGGCATAAAAACATGGCGTTAGAGGGTGAGAACTCGAAACAGCCCCCGAACAGCACCGTGAGTGGCACCAACACCTCCCACGGGACCAACGTAACTCGTAGGAACTGGCCCCGAAGCCGCGGGTGTCCCGGTTTGAGAGTACGACGGTAATTTGCTTATTTCTACACTTTGGCTTGAAAACATGGCGTTAGAGGGTGAGAACTCGAAACAGCCCCCGAACGGCCCCGTGGGTGGCACCAACACCTCCCACGGGACCAACGTAACTCGTAGGAACTGACCCCGCAGCCGCGGGTGTCCCGGTTTAAGAGTACGACGGTAATTTGCTTATTTCTACACTTAGGCTTGAAAACATGGCGTTAGAGGGTGAGAACTCGAAACAGCCCCCGAACGGCCCCGTGGGTGGCACCACCACCTCGCACGGGACCAACGTAACTCGTAGGAACTGACCGCACAGTCGCGGGTCTCCCGGTTTGAGAGTATGACCGTAATTTGCTTATTTCTACACTTAGGCTTAAAATCATGGCGTTAGAGGGTGAGAACTCGAAACAGCCCCCGAACGGCCCCGTGGGTGGCACCAACACCTCCCACGGGAACAACGTAACTCGTAGGTACTGACCCCGCAGCCGCGGGTGTCCCGGTTTGAGAGTACGACGGTAATTTGCTTATTTCCACACTTAGGCATAAAAACATGGCGTTAGACGGTGAGAACTCGAAACAGCCCCCGAACAGCCCCGTGAGTGGCACCAACACCTCCCACGGGACCAACGTAACTCGTAGGAACTGGCCCCGAAGCCGCGGGTGTCCCGGTTTGAGAGTACGACGGTAATTTGCTTATTTCTACACTTAGGCTTGAAAACATGGCGTTAGAGGGTGAGAACACGAAACAACCCGCGAACGGCCCCGTGGGTGGCACCAACACCTCCCACGGGACCAACATAACTCGTAGGAACTGACCCCGCAGCCGCGGGTGTCCCGGTTTGAGAGTACGATCGTAATTTGCTTATTTCCACACTTAGGCTTAAAAACATGGCGTTAGAGGGTGAGAACTCGAAACAGCCCCCGAACAGCCCCGTGGGTGGCAGCAACACCTCCCACGGGACCAACGTAACTCGTAGGAACTGAACCCGCAGCCGCGGGTGTCCCGGTTTGAGAGTACGACCGTAATTTGCTTATTTCCACACTTAGGCTTAAAAACATGGCGTTAGAGGGTGAAAACTCGAAACAGCTCCCGAACGGTCCCGTGGGTGGCACCAACACCTCCCACGGGACCAGCATAACTCGTGGGAACGGACCCCGCAGCCGCGGGTCTCCCGGTTTGAGAGTACGACGGTAATTTGCTTATTTCCACACTTAGGCTTAAAAACATGGCGTTAGAGGGTGAGAACTCGAAACAGCCCCCGAACGGCCCCGTGGGTGGCACCAACACCTCCCACGGGACCAACGTAACTCGTAGGAACTGACCCCGCAGCCGCGGGTGTCCCGGTTTGAGAGTACGACGGTAATTTGCTTATTTCCACACTTAGGCTTGAAAACATGGCGTTAGAGAGTGAGAACTCGAAACATCCCCCGAACGGCCCCGTGGGTGGCACCAACACCTCCCACGGGACCAACGTAACTCGTAGGAACTGACCCCGCAGCCGCGGGTGTCCCGGTTTGAGATTACGACCGTAATTTGCTTATTTCCACACTTAGGCTTAAAAACATGGCGTTAGAGGGTGAGAACTCGAAACAGCCCCCGAACGGTCCCGTGGGTGGCACCAACACCTCCCACGGGACCAACGTAACTCGTGGGAACGGACCCCGCAGCCGCGGGTGTCCCGGTTTGAGAGTACGACGGTAATTTGCTTATTTCCACACTTAGGTTTAAAAACATGGCGTTAGAGGGTGAGAACTCGAAACAGCCCCCGAACGGCCCCGTGGGTGGCACCAACACCTCCCACGGGACCAACGTAACTCGTAGGAACTGACCCCGCAGCCGCGGGTGTCCCGGTTTGAGAGTATGACCATAATTTGCTTATTTCCGCACTTAGGCTTAAAAACATGGCGTTAGAGGGTGAGAACTCGAAACAGCCCCCGAACGGCCCCGTGGGTGGCACCAACACCTCCCACGGGACCAACGTAGCTCGTAGGAACTGACCCCGCAGCCGCGGGTGTCCTGGTTTGAGAGTACGACGGTAATTTGCTTATTTCCACACTTAGGCTTGAAAACATGGCGTTAGAGGGTGAGAACTCGAAACAGCCCCCGAACGGCCCCGTGGGTGGCACCAACACCTCCCACGGGACCAACGTAACTAGTAGGAACTGACCCCGCAGCCGCGGGTGTCCCGGTTTGAGAGTACGACCGTAATTTGCTTATTTCCACACTTAGGCTTAAAAACATGGCGTTAGAGGGTGAGAACTCGAAACAGCCCCCGAACGGTCCCGTGGGTGGCACCAACACCTCCCACGGGACCAACGTAACTCGTGGGAACGGACCCCGCAGCCGCGGGTCTCCCGGTTTGAGAGTACGACGATAATTTGCTTATTTCCACACTTAGGCTTGAAAACATGGCGTTAGAGGGTGAGAACTCGAAACAACCCCCGAACGGCCCCGTGGGTGGCACCAACACCTCCCACGGGACCAACGTAACTCGTAGGAACTGACCCCGCAGCCGCGGGTGTCCCGGTTTTAGAGTACGACGGTAATTTGCTTATTTCCACACTTAGGCATAAAAACATGGCGTTAGACGGTGAGAAATCGAAACATCCCCCGAACAGCCCCGTGAGTGGCACCAACACCTCCCACGGGACCAACGTAACTCGTAGGAACTGGCCCCGAAGCCGCGGGTGTCCCGGTTTAAGAGTACGACGGTAATTTGCTTATTTCTTCACTTAGGCTTGAAAACATGGCGTTAGAGGGTGAGAACTCGAAACAGCCCCCGAACGGCCCCGTGGGTGGCACCAACACCTCGCACGGGACCAACGTAACTCGTAGGAACTGACCGCACAGCCGCGGGTCTCCCGGTTTGAGAGTATGACCGTAATTTGCTTATTTCTACACTTAGGTTTAAAATCATGGCGTTAGAGGGTGAGAACTCGAAACAGCCCCCGAACGGCCCCGTGGGTGGCACCAACACCTCCCACGGGAACAACGTAACTCGTAGGTACTGACCCCGCAGCCGCGGGTGTCCCGGTTTTAGAGTACGACGGTAATTTGCTTATTTCCACACTTAGGCATAAAAACATGGCGTTAGACGGTGAGAACTCGAAACAGCCCCCGAACAGCCCCGTGAGTGGCACCAACACCTCCCACGGGACCAACGTAACTCGTAGGAACTGGCCCCGAAGCCGCGGGTGTCCCGGTTTGAGAGTACGACGGTAATTTGCTTATTTCTACACTTAGGCTTGAAAACATGGCGTTAGAGGGTGAGAACACGAAACAACCCGCGAACGGCCCCGTGGGTGGCACCAACACCTCCCACGGGACCAACATAACTCGTAGGAACTGACCCCGCAGCCGCGGGTGTCCCGGTTTGAGAGTACGATCGTAATTTGCTTATTTCCACACATAGGCTTAAAAACATGGCGTTAGTGGGTGAGAACTCGAAACAGCCCCCGAACAGCCCCGTGGGTGGCAGCAACACCTCCCACGGGACCAACGTAACTCGTAGGAACTGAACCCGCAGCCGCGGGTGTCCCGGTTTGAGAGTACGACCGTAATTTGCTTATTTCCACACTTAGGCTTAAAAACATGGCGTTAGAGGGTGAAAACTCGAAACAGCTCCCGAACGGTCCCGTGGGTGGCACCAACACCTCCCACGGGACCAGCATAACTCGTGGGAACGGACCCCGCAGCCGCGGGTCTCCCGGTTTGAGAGTACGACGGTAATTTGCTTATTTCCACACTTAGGCTTAAAAACATGGCGTTAGAGGGTGAGAACTCGAAACAGCCCCCGAACGGCCCCGTGGGTGGCACCAACACCTCCCACGGGACCAACGTAACTCGTAGGAACTGACCCCGCAGCCGCGGGTGTCCCGGTTTGAGAGTACGACGGTAATTTGCTTATTTCCACACTTAGGCTTGAAAACATGGCGTTAGAGGGTGAGAACTCGAAACATCCCCCGAACGGCCCCGTGGGTGGCACCAACACCTCCCACGGGACCAACGTAACTCGTAGGAACTGACCCCGCAGCCGCGGGTGTCCCGGTTTGAGATTACGACCGTAATTTGCTTATTTCCACACTTAGGCTTAAAAACATGGCGTTAGAGGGTGAGAACTCGAAACAGCCCCCGAACGGTCCCGTGGGTGGCACCAACACCTCCCACGGGACCAACGTAACTCGTGGGAACGGACCCCGCAGCCGCGGGTCTCCCGGTTTGAGAGTACGACGATAATTTGCTTATTTCCACACTTAGGCTTGAAAACATGGCGTTAGAGGGTGAGAACTCGAAACAACCCCCGAACGGCCCCGTGGGTGGCACCAACACCTCCCACGGGACCAACGTAACTCGTAGGAACTGACCCCGCAGCCGCGGGTGTCCCGGTTTGAGAGTACGACGGTAATTTGCTTATTTCCACACTTAGGCTTAAAAATATGGCGTTAGAGGGTGAGAACTCGAAACAGCCCCCGAACGGCCCCGTGGGTGGCACCAACACCTCCCACGGGACCAATGTAACTCGTAGGAACTGACCCCGCAGCCGCGGGTGTCCCAGTTTGAGAGTACGACGGTAATTTGCTTATTTCTACACTTAGTCTTAACATGGCGTTAGAGGGTGAAAACTCGAAACAGCCCCCGAACTGCCCCGTGGGTGGCACCAACACCTCCCACGGGACCAACGTAACTCGTGGGAACGGACCCCGCAGCCGCGGGTGTCCCCGTTTGAGAGTACGACGGTAATTTGCTTAATTCCACACATAGGCTTAAAAACATGGCGTTAGAGGGTGAGAACTCGAAACAGCCCCCGAACGGCCCCGTGGGTGGCACCAACACCTCCCACGGGACCAACGTAACTCGTAGGAACTGACCCCGTAGCCGCGGGTCTCCCGGTTTGAGAGTACGGCAGTAATTTGCTTATTTCCACACTTAATTTTTATATTTCTACTTGGTTACTGATAATTTTAACTCATATATGCAATTTTTCAGCTTGATTATTTTTTTTTGTAAAACTACTTGGTTACTGATACTTTTATTTTTTGTATCCTATCATTTGTAGGATTTTTGCACGTGGATCAAATGAAGGAGGCAATGGTTTCCAACATGATGCTTATTTATATGTTGTGGATATTCAGGATAATATTTTTTATGTGTTATAGCCATGCAGGCTTTTATTGTTTAGTTTTATGGCCGTGCGGGCTTTTATAATTTGATTGTTGAATTTTATAGCCGTGCGGGCTTTATAATAAGCAGGTTTTTCATTTACAGGTTTTGGAATGTCAAGAAAATGGAGGAAATTCTGCCCAATTTTTTTTTGGTCTGTGAATTATTAAGACGTGTAATATTTTTAAGTTTGTATATATATTTGTTTATTAACAACATTCTCAATTCGCAATTTGTGATTTTTTTTTATTATTTTGCCTATAATAAATATTTGTAACACCTCGTAGCAACCGATGATGCACTCACAGGAACCCCAATTTTAGGATTGGGCAAAAAAAATACATTTTTTTAAAATTACAGATAAATATGGTCATGGACTTTGTCCATGACCATTTTTATTTTTTTTTGTCGCGCTTAAAAATGGTCGCGGCCAAAGTCCGTGACCATTTTTTTATTTTTTGTCACGGTAATGGGTCGCGGATTAGGGCCGCGACCAATTTGTTTAAAATTTTTTTTGTCACACACATGGGTCGCGGCCAAAGTCCGCGACCAATTTGTCACGGTCGTGGGTCATGGACAAGGACCGTGACCAATTTTTTTAATTTTTTTTTGTCACGCACATGGGTCGCGGACTTTGGCCGCGACCAATTTGTCACGGTCGTGGGTCATGGACAAGGACCGTGACCAATTTTTTTAATTTTTTTTTGTCACGTACATGGGTCGCGGACTTTGGCCGCGACCAATTTGTCACGGTTGTGGGTCATGGACAAGGGCCGCGACCAATTTTTTTAATTTTTTTTTGTCACGCACATGGGTCGCGGACTTTGGCCGCGACCAATTTGTCACGGTTATGGGTCACGGATTAGAGCCGCGACCCATCACGGCATGGGTCACGGCCTAAGTCCGCGACCATCTGCCGTGACCCCTCTAGGCCGTGACCATTTTTTGGTCACGGACTTGGGCCGCGACCCACGAAAATGGTCACGCCCGAAATGGTCACGGCCCAAGTCCGCGACCCACAGGTTTGGTCAGGGATTTTGGCCGTGACCAATCGCCAGTTTTGGTGTAGTGTTCGTCGGAGCATCGGTCCAACCCTGGTCATAACCATCATCCCACACCTGTCGAGGACCTTTCTTGAACAGGTGACTCAGCAGGGTAACATCTCTTTGGAGACCGACAACTATCACGTATTCCCTACGAACATCACCTTGAAGCTCGGCAATCTCCCTAGACAGGTCACTATTATCAACACCTGCTCGTGGCCCAGTCGATGAAGAAGAACCATGAAGAACTCGAGGGGAAATAATCGGTGCATTCTCCCTAAGTCGCGAGAATTCTCTCCTTATAGCATCATTCTCTTGTTGAAGTACCTCTCCAACTTAATTAACCTCAGAGGCATACAGAAGCTTGGCCTTCAGAGCATTCACTTCTTATTGAACAGAAGCGCCGACCTCCTCCATCTCCTGGAGGCTATCTTTAAGATTATCAACGAGCTCTAATTGATCCTTATAATCCTGATTCTTCGGCCTAAGGGGCTTGCAGATCCTTACAAAGGCACAACGAACTTGATTGCTCGCATCAGGTTTAAGAATTTTTCCTAGTTAAGAGGTAGCAGGAATATATTCCTCAACAACAGTGAGCTACAAACCATATAAGCAGTAAAGAACAAATAAATCAGTACGCAGAAGGGAACAAAATTTCATTTCATTAAAAGAAGGTTCAAAGTACATCAGCAAAAAGAAAGAACAACAAAAATACAAAAATCTCCCTAAAAAGGACTAGCTGGCTACCTCAGTCTACTCTGAGGATGCTGGTTGCTTCCCCTTATTTGTGGCAGTCCCATGTACTCCTCCCTCAGATGGAACAGTCGCGGAGGACGCTGGTTGCTTCCCCTGATTAAGGGGAGCATCAATAGAAGTGGTCTGAATAGCTGCAACACCTTCATTGGCAGCAGGAGGGGGAACCTCATCCATAGCAGGCTTTGGTACAGGGTCATGCTCATCAAAGAGAGGGGAATCAACATCCACCTCGACAGCGAGCAAGGACTTATCCCAACCCTTCTTGAATTTGAGACGACTAATATAGCCAATCTATCCCTCAGCATCCTCGTACACTGTAGCATATCCATCATTATACGAACTCTCCTTGAGAGTGGTATCCTCAGACTCCACCTTCTTCACCTTCCCAGTGAGCACCTTGTTATCCTTAACCATCGTCGGTTTTCTCGTGTAGAATAAGTCATAAGACTGCCTCAGCTCCTCGATCTCCTAGGTCATTGCCTTTTTACCTTATTAACCTTGTCCAAGGCAAGGTTGAAAGACTTCTGAGCAGTAGTGACAGCCTTTAAATTCGCCTCTAACTCAGCATTCTTCCTCGCCAGCTCATCGCGATTGCGATAGAGGACGGTGAAGTCAGAAATAAACTGCAGAAAGAAAAAGAACATTAGCGAGAGAAACATTAAAAGGAGAACTACAAAAATAGAAAAGTTAGAAGAAACTTACGAAGGCTAGCCCTTGACTTGCCTTCAGGGAAAACTGGTCGGTCCCTATGCTAGACGACCTTTGGCGATCAACGGGCAAAAATTGCTCTCTCTAGCACCGCCGGAGCCAATTGAGGGGAAAGGGAAATGGAAGCCCCCTCAGTCAGGGCATACACGAGTGACAAAGACTGCCCTGTCTTGGTCCTCACCTCTTATCTCCTTCTTCTTCATTTTTTCTTCTTTCTTTCTCTCTCTTTCCTTCACCAATGCCTTCTCTTTCTTCTTCCTCTCCAGCTCATAGGCAACAGTCTGAGAGCCTGTGGCAGTATCCCCACTCCTAATTTTTTTCTTCTTCAGCGTGCGAGCTAGTAACACATTATCTTCATCATCATTCTGGATAAGATTTTTCCTAGGTGGAGCCATAGTTTCCTCGATGGATCTATCTGAATCCTCTAAGTCCTCTGGAACCTCTGAACCCTCCTCCGAACTGGAAGATTCTTCACCGCTTGAGCTTTCCTCACTATAATCACCTTATCTCCATCACTGTTAGCTCCCTCACCCTCTTCACCAGAGTTGCTTTCCTCCTCATCTAATTGAATTGGGTTAGCAACAACCTCTTTTATGATATCTACCTGAGGTATACTATCCACGGGTCGGGTGATGAAACTAGACCCGATGTTCTTGTACTCCAACAGGAATGCGGTTGATCGCGAATGACAGCCGTCATCCAAGTATTCCCTGATCTTCCAAGCCTTGACCAGCTCATCAGCTCAAATCTTGCAAACAGTAGGTTCCGAGTTCTTTATTTTTGCTGAAAAAAGAGAAGATGAAAATATAAGAAAGGCAGTACATTAATAGAAAATCAATAAGCAGAACACAAGCTATGCCTACCTATATGCTCCTCCCCATAAAAAGGAATAATAGGTCTCTTGTACCTCGCCCCTTCAGTTTGGGGAGGGAACTGCCAGTTCCTGGTAATAAACCCCTCTTGCCAATAGTCCTTATGGGAATCAGGTAGATTGACTACCAATACCCTATCAGGACTCCTAGCTTTGAGATAAAGGAGACTAAAGCTCGTTCGAGAGAAAGAGTAGCAATAACAAATTTTAGCAAGACCTAGATTGGTGCCATAGAGATGATTTATTCTATGTAAACTATTGACAATCTTCCAAACATTTGGAGAGCACTACAGAGGAACTATATAGAAATAACTAAAGAAATGCAAAAATAAGCGATTTGGGGGAAAATTAAGACCCCCTGGGACAATAGAAGAACATGTATCCAATGATCATCCTCAATATCTCAAACATTACGAGGAGAATTAGCACACTCAATGTCTACCCAGTTTGGAATATTGTAAAACTTCCTAAACTCAGCTATCAACATGTTGCCTATTTTTTCCATCAGACAAGAAAAACCCTAGCAGCGATAATGAAGAAATTTCAACAGAAAAAGAAAGGATAAGGAGACGAGACCTGGAAGTGAGAAGGCACAGTAAGAAGTTAGAGAAATCTTGAGAATGCAAAGGAGTTTGAAGCGACATCAGAAAATGGCTTCTCTAAACTAGTTTAAACCCTCTGAATCATGATGCACAAAGAACAAAGTAAATTTTTCGCCTGAATCTACTCCAGAAAGACACTTATATCCTCAAAGTGCTACTTAATTCAAGAAAATGCCATTAAGGCTGTTATTTAAAATTATTGAGCCCAAATTGTGACCCAAAAATTTTAGGGGCAATTGCGGGTACCTCGTTTAACTATCCTGGTCTAGGTGAGTAGCCCGATTAAGCCCGATCCAAGATAAGGGAAAATACGGCCCAAAGTCTAAGGTCTTGTACATAATTGATTCGGTCATGACCCATTCAACCCCTAAAATCTCTTAAGAGATATTCTAAGGATTGTGGGTTAACGTGAAGGTGCCCAATACCCCCACTCTTCGAATATTACATGTATATATTAAACCCTCAGCCCGGGGCAAAAGGGATGCAATTGTAAATACTCCCCTTGAGTAAAGAGAAATATAATACAGAGAGCACCACCGTGGACGTAGGCCTTCTTACGGAACCATGTATATCTTGTGTTGTGTGTGATTACAGTTACTTTGTGTTCTTTATTTATTCTGGTGATCGCATTTGTTTATTATTTGTGTTGAGATTAATTGTCACCACACCTACCGATGCTTGGATTTTAGATAATGGTGCTACTCATCATGTCTGTCACACTTTTCACTCTGTTGTCTCTTCTACTATTTCTCATGTTACTTTACCTAATGGTCAGACTGGTCATATAGCCTGAATAGGCAATTTTGAGTTATCATCTCACATCACTATGTATAATGTTTTGTTTGTGACAAGTTTTGGATACAGTCTCCTATCTTCCAGTTATCTCATTAAACCGCTTTTGTATTCTCTGACATTTTTTTTCTAATTCTTGCATGATTCAGGACCTTATCCAGGGACCAAGATTGGGATGGTTAAAACACTTGGCAATCTCTACTACTTAGTTCAACAAGATTTTCGTAATCTTTTAAATCTTATAAAACCTTATATGTAGATCTTATTTTATTTTCAATAATAAGCTTTCGCATTATAGGTTAGGTCATCCATCTTGCATAAGGTTCCAATAATTGAATAAAGAATTAAAAATTTCTTATAATAATGATTCAGACTTCCATTGTTCAGTTTCTCACAATTCTTTATCTAAATTTATTTTTAACTTAATACATTATGATATTTGGGGGCCATTTCACAGTAGGATTGTTGAGGGATTTAAATATTTTCTAACCATAGTGTATGATTATTCTCATGCTACTTAGATCTATCTTCTACATGCTAAGTATAATGTCTAGCAGATAATTCCTATTTTTTTCTTTTATGCAAACTCATTATGGTATTTATGTTAAGGTTGTTTGGTCAGATAATCCAGAGAATTGTCTTTCAAAGACTTATGTCAATCTAGAAGGGTAGTTCATTATCATTCAGGTGTTGAAATCCCTGAGCAGAACTCAATTGTGGATAGGAAACATCAACATTTATTAAATGTTGCTCGGGCTTTATTATTTCAGGATTTTATTCCATTAGCATACTTGGGTGATTGTGTATTGACAACAATATATTGAATGACAAGTCTCCTTTTGAAATTATACATCATAAAGTCCCTTCCTAAAATTATCTTACAGTCTTTGATTGCTTATGCAATGGTTTAACTCTTTTGAGTGCTCGAGATAAATTTTCCCCAAGGTCTCGAGCTTGTCTTTATCTTGGTTATCCTCCTAGTGTCAAAGGGTATAAACTTTTGGATCTAGAGGCTAACCAAATTTTCATTTCTTAAGATATTCTCTTTCATGAGAATACCTTTCCTTTTTTCAATGTTCTTTCAACTAAATAGCCTTCGGATATCTTCAGTGACAGAGTTCTTCCTTTCTTCTATCCCTGGTTGTGGTCACTATTTATCCTTTTCTTTTTTGCTTGTCTCTGAGACATCACTTGACATTACAAACCTATCATTTGTTTTTATTCAAACCAAATATTCTTGGGTTGTTAATAGGACTTCTTATCTTCAAGATTATCATTGGACTCTCGTATCTCATTCACTAGACTTACGTATTTCTCATTCTTTTGTTACTTATCCTATTGATTAGTTCATAGGTATAAAAATTTATCACCTTATTTTAGAGGTGTTGTGATTTCTATTTCTACTCATCTTGAGCCTCAGTTCTATTCTCAAGATGTTGTCATACCAGAATGGGAGCAAGCCATGTCTGTTGAGCTTAATGATTTGAAAGATAATAATACTTGGTCTATTATTAATCTCCCACCTGGTAACGTGAGTTTGGTTATAAATGGGTATATAAAGTTAAACATAAGGCTGATGGATATATAGAGAGATACAAAACTCGTTTGGTTGCAAAGGGGTATACTTAACAAGAGGTGGTTGATTATACTAATATTTTTTCTATTTTTGCAAAGCTTGTTATCGTCAAACTCATGCTTGTACTAGATTATATTAATGGTTGGATTTTGCAACAAGTTGATGTCAACAATGCATTTCTGCATGGTGACTTACAGGAAGAAGTATATAAGGGAAATACCATAGGGATATAGGCATAAGGGGCAGTGTTTACCTGCTAACTCTGTTTGTAAGCTGCATAACTCTCTATATGGTTTAAAACAAGCCTCAAGACAGTGGTATGCAAAGTTCTCTAGTGCTCTTTTGGAGAAGGGTTTTCATTAGTCAACTTTTGATCACTCTTTGTTTATCAAGGATAAAGGGAATCTTTTTATTTTTTTACGGGTCTGTGTGGATGACATTATCCTTGATAATAATGATGAACAAGTTGTCAGTGTAAAAAATATTCATTGGATAAGAGATTTAAGATAAAAGACTTAGGAAATTTGAGGTTCTTCCTTGGTTTAGAACTAGCCAGGTCTTATTAAGGGATTTTTCTATCTCAAAGACCTTATGCTCTTCAATTGTTCTCTGATGTTGGCTACTTTAGTTGCAAACCTATCAAGACTCTTATAAATCCAAATCTCAAATTATCTCAAGATGATGGTGAGATTCTTGAGGATCCTTCCAATTACAAAACAATGATAAGAAAATTATTATATTTGACCAATACCAAGTGTTGATACCAAATTTAATCTGCTGACGTGGATCAATTAAATGGAGGCACATGTCAATTTACATGGCAGCCGCAGACATCTTTTTAAATAAACATATTGACTCCGAGGAGCTCAACCTCACCAATCAACTCAAGCACTCCAAACAATAAGAGTTCTCCGAGGATCTTCATTGTACCGAGCAACTAAGAAACCACGAGGAACTCAAGGTCCCGATCTACTCAAGCATGTCGAGCTATTAAGTCGGTCCGAGCTACTTAGGCGGTCTGAGCAACTTAGGCGGTCCGAGCTGCATCTCGTACAAAGCATTAATATCCGGATAATCAAGAGATACTGCTCATTATTACCATACAGATGTACACGCCTATTGGATAGCTATGTATGATCCTTTCGCATGTACATCCTCAGGGCTATAAATACATTGTATCATCCTCATTGTAAGGGGACTCAAAATTTCTTGGTAAAAACCTGTTATCCATAATTCCCAAAAAGTCAAGCAATAACAAAATAGTGGACGTAGGCCATTCTTTCAAGGCTGAACCACTTTAAAATTCTTTTGTCTTATTTATTTTTATCTGTGATTGAATAATTAGAGATAATCTAATTTTTTACATCAACAGATTGACACCGTCTGTGGGAAACGACTATAATTATCGTTTTTCACCAAAAACAATTCATCACCAATGGCTGATAATCCTGAATCCAGTAATCGAAACGCTGGAAACCCCCCAAATCCATCTGGTCCTTCCAATATCCAATATCTAGCTGGAATAATGGCTAATTTGGCCCAGGGCCAGACAACCATGTAAGAAACCATGCAAGAACTTGTGCAAACTATACAGGGTGGAGCGCCGACCCATTCAGGACAACGAAGCATTCATAGAAATACCCGTTTACCTTCTTCGCGTACTAGGCATACTGATTCATATCGCACTGAGAGATCTGATGATTTTTCTTATCAACTGGGTCGAACTTCGTCAGTACGAGCTACAAACACTCGAAAAAACATCACCCTATCTCCAGAAAGAACAAATGCTCTTGAAAGGTTGAGCAGAGTCTCTCCTTTTGATCATTTGGGTCCCAGGAGGAATAGAAGTCCCCCTAGGATGGTGTCGAGGAACTCTCAACTACCATCTGATTTAAAGGAAGGCTCAGCCCAATCACGACCAGCTGCTGGTCATGAAAGATCCCAAGAAGTAAATTCAATACGATCAGTTGCTCGAACCAACAGGCCCGAGGAGGGAAATGATGCATGGAAAGACTCTATTCAAAGGTTGGAGGATAAATTAGGGGAGATGGCTAAGGCCAAGAATCCTCTACAAAGAGCTTTTGTCCAAGGTACACCTTTTATCCAGGCAATTGTGGATTTTCCCACACCATCGAAGTTCAAAGCACCTGTTGTGACTCCTAAATATGATGGAAAAACTGACCCTGTCCTTCATATAGAACAATACCAAGCTGCTGTCGACATCTATGCCGTGCCAGATGAGATGAGATGCAGGACATTTTCGGGAACTCTTACCAGATCTGCTCAAATATGGTACAATAATCTTCCTCGGGAGAAGATTTCAACTTTCTTTCAACTGGCCGAGCTCTTCATTAGAAATTTATGTTTTGGAGAAAAAACAGTTAAACGAGTAGCACACTTGTTAAGTGTTAGACAAAAAGCAGGTGAGAGCACCAGGGATTATATAACTTGTTTCAATAACGAGAAGCTTGAAGTTATTGATTACGAGAAAAAGACAACGATTACTGCTTTGATGAGTGGATTGTTGCCCAATAAATTATACTACACTTTGGCCAAAGATCCACCCAGGACCATATTAGAACTGATGGCAAAAGCGGCCAAAATCATGAATGCCGAGGAGGCTATGGCTGCGAAGAAGAATATGGACACCAAAGAGACCAAAGTGGAGGTTGACAAGGCTAAAAAGAAAGAGAATAAGAACAACGGTGGTGACAAGCAGTCAAAAGAAAAGCCATCATGGGAAATGTTAAAGAAATTTGAAAATTATACTCCTTTAAAAGTAGACATAAACCATGTTCTGAAAGAAATCAAGAACAGCGAGGAGCTAAACTGGCCAGAGAGAATGAAGACAGATCCTAACAAGAGGAATAAGGCCAAATATTGCGAGTTCCATAAAGACCATGGTCACACGACCAAAAATTGCATAGCTCTTCAGAATGAAATCGAAGCACTCATCAGACGAGGAAAGTTGGCCAAGTATGTTGATCGTAGAAATGAAGGAAAGAGCAACGCCCGAGCAAGATAGAGGTCTAGATCTCCTCGACGAGAAAAAGAGGACAAGAAAATAGATCATGAAGATGATCGAGAAGACGACCCCGACCTCCCCAAAAGACCAAGACAACCAGAACGTTAGGTATTTTCAATTCGTTTTGGATCATTTGATTATAATGTTATTACTGGTGGAGATGCAAGAGGTGGAGACCTTACTGCAGAAAGAAAAGCTTACCTCAATGAGGCTCAAGCTTTTTCATACATTCAACGAATAAATCTAGCTGAGGATGATCGCCCGAGGAAGGTAAACAAAGAAAAACTGGTCATCAATTTCTCCAAGAATGACCTCGCAGGTGTGTTATATCCTCATGATGACCCACTGGTGATCAAAATGAGGATGAAGGAAGTAATGATCTCAAGAGTACTGGTGGATAATGGTAGCTCAGAAGATATCATATTCTACTCATGCTTCGACAGTTTAAATCTAAATATGTCTCAGTTGGAGCCTTACCACATGCCCCTCCTTGGTTTTGCTGGCGAGAAAGTTTTTCCACTTGGGATGATCAAGTTGGATATGTTCATCGGTACATGGTCTGCTTGTCGAACAGAAAGATTACGTTTCTTTATGATGGATAAGAATGTCCAATCAGCTTACAATATCACCATGGGAAGGGTAGGTTTAAAGAAGTTCGAAGCCGTACCATCTATTGTACATCAATGTCTGAAGTTTCCAACCAATTTTGGAGTAGGAGTTGTGAAGGGTGACCAAAAAGTAACTCGGGAGTGCTACTATTCATCTGCCGAGCAAGAAGAACTGAAGGAATCTAGGAAAAAGACTACTACCTATCAAGTGGATGAAGGTGCAGAGATGGAAATATTGGATCCTAGAGACGAGTCGCAACTCATGAAAGGCCAGGCGGTGGAAGCTACTTAAAATGTCATTCTGGACGACGATTACTCAAAACGAACAACTCAAATAGGTTCGTCGTTGGATGCCTCACTAAAACAGGAACTGATAGTTTTCCTAAAAAACAGAAAACAAACTTTTTCTTGGAGTCATGAGGACATGCCAAGAATAGACCCAAATTTCTTATGTCACGAGCTCAATGTGAATAAGGAGATCAAGCCAGTAAAGCAGAGAAGAAGAGTGTCCAGCCCCGAAAAGAACCAAGTTATACAAGAGGAGGTCGAGAAGCTCTCGAAAGCTTTCTTTCTTGAAGATGTCAAATATCCAGACTGGTTAGCAAATGTGGTGATGGTAAAGAAGAAGAACAACAAGTGGAGGATGTGTGTAGACTTCATCGACCTCAACAAGGCGTGTCCAAAGGATCATTTTCCTTTGCCCCGAATTGATCAATTAGTGGATGCTACCTCGGGACACGAGCTGTTGAGCTTCATGGATGCTTATTCTAGTTACAACCAGATTAAAATGAAACCTGAAGACAGGGAGAGTACTTCTTTTATTACCCCTAGGGGAACTTATTGTTATAATGTTATGCCTTTTGGATTGAAAAGTGCAGGTGCAACATATCAGCGGCTGATGAACAAGGTGTTTACCAAGCAAATCAGTCACAATATGGAAGTTTATGTTGATGATATACTGACAAAGAGCAAGAGAGCTGCTGACCATCTAATTGACACTACACCAAAATGGGCAAATTGTCACCTTTCTGCCGGCCAGCCTTGTCAAGGTCATTGACCGTGACAAAAAACACGCGTTTTATATCACGGTCATTGACCTTGACACGACCGTAACAACTAAATGTCACGGTCATTGATCGTGACAAGTCTGTGACAAATTTAATTTTCACGGGCTTGTCACGGTCGTGTCAAGGTCAATGACCGTGACATAAAACGCGTGTTTTTTGTCACGGTCAATGACCTTGACACGACCGTGACAACTTTTCCAGCAAAAACCCTTTCCCCCTTCTTTTTTCCCTCCCACCGTTCCCTCCCTCTCTCTCTCTCTCTCTCTCTCTCTCTCTCTTCCATTTCTATATATATTTGTGTGTATATTTATGTGTGTATGTGTGTGCGTGTGTGGGGGGTGGGGCAGGGTGGGGGAGGGGGTGGTGGAGGGGGGCAGGGGGTGGGGTGAGGTGGGGTGTGTGTGTGTGTGTGGTGGTGTGTGGTGGGGGAGGGGGTGGTGGAGGGGGGCAGGGGGTGGGGTGGGGTGGGGTGTGTGTGTGTGTGTGTGTGTGTGGTGCACTACACCAAAATGGGCAGATTGTCACCTTTCAGCCGGCCAGCCTTGTCAAGGTCATTGACCGTGACAAAAAAACACGCGTTTTATGTCACGGTCATTGACCTTGACACGACCGTGACAATTCAATTTGTCACGATCGTGTCACGGTCAATGACCGTGACAATTCGTGTCACGGTCAAAGACCTTGACACGACCGTGACAACTTTTCCAGCAAAAACCCTACCCCCCATCTTTTTTCCCTCCCGCGCCCTTCCCTCCCTCTCTCTCTCTCTCTCTCTCTCTCTCTCTCTCGACGCTGCTCTCTCTCTCTCTCTCTCAGGTCCAATTTCTCTCTCTCTCTCTCTCTTCCATTTATATATATATATTTGTCTGTATATTTATGTGTGTATGTGTATATATATATATATATATATATATATATATATATATGTGTGTATGTGTGTGCGTGTGTGGGGGGTGGGGCGGGATGGGGGTAGGGGGTGGTGGAGGGGGGCAGGGGGTGGGGCGGGGTGGTGCAGGGTGGGGGAGGGGGTGGGGGGTATGTGTATATATATATGTGTGTATGTGTGTGCGTGTGTGGGGGTGGGGCAGGGTGGGGGTAGGGGGTGGGGCGGGGTGGGGCAGGGTGGGCGAGGGGGTGGGGTGGGGCAGGGTGGGGCAGGGGGTGGGGGTGGGGCAGGGTGGGGGTGGGGGTGGGGCGGTGTGGGGCAGGGTGGGGGAGGGGGTGGGGCGGGGTGGTGGAGGAGGGCATGGGGGTGGGGCAGGGTGGGGTGGTGTGTGTGTGTGTGTGGGCAGGAGGTATTTTTTATATTAACATTGAAATCCTTAGAGAATAAGAAGGCCTAAGAAATGATTACAAAAATCAAATTGTATACTCATTATAATGATAAGAAGGTTAATATGATAATTGTTCAAGATTTGAAATCCATGCCTTATGATTTTTCATTGAGAATTGAAAGATGAAATATGATTATGATTAATCAATCCCGTGGAATTGTATTACAAAATTACTAATAGTTCTCTTGGGAAATTTTTAATTGTTGGGTAACTCATATGAATCCCACTTTATATACGTATAAATTAATGTGTTATGCTACAATTGAAATCTTGGAAATTTGGCTAATACACGAGAAACTGATAATCGTAAATATTATGAATAAAAATGATACTTTCTTGGAGACTATACATTATTATGTACAAACTTTGGTTCTAGACCTATGTTGTTGGATTTGGATGTTGGGTGTTGATTAGTTGGTATTATTGGGAAGATTGGGTTAAGTTGAAGCATATGTTGTTGGAGTTGAAAATTATATGTTAATTCATTATTACTATTGGGGGATACAGTGTTGAAAAATATTGGTATTTATCGTAGATAGTAGAATTGTTTAGTAATTGGTATCGTTGAATGTTAAAAGATTACGGGTTGTGATATGTGCAAAAATTATGGTTGGGTGAAAAGTTACATATTTGTTTGATGGATTTGTTTTTGGTGTTTATTATCGATGGGACTTAATTTGCTAAATGATAATATTTGTATTAGATACTTGCGTGGTTTTACCTAACTTGAATGAATTAATAAATGCTTCAGTAAAGGTTGAAGTGGACAAAAAATGTGTGAATTGATTAATATCCATAATGTAAATAAAAGGTAAAGTAAGTGTGTAAATGGGTGGTTGAGCAAGCTAAGAGGTCTAACCCATATTTAATACATAGGTGTGTTATGAAAGGTTTTCAAAGGGTAATTAAGTATTTTCAAATAATGACCCCGAAACATAGAAATTCAATCTCAAGCAATTTAATTTCAATCTCTACAAATTTATGCATGTATTCAAGGGATTTATGAAGGATTAATATTAAAATTAAATTCCTATACATAATCTAAAAATTATAACTCAGATTCAACTAGAAATAAACCAAACCAAAGTTAGTTAAATAAACCAAAGGATTAATATTAAAATTCAACTCTATTAGTTAAATTATAAATGTAATAGAATTAATCCATATAAATCAGATTTTAATCACAATTAGGTTTTAGAGTTACATAGATAGGCATAATCTAAATCAATTTCAGTCCTACAAATATTCTAATTAACTTGCCTCAAATTTGATGAATAACAAGGGCTAAAAGTATTGTTCATTTAATTCAATTAGGTAAAACCCATGATAATGAAATTTATGCTACAATTATAATTATCTCATGTCATAATTTTATTGATAAACAATAAATGTAGTTGTCACGATCGTGGTGGGGGGAGGGGGTGGGGGTGGGTAGGGGTGGTGTGTGTGCGTGTGTGTGTGCGTAGGTGTGCGTGTGTGTGTGTGGCGGGGGGAGGGGAAAGGGGTGTGGCACCCATTTAATAACTCTTTAAATATATGGAAAAAACATAATATTACAAAATTGAAACGAAATGGTATTGACGGAACTTACACATACGTTATAATATAGACGGAACATTTTTTTATCTGTACTAATAACATTTTTTTTATCTGTACTAATAACATTTTTTTATAGCAAAAATGTCCCCTTCAGATGTTAGGGCGAAGATGATGATGCTGTTTATGATGATGTCGTCGTCTGGGTTCGGTGGTAGCGGAGGCGACGAGGGCTCCTCCTCCCCTAGGCTCCCCAAATATGGAAAATTTGGGATTACCGTCGAAAACAAGTCGGAGCTTTTAGCGAGATCCCTCGAGCTGCTAAAGACGGTCATCGGCCCGGGGTTTATGAGTTGGAAGGAAGTGCCGTATGAGCTCAAGTTAGCTGTTTGGGCGGCACTACAGGTAATATTTATATGAATATTTCAATTTCAATTTCAATTTATATTTATATTTATATTTATATTTATATTTATATTTATATTTATATTTATATTTATATTTATATTTATATTTATATTTATATTTATATTTATATTTATATTTATTCACAACTAACATTGTATTTGTTGGACAGGAACAATTCAACTTGGATCCAAAGCTACGCGATTCCGTCTTGGAGCAGTTGAGGGAGCAACACAAGACGTGGAAAAAAAATATGCGGACACGGTACTTTGGAAAAACACGAGAGTCCATTTTACAATGGCGCGGATCCGTCCCGCCCAAGGAGCCGATCTCATTGGCACAATGGCAAAAGTTCATTGACAATGAGATCGAGGATCGACAATTGGCATCTCGCCAATCGGGGAGGGAAAATCGGGCTAAAAAGACGGACGTGCACTACTCCGGCCGGACCTCTTACGCTGAGGTGGAGCATAGGATGAAGGTAATATTTAATTTATCTATAACTACATAAATATATTATTGGATATTATTTTACTTTGCGGGGTCGATACTAATTTTACTTTACTTTATTTTATTTCAGGGGGTAGGGAGTGGGCCAGGGGGTAAGCCACATAGGCTCGATACTTATGTGGCTCTCCGGACGAAGAAGGGGAAGGACAAGGAGGTGTCCCCGAGCATCGCGGCCACGATTGTAAGTAATCCGACAGTTTAATTATTGTTAATTACGTTATAATTTTTTAGTTTACTTATTTTACTAATCATGTGCTTTTTGTCGTTTCAGGCAAAGCTTAAGGAAGTGCATGAGTCGCAGTCTGATGCCGACAAGGCATCTTTGTCCACAGACGCACTCAGCCAAGTGCTTGGCTCTGATCGCAAAGGGAGGAAAAGGGGAGTGAGCTCGCGGGTGGCCAAATCTAGGATCATCGGATTGGAGACGAGCGACACCGGGGTGGCTCGAACGGTGGATTCACACGACGTGAAGCTGTCCCGTTTGGAGGCGACGGTCCAAGATATGTACGCATTCATGAAGCGTACGTCGGGTGGAGACCGTAAAGAGAAAGGGAAAGGGAAAGGTAAAGGGAAGGAGAAGGCGGTGGAGGAGGAGGTGCGGGAGGACGAGGAGGTGCGGGAGGACGAGGCGTAGGATGACGAGGATGTGGACCTCGCTGCTTCATCACCGACACGTTCGTACTTCGACAATCCACTTCCCTATTTGACGTCCTCCAACAGACCATTATCCATAATTGGTTGGCCGAGCGTGTTCATATTGGACATATTTGATGGCCAGCGAATAGGGCGGGGGTTGAGGGACCCAAATATCGTCGAGGGTGGAATAGTCCATGGACGTGTGCTTCAACAGATGGAGTCCAGGGTGCTCGTCACGCATGTCATACCCGGGAAGGAGAACTCCCTATTTTGGTTGCGCGAACAATGCGGCACGACGTATATTAGTGGGTGCGTCAATTCGTATGTCGTGTGGCCTACTCACCTCCTCAGTTTTATCCAAGACATGTAGTAACATTATTTTCTAGTTTGTCCATTTTAATTATATTTGGATTATATCGTCATGTATATTATTTTTACTTTGAAGATTTGGATTATACTGTCATGAATATGTATTTGCATTATCTTTAGTTTGTGTTGGATATATGATGTTTGGAACAGGTACAACGTTGCTATAACAGGTGCAAATATACTGCTGGGCAGTGGCAGTGGCCATACTGCCCAGCAGATTTTTTTTAAATTCTGCCCAGAATTGTCACGGTCATTGACCGTGATAATTTTTTTCAAGAAGGGTCATGGCTTAGTCACGGTTTATAACCGTGACAAACGTGTCACGGTCATTGACCTTGACACGACCGTGACAGAAAATGCGAGTTTTTTGTCAAGGTCAATGACCCTGACACGACCGTGACAAAAAAAGTTGTCTCGCCTCGAAATGTCACGGTCATTGACCTTGACAAGGTGGATTTGTTAAGGTCAATGACCTTGACAAATGGGCAGATTTGGTGTAGTGGTGTGTTGTGGGGGAGGGGGAGGGGGTGGTGGAGGGGGGGAGGGGGTGGGGGTGGGGTGGGGTGGGGTGGGGTGTGTGTGTGTGTGTGTGTGTGGTGTGTGGTGGGGGAGGGGGTGGCGGAGGGGGGCATGGGGTGGGGTGTGTGGGCCTATGCATAAAGAAGTACCACAATATCTTAATGTTAGGGTTTGACACTGAGAAACTTATGGTATAAATGTATTGAAAAGAAATCATCATATACTAAGAAAATTGACAAATTAAAGTTAGATAAATCAAGGACTAATGGTGGTCCATATTTCAGTTTGGAAATGTAAGATCTACCGCATCTGAATCTAGGAAGAAATGACACTGAGAAACTTATGGTATAAACAATTAAAAAAATAGGCGTATGCCCCCTATTTGTGAGCATGTGATATTCTTTAGTAAAAGGCGAAATAGTAGTTCATTGTGTTCTCATTGTGTGGATGCATCAATCTACAATACACTACATAACTAAAAGTTCAATAAAAAAGCCGAGGACTTGCTTTATCTACACATAAGCATGATATATATACTCTAAACAACTGATCTCTTTATTTATCTACACATAAGCATTGAACAATGGTTAACCTTAAAACTAAAATAAACAGTGTATAACTTGATAAACCCAGTACCAAATAATTATATTTAAAATTCCACATCTGATCATAAAAACTAAAGTAAGAGTGAGACAAATACAAACAAAAGATACAATCATGTCTCCCTTTAGATTCCAACATCTATTTCCATGCACACAAATACACACATTTCAAACTCGTGAAAAAACTACAAAAAGTGCAACATAATGCATATGTTAAGTGAAAAATATAGTCATAACTTGTGCTTATGGAACTATTTTAGTTGGTGCACAAACTAACGGTCAAAGTAATAGTATATAATTCCAACATTTCAAAATACTTGAACATCACAAATGGATACGAACTTAAAATATAAATTGAGATAACCTTAGAATCTAATTAGGCTAAAAATATAATGGCATCAACTAACATATATACACAACACTAAAAGTAGATATCGATTTTATAAATAATTGATAATAGTTGGATAATAATTGAATAATAAACATCGGGAGGGGGTGGGGGTGGGGGTGGGTGGGGTTTTGAATATTATTTATATTCAAAATAAATAATTGATAATAGTTGGATAATAATTGGATAATAATTGATATTTTCATTCAAAATAAATATTTCATTCAAAAATATTGGATAATAATTGATATTTTCATTTAAATTGATAATAATTTTATTCATGAAATTAATTCAATTAGGTAAAACCCATGATAATGAAATTTATGCTACAATTATAATTATCTCATGTCATAATTTTATTGATAAACAATATATGTAGTTGTCACGGTCGTGGTGGGGGGAGGGGGTGGGGGTGGGGTGGGTAGGGGTGGTGTGTGTGTGTGTGTGCGTAGGTGCGTAGGTGTGCGTGTGTGTGTGGCGGTGGGTGGGGGTGGGGCACCCATTTAATAACTCTTTAAATATTTGGAAAAAATATAATATTACAAAATTGAAACGAAATGGTATTGACGGAACCTACACATACGTTATAATATAGACGGAACATTTTTTTATCTGTACTATTAATTCAATTAATTCAATTAGGTAAAACGAAATTTGTACTATTAACATTTTTTTTATCTGTACTAATAACATTTTTTTTACAGCAAAAATGTCTCCTTCATATGTTAAGGCGAAGATGATGATGCTGTTTATGATGATGTCGTCTGGGTTCGGTGGTAGCGGAGGCGACGAGGGCTCCTCCGCCGCTAGGCTCCCCAAATATGGAAAATTTGGGATTATCGTCGAAAACAAGTCGGAGCTTTTAGCGAGATCCCTCGAGCTGCTAAAGACGGTCATCGGCCCGAGGTTTATGAGTTGGAAGGAGGTGCCGTATGAGCTCAAGTTAGCTGTTTGGGCGACACTACAGGTAATATTTATATGAATATTTTAATTTTTATTTATATATATATTTATTCGCAACTAACATTGTATTTGTTGGACAGGAACAATTCAACTTGGATCCAAAGCTACGCGATTCCGTCTTGGAGCAGTTGAGGGAGCAACACAAGACGTGGAAGAAAAATATGCGGACACGGTACTTTGAAAAAACACGAGAGTCCATTTTACAATGGCGCGGATCCGTCCCGCCCAAGGATCCGATCTCATTGTCACAATGGCAAAAGTTCATTGACAATGAGATCGAGGATCGACAATTGGCATCTCGCCAATCGGGGAGGGAAAATCGGGCTAAAAAGACGGACGTGCACTACTCCGGCCGGACCTCTTACGCTGAGGTGGATCATAGGATGCAAGTAAGATTTAATTTATCTATAACTACATAAATATATTATTGGATATTATTTTACTTTGCGGGGACGATACTAATTTTACTTTATTTTATTTCAGGGGGTAGGGAGTGGGCCAGGGGGTAAGCCACACAAGCTCGATACTTATGTGGCTGGACGAAGAAGGGGAAGGACAAGGAGGTGTCCCCGAGCGTCGCGGCCACGATTGTAAGTAATCCGACATTTTAATTATTGTTAATTACGTTATAATTTTTTAGTTTACTTATTTTACTAATCATGTGCTTTTTATCGTTTCAGGCAAAGCTTAAGGACGTGCATGAGTCGCAGTCTGATGCCGACAAGGCATCTTTGTCCACAGACGCACTCAGCCAAGTGCTTGGCTCTGATCGCAAAGGGAGGACAAGGGGAGTGAGCTTGCAGGTGGACAAATCTAGGATCATCGGATTGGAGACGAGCGACACCGGGTTGGCTCGAACGGTGGATTCACACGACGCGAAGCTGTCCCGTTTGGAGGCGACGGTCCAAGATATGTACTCATTCATGAAGCGTACGTTGGGTGGAGACCGTAAAGGGAAAGGTAAAGGGAAGGAGAAGGCAGTGGAGGAGGAGGTGCGGGAGGACGAGGCGCAGGATGACGAGGATGTGGACCTCGTTGCTTCATCACCGACACGTTCGTACTTCGACGATCCACTTCCCTATTTGACACCCTCCAACAGACCATTGTCGACAATTGGTTGGCCGAGCGTGTTCATATTGGACGTATTTGATGGCCAGCGGATAGGGCGGGGGTTGAGGGACCCGAATATCGTCGAGGGTGGAATAGTCCATGGACGTGTGCTTCAAGAGATGGAGTCCAAGGTGCTCGTCACGCATGTCATACCCAGGAAGGAGAACTCCCTATTGTGGTTGCGCGAACAATGCGGCACGACGTATATTAGTGGGTGCGTCAATTCGTATGTCGTGTGGCCTACTCACCTCCTCAGTTTTATCCAAGACATGTAGTAACATTATTTTTAAGTTTGTCCATTTTAATTATATTTGAATTATATCGTCATGTATATTGTTTTTACTTTGAATATTTGGATTATATCGTCATAATATATATTTGCATTATCTTTAGTTTGTGTTGGATATATGATGTTTGGAACAGGTACAACGTTGCTATAACAGGTACAAATATACTGCTGGCCAGTGGTGGTGGCCATACTGCCAAGCATATTTTTTTTAAATTCTGCCCAGAATTGTCACGGTCAATGGCCGTGACAATTTTTGGCAGAGGGGTCACGGTTATGTCACGGTTTAGAACCGTGACAAACGTGTCACGGTCATTGACCTTGACACGACCATGACACAAAACGCGAGTTTTGTGTCAAGGTCAATGACCGTGACACGACCGTGACAAAAAATGTTAGCTCGCCTCGAAATGTCACGGTCATTGACCTTAACAAGTTGGATTTTTCAAGGTCAATGACCTTGAAAAATGGGCAGATTTGGTGTAGTGTGACTTAGGCCAGACCTTTGATCAAGTAGATAAATATCAAATGAAGTTGAACCCTACCAAGTGCATATTCGGAGTACGAGAAGGCATATTCCTCGGGTATATTATCAACCAACAAGGCGTCGAAGAAAACCCTGAGAAGATCAAGGCTCTATTAGTACTACGATCTCCAACGGCGAAGAAGGAAGTGCAAAGTCTCACGGGGCGAGTTGCAACACTTAATAGATTTATATCACGAGCAACTGATAGATGCCTCCCATTCTTCAAAACACTCCGAAAAATGTTTGAATGGAATGATGAATGCGATAAGGCCTTTCAAGAGTTGAAGAAATACCTGGGGGCACCTCCACTATTGTCCAGACCAGTGATGGGAGAAAGATTGTATTTATATCTGGTAGTTTCAGAGATTGCAGTTAGCTCGGCATTGATAAGAGTGGAGGATGGAGTGCAGAAACCAATTTATTACACCAGCAAGGCTTTCCGAGGAGCAGAGATTAGATATCCAAGATTGGAAAAGTTAGCATTAGCATTGATCGAAGTGAGTAGAAGGATGAGGCCGTACTTCCAAGCTCATACCATAGTTGTGTATACCGATATGCCGTTGAGGCAAGCTCTTCATAAACCAGAAAAATCAGGGAGATTGATGTATTGGGCAGTAGAACTTGGTGAATATGACATAGTTTATGAGCCTAGATCATCGCTTAACGGGCAAGCAGTAGCCGATTTTATTACAAAATTCACTTATCCTGACACCTCAGAGGAGCAAAAGATGAATACCGACCAACCTGTGGATGTTACAGGATCATCAAACTTAAACTCCGACCAACTTAAGTCAGATGACGAGCAAGAGGAGATGGTCGACGAGCAACAAGAAGTACTAGGGGAGGATATAAAGAAGAAAAAAATATTCCACCGAGGAACTTTATCCGATCAAAAATTTGAGGATGAAGTACCTATATGGAATCTGTATGTGGATGGCTCATCTTGCAGTAAAGGCTGTGGGGCAGGGATTATTTTAAACAGCCCGGATGAAATCGATGTGGAGTATGCTCTGCACTTTCAATTCAAAGCTTCTAATAATGAGGTTGAATATGAAGCTATGATTGCAGGTCTTAGTTTAGCAAAAACCATAGGGGCAGAGCAGGTAATTGTATTCAGTGACTCACTGTTGATCGTAAATCAAATGCTGGGGGTATATACAGCCAAAGGAGAATTAATGATCAAGTATCACGTAAGAGCAATGGAGCATAGACAAAGATCTGATGATGAACTTTATTACCCTTGATTTAGGACCATCTTGGATGGATCCCATCAGGGCATATATTAAGGAAGGGGCATTACCAACCGATAAACTCGCAGCCAAGAAATGAAAGTTTAAAGCTGCTCGATATGTACTGACCAATGGTGTTTTATACAGACGAGGAATTATAGATGGCTTGCAAAGATATGTGCATCCTTTCGAGGTGAAAGACTTGATTGAAGAGGTCCATGAAGGGTCATGTGGAGCCCATGTAGCAGGTCGAATGCTTTTGTAAAGGATAATGACGCAATGGTACTATTGGCCAACGATGAGGATTGATTGTATAGCCTATGCCAAGAAATGTGACAAGTGTTAATGCTTCTCCTCTATTCGAAGAACTCCCCAGGCATTGTTAGCACCCATTACTTCCCCTTAGCCATTTGACATGTGGGGAATAGACTTGGTCGGTCCACTTCCAATGACCAGGGGAAGATTTAAATATCTCGTGGTCGCGGTGGATTATTTTACTAAATGGGTAGAAGCTGAGCCTCTCATTGATATGACATACGACAAGGTGTATCAATTTATATGGAAGAATATCATTTGTCGATATGGTCTTCCTCACGCATTCATTACTAATCATGGAACCCAATTTGACAACGAGGAGTTCGCTGCATATTGTCATCAGTCAAACATCTTGAAAACCCACTCTGCACCAGGCCATCCATAGAGAAATGGACAAACTGAAGTGACAAACAGAACGTTGATGAATGGTTTGAAGAAAAGACTGGATGATGCGAAGGCAAATTGGATCAACGAGCTACATTCTGTACTGTGGGCTTATCGTACTACTCCATGAGCAACAACAGGCGAATCTCCATACATGCTGACATTTGGAAGTGAAGTTGTTATACCTGTCGAGATGGGCCTCCCAACACACAAGGTGATGAACTTTAATTCTCCTATCAGCGACTTGATGAGAAGATTAGATTTGGATATGCTCGAGGAAGTTAGAGAAGAAGCAATCAGGAATGATGCATACCAACAACGAATAGCTATGTTCTACAACAAGAGAGTGAAGAAGTGCGATCTGAAGGAAGGAGACTATGTGCTAAAGAAAGTAATTCAAAAGCACAACAAACTGGAAGCTACTTGGCATGGTCCCTACAGAGTAACAGAGGTTGTTCGACCAGGGACATATAGGATTGAAACCCTAGAAGGAGAGGAGTTTAAGAATGCATGGAACGCAGAGCATCTTCGCAAATATTATCAGTAGTTCAATCCCTATTTAATGCAGTTTTCTTCAATATGAATAAAGTTTTGGATGTTTTGCCCAATTCTCTCATTTTGTTGAAAAATTTTCGGAATACTAGTGCTACACACTATGCATCAAGTCCAGAAAAAAAATCCACCAACTACAGTTGGTCGGGAATAAAAATCCACCAACTACAGTTGGTCGGGAACAGGTGGTTAAACAAAGCAGGATCGTGGGATGAAAGTCATTTAATGGCTTAGAATTATAAAGTGATAAATCAAAAAACAAACAGAATTTCTTTACTTGTGACATTTTAAGTTACCACCAACTCTAAGTTGGTCGGGAAACAAAATATCACCAACTCTGGTTGGTCGTCAGATAATTATCACCAATTCAGGATTGTCAACAATAAATTTTCACCAACTCTAGTTGGTCGGTAATTTAAAATAACACAAAACATCTTTATCTTTTTAACAAATGTACATACACATTCATCAGTGAATAAAAGAAATGTTTTACAAAATATGTCCAAGACAATGACAATCAAGAAATGTTTTACAAAATATTAGGCAATGACAATCAAGATTGCAGCGAAAACTGAAAGCTTCTTCATTAAAATGAGAACAAATTACATGGAAAACAAATTACATATTACATGAGAAATTATTACATTAAAAATCCTATTATATTGGCTTTTTCCCTTCTGCCTTTGAAACAGGTTCTACTCCAGCAGGAGGATCGTCTAAGGCATAGGGGGAATTTATGAAATTCAAATCTTTGAGCATCCTAACGTTCATCACTGAGGGTCGATCAAGTAAGTGCTCCGGGCGAGATATCTCAAAATTGGAATGAAGACTGTAGTCGCCGAGATACTTGGAGATTAGGCACTGAGGAATTGCTCGAGCAGGAATCCAGCTCATATCAAGTTTGAAAGGTGGCACGGGTAACTCGAGCAACCTAGGGTCATAGTAATCCCATAAATAGTGACCCTGTTCCAATTGTAGCACACCCAAGGCATTCAACTATCCTTGCTTGTATCCCTCGTTGTTCGACTGTTGAATCCGGTCATCAAGGTGATAGAGGGCTTCATTATAACCAGCCATCCAGAACTCTTTGGTTTGTTTGTCAAACTGGTAGGTTAACCTCTCCAGTTGCTCATGGAGGTTCTTCGCTAAAAGTTTTTTATTCTCCAGGGTAGACTTTTGTTCAGAGAGTTGCTCGTCGAGGTTAAGAATCTTTTTGGACATCTCAGCTAATGCTTGATTCTTCGCCATTAACTGGAAAGCTTTATTCTCCAAGGCTTCTTGTGTTCTTGTTTCCTCAACAGTCACCCGAGCATCCCTTGCTTATCCCCGAGAAGCTCTTGCTCGTCCCCGAGCAGAAGTAGAAGGACCAGTCCTCTTTAAAGTTTCCAATTCGTCTCTCAAATTTTAATTTTCGACCTCCAAGAAAGAGAAACCCTTGTCATTGACAGGGACCAAGGATCCCGAGGTAGAGGCTGCAGACTTCAACTGAGATATCTCTCCTCGCAAGTTATTGTTTTCTTGCTCTAACATTTTGGCGATATGCCTATGCTCTTCAACCTCAGTCTTCAAAGTCCTCTCCTTCATATCGTAAGCAGCGACCAACTTACCATATCCTCTGTCAGTATTTAATTGCTGATATTTTTTCTCATATCCCTGGTGCAAAAGGGCTGTAAACTCCTTGTATTGTTGTTGAAGTTCCTCGAGGGTACCTTGGAGATCTTCAATCATCTCGTAATATGCTACATTATTGGCCACTGCACGGTCAAGCAAGAACTTTAGATACTGGTAGGCTTCAACTAGTCGTTCTGAAGCATCTGGATCGATGATTTGAGATTCAGTTAGGTCAGCATGGCCAGCCTTGAAGTAGTCGTTACATTTTTTCATATGTTCAGTATCGTGGGCGGACAAGAGCTCCATTCTAGCCATAAACTAGTAAAGAAAAGTGATAGAAAGAGTTAATAAGAATACAGATAGAGCAAGAAGAATAAAATAGAGCAGAGCAAGAAAAAGGGAGTTAAGATGCACAACCAAAACTTCAAATTTTATTACATCATGAAAAGAAGTACATGGCCTGAAATTACATTCAACAAAAAATAAAAAGCAAGGAGAAAGGCCCAAACAACTCTACACCTTCTCCTTGCTTCCTAAGACTTCCTCAAGAGGCTTGGACGAGGAGGTAGGTTGCTCGGGGGGAAGAGAAAGCTGATTGGTAGACATGTTGGTTGGTTGGGGCTGCTCATAGAGAAGTTCAATAGTAGGGACTTCGTCCCCAACTATCATTGAAGACTCTTCAGAGGCAGCTTCGTCCTCTTCTTCTTCATTGGGAGAGGGAGGAGAACCATGAACATGACGTTGAAACATCTCGAAACTCTCAGAAACCTTTAGCTCTTGCAGAGCTGCAACCTAGCCATCTCGGAAGTATTTGAGGATGGAAAACTCCATATGAGAGGACATGGAAGCTAGGACTTTGTTCCATCCCTTGTCCCATCCAGCGCTAAAGGACTTCTTAACAACCAGTTTCCTCTTCACCTTCTCCAAGGAAATCCTCTCAGTCATAAGTTCCTCGGCAGCTTTCAATTTCTTTTCTGCCTCTTCCTTCTGGCGATCCGCTTCATGGAGTTTGCCAAGTTCCTCTTCAGCAGTTTTGAGCTTAGTCTCAAGCTCTCCAGCATTTTTGAGCTTTTCCTCAAGCTCATTATTTTTCTTATCACATTCTTTCATTCTCCTCTCCAACTCTTGAGAGGCCCCCACAGCTTTCTCCCTCTCTTGCTCGATGGATTTTAGTTGCTTCTCCCAAGAAACTTTGTCTTCGTCATATTTCTGACGAGAATCCTTTAAGGACCGTGTCAGACCCACAAAAGCCTCCTCCACGCCTGACGAGGAACTCGAAGATTTAATAGCTTCATTCTTTTTCAGAATGGTGTTGAAACAAGTTACCAACTGGAAAAAGAAAATAATTGTAAGTCAGTGCAAGGATCTAACATTGAAAAATGAGAGTTTAAATTAGTAATACTTACTGAGGCAATATGTTGAGCTGCCAAGGTGGTAACCCTCTCTCGAGAAAAATTATCTTCAACACCTTGGATCTCGAGGATAATCCAAGACTTCACCGAGATCATGGCAGAGCTCGGAGCAACAAAAGTGGGAATACCACTTCCAGCAGTTAGATACTGAGAGATGGATTCAGCCAATTTATTCGAGGCGCTTTTCTTCAACTTCCTCATGGGAGTAGGAACATTCTCGACTAAGGATGTTGTCTTGGTCGGAGATATAACTATAACCTCACTTGGAGGAGAAACAACAATAATCTTGCTCGGAGCCACAGGGGGCTTCTCGGTAACCTTTTTAACAGCAACAGGAGGGGATGCATCAATACTTCTCGTCCCTTCTTCTGGGACATTTGGCTTATTTTTCTCTGCCTCTCCAGCAGTAGAGGCAGACTTATCAAAGAAGGCAGGATCTCTTCTTCTCTTCATTTTGTCACTGAGAGGAATATGCGATTCAGGAGAAGAACCTTCAGAAGTTGGTGCTGGTTCTATGTCACTTATCACTGGACGAGGAGTAAAAGACGAAGTGTAACTCTTGTACTGCAACAAGTACGAGGCTGATCTAATATGTTTGTCGGCAACAGTTTGGTGCAAACCCCAGATAAGTTTCAGATGCTTTAAATTAACCTCTGTCTCCTTCGAAGATCTTCTTTTGCTGTCAACTGCAAATAAATAAAAATTAAGATATCAGTGACACATTTTATCAAACACAGAGAAAACACAATTTCAAAAATAAAATAAAATAAATAAATAAAACCTATCCCATTGCCATAAGGAGGGCGTCTAGGACCCTGATATACATCATTTCCATTTAATGGAGCATGTTGTTAATTCTTCATAACAACCCCATTCTCGAAGTAATCACTGTTGGCATCTGGGAGATTGACAACTAAAGCCCTATTTAAAAACCTAGTTTTTAAATAAAAAGTACTGTCACTGACAACCCATCTATAGCAAAACATAATTTCTGGAATTCCTAAACGGGTTCCATGAATCTGATTTAACCTATGGACTCCATTAACTATTCTTCATTTATTAGGGGCTATTTTTGCAGCTACCACATCAAAATATTGACAGAATTCCAAACACATTCGGCCACAAAAAGACTGGGAAACCAATGTCCCTCAGCCAAAGAAAAATAATTTAAAGGTTCAGAAAGTTCTTCCAGTATGACCCATGGGGGAATAGAAAAATCAGAGAAAAATTTATCAAGTGACTCAACGAGGTAAACCATGATGAAAAAAGAAAATAAAAGAGAAGGAAGAAGATCTTACAGGAAAATGGTGGATCAGATGACAACGAACAATGGAAGAAATGAACGCACAAGATAGATAAGAAGTAAAGAAGTTCTAAGATGCAAATTTGAAAAAGTAAAAGACGATCGAATTTTCTGAAGCATTTAAATACTTTACCTCGGGAATAGAGAAAGACAATGATTACCAGGATGGACGATTGCGTATCCGGCGGCTAAAAAGGAGAAAGGGACACAAAAATGAAGCAGTTATGGAAATTCAAAATACTTTAAATGCCCGATACTATGTACTCAAGAAAAGAGTTATGTACAACGAAAGTTTGTCTTAAATCCATAAAGTCTAGGCATAATGTTCCATACTTCTCTTCAACATCAAACTATGAAACATTGGGGGCTTCTGTTGATACCAAATTTAATCTGTTGACGTGGATCAATTAAATGGAGGCATGTGTCAATCTACATGGCAGCTGCGAACATCTTTTTGAACAAACATATTGACTCCGAGGAGCTCAACCTCCCCGATCAACTCAAGCACTCCTAACAACAAGAGTTCTCCGAGGATCTTCATTGTACCGAGTAACTAAGAAACCACGAGGAACTCAAGGTCTCGAGCTACTCAAGCATGTCGAGCTATTAAGTCGGTCCGAGATACTTAGGCGGTCCGAGCTGCATCTCGTACAAAGCATTAATATCCGGATAATTAAGAGATACTGCTCATTAAATGCTCATTATTACTATACAGATGTACACGCCTATTGGACAGCTATGTATGATCCTTTCGCATGTACAGCCTCAGTGCTATAAATACATTGTATCATCCTCACTGTAAGGGGACTCAAAATTTCTTGGTAAAAACCTGTTATCGAGAATTCCCAAACAGTCAAGCAATAACAAAATAGTGGACGTAGGCCATTCTTTCAAGGCTGAACCACTTTAAAATTATTTTGTCTTATTTATTTTTATCTGTGATTGAATATTTAGAGATAATCTAATTTTTTACATCAACACCAAGATTGATTTGTCTTATTTAGTAAATAGGTTGAGTAAATTTATGGCCAATCCTCAACTATCACATCTCAAAGCAACTCAAAAAGTGTTGTAGTATATCAAGTGCACACCTGGACAAGGGTTTATCTTTCCTCTAAATTCAAAAATGCAACTAAAAATGTTTATTGATTCTGATTGGGCATCAAGTCCTAATAGTAGAAGTTCTATATTCGGTTTTGTGTGTTTTTAGGCAATTCGTTAATATCATGGAAGTCAAAGAAAAATATACAATCGACAGATCTTCTGCTGAGTCAGAATATAGTCCCATAGCCAATGATACGTGTGAGCCATGGTTGTTGTCCTTGTTGATAGAGTCGAATATATCTCAATTAAAGCCTTCTCTCCTTTCTCGTGATAACCAAACAACCATGCATAACTGCTAATGCAGTCTTTCATAAGCACTACACATATAAAGATTGATTGTCATCTTATTAGAGAAAATATACAAGCAAGTAGTTTGAAAACTTTTTATGTGTCCACACAACATCAGCTAGCTGACATATTCACTAATGATTTGCATCCAACTTAGTTTCAGTTTCTGATTAGCAAGATAGGCCTTTATAACATATACAGTCCATCCCGAGGGGGAGTATTAAATAATTAGCTAACGTTTGAAAATGTATTTAGTTTTGTTATTACAAGTGTTATTAGCTCATTTATTATTATGCAACCAACATGATCTGGCAAGTGTTTGTAACTGATACAGCCTCTCATACACATACTTTTATTGTTTCATTGGTTTCAGTGTAATGAGAATTATTTTCTCTATCATTTTCATTTCCTTTGTTTTAGTAATACTTACTTGTAATATGAATGCTACAATTAGGAATGAAAATGAATATTTAAAAATCTTAATTCGTTTAATATTCGTATTCGAATTTAGCGAATATTTATCTGAATAAGCATTCAAAAGAGAGAATTTGTATAGACATTTAAAAAATCCAAAAAATGGATACGGATATGGATAATGTTTGTATCCGTGATGGATAATCTGTATCCGAGATGGACTATCTATATTGGCAGATATCCATTTTCCCGGATAGTCGTATCCATAAAATAATTATATTTATTAATAATATTTATATATTAATAATATATAAGTGAAAACCCAAAACCCATTATAAAAAAATAAAGGGCCCAACAACCTACTTACTCTTCTCATTCCCACACGCACACTCACAAACCCTACCCACTATCATCACTTCACTTCTTTTCTCTTCTCCTATCTCTCACCTTTCCTATGAGAATTAGGCTTCCCATTCCTCTCACATCCGACTATATCTCTGGCTTTCCTTCACCTGGGATCAAAGTCAACTGGTACTAGCTTCTCCTTCCAACGACTTTTCCTTCTGATGGGTACCTTCTCTCTCTCTCTCTCTGACAAATCTATATATATATATATATTTATGGTTCAAAATATCTTATATCCATTTTTACAATTTAATTTCATGTTTCACACATTCTCTATATATTAATTAGGGAATTATATTTTTTATTCAGTGACTAAATTAGTGTTTGAGGAGATTTATATCTTAATATATCTTAAATAATAAAAATGGATAAGAATATTATCTGAATCTGGGAAATCCGAGAGGATATGGATAAGGATAGTTGTAATTACTATCTAGGCGAATACAGATACGAATAGTGAATTTTTAAACGGATAGCGATATGAATACTATGGTATTCACTTCATGCTATGTATCCATTCGTTTTACACCCATAGCTATAATTATGAATTGATTAAATTCCCAAATCTTATTGTTGGTTTTGATCCCCTGGCTGAATGTATTGGCAAGAAGTATGTCACGCTTTAATCTCTCTGAAGAAAAGGGAGTAAATAACACTGCCTAAGTCCTATTTCCTTTTGAATATAGTTAAATAGGTAGATATCGTTTGGGGCTATTATACCTAAATAAAATATGAGGTTGTTATAAAGTGATCTAGAAGGTTGATAATAAGGTGTGTTTGTTGTCATTTCATTACTGTCCTTCTGATGGCTAAGGTTTATTAGGTTGTTAGAAGATTAGAGGAATTATTGTTAGAGGAGGATTGGAGATGGATATACATAAATGCAATTCACATGTAAAGGGGTCCAGTTGATAAAATGAGTAATTATAAATACAATTCACATATAAAGGGGTCCAGTTGATAAATTGAGTAATCGTTCTCTCATATTTTTCATCTTCTCTTACATTATATCTTAGTTTTCATTTTGTTGTTTTTTCCTTCATTAATGTCCATCCAAGGTAACTCTCAATATAAGTAGGAGCATTTTAGTTCTCAACTAATAGTGTAAGAGTGTAGATACCAGCTGCTTCTCAGTTCACCTAACGAGTTTGCCTTTGTTTTCAGTAATTTTTATTAACATTATAATGGGATTCAAATCTAGCTAAGGAAACTATAATCAACAAGCTCTTTTTGTTATTGTGTAAAATACGCAAAAATCACTTTCTAACCAAAGTTATAGCGGGAAGTAATATCGTCAAGTTATTTTGCGAAAGCACTTCATCAATTTTCACAACTTAATGATTAAGGAATGTAGTGATAAGTTAGGTATAACATCCATAGAGATTAAATTTGAGAGGTCATAATTAATACTAATCGAGTTAGTAAGTAAATTACTAAAATGAATTAGAAAGGATGATTTGTTATGGTTTTTTATTAGTTATAGAAAAATGGACAAAACCTTGATTTTTAGAAGTTTTGTGAAAAGATTAACAAAGTTGAATAAGGAGTTTTGTATTTTTTTTTAAAAACAAAGGTTGTGGATTAATCCCCCACTTTGAATTGTAATTGTTATATACTCAATTAGTCTTAAGGTTCAAGTATGAAATTTGAACTTCGTAATGTGAACAGTCAACATGTAAGAACATATCATTATATAAAATATGAAGACTTCACTAAACTTCTCATAAATAAGTCTGAAAGTACATTGAAATATACAAGCGGATATTCAACAATAACTAATAAGTGACATTAATTATGAAGTCACCGAGTTTTTTTTTTTCAACTTACTTTATACAGGTTTATTCTTAAAACATAACTTAATTTGTAACAATATACAAATTCCAGGTGGGTTGATAAACTATAACCATTAAAAACTTATCTATTCATAACTAACATGATGATAATAGCAGTTGGAACTAAAATATAAAGAGAATCCATGCTCATAAAAATTGTTGTAACATTATTTAAGGCTTACGTAAACGAACGATAATTACGTAATAAATAAGATAAAATGAAAGGTTGAAGATCTTCTGAATCCTTGTACTATAATCACGTAGTCTTAAATGAAGTACAAAGAACGGGACCTAAATGCTCATTTATAATGGCTTATCTTTAGCTCCCCGAATTACACAAAAACAAACTTGAAAATCTTGAATAACAACAACCATGCGATTGAAATTCTTCTATTATAATCTCGAAAATTGAATTCCAACCGCTCGGAATTACAACGATATTTCGGACTTGAATCTTTATAATTTGGGTACTATAATTCAGAAAAATATTGATGTCAAAATAATGAAATCAAAAGCCCCTTTTATAGGATGAGAAATTTAGTTTGGTCTTAAAATGTTATTTCAACAATTTTATTAAATACTAAAAAGTGGTTATCGGAAAAGGAGTATTTCAATGCACATGGAGTTGATGGCCAACTTAGTAATGGGGGGAAATAAAGAATTTTGTTTCTTTTAAAGGAAAAAAGGAGGAAGAATGAATTTGGGGGGGTGGGGGTGTGGGAGGAGAATGAAAAATGATAAATAAAAGAAGTTCTGGGTGAAAATAAAGAATAAGGAAAGAAAAGTGGAAACTAATAATAGAAAGGGAGGTGCACGAGCGTAGTTTGCACACATGAGCTGGTTGCTCGTTACGCGGGGTGTGAGATTGGGTCAGTGCACTGCTACGACGTGGTGTGGACTCCCCTTTTAATAAAACTAACCTTAATTCTGAGGGTGTGAGACCCGAACACGGGTCTCACCCTCCTCCTTCCCAGCCTCAACCAACGACCTAAGAATATTTTTTATAATTATTATGCACCCAATAATATATAAACGCTATTTTAAACCAGTTTTCCAAAATTGCATTTAAACCCCAAAACCATTGTAACTTCCTCATGTAACCTTGGATTTGCGCACGGATTGAACTAACGCGACCCTTAATTCGATGCTGATAATATTTCGATAGTGTTCGGGTCATAAGGTCTCACTTTGGGTTTGACCTTTGACTTTTTTTCAGTTAAAATCTTTGAACGATCATAACTTCTCCATTTAAAAGCAAATTGACTCATCGTTTGAACATATGTATTTCTTATTTCTAGGCTAACAACTTCCATGTAGAGTCCAAGTTTGAGTTTAGTCATCTCAAATTATCATTTTTCCACTAAATGTGCATATGTTAACGTTTCTTGCTCTGATTGCGTCTAAATTTCACCATTAGCTTCCATAATCTTGTAAATACTCAAATAAACCTTGTATAAGCGATTAACCATTATTATTCAAGGTTAGTGTTCTAACAAATGCGTTAGGCGTGCCTAGGCACGTGAAGCTTTTTAGATGCACCAAGTTTTGGTCCTAGGCGTGGATTAAGGTGTGGTCAACGTTTTATGTGAAAATGTGTTAAAAATGCATTTTTTTAAGCTTAAAACACGTTTTTTTAATTTTGTGGTGGGAACCAAAACTTCGTCGTTTTGGTATCCTCTTTAAACAAAAAAGAGAGGAAATGACGCTCCAAACGTATTCTCTCACTCGTTCAGCAAAAAAAATGTCCAAGACTAATTTTTAGCGATCCCCGTTCACTCGTTCAGTCCCCTCCCTGTTCAGCCCTAATTTTTAGTGATCGTCGAAAATTTCGTTGTTCGCCCGAACTCATGTATTATTTGTTATTGTTCTGTCCCTCCTCTTTTGTTATTGTTTGTAAAAGTTTTGGAACTGAGGTAACGACACTCCAAATCCTTTAATATTTGTTTGTAATCCTCTATTGTTTCAATTTTTTTTGTAACCCGACGCTCCAAATCTTCTATTGATAGACCTATTTGAAATTCAAATGCTAGACCTGTTTGTAATCATTTATTATTTGGAATAGCATTTTAATTTTTAATTTGTTATTCTTGTTGTTATTGTTTCAATTTTGTTATTGTTTATAAAAGCTTTGGAATTTAGTTTGGAATAGCATTTTAATTTTTAATTTGTTATTCTTGTTGTTATTGTTTCAATTTTGTTATTGTTTATAAAAGCTTTGGAATTTAGTTTGGAATTTTTTTAACATAGACCTATTTGAATTTTTTTTACATTGACCTGTATGGAATTTTTTTGGCAGTGAATAATTTAGAGGCATAGACACTTGTTTTCATTTAGGGGCAGTGAATAATTTGTTTAGCAGTGAATAATTCAAGGGTAATGATTAATTTTTTGTGGCATGGCATGACATCTTTCAATACGCATACACACCTGTTTTCATTGTTGTTGTGAATAATTTTTCGATAATTTGATGTTAATAATTTGAATTCTATTTTTTAATATCGGTTAATGGGTCCAAATGACTCTTCGTCGATGGCATCCAATGAGACGTCCAATGAATTTTAATTGCATGTAATTGGCTAATAATATGACGAGGACTTATTGAGCATGCATATGGGAAAAGGGCCCCAATTACAAATATTCAGATATATTTTTAAGGTATGTACCATTTTAGTATTTTTAATAGCCTTATTATAATTAAAAAAAATTAAAAAAATACTTTTAAAAGGCATAAATGCATTTTAATGCCTTTTTACGCCTAAGACCCACCTAAGCTTCTAACGCTAAAAGCTTTGCCTCCACGCCTCGGTCACGGCCCGCATTTTTTAGAATCTTATTTAAGGTTACATTGTAAATGAGTATAAAACGTTAGTTTTAACAAGTATGCGACTATAATTTTGCATAGAAACTGGGCAATGAAATAAAATACTTGACACTAATTACACCACCTAACTAACGTATTTCTAGTCTCTCGCAACTTAGTAAAAAGTTTTGTGTCTCTTTAATTTAGCAATTTTATTCAATGATTATAAAGAAAGGATAGATATCCAATTTGTGGGATACAGGGTTGCATTTAGACTGTACAATAAGCTGTTAAACCCCTAGATTACCTTAGTGGACAAGTTTTGTCTCATGAGAGTTTATAGTGATGATATTCATAAATATCATATTTATCTCAAAATAGCTACAAATTTTGTAATAAAACACTTCATACAAAATCTTGAGTTTTAAAAAGTAAATAACAATTACTATCATATTTTTCTAATAGTTTACTTACTATAACCATTATGTTAAATCAATTCGTGAGATTTATATGTATTGATTGAATGTGTGGTGTGCGCCACAAAATTTAGAAGTGAAATTGTATAATAGCTTTTAATGACTCGAGCCTTATAATAAAGCATATTAATTCAATTATCACCCGTGATTACACTCAAAAACTAAAGACACTATGAATTGGTGAAGTCACTTAGGACATGTAGGCATAAAGAGAAAATTTAATTCGAAACAAAGCCTTGCACATGTTAGTGATGAAAAACTTTTATATAAAACGATAAAACCTAATCTTATGAATTGATACTATTTTCTAAAGATGTGAAAATTTCATCTTTTAATGTTGAGAAAATCATGGTAACCTTGTGATCATTTAAGGACTTTTCAGAATGAAAAATGTATGAACGGATGATCACGGTCAACATCTCAAATTGATTTTGTATTTTTGAAGAAAGGGTGAACTTTTGAAGAGTAAATTCGGTTTCCTTTCTTTTCTTTAGAGTTTTTTGCTCTTTTAGAATTTATTTATTTTTATTTTTCTTTTATTCTTCTCTTTTATTCTCTTTCTTAATTTTTTTTCCAGTCCCTATTTCACTTTTCATTTATTTTTTAATTAATTTTCAAGATGTTGGCGAGGGAGATGAAACGATGAAAATAAACTTCCTTTGATCAAAAGTGAGTTTAAAAAATAATTTTAGAATTTTGGTTCGAAAAAACCATATCATCATTCTTTAATCGACAGTCAAAACAAGGATATATAGAATATAACGACTTAAAACATGTTTCAAAAGAATAATGAATAAGTGTATGCATCACTCAGATTATGAATGATGACACAAAGCTCACATTGGAAGTATAATTATGCATCTTCAAATTTACCAAGTTATTAAACTTTTAACAATTACACAAGTATAATTCGTATTATACTAAAGGTGTCAATAAGTGAATCATATAAATTAATAAAACATAATAGTTATGATAAATAAACTAAAGAGTTAATTAGATAAGTAAACTTTTAGAAATGTTTATTTCCTTTTGTTTTAAAAGAATGAGGTAACTTAGAGGGTAACAAAATTAGGCAAAAACCTAAAATAGAATAAAGAAAATATGTTTGATTTTTTCAATTTGTTATTATTTTAGGTAAATAATTAGATTTGGTTTCACCAAGAAACTTCCTCCACTAATCACTTAAAAAAAATTTATTTTTTATTTTTAAAATTTAAATGATTGGAGTTGGTTTCAGTGAGAAACTTTGTCCAAATCTTGGTGATAACATGTGAATATGGAAGACATATAAAGTCACCCCTAACTAAAACCGAATATTTTTCCCAATATTTAATTAAGAGCAGTAATCATGTCAAAGTAAAAGAGATAGGATTATGGACCGAGAATGGAATGATCCTTTGGATGATAGCATGATATTTTCCTAAAAAACATATGGATTCCAAGCATGTAGATAACAAAATGGGATTTAAAAAAAAATCTCCCTTGACTTTTTTCTAATGGGATAGAAAAGATTTCCAATAATAAATATTTTTGGTAATGCTCAGTTTTTGTTGGAATGAGACGATTTACAGAATTCTGGAAATAAGATCCGTAGATGGTTCATCTAAATCAATTTCTTCCAACATTGGGTTAAAACCTTCGAGAAATGCTTTTAGTCTTTGGTAGTTAACCTTTGACATGGTCCCGGTTCGTGAGTTCTCGATATCAACTGCTCCGTGATAATAGACTTGATGAAATATGTACGGTCCCTACCATCGAGAGTGCAATTTCCCAGGAAAGAGGTGTAGGGAGGAGTCATAGCGTAAAACTTTATTTCATACCTCAAAGTGCTTGTTCACTATCCTCTTTTCATAGAATGCCTTTCTTTCGTACTTGACAAAACAAGAGTTCTTGTATAGTTTGTTCCTTAACTCACCCAAATAAGTGAGTTGGAACTTTAAAAAATCTACTCCCTCTTATATGTCACAGTTGAGTTTTTTATAACCCAATATACCAGCTGTTCGAGCTCGATCGGTAAATGAAAAGATCTTCCATACACAACATGGTAGTGGGACACACCTAGATGGTTATTATAAGTTGTTCGATATGACCAGAGTGCGTCGATTAACCGATAAGAACAGTCGATGGTCAAGGGATCAACAGTCTTCTCTAATATCCCTTTTATCTCCCTATTTGCCAACTAAGCTTGACCATTAGTTTGTAGATGGTATGTGGTGGGGACTTTGTCGATGGTGTCGTATTGAGACATCAAGGAGGAGAAAATATCATTACAAAACTGAAAACTTTGGTCACTATTGATAGATTTTGATGGGCCAAACGAGAAAAAAAATGCTCTTTTATAGACTTCAACACCACTTTTGGGGTGTTCTTTCGTGTCAGCATAACCTCTGCCCATTTTGACACATAGTCGATAATGACCAATATGTACTCAAAATGGTTGGATTTATGGAATGGAACCATGAAGTTTGTGCCCCAACAATCAAAGACTTTGATCACAAGGATGGGGGATAAGGCCTCATATTTCGTTTAGTGACCTTCCTAAGTAATTAGCAGTGATGTAAAGTTGTGCAAAATACTTGTGCATCTTTCAAAAGTGTGGGCCAATAAAATTTGATTTGTAGAACTTTGAATGAAGTATTTTGGGAAGAAAATATCCCCCATATGCTTCATGGTGGCAGAATGATAAAACACTAAGACTCTCGTAATGGGGGACATATTTTTGAATAATTTGGTTCGATTAACATTTTAACGTATAAGGATCATTAAAGAAGAAAGATCGGACCACTATCGAAAATATTTCCTTGTTCTAGGGAGAAAATTGTAGTGGGTATGGCCTTGTGATAAGGAAATTATCTATATCGGCGTACCATGGAAAGATAGAAATGGCCATGAGTTCCTCATTAGGAAAATATCCTCGAATGGGGATTGGGTCATTATGATCGTGATTACACATTAATCATGACAAGTGGTCCGCGACGACGTTCTCAATCCCTTTTCATATTTTATTGAGAGGTCAAAATCATGAAGGAGGAGAACCCAATGTATTAGTCTACTTTTACCATCCTTCTTAGCGAGAAGGTATTTAAGAGCAACTTGATCGATGAAATAAGCAGTAAGAGATCACACCGGGTAATCCCATAATTTATCTACTGCAAAAACTATATCTAGCAACTCTTTTTTCGTCGTGGATTAGTTCAATTATGCACTATCTAGCGTGCGATTAGCATAGGCGATGTGTGATCGTGCTAAAGTTATGAATGTATCTTCGATATAAAAAATCGGCGTGCCCAAGAAACGATAAATAACATCAATCTTGGCCTTGTCAATTTGGATACCTTTGTTAGAGATAATATGAACCAGAACGATCACTTGTGTCACCATGAACTGACACTTCACCTAATTGAGAATGAGGAACTTCTAAACATTTATTTCTAGCACTCTCTCAAGAATTGTTAGACATGCTTCATAAGAGTTACCAAACACGCTGAAGTCATCCATGAATACTTCAATAGTGTATTCCACCATATCACTAAAGATACTCAGCATGCAACGTTAAAATGTCATTGGTGAATTACATAGTCTAAAGGTGGTCTTTTGTTTATCATCGGGGGCTATTTTGATTGATTGTACCCTTATTACATATCAAGAAAATAGTAAAACTTGTGATCGGATACCCTTGCTAAGACTTGATCGAGGAAGGGTAGAGGATAATAATTTCTCCTTATAATCGCATTGAGTTTATGATAGTCAATGCATACACGGTATCCAGTAGAAACACGGGATGGAATAAGGTCACAATCGGCGTTCTTTATTACTGTAATGCCAGTCTTCTTTAGCACCACATATGTTGGGTTCACCCATTTACTATCAAAGATGGGGTGGATTATCCCTACATACAAAATCTTGATTACCTCAGCCATTATCACCTTTCTCATATTTTGGTTTAAATGTATCTACATTTAACGTGGGGGTTTGGCATTTTCTTCCATGTAAATGCTACGATGCAAATGGATGGACTAATACTTTTTTTATGTCAACAATGCACCATCCTATGGCATTCTTATGCCTTCTTAACACATTTAATAGAGTTGTTTCCTGACAGATGTCAATATTGGTAGCAATTATAACATGAAATGTGTTCAGACTCCCTAGAAATTGTGACACCCCGCCTAATTAAATACCGGGTGATCAGTCCTTTATTAAATTGAAATCAAGGTGAACTGTTGGTTCATTCTTAGCATCACTGTCGCAAAAATAATTAATTCCAATTTAAACACTCTAATTAACTAAACTAAGTGCTAAAACAATTTAAAGTCCTCATTTATTTAATTCCTTTCTAAAAATCTTTTAAAAATAGACAAAATTTGAATAATGCAATTGATAAAGATACCAATCATCCAACGAACCATTCCAACTAGATTACTCAAATCCAAATAAATAAACTACAACCGCTGACAATATAATAGATAAAACAATCCCAAACGAAAACCAAATACTTAAATGATAGCAGTATATGCAATCCTTATCAAGTCTAAACAAGAGTCTGGAAATGGGCGACACATGCCCGAACTAAAAGAGCTAAACAGAATATGAGGAACCAAGGAAGGAAGTGCCAACTACAATGACCTGCAACTCCCACACAAGCGGCATCACGTCCAGTCAAATGATTCTACACCTGAAGCCCCTGTGGCTGAGCACCTGTAATATATATATATATAAAATAAGTTAGGGAAGTTTTTGAATTGTCTACACATTTTAACGGTCAAGATGTGTGCCACCTACTTACACATTTTAATGGTTGAGATCAGATCTATTTTCTTTTTACAAACCTACCCCTCAATTATTTTGTTTCCCTCTCTTTTTCTACCTATTAAACTTACACTTTAATTCAAATATTGGGTCATTTTAGTAACATTCTCCTTTTCTTCCAAAAGACACTTTCTACCTGCCTCTCTCCACGTGTACGCATACGATGTTGAACCCCCTGTCCAAACCATAACCACATTCTCTCCCTCACACTCAATCGAAGATGCCTCCCAAGACAAAAACCCTACCTCATTCTCTGTGCATCACTCATCTGCCTCCGCTCTATGCCTTCGTGCTACCGCCGCTCTAGGTATATTCACTCTCTTAGGAACACGCTGTTGAACCCCCTGTCCAAACCATAACCTCATTCTCTCCCTCACACTCAACCGAAGATGCCTCCCAAGACAAAAATCCTACCTCATTCTCTCCGCATCACTCATCTGCCTCCGCTCTATGCCTCCGCGTCGTCGCCGCTCTAGGTATCTTCACTCTCTTACGCACGCCCCCCGAGTACAAGGGTTTTTGAACATCCAATAATGGTTTGTTCATTTGGTACAAATATAACAAAGTTTTTCTATATTTAACAAGGTTTTGTAAAGGATTGATTTGTAACCTCTATGTAGTAAATTTTTGTAGCAACTAACGATGGTTTTTTTGTTAATTACAAAAAAATCGAACCAAAATCTAAATATCTGCTTATTAGGTTGTGAAACAGGTATGCCCAATTACATAGGTATTGCCCATTTAAATATATGGTGTAATAATTTTGTTCAGCTTTTTTTCATCTCTTGGTTAGTAATTTAGATGGCTTTCTTTGAGAGAGATGACAATTAGAAAGTTTTATGTATATTGGGTCGTGTTCTAAAATAGTCGATTCACCTGAATCCACCATACCACCTAACTTTTATGTTTGCAGGTTTTTGGCTATGTGGAGGTTTAGTATACTATGTTTTACTTCTAGAATTGAGTTTTTTTTAAATCTCATTTTCACTATCCACTACTTGATCTGAAATGACGCGAGTATGCAATTTTTTTGCAGATAACATGGAAAGATGGGGGTTTATGTTCTTTTACGCAGCTCATCGTATTCAACTTCTAAATTGACGCTCAATAATCGTAGGCGCTCAATAATCGTAGGCTTTTGATGGTATCCGCTGGTGATGATTTCCAGTATTGGTAAAAATAAAAAACTTTTGTTAACTGCAATGTTTTTTTTTAAGAGATTTACTTTTACCATAGTTTAGTTATCTACTTCGATCTTATAGATACTAATATGTATATGTAGACATGTATCTGAAATTTGTGATGGGGGTTTCTTTTACAACTGGAGGATAATGTGTTTGTTGCGTCTGTTTTGAACATTAGCTATAATTTACGTTTTGAATAGCATTTACTTATATTTTTCCTTAAGCTCTGTTTATTTAGATACATACCCATTTTTGGTTTTTGTTTATTGAATTACATACCCATACATACATCCTTCATGAATATGAGTTTTTGTTTATAGTTGAGTTGCTAATTTCTTCCAACTTGAAGTTACTTGGATCTATATTTTTTTGTAATAGATGTGCTTGATCGGGGAAATTAGTTTCCAAACTATTTAGTTAGTGATTTTCATGAACAATTACTCAGGTCCAACTCTTATGTGCAGGTTCTCAGGTTCCGATCAGCTGTGTTTATAATTTAGGTGTAGTCCTCTGATAGTTGCTGTGGGTCCAAAAATGATTACCACTTCTCTTATAAAAGATAAACAATAATTTTCTCAATATAGAGATCATGTGCATCTTAGTTGAGGTGTGGTTTTTGTGTAGCAGATAGGACAAAAGCACAACAGCAGGCAGCGGACCCAAATTGCGTGACTGATAGGATCCATACTTTACGTATTCAGTCAGAGCATATAGCATCCATACTCTATGCTTTTCTATTTCAGGGTTTGTGAACCACATACGTGGCGACCGTTATGATCTCTGGTTAGTGTTTGGTGATATGCTCACAGGTAGTAACTTGAACCACTTTTTTTTTCTGTTTCAGGGTTTGTTATTTTGTTGATGTTTATTAATTAATTTCATTTCACACGCTTTGTTTGTGGTTCTGGAAAATGGTTTGAAAAAATTTCATTTCACACGCTTTGTTTGTGGTCATTTCACACATTTCACACGCTTTGTTTGTGGTCATTTCACACGCTTCTCTCTTAATTCAGTTCATTTCCATACTAATATTTGGCCTCATCTGAGTGAAACCAAAAAGGGGGGGTTGTTTCAAATGTTAAGCTAATAACTTCATGGTTTAGTGTTTGTTGTTTGCTGCTAATACGTTCATTATTTTCATCACCTTTTCAACCTATGTCTATCTATGGGATAACCGCAGTGCGTTTGCAAGTTATTTATTTCCACGTGCAGTTTTGTTCGGCACCGTCCGAGCCAATCTTCCCGTAATGTTTTCATGAAATCCTGACAAAAACCACTACTGAGATTTTGCCAGAGGATCCATATGGAGGGTGATTTTTCATGTCCATCTAAAATTAGTTTAATTTTCAAATTTCAAACTCAATTGAGCTTGAATTGGACTTTAACCTCTTGGATTTGCATCAGGTTCTTTTTCTCTCTCTGAGGTGGATGGTATTGATCTCCCTCTCACATTTAAGTGTTTTTAGTTTGAAATTATTTTGTTATTACATATTTTGTTTTCTTAAATTGTGTGTTCAGGATTTTGTTGTAACATCTTTATTTTCTTAAATTATTGGATGTTGTTTGGAGCCATCAATTATTTAAGCTATGCCCAAGATATTAATGTTGACACGATATTAAATTTTGTGTTCATGATAGGGGATGATGGGAAGCAACATGTGTGTGTGGGGGGGGGGGGGTGGGGGGGGGGGGTGAGGCAGCAGCACTGGGTTGGGGGGGAGGCAGCTGCAGGGCAAATGGTACGATTCAACCTGTATATCGATAAAAGCCTAAATTTTGAATATATAACCTATTACATAATATAGTTTGAAGGTATCAAATGCATTGCATATATGCAATATGCATATATGCAGATTGCATATATGCATATGACATATATGAATATGCATACAATCTTTTTGGGAACTCAAAAGTTGAGTTAAATGAGATAAATGAAATTGTGAAACCATTTGCTTTCCATATTCGTCTCTATGTAGCCCGTCTATTTAGGAGTTAATTCACATTCTCATTCCCTACTTTCTTTCCATCACACATACTATACTCTGTTTTTACCATTACTTTTCAAACATTTATGTTATAGATTATGTAATGGGTTTTGTACTAATCTCAATTTAGTTTTTGTTCATGTTTTGTTCTAAAATTATTCAGGATGCTCATAATACATGGCTATCAAGTATGATGTTGGTTTCTTTTAGATATCAAACAATATTAGGATGAAAAAAGCTTAGGATGAATCTTCTTTTCCTCGAATGCAAGTAAGATTAGGATGGAAAAAAAAGCTCATGTGTGTTACTGATTGTATATTTGCTTATGTGATTGTATCTTTGTTCGAGAAACTGATTAATTATGTTTATTGTTTGTCAAATCGTACAGTAAAAAAAGAGGGAGAGAGTGATAATGGCGAGAGGTGGGAAGATGGATGGGAAGACAACTGTGGTAACACCTAATCTAGAAGCAGATGAGTGCAAAAGACTTAAACATGCTCTCCAATGCTCCCGCAAAGGCCTGCTCAGTTTCTCTCACCACATCCAAGATGGTGGTCAAACACCACGGCACAGACATTTTGAGGAAGTCCCACAGAAAGAATAATTTCATATTCACCTTTCCTGGCCTTCTACCTCCAATCTCCGAATTTGGGATTTTTTTTTAATATTATTGGATTTGTTGTTACCCTTTAAATAGGGTGGATAGTCCAATAAACAAAGAAGATTATGCCCAGTTTTTTTTGAGACACAGTGAATTTGATAGAGGAATATTGTATATTTCATTTTATATGTTAATTTGTTTGAAGAATTTATACAATTTAGATGTTGGACTATTTGTTATTTGTTAAGCAGGGTGAATAGTTCCATAAACAAAGGAGATTATGTCCAATTTTTTTAAAAATTTGGCACTTTGTTTTTTTGAGACACAATGTGAATTCGATGGATGGATATTGTATATTTCGTAATATATGTGAATTTATTTGATGAATCAAGACTATTTGAATGTTATTGGACTATTTGTTGTTTGTTTTAAAATTACACCTCGAAATTTAGGCGTTTCGCAATTACGTACTTTGAAAAATTATCGTCGTTTAGCGATTACGTACTTTGAGAAAAAAATCGTGCCTTCAGGCATGGGCATACGCTAGTATATATATATATATATAAGAGAGAGAGAGAGAGAAAATGACAGAAAACGGGTCAGGGCCCGAGTGTAAAGCAGTTTTAAAAATAGTTTAGCAAGTATTTAAAATGCTTACCGGCTAATATAACCACCATGTTAGTACGCAACACTCTCTTAAGAATTCTCACCTCTCATCTAGTGTGCACACCTACCGTACGACTAAACACCTTATAAGTCTATCTAACTTATCTCCCATTGATTTTATTTTGACAAGTCAAAAGGCTATGATATTTAGTTTAGAGATCAATATCTTCATGATTACTTACGTTACTTAATATATCTCGGTGCCGTTTAAAAGTTCCCGAATACATATTATAAAATTTGGAGCATTTATTCAATACTTTACCACTTATACACACAATAGAAGATTTCCATATATACGTTTATATATTAATCACTCGTATAATATATATGCTATCGGCACCCCGCATAAAATCTATGATGCTGACATACTCTGCTATCAAGTCCCCGTATCACTAGTAGTAAGGGAAATACTAGTTCGAAATCACTCTTGAACTGTATTAACACAATACACATAAAATGGAGGCGAAGCATAGTTCCAAGTCACTAAGAGGTCAACACATACCCCTCTCGTCTCGTAGGATCATCTGACTATCATTCTCAGATAGCATGTACCAAGGAATCCCATATTCTAGGGTACATGTCAATATCCCCGATAAAGGTCCTATCGGTATGATTATATACAAACATAATATAAATATATACACATGCACTCGGTCATATATAAATATTCTCATTTTTCCACTTAGGTTCGCCCACAACCCATAATAATTATTATTAACCGTACTTAGTACAACTTCACCCGATTATCTCGCATAAAGGATTCGTCTCGTTTATTCTCAATTATAATCATTTCATACTTACTTCTCGTCTCTCGAAGTATTACCTTTTACTAAAGATAATTTTAGTAGGTTCACCCTCTCTAAATTACTAGTCTAAGTCATTTAAAAACATCTAAATTCCGTAGTAATGTGCGAACAATTTTTAATATGTAGTAAACCCCCCGTAAACCCTCGGTTTCATCCCAGATAATATTTCATTCAACGGTGTTCTACTTAGACCCTATTGGTCCTCTTCATGACCCATTATGCTATTTAAATGATATTCAAGGGTTCCTACGCATTTTATCCGGATTAAACAAAAAGGGAAAAAAATGTTTTTTTCCACGAGGGATCGGTCGATCGAGGAAAGGGGTCGATCGATCGATCGATCAAGCAGTTCTTGCCCAACAAACTGCAAATTCGACCTACGGGTTTCATCTAATAAATTCCTTCAAAACACCATTAATGATCCTAAAACTCCCAAACAAGTTTTCTACTGGTTACATATACATATATACATGATTTCCTACATGAAGCATGTACAAATTAATCAAAGGTATCGAATTTAAAGGGATAATTTATCATAATGATCAAGAACCCTAGTTTTTCATTAATTTCAAATATTCTAATTCTTTTTCCAGATATCTCACTTTTAAATCAATAATATTTCATGGTTAATCCTTTACATATGTTGGGATTTCCAAAATACATTTATTTCCTCTAAAGCATGTGATTTAAATTCCCTAAATCATCAATTTCTTACCTAAAAACATATATTCATCAACCCTATTCTAACATAGAGGAAATATTAACTAGAGAAATAGCAATATAGATACGTGCCTGGGATTCAAAGGTCTGATTTGTTGGTGATATTGATATTGTTGTGTTCCTCGTCTTACGATATATGCCCCGATGGTGTTAATCTTGAAAGAGGTGCTACAGTTTGTGATCAATGCTTGAAAATCTCTCTACCTTTCTTCTCTAATGGTCGTTCTAAGTTTTTATGATTGTTAACCCTAAATATAACCTCTAATAGCTGATATAACTTAGGAAAATTCGTGTGTTTAAGTACCCAAAAATACAAAATGACTATAATACCCTCCTGGGATGTCAGTTAGGCCTAAAAAAGCCCCGAGACCAAAACTAAACCCCCTAGTACACTTTTCTTCCTATCTCGACCCTTTCGGACATGTTGGCGCACTCGAAATGACCATACAGGTGACTTATAATTTATTCACTATAATAATTCTAATATAGTCCCGACACGATACAGGCGCGTCCCGACTTAATTTTCGTAATTGTCATATTATTCACTCGTGACAATATTGATAAAATCAATCTTATATATTACTTTACTCATCTAGTAATATTCAAAAAATTCCCAATAATTACTAACTCTCGTCACGCTAGTAAATATTTAAAATAAAATTCCGAATTAATATTAAATTAATAACTCAGTGAAATTTAATAAATCCTCAATTTTAAAAGAAATAAAAATACGGGGTATTACAAAAATGCATACTTGAGCTCTGATATACAAGAGTGGAAAGGGAAAGTTTCCCTTGGGGATAATTTCTCAAAATGGGAAACCCACTTTGGCTCGTTAATAACCCCCCCCCCCCCCCAACCACCACCACTATCCTCAATGGTAAGGTTTTTTTCGTGCTGCTAATTCCTCTATCAACAAAGTCTTCCTCCCTTAGTTCGAGGGAAGGATAATTCTCCCTAATCTCATCCATCAATAAATAGGCATTTAAAGTGAGTAATTCATTGTCTTGAGATTTATCACTCCATAAATCACTATTTTAAGAGCTAAAAATATATGCCTCTAGGGGTCTTTAAAATAAGAGAGGCCAAAGTATACCGGGATAATTATCTTTATATACATAATTGTAACAGTTTATTCCTCATTAGAGCAACTAGGTTACTTTATGAGAGAGAAAACATTTACCTCAATGGTCATGTTGCTAAAAGATAATCTCATCACCCTATTCCTACAGTTGATATTGGCATTAACAGTGGACAAGAATGGTCGTCCAAAGATTATTGGGATTTGAAAACTACCTTTTTTGACAGGTCACGTGTCCAAGATAATGAAGTCTACCCGGTAGTAGAATGAATTTACTTTGATGATAACATCATCGATAATTCCACTAAGTATCCAGGTGGATCGGTCAACCAGTTTTAGAGTGGCTTTCGTCTCTTTAATCTCGCCCAATATCAACCCCAAATATATGGAATATGGAAAAAGGTTCATTCTAGTGACTAAGTTAAGCAACGTACGATCAAACTTTTGGTCCCCAAATTATGCATGCAATTATGGGGCATCCGCGTACGTTAAACTTTAAACCAAGATCGTTAGTGATGATAGAGCTTACTTATGCCGCTATATATGCCTTAGTTTGCACATTTTTCTTTCTCTTTATTTTGCACAAGTCTTTAAGGAATTTAACATATTCAGGCACATGTTTAATTGTCTCAAGCAATGTAACATTCATCTTGACTTATTTAAAGAGTTCCAAGCACCCTTTATCGGTGGTTTTGTTCGCTTTTTTTGCTTGAGTCTCTAAGAAAAAGGTTCATGTTTTGTATTTATGAGGTTTAGAGCACTATTAGACTCTTCCCCCTCATTATATATATCATTGTCCAACTCTCATGGTTTGTGAGGCCATTCCTTCATTGGGTCAATGTCCTATCCCAAGGAGTGTTTGGTAATAACTTGTTCCGGAGACGGCTTTGCGACACAATTATCATCTCCTTTGCCACATCATTGGGTATTAATACCCTTTGCATGCTAAGTATGGGTCTCCTTCAGGTTTGACCCTTCAATTACCATTTTTCCCTTTGAATTTTGTTAGATTTGAGCGAGGAGATGAGTGTTATTACGTCCTTGTTAGATTTGAACCAATTGCACTAAACATGATTGTATCATTTGCATGGACTGAGCCATTTAAAATATTTACAATAATTGGGGAATGGACAAACTATTCTAGTTGGTTCATTATTTAGTTCACAGCTTGAGGTTTTTCATTGTGCTTCTTATTGGGTGGAATGTAGGGTACATGAGAAGGATTTATATGAGGTGGATGTTGGTATTGCATTTGGGTTTAATATTGGGGTTGAGGTTGGTATTGGGGTTGAAATTGTGGAGGTGGCATATTGGTGGGTTGGGTTCTCGTCCCTTGAAATCCGTCATTTTGAGTGCTCCTACATGAAAATAAAGGATTTGACCTTCTACCAATTGGATTATAATGGAAATCAATATTGTCGCTATAAAGGTTATTGGAGTATCTCTTTCGACATGCCCCTTGGTGTTGGCCTACTCGATAATGAACCCATTGATGTCGGGGAATGTACGACACTCCTTGATAAGGTACAAAACCAAGTCACGAATATCACAAGCCTCTTCTACGATAGGGGCCTTGGTGGCTTGCCCCTGGGTCACTTGCATCACCTCAACATTGCGACATAGTCTATCATCGTCTTCTACCTTAGTGAGGTATACCCTTTGTTATTTTTTAGAGGCACTAGTGCTTGATTTTTTAGTGCAATCATATGGGTTGGAAACATTCCAACCTCGAGATATTTTATCCACAAACTTAAGATAAGCTTCAACTTAATCTGCACTCGGGTAAGAAAACTACCCTAAGACATTGTCTTAACCAATTGTTTTGTCATCGAATTGAGAGAACCATGAAAAATGATATTTATTTCATTTTATCGTATCTATGATGTGGACATTGACAAAATAAGCTTCTTAAATTCTTCAAACATTCGTCAAAACTTTCTACTTTCGTTTGCAAGAAATTTTGGATTTATTTCATTAAAGCATTTATCCTATGAATGGGAAATAATTATTTAAGAAATGAATTATGAAGTTCATACCACGTGCCAATTGAATTGAGAGGCAATGTTGTTAACCATTATTTATCCTTATCCTTCCTAGAAGGAGAAAAAATTTAGTCTTATAAGTTCGCGATAGCAATTTCGAAGAAGATGTTACACACTTCCTCGAAATCACTTGTATGACTATAAACATTTTCATTTTCATTTTCCATTCCATGAAAAGTCTATGAAAGGATAATAATGTTATTACAAAAATGGAATGTACTAGCATTATAAGGGTATGTAATACATTTCAGGGCCGTAATCATCTTCGAGCGAAGATAGGTTCCCAATGTTTGAGGTACATTCACACCTCGATTACCTTGGAAATTTTCCATCGGGTAGAATCAGGATGATAAATGGGGTCGTGTATATGATTATTGGATATAAGGTGGTACGAATGATGGTTCAGACAATGATGTTTACGATGGGGATGTAGTGAGAGTGAATGGTAGGTTGGACGATGACGATAGAGGAAGAACCTATGTGCTCCTACGGTTTCTATGAGGAAACCAACTTTTAATTTTTTTAGAGTTTTAAATAAACTTGCACTGATTAAAACCACATGTGTTGTTTCAAACAGTTTTAAGAATAAAATAAGCAAACCTTAACACGGTGATGTACGAGACAAACCTACAACGGGATAAACCTCATATGTCCCAACCACACAATTCACCTACGATATAGGTCTATTCACAAGAACAACTTATACTTACTCACATAATCGACACCTTTAAGCCTTGATGTGCTTCCCCATTTCGTGTAACATTCTTCGCAACCACTATTGTAATCCTTCTAATAGCTACACAATGCAGGCTCATCCCACGTCTTGGTCTCCCATCGATCTTACTTGTCTCGTTACCAGTCCATCCATCGATCAATAAAAACATGGCCTCCTGATCGAAATGCTCAAAGTATGAATAGCAAATAGATATGATGAAACACATAAGAGATCTCAAACGTACCTATAGATGTAGGATTCTTGGATCTCAAACTTGGATGTAAAATACGTTTTTAAAGGCACAAGATTTAACTTAGAAAAACATTTTTGCAAAAGACCTTTGAGAAAATTAATGACAAGCCTGATTATTTATAGAAAATATAAAATTTGAGGTGGCACATTTTTCAAGGAACTCATTTGAACGAAAACATAGGGCTCGTTTGAACGAATAAAAACCTCGCTCGAACGAACATGCTAATCATGTTCGAGCCATCTTCGAATGAGCTTCAAATGAATATACATTTATCCAACATAAGTACCTTGTTTTATGTTCATTTGAAGGTCTTTTTAGTGACATTGGCATCTCATTCGAACGAACTATTCAAACTTATTCGAACAAACTAAAAATGAAAAATATTTTTTCTTTCAAAGACATTTTACAAAAAGGCCTTAAAAAACTTTTATAAAACAACACCGATACGTATCCCTAGATCAAACGGTAATATGAATTCATACCTTCATTTAGATCCCTTGGATGTTAAAGATGAAAACTTGTCACACAATCCAATGTAATTTGTATGTCACTTTAGCTTTGTTGCATAGTCATCAATCACACATCATAGGCTTGTAGGACACACAACTCAAGTCCTAATCTATGAATTAAACAAGTTTTATCCAAACACAGAATAAAGCCAATACTTACAAATTGACTCGATTCGAAAATTTGTCCTTACAAATCTCCCCCTTAGTCTATTCTTGGACAAAACTCAAAACGAAAAACATACTCGGCTGTCAAGCTCACTAAGACTCAATTCTCAACCCCAAGAGGAAAAAAGTTACAAATTCTTGATCGACACAACTTGTTTAGGTTTGCTCTTGGGTAAACCTTTGTTGTATCACTGTTAACCTCCACACTTAAACACTCCTTCAAATGCACATGAATATAATAATAAATAAACTGAATATGAAAAAATCTCCCCCTTTATCTAACCACCTCTACCTAAGAAAGGACATATCTTTCTAAGTTAAAGAATACGAACACTAAAAGAGTTGGATACCATTTCTTCCCTTTTTTTTAGGAATAGACAAAGAATAAGGTGCACAATTAAAACATTTCTTCCCCATAAAACCAAATCTACCCCTAAGTTAATCATGGGTAATCATAAGAAAAAATAAATATATCATGCAATGTTGTGTTGTAAGGCATGCAACGACGAACATTTTGGCAAATCCAACTATGAAAAAATAATATCAACTAAGATGCATGCATTTAAATATAAGATAACAAGATGATTATAACACATGCCAATTTAAATAATAAATTAAGCATTAGGCAAACATGGATTAAATGAAGACGCAAATACTCAAAAACACAAAACATACCAAATATATAACCATAATATATCAAACAAGCACAACTATATATAGGTATAAATGACCACAAAAGACACAAAACACATTAGCGTTACACCGTCGCATATGATCAATGTGTCTAAACATGATGGTATGAAGTAAAGGGGGTCGAAACAATTAAAAATGTCCAATCACTCAAACATGTCCAAGTAGATCTTATTTGAATGCAATAATTTATCAACATTCTATTTAGTCATACATGTCAAATAAATATCTCAAAAGGACAAATAAATATAATTCTCAATTGCCTAGAAATATTGATGATTCTTGAATTAATAGTGCCAAAATAAATAAGCTCAACTAGAACTCATTGTGCAAAATGCATTGATCTTCAACTAGACACCCAAATTTTCTTTTTATAATTTTTTTACCTCTTTTTATTTTGAAGATATATAATTTTTGAAGCATCAATGCAAAAATTTGGTCCTGGCAATATTTCTATATTTATTTCCTCTCAATCTTTTTAGGCTCTTGCCAATGGTGGCCTTTCATGCAAAAGAGATTTCTCCTTTCGTAAACCTTTCCCGTAAACTTTCATATTTTTCATAAAATATCAAACAAACTCGCGAGAAATGGTTTTTACATGCATAACTCCCCCTTAGACAAAATTTTTATATATTTGATAAGATTATTGGGAGAACACCTCACTTAGCTCATGGGACATATGAAGTTAAAAAAGAGCTCATGCAAAGTGTGTACGGGGGCATATTCAAAGTGGATCCATCATGAAAATTAATTTCAAACTAATTCATGTAAACATGATTAAGAACAATCCAAGCATTGAAAATCAAATTCAAATGTCCTAGTCATAGTGATACATGGAAGGAATGGGATTCAAACACACTGATCTGCCACACAATATGTGTAAAACTAAACTACATAAAACCATAATTTTTTTGAGTTTTTAAATATTTTTTAAGATACCAATTGAAATAAAACAAACTGAAAAGATAAACTAAATCTTTGTGTAATTTTTCTCACAATGACCCAAAAAATAAAAAATAAAAATACAAAAGATAAACACGCCATAACACTAGTAAACATATAACATGAAACACCGGTGTATGAGAAACATGCAATCATGCACTTATAAGATATAGCATGTAATGGATCATGTGAAAGAAAATGAGAGTCAATAAGACAAACATTTAGCTCCTCCAAACCGGATCTCCTAACCCACATAGGTGTAACGTGACGAACACGGGATTAAAGAACCTTGATAACACTAGCCTTAATATTCCTATGACCTTTTCTAAGATGATGATATAAATGCCTAACATGACGTTTCCTATCATAGTGTGCGCAAGTCTAGACACGAGGAATGTTACCTTTAGGTTGACCTTTTCTAACATTCCTAGCTTTGTTTGGATCTCTCGAATATCTAGACTCTTAAATCTCTAGAAGCTCCTTCTTCAAAGCCTCTATCAAAGCACGGAGGCTATTTTTATCTCCCCCAACGTACTCTAGCTTGTCTTTAAAAGCCCTCTTATGTGCCCTAAGATACTCAATCAATTTATAATTATCATCTCTTATGGAACATTTCTTCACCTTAGCTTCTAAACGCAAGTTGGGATTTTTTAAATTGAATGAATCGGTGTACAACTCCATAAATACCACTTAAATCTCACTCCTTTCCTTATCTTCTTCTTATTCATCACTCCTTTCCTCACCATCTTGGAAACCTAAAGATTAGACCTCGAAACCATCATGCACATGGCCATCTTCAGGGGGAATACACTTCATTTAAGCCCACATGACTGTCCATGAACGTGATGTAGTTACAATAAGCACTATCAGTAAGGGTGATATATTAAATCTCCAGTTTCTTACCCTACTTCCTTAGTCAAGTGGGACATTCATGATAATAATTCCCAAAACCTTGGCATTCAAAACACTTGTCTAGTCATCCACCTTCTTAGGACCATCCCTATTCTTCCTATCACGGTTGACAAAGTTCTTAGTTTTTTATTCAAAACTCTTACTAAGACTCTTCTCATATCTAAGCTTAAGAAACTTCTTGAACTTCCTAGAAAACCTAGCTATTTGTTCATCATCAAGCTTATCATCACTATATGAATTCGACACGTTCTCTTTTCGGGCTTTCATAACAATACCATTTTCTTTATTCTTTGGAGGACACGTGTTCATCTCGTAGGTTTGAAGATCACCTAAAAATTACTGTACTCTCATACATTTGACACCACTTAGGGAATCTAAGACCATGACTTTAGCGTTAAATCTTTACGACAACTACCTTAAGAATTTTCAAACAACTTCAAACTCGGGGATCGACTCACCTAAGTTAAATGAGAAGTTGACAATATCTCATAAGTTGGCATAAAACTCATTGAAAAACTCATTCTCTAGCATCTTAATCGTCTCAAACTTAGTTATGAGATTTTGAAACTTAAAAACCCTAACAGTATATGTTCCCTCGTTTGTGGATTGTAAAATATCTCAATAAGCCTTGTCTCTCTCGCAAGTCATAATGCATTTAAAATCTTCAATGGTCACAACGTAAAAAATAGCATTCACACCCCTACAATTAAAAGTTGAGGTATTTTTTTCAGCCATTGTCCATGAGGCATATTCTTTAGGAGCACCACCTTTAGTAGGACAAGTCCACCCAAACTTAATCGAGTTCTAAACATTCTCATCTACCAATTTTTGGAAAAATAATAACCAAGCCTTCCAATATGGATAGTTTGACCTATCAAACAATGGAGTTTGGCAAATAGAACTACCCTCACAGTTAAACTCCATCTAAACTCCATACAAGCACTAAACAGTGATCTAACACAACAAACGAGTGTAACTCACTCTGATAACAATCAAAAGAAGCGCCTATGTGTTCCTAGGGTTTCTTTCCAATTTTTTAATATTTCACAATTTTAAATAAACTTGCACCGATTAAAATCACAAGTGTTGAGTGAAATAATTTTGCCAATTTTAGTCTTTACCTAAGCATGCATCTAGGTGAGTATAAGTAAGAATAAAAAAAGAAAATCACAACACGATGATGTACGAGAAAAATCCACAACGGGAAAAACCTCGAATGGTCTAGCCACACAAGTCCACTACGGTATAGGTTTATTTACAATAACAACTTAGACTTACTCACAGACTTTATGCCTTTAAGCCTTGATGCACCTTCTCATTCCTTGTAATATTTTTCACATCCATTTTTATATGCCTTCAAACAAAAGGTGGGCACATTCCCACATCTCAATATCCCATTGATCTTACTTGTCTCGTAATCAGTCTAGCCACAGCTCAACACAAACACGATAGCTTTACCTCTCAAAATGCTCACAGTATGAAGAGCAACCAAATATGGTGTAACACATAAGAGATATAAAAAAAATACATGTAAATATAGGATTCTTGGATCTCAAACTTGGATGTAAACTAAGGTTTGGGAGGCATAAAATTTAACTTGGGAAATTTTTTCGCCAAAGACCTTTGAGAAAATTAATGCTAGCCTGAGTATTAATAAATAACACGAATTTTGAAATGACATATTTTTTTAGATAACTCATTCAAACATAGGGTTCATTTGAATTAAATCCTTATCTTGTTTGAATGAACAAAAACCTCAATCGAAAGAACATGCTAATCTCGTTCAAACTAGCTTTCAACGAGCTTCGAATGAATATACCTTTGTCTAACATAAGTACCTCATTTGATGTTCATTTGAAGGTCATCATAAATACATTCATATCTAATTCAAATGAACTTTTTAAACTCATTTGAATGAACTGTAAACACAAACTATTTTTTCTTTTAAAAAACATTTTACGAAAAGGCCTCAAACAACTTTTATTAGATTCCATGCCGAGTTTTCGTCTTCAACGTCCGAGGAATCTCAATAAAGGTATGAATGCATATTATTTTTTGATCCCTGGATACATTTGATGTTCTTTTGGAGGTCATTTTAATGACATTCACATATCGTTCAAATAAACTATTCAAACTCGTTTGAACTAACTAAAAACAAAAAAATATTTTTTCTTCAAAATAACATTTTATGAAAAGGCCTCAAACAACTTTTATAAAACAACCACCAAACATATCCAAGGATAAGACACTAATATGCATTCATAACTTCATTTAGATCCCTCGAATGTTAAAGATGAATACTCGGCATGCAATCTAATGTAACCTTGATGTTGCTTTAGCTTTGCCACATAGTTGTCAATCACACATCATAAGCTTGAAGGAAACACAACTCAACTCCTAACCTATGACTCAAAGAATTTTGTCTAAACATAGAATAAATCCAATACTTACAAATTGATTCGATTCATAAATTTGTCCTTAAAATGATGGTCACAAAAATTGGGAGTCGCTAGTAATAATTGAGGCGAGGTTTAAATCGACAAATTGTTGTTCGGAATTTGAACTTAATTATCATTCGACAATTCACTTAGTTTATATTCCTTTAATAATCTTAGCATATGAATAACAACTAAAAGGGAAAATTAAATACAAACTAAATTGGTTTTAATTGTGCCCTTTTCTTAAACCCCGACAATGACGCCATTTTTCCCAGTGCTTTTCGTTGTTTTGTAAAATATGCAACGATCACTTTCAAACCAAAGTTATGGAAAGAATTAATATCGTCGAGTCATTTTATGAAAACACTTTATCAATTTCCACAACTTAATAATTAACTAGTGCAGTGATAAGTTGGGTATCATATCCACAAAGATTATATTTGAGATTGCGTAATTAATACTAATCGAGTTCCTAAGTAAATTACTAAAAGAAATAAGAAAAGTTGATGTGTTGTGGTTTTTGATTAATTATAGTAAAGTGGATAAAAGTTAAAATTTTAGAAGTTTTGTGGAAATATTAATAAAGTTAAAAAGGGAGTTGTGTATATTTTTTAGAAAAACAAAGGTTGTGGATTAATCCCCCACTTTCAATTGAAATTGTTATAAATTCAATTAGTTTTAAGATTCAAGTATGAAATTCGAAGTTTCGTAAAGTGAATAATCAAATATGCAAGAAAAAATCCTTAGATAAAAGATGAAGACTTCACTAAACTTCTTGGAAATAAGTCTGAAAGTAGGTTAAAATATATAAACGGATCTTCAATAATAACTAATTCGTGACAATAATTATGAAGTCACCAAGTATTTATTTCGACTTACTTTATACTATTTTATTCTTAAAATATAACTTAATTTATAACAATATACAAATTCTAAGTGGGTTGATAAACCATGACCATTTAAAACCTATCTACTCATAACTAACATAATGATAATGGCAATTGGAACAAAAATATAAAAAGAATTCATGATCTTAAAATTATTGAAATGGTATTAAATCTTACTTGAACGGACGATAATTATGTAAAATAATAAGATAGAATGAAGGGTTGAAAATCTTCTGGAATCCTTATATTATAATCACGTAGTCTTGAATGAAGTAAATTACAAAGAATGGAACTGAAATGCTCAATTGATAACTGCTTAGTCTTCAACACGGTGAATTACATAAAAATGAACCTTAAAATCTTGAATAACAACAAACACACGACTGAAATTCTTCTATTATAATCTCAAAAATTGAGTTACAACCGATCAGAATTACAACAATATTTCAGGCTTGATTATCTATAATTTGGGTACTATTATTCAGTAAAATATCGATGCAAAAATAGTGAAATCGAAAGCCCCTTTTATAGGATTAGAAATTTGGTCAGGGGCTTAAAATGGTATTTCAACAATTTCATTAAATACTAAAAAGTGTTTATGGTAAAAGGCGCATTTAAATGCACATATTGGGACGATGGCCAACTTTGTTATGGGGAAAAAATAAAGAATTTGGTTTCATTTTAAAGGAAAAATGGAGAAAGAATGAAGGGGGGGGGAATGAAAAAGAAAGGGAGTTGTGGGGGAAATATAGAATAAGGAAAGAAACATGGAAACCGATAAAAGGGGGAAGTGTGTGAGCATAGGTTGCACGTGGGCCTCACTGTGCATTACATGGGATGCAAGATTGTGCCAATGCAGTGCTTCCACAAGGTGTACCATTCCCTTTTAATAAAACCAACCTTAATTCCGAGGGGGTGACACTTGAGCTCGGGTCTCCCCCCTCCTCCCCCCTAGCCTTAACCAATGACCCAAGCATACTTTTGATAATTATTATACACCCAATAATATATAACCCCTGTTTTAAACCATTTTTCCAAAATTTCATTTAAACACAAAAAGTTTTGTAACTTTATCATATGACGTTGTATTTGTGCACCACTTGAACTGACGCGACACCCAAAAAGGTTCGACTTTAGCATTGAACTGAGGCTTTGAATTTTGACTTTCTTTTGGGTCCAATATTTGAATGGTCATAACTTCTTTCTTTAAAAGTGGATTGACTCATCACTTGAATTCAGATATTCCTTGTTTCGAGGCCAACAACTTCCGTGAAGAGTCGGAGCCCAAATTTGATCATTTGAAATTGTCAAATTTTAGGGTTAGCTTTCAAAACCCTGTAAATACTCAAATAAATCTTATACGAGCGATTAACCATGATTATTTAAGGTTACACACTAAATTAGTATAAAATGTTAGTTTTAACGAGTATGGGACTATAAGTCTGCACAAAAATCGGGATATAAAATATAATATTTGACAATAATCAACTATGTTATAATAGGGATTCAAATATCAAGAAGAAAAAATGTAGCCATGGAGACGCAGCAAGTTGCTAAAAATTATTGTTAATATAATGTTAAATCAACTTTGGTTGGGCTCTAAGAAATTTTTTAAGGAAAAATGCTCACTTAATGGGGGTACATGTAACACCTCAAATTTTCCATGTATAAAGTGGTAGGTCCTAAACGCCGAGAATGGGGAGCGTCAAACAATTTATACCATTCTAAGCATAAACAATATGAATAAAATTAAGTACATTCACAATAGTAAATAATAGGATGCCGATAAAACGAGATAGAATATATAAGTCTAAAAGCAATTGAATAAGTCAAATAAATAATCTCCACATAATAAATATTTGAACTAGTGAAAATTAATATTAAAATAAACAACTCTAGAACCCACCATGGGGCCATAATAAAGAATCTATATATAATGAAATGTAAACTCCAACTAAAATCAAATGTTGAAATAAATGTAATTCTTAAATATAAGATTGAGATAGTTGGAATGAACTGGATATTGAAAGTATGCTCGCTGAGCCCTGATGCTCCGGTTGTGGGATACCTAAATATTTTTTTAAAAAAATGTGTGGGACAAACCCCACATTTGCCAAAAAAATATCTAACTTAACTTGAAATAATATTTAGTGCGCCTCATTTACATATCATGTCCTACCCACCGGATCTCACGCCGATGATACTTCACCTCACCTCAACCAAGGGATATCCTATCTATATACCAATCTACATAACTATAGCAAAAATTTATATATCATATTACCATGCCTATCAAGTAAGATATATGATCTTACCTAGGGCTATATCATAGTATCATAATCATTAATCGTGTATTAAGCGTAATACATTCATGTAGTACATATATATAGTACTTAGGGGTGAACCTAGAGCAATGGTCAAGTTGGCCCATTGTGACCTGGAGATCACAAGTTTGAGTCGTGAAAACAAACTCTCTACATATGCAGGGGTAGGATTGTGCACATTTAACCCCATAGTGCCATGCAGTGGCAGAAGCCTCGTGCACAGGGTTTTCCCTTTTTATACATGTAGTACCCATAAACTAAAATACATCCTATAAGGTAAGCATACCATAGTAACCGAATATCACAATATAATATCTACATATAAATACAACCATATTAGGACCAACTATACATATAAGAATGAGACAAATTCAACAATCCTTTGGGGACCTCTCGTACCTCTATCACGTTAATGCACAAGAGGTTCCACGCCTAATAGATTACAAGCAAGCACACATACATTAAGAAATCACTAAGCCAAAACACCACTTTGTAACTACATACCAAAGTTACATTACAGATTTAGCTTCATATGTCTCCCTCTCGCAAGAAGATTGACCCACAACATGCGAATCAGGATATAGACGTATATGCAGCCTCAATCATCAACTAAAGGAATAGTAATTGGTCCCGTAAAACAGTCCCATCAAATAAAAATAACAAATTCCTCACAAGTTACTCACACACCTTAGTATGTCCACACATAGCACACTGAGCATACAATATCCATTACGTGTATACGAATATGATATATCACGTTAATCGTGTTGATCAGGTTAAACTCGATCCTAAGTTTTATCCTCCACGAATCTATGTAAGATCATAACTGCAAGGATATTTTTTCTACACTCCTTTTAGGCTTAGTTTTATGTTGGCTTTATTTCGTAATAACCCTTTGTTTGTAATGCTATGTCCCATAAAGACTAGAGACAAAGGAATTGTGACTAAGATTATCGGATTGGACAACCACATTGCATAATGGATATTTGGAAGAGGTAACTGTTTTCTAAGTTTTGTAATTCCTCGTAGAGTATATTAATTTCTTGTAAGTGACATAATAAGACTTATGAAAAAAACTTTGGAAAAGGTTTACAAATGGTTTTTTTTAATAAAATTTTGTCAAAGGTCTTATTTTAGCGACCTTGTTAGAAACGAGGTCTTCCTCAATCAAAATAATTTTTATTAATAGCCTATTTGTTTATAAAGTAACGTCTTCATTAAAGTCATACTTCAAACAAGCATCCCTCGATGGAAGACTATTTTGGACGAGGGCTTACTATCCACCAAAAATGACACTTGATTGAAGTTTTTATCGATCGAAAACTATTTTGGACGAGGGCTGACTAAAGTTTTTATCGATCGAAAGCTCTCATTCGAGTGAGGGACTTTGTATTGAAAACATGTTTGAATGCATCTCTTATAATGCAAAAATATTTAATGACCATTTAGACGCAAAGTTTAGTTGATGAAGACCAGTTTTCTCAACAAATCAATTTGGTTTTTCAAGGAGACCTTTTGTTTCAAAGAGCCTTCCAAATCTTTGCAACTCATGTAGACTCTCGATTTAAAAATACCTGAGATTTTTTATATTTAAGAAGGTTATCACATAAGATTACATTTGGTATATTGGGATTTTATTTTTAAATCTTTGTGATAATTGTTTATATTTATGTTTTAAACATAATGTTTGATATGTCAACCAATTGTACTTAGTAAGAATTGTAGAGAGTTGGATTAGGCTATGATAATGCTGGAAATCATCCTTTAGGGTTTAACTATTTTAGAGCTTTCTTAAGAATGGAGAAAACAATAACAGATATAAAGTAGCAAAAGAGATGAGAGAAAATGGATAAACACGAGTACTTAATTGGTTCATCCTTAGCCTACGTAGATGGTGTAAGGTATGTAATGGTTTCACTATAAAGATGGACAAATTGTCATGAGCAAATCATATAATCTTCTCTCTATATATAAATGTACAGAATAACAATAGAGTTTTTAGTTTGCAGTCCCTGGGGAAGGAGACACGAGGTGTCTTTTATAGGTCTGGGGTATGCAGTGTTACCCACCCCCAACTATGCACTCCATGAATAAATATGAGATAATACAATTAGCGTGTGATACCTATAGAGAAGAGTGTAGAATTCATGATGGAGAATATTCCCCCAATGTTTTAGTTAATCTTCCATAATGATTTTAGTTAGATGAGTCAGCAATACCCTTGCCATAATTTCCACATATGCACGAAATGTCTAAGGCAGAGGGTCTCGGCTAGTCAAGATTGTCAAAGTTTCATTCCACTATAGTTAAGCCGAGACGAGACCAACTATTTGTCTTGAAATAATATGGATTGTGTTGATGAGTTGGCCTCTTAGTACTGTTCGAGGCTGACACTGTCAATGGATGAGGTTATTTGTCATTTGATGAGACGACTATAGTAGGTGAGAGCTTTTGGGAAGTGGTGACTCTGAAGGCATGTAAGAAGGAAGAATCTTCCATGGAGGTTACTTTAGGACGAGACTAGACTTATGTGTACCAATCACCCATGTACCTTAGTCTTCAATGCTAGTAGGAGGTTGAGGTTTAGATAATTCTCCTATCTCGTCTCATCCAGGACTAGTGCTTTTTAGTCTGTATTTGAGGTTATCTCTTAAGTAACGAAGGTACAACGATTGTATTGTGCTTTGTAAGTGGTCCCCTCTCACTTACGAGAAGTGGAACACCTATAGTTTACTGAGTAGATTGATCAGTATTGACGTGAACCTCCAAGTCTTACATAGACAAATGTCTCATTGGGGACGTGCCCTAATATTGACCTTTTTGGGAAACATGTTTGTGTTTTAGGCAGTAAAACCAAACTTCTATTCTTATTCCTCATTTCTATTAAAATTATTTCCAGAGAACAAAATTTCTCTATATATACTTTCTCTTTCTTCGGTGGACTTCCAATCTTCTTTTTGGCGTCTTTGTTTATTTTTTGACCTCTTTTGCTTTAGGTGCCCCCTTTATCATTTTTCTTCAATTCTTCTATTTAATTCCCGTTTCTACTATTTTTTTCATTTTTCGACGACTTTCTTGTTAATTTCGACATCTGGTTATGGTGGTTTATACCCACTTAGTGATGGTTTAGTGGTAATAGGTTATTAGGACCAAGGTTTAGACTATTTTGGATAAGTATTCAACATCTTAGGTTGACTATTTTTATTTTCCAGTGCCTTTTCCAGTTAGAGTTAGCCAGTAATGTACTTAGTGTTATTGGAAAATACCATTAAAAAGCCATTCATTTGCCCAGTTTGATCTTCAGTTATTTCCCCATTTAAGTTTTCACGTTTGTTCATGTAGCGTAAGTTATACGAGTTAGGTGAAGAGTTTCCCCATTTTCATGAACGCATAAGCTGAGGCAGAGTCATGCCAACGTAGGCCTCATATTCCACTTACCCTAACTCCATTAACTATAGAATGACCCATCTTACTTCTGACCTACCCTACTCATGCCGAGACCATAATTAGTCCTTTTGTCATCTCTAATAGTAGTCACACCATGTCTACCTCATCTTCTGAGGGCTATATCCTTTTTCAGTGTCTAGGTCTTCGTGATGACCGAATGAATACTGAGGTCGACTCATTTAAGTGTCCACGATGCTCCCAGTATCCCATGCTAGTGAGGGCAAGATGAATGAATCAAGTAATCGGGGTTATTCTAGTACTTCCTCTCACCAACCATGGGATCCTGAGCCCTAAATCTATGATATCTTGGATGATGAGTCTGAGGTTGAAGTTGTTCACAATATGCCCCCAGCCCCTCCAATAGCCAAACCTATCTCGGCCATGACCCCAGCCAAGATTAAGAAATAAGATCCTCATGGAAAGGCCCCTGTCATTGAGGAGGAAGAGGATCCCTACACTTTGGACACAAGTGTAGCTTCGGCCATTCCCACTAACGTCTATGAGACCGATCTGGTGGTCTAGAGGCATATCTATGGGATTATATCCTCGATCAAAATGAGACTTACTGTTGAAAATGAGCATGCCTTTGACCTCATAAAATAAGGAAAAGTAATTATCTGTGAGCAGATGTTTAAGGTCGATTTATGCCTTCCTTTTCACCCATCCATTAGGGCAATATTTTCTTTATTTTTTTGGTGTTGACCCTCCTAATTGATGCTAAATGCCCGGAGGGTTCTTTTTGGGGCGGATCATCTTTGGAGAGTCACCTAAGATATAGTTTTCTCAGTTGATACCTTCCGAGCATGTTATACGGCGGTTACCACGAGATCCAATCCTTACTACTACCATTTTATGGCTCGTCGTCTTAACCGAAATCTCCTTCACATTAATCAAACTTCCAACCATGATTGGAAAATCCTTTATTTCTTAATTTACGTGGATTAGGAGTTTGGTAGGTGTATTTCCCTACTTCTGGTGAGGTGATAAGGCCTTAAAAATAGGACTGTATCTCGGTTTTAACTAAAGTAGACCTCGTTCTTAGTGCTAAGATGAGAGAGTCTAGTGACCAACTCAAGGGGGATAGCCTCATCATCATTAATGACCTGATGATCCCTAAACACCTCTAATATTCAGTTATGGGGGTAGATCCCACATAATCATTTCATAAGCAAATCTAACTTTTTCATAACTTTACCATCGTCTTTAAATTATTCTGACCCAACATATGTCGATACTTATATTATTTTATTTTTATTTTTGCAAATCATTATGCCAGTACGTATAACGAAATGTGGGAAATGGTAGCACTAATGTCATCAAACTTGCTCACCCGTCTCAAGGGAAAGCCTCATAACCGACTCGAACTTGGTAGAAATCCACAACCGAATGCCCCTCTGTTGCTGGGGGGTATAAAAAAATAAAGGAGTGCCATTATAGGGTGGGCCTCTATTCCTTCTCCTTCGTAGTAATAGAAGAACAAGGAGGGTCCGTCAAGATAGTATGATGATCATCTCCTTCCCAGCAGGGATGGAACTTCTGTGGCAACACTTATGGCCTAGTTTGGTGTCAATGTTGACCCTCTTCTTAGGATTCGATTAAAACCTCGGGAGGTTATAACATCGATTGTCCCAGAATGTGACAATCATTATTTTAATTCTCAAAACCCCTTTTGGGTTTTTAATTTCTCTCTTCATAGGGCATTCCATGTAAATATCAACTTCATAATTTTGTTTTCTTTAAATTTTTAAAGTATTATATCATCTCATACTAACTCATTTCTTCTATGTTTTTACAATCTATCATCGCCTTCTAGAACATCCAGCAAAGGGTGGTGAAGTTTGAGGCCAAGGTAAAAGTGGTCGATAAAGCCAAGGTCCAACTCAATGAGATAAGGTAAAATTTGAAGGATCAAAAGGCTGAGTACGATTCTTAGATCCAAGAAATGGGGGACCGTTACAAGGAGTGCTTGGCCAGCCTAAAGCAAGACCATAAGTTGAATGTAAGAACATTTTTTCTAGGATTGTTCATAGCAAAACTTTTAGGCTCGTTTAGCGTATCCCTCTACAAATTATCACACACCGAGAAGACGAACCAATCTCATGCATCTCCAAGTTTTAAGACTTCCCGACATCCCAAAAGGTATAAAATGATTTAGAGTTTCAATTAATTCATGGAATTGTATTTGGGATGTTTAATTTTTATAAAAATGAACAGGGCTTTTATTTTTCAAAAAGATTCAAAGTTATTTTTTTAGGTTGTTCCTTCCCTGTCTCATTAAACGACATTCACGTGTCGTTACTTAGGTCATTTATTAAGTCGTTTCTTCATTACTTCAAATGACATGGTATTATTTTCTTTATTCTACGTCGTTTCTTAGGTCGTTTATTAGGCCTTCAAACAACATTTGTATGTCGTTCAAACGACTTTGAAAGTCGTTCTAACGACACTCCTTTTTCGTTCAAACGATCCACGTACTCAAAGTTTTTATAAAAGTTGATCCCAAGGAGCAGAAGGAAGAATAGGATGAGAAGATTTAGGTGGCTACTGTGAAAGTTGTGGATGATTTCAAGGAGTCAAAATAATTTTTGGGTGCGCGATCTAGTATATGGAAAAGGATAAAAAAATCGTGGATCGACGGGTTGCCAACCAGTGTGGTGACCTTGTTGCCATTGGCCCTTTTTTATTGAAATTATCTCCTATTTTAGCTTTGCTAACCCTATAAGTATGGTTACTCTTCAAAAGGTTTAGGCAGAGGTTAATGCTGCTGAATAATTTGTGGCTGAGGCCAAAACTGCACTGAATGCCGATCGTGATGGTACTATTGTGGCTGGTGACCAAGAGGAGACCACTGTTAACCCCGACAAGAACATAACTGATCCTACTATCACTAAAACTTTTGTGGTTGATTCTTAGAATTATCTGTTGTGGGAGACCATATTTGGTCTTTTAATCCTGATTTCTGTAACTATTTTTTTAACATTGCATCCTGTAGTTCTTGAATCATGGATGAAATTTTTAAATTTCTTAAAATTCCAAGGGTTGTATCTGCCCGTTGCTTTCATAATATTGTTTATATTGAATGAATGCCCAAGTAGTTCCTTCACCAAAAGACATACATAAAAATGGAATCTTTTTTTTAACATATGTTAGAGAATTTCACCAATCTAAAATGATGTTAAAGGCATCCCAACTCTTAGAGTCTATGCAGAGTAGCGCCTTGGAGTCGAGACTCTTAAGGCACTCTTATACTACAAAGAGAGATATTTAATTATGCACCATATTTAAATGATGTTTAATAATTTCACCATATGTCTTCCCATACCAAAATTATGTTAAGGACCCCCCACTTCTTAGGGTTTATGAAGTGTGGTGCCTTAGATACGAGACTCCAAAGGCACTCTCATACAACTGAGAGAGAGATTTAATTATCCACCATTATTAAATGATGTTTAAGGGTCTCACCATACTAAAATGATGTTAAGGACCTCCCACCTCTCAGGGTTTATGCATCGGTGCCCTGGAGACGAGACTCCCAAGGCACTCTGATACCGCCAAGAGAGGGATTCAATTATTAACCACACTTAAATGATGTTTAAAAATTTTGTGATTCTAAAAAATACAACTTTCAAAGATATGAAATAATACTTCATTATATTTCAACATTTTTTTAATCATATAAGAGAAAATTTCCTTTCGGATACAATAAATGAAATAACTATCTGTAATACTTTTTCAATAGATCCTTAGTCCAAGGGTTGGAAAATGGATCTCCTTCAAGATTTTCTTGTCAGATGGGATAAAACCGATTGGATGCAAGTGAATCTATAAGAAGAATATAAGGGTGGACTACAAGGTGGAAAGCTACAAAGCAAGGCTTGTGGAAAATGGTTTATTTAGAAATAGGGTATCAACTAAGAGGAAATTTCTTATTGGTAGCCATGCTAAAAGTCTATTTGGATTCTTTTATCCAATGTGACTCATTTCAGTCTCGAGATTTGGCAAATGGGCATTAAGAATTCATTTTTCAATGATAGTCTTGACAAGTGCATCTGTATAATGCAAACTTAAGGATTCGTAGCAAATGGGCAAGAAATAACGGTGTGCAAGTTTAAAAGATCCATTTATGGACTTAATCAGGTGTTGGGGTCTTCGAACATCCAGTTTGATCAAGCAATCAAATGTTTTAGTTTTGATCAATGTCCGGATAAGACTTGTGTATATAATAAGCATAATAAAAATGTGATGGTATTTCTACTACTTTACGTATATTATCATCTCCTAATGGAGAACAATGTGGCGGTATTATCTAGTATAAGAGTGTGGTTCTCTAGTTAGTTTGATATGTAGGACTTTGGAAAATATAGTCACATCCTTGGGATCATGCTTATGGGTAATCGAAAAAATAAGATGTTAGGCTTACCAAAATCCACTTATATCGATGATGTACTCATAAGATTTAGCATGCAAAATTCCTAGAAAGGGTTTCTCCCTTTCTCTAAAGGAATTCCTTTATCTAAGGATTAGTGTCCCAATACACCAAATCAAATAGAAAGGACGAGGAATATACCTTATGCTTCGATGGTGGACAGCCTAATGTATGTTATGCTGTGAACAAGACTAAATATCTTCTATTCTAATGGCATTATTATAAGATTCCAATATAACCTACGTGAAGAACATTGGATTGTTGTTAAGCACATACTCAAGTACTTGAAAAATTTAAGGCTAAATTTCCAAAAAAGTCAATTTATATGGAGTTTGGCTTTATTCCTTAGTTGACAAAACTCTTTGAGTCATAGGTTAGGACTTGAGTTGTTAACCTTTCAACCCTATGACGTGGTTTATTGAAGACATAGTGGTTAAGTTAGAATATCGACATCAACATCTCATGTTTCGATCTCGTTTTCATCTTTAAGTTTCTGGGATATCTCAGGTATGGATGCATGCATATTTTGATCCTTGGATATTTTATATTTGAGTTTAAGAATTTTATAAAATTATTTTTAAAATATTTTTAAATGATTTTATCTCTTTAAATATTTTTTAGAATAATTTTTTTAAGGAGGGTGGAACAACATTGGGTATGTTGTTTGAACGGGTCTATGTACCTCGTTAGAACATATTCGAATGAATATCAAACGAGATCGATTTGGGAAATTTTTGGCTTGTTTCAGAATCTCGTTGGAAATGTCATTTGAAAGGAATTCAAACGAGATGCATAGCTCCATTCAAATAAGAATGAGCTGGCGAATTTTTGAAGAATTCAATATTTTTCAAACTCCTATTGATCATTATCTTATTTTCAACACACATATTATAAATAGGAGTGTGGATCAACATGTTAAAAAGAGAGAAATTCGTATGTTTTGAGTTCCCAAAACTCTATCAAATTCTCTTCGATTTTACCCAAACGCTATGTTTACACCAAAATTGTTTTAGATCAAAGATTAATTATATTTTTCTTTGAGATCTAGCTTATGGGTACCAAGGTTTATTACCCATATATTTGTGAGAATTATTTCAATACGGTGGAAGTTGTATATGTTTATATGTTTTCATATAATGGACTTTGTGTGTGATGGTCGCTAAAATGTTTGGTGGATACCTAGGCATGTGTGGATTCACGTGTTGTGGCAGCTGTGTGGGTGGATTCCTATGGTATTTCTATGTAGGAGAGGTTGAAGATCAAAGATGCATAAAGGCTTGCGAGGTCATCGAATCATTATGTAAGTCATCTGTAAACTTTTGTAAATCTTTTATCATAGTGAATTTGCATGGCTTGTCCATCCGAGATTTTTTCCAATTGAATTTCCCTCGTACATCGGATGTTATGATTAATTTACTTTATTCTATACTACACTCACCTAGATGCATGTTTAGGTTAAGATAAAATTGGTTAATCGATTTAGTCACAATTTGTTTAAAACTGGTGATAAGTTTTATTTGGATAACTTTTTTAGTCGAACTTTAAAATTGAAAATAATAAAAATAGTTTGTTTGTTTGTTATGCACTATCTACCAAATTAGAACTCTTCGAGATTATTACATCGTTCTCAAATTGGTATCAAAAGGGGAACACTAAGTAATTGTGTGGATCCTCCTTTTGATGCTATTTTAGGGTTATTTGGGTGTTTCTCTCTCTCTCTCTCTCTCTCTCTCTAGTTTTGTTTATTTCTCTCGATGGATCACCATATTGATAAGCTATCCGATGCATTTTGCGATGACGATGATTTTGGTATTCAAGAGGAGTTTAATGAGCTTCATAACTATGCTAAAAAATTAACTATCTTGAATTTGAATTTTCCAAAAATAATTAAAATTCTTGAAAAAGAAAATTTGTGTTTTAAAGCTAAAATTGATTTTTTGCGAATTGTTCAAACTAAAAGAGATATTTTCATGAGATGCCCATGGACATGAATCGTGATTTTTAAAATTTAAAAGTGTCCAAGAAAGTGAGTGGGGATATAGTTCGGTTTTTAGATAATGAATTAGAGGACTCTAAAATTTCTAGTGTTAATGAATGTGCCAGTGAGGATAGTGATAAATCAATAAATATTTTGAAGGAATATGATAGAAATGTTATGGAAAAGTTTGATTGCATTATGGTAGAGCGAGATAACCTTCGAGGTATAATTGAAAATTTAAACAAGGAGTCCTTATCATTTGAGGAGTCTAAATTTTTACTTGAGTCTATTATTTTGAAGTTAATAAAGATCTAAGAGATCCAAGTAGTCTTGGTACTGGTTTTTATTGCTAGTGCCAAGACCAATGTTTTGTTTTAGCATGTTAACCTTTGCCCATGATGTTAGACAAGGTCGACCCATATGTAACATTCCCCGTATTTACACATGTTTACATATTGGTAGGAAAGGTAACCTTAGGGCATTTTGTTATGATCTTAGAAGAGGTCATAAGAAGTCTAGATGTAGTGTCAACATGGTTCTCAAAATCGATTGTATTATATATTCATCTATTTAGGTTAGAAAATCCATTTTAAAGGCGATGAATGTTAGACTGGTTGATTCTCGCATGCTTTCACATGCTATATCTTATGGGTGATTGCTTACATATTTTTCATACACTAGCTTTTTTACATCATGCTATATTTTCTTGCTAGTTGTATGATGTTTATCCTTTTTGTATTTTGATTTTCCTTCTTGGGTCTTATTGAAAAAAATATAAAAAGATTTTGTTGTCCTTTTGAGTTTTTTTTGTTAAATTAGTATTATTTTGAAAAATATTTGAAACCCAAAAATATTTTTTATTAGGTCTAGTTTAGTAATACACATTTTGTGTGGCATATTTGTTTGTTTAAATCCACTTCGTTCCAGGTTTTTATGTGTCTAAGACATTTGATTATGAGTTTTAATGCTTAGATTGTTCTTAATCATACTTGCATGGAGTAGTTTAAAAATGACTTGGTTAATGGATTCACTTTGCATATTCCTTCTAATGTACATGCACGAGCTCTTTTGGATTTTAACTTCATATTTTACATGAGTTAAGTGAGATGTTCTCCTAGCAGTCTTATCATATATATACACACACACATGTATGAATGGGGTATCTGTGCATGTAACAACCATTGTCCATTATTTTTATATTTTTATTAAAAAAATGACTGTGCACGGGAACGGGCTATGAATGGACAAATCTTCCTTGTGTGAAAGGTCACCATTGGCATGAGCCTAAACAATTGAGAGGCAAAAGAAAAGAAAATATTACCAAGGCTAAATTTTTTTTTCATTGAGTCTTCATTTAAATTAGTATCTTCAAAATGAGAGTGAAAATGATATATCTATAATTTTTAGGGTGTTATAAGTTGAAGATCAATGGGTTTTCAAAATGATTCCAAGTTGTCTCTTATTTGACGCTATTGGTTTGAGAATCATAAATATTTTCTAAGTTAGTGTGCATTTTGTTTGTTTGTCTATTATGAGTTCACTTTATATATCACTATGAGGCTAAATCTTAGTTTGATAAAGTTAATGCAGTCATATAGAACTCCTTGGACATTTTTACATTATTAGATCATAATTTATTTGTATTTAGTTCAATCCCCTTCATTCCATACCATATGTCACTACACCAGAATGCCAATTTTGTGACTGCTAATGTGGATGAAAAACTTATCACTTCCAAGAGCAGTAATAAAATTATTTGTAACTCCCATTAGGAGTGATAAAATCGATGGGTAATAAAAAATTTGAGTCAATTAGTTTATCACTGCTAGTGAGAGTCACAAGTGTTTCCATATAATTAATTTGTAATTCCTAGAAGCAGTCAAAAATTTATAATTGTTGTAAGAAGTCACAATTTTTTTAGTAGGCCTAAGTTATGACTCTTATGAGAAGTCAAAAAATTATAACTGCTATGAGGAGTCACAAATTTTGGCCTAATACTAAAATTTTGACTGCTATCAGCAGTCATAAATTAGTAACTGCTCGTAGAAATCATAAATTTTAGCCTAAGACTTAATTTGTAATTGCTATTAGGAGTCATAAATTTGTAACTACTCCAGGGCGTCACGAATTTTGCAATAAGACTTCATTTGTAACTTCTCCAATTAGTCACAAAAAGGTTCACCTAACTTTAATTTCCTTCTTCTCTCTCCTCTTTCTTTTCGCAACTCCCTCCCCCCCTCTCTTTCATTTCTCTGCTGTGAAGAAGCTGTGAGTTTTTAGGTCTGTTAGATTTCGTTATTTATGCTTTCATCGTTTAGGTTGTCTGATTTCCAACAGTCATCGTTATTTAGGCTTTAACCGTTTAGGTTTGTTTGATTTCACAACTGAACATTTAGGTTTTATGTTTGATTTCCAGCAATCACAAATTATGTTTTCTGTTTATTCAATTTTGGTTTTTTCGATTTGGCAATGAATCGGTTAGGTTACAATACACGGATTGGTCAAGTTCTTAAGTAAATTTTATTTTCAAAAAATCTGCATTGTTAAGTTACAATGAATCATTTTTTAAGTAGTTTCGGGTATTTCTTCTACTTTTAATAGATAGATCTCTTCAGTGGTACTTCTTCTACTTTTTATAGCTAGATCTGGAATGATATAGATTTTGCATTCCAACTGAAGAAATCTAATTCTCTTTATAGAAAAACTGGATCGAATTAATTAACTAAATATGGAGATTGCCCAGCTATGTACAGAGTAAGTGAATCTCATTGTTATTAATCCATCAATAATTGTATTTTTATTTCTTTCTTATTGTTCTATATGAATATTATGTTGTTATAACATGAAATAAGAGAAGGCATGCGTTGTCTTCAATATTAGTAGACCTAATATTAAAGTTAATATGAATTGGGATTTGAATGAAGGCTCCAATATTCTCCGCTGGTATCTTATATAGTTCTTCACAACATAAATTTGATAGTTAGATTCAAAACTTCCCATGTCTTGAACTACATTTATTTTAAAGTAAGACCCTTGTTTACTTACTATTGGTTTTGGGAGATATATGATGCATTCAGGTATGGAGAGAGATTTTTGGAGGGAATGAGCAGGACGACAATCTACGTGGTGGTCAATCGGTTAAGATTACATTATGTGATGTTTTTCCACAAAAAGACTCAATTTTATTACTATATTATATTAATTATAAGAATAAAAATTCTAGGACACATTGATGTGTTTTTCATTCCTTAAAAATTGATATCAGGGCCATTATGATAATTGAATTTTCAATAAACAATGTAGGTTGTATTGGAATGATGGAGGTTGCCTCATTATTTTGGGCCATTTAATGCATGTTTTCTCTCATTGAAGCATACTGCTTAAGCCTATAAAATTGTAGAGGATACCAAAATTGAAATGGCCTAAATGTTTATATCGAGTGGCTTGGAATTGAAATGAAGCAAGTGAGATCTTTTTTTAATTTACAAATAATTAAGGCTCAATGACTTTAAAGTTATTATGGAGTTACATACTTGAAACATTCACGGTGTTTGCACAACTTGCTTACCATTTCCTTTATGGTGGCATCTTCACTGATACGGTTTATATTGGTTTGTTTAGTTTATATTGGTTTATTTCTCCTTAAGGTTTTACTGATATGGTTTATAAATTATGCTTGCTTTTCTATTCACATTTTATTTTGTATCTACTATGTTTAGGATCTATATCTGATCGGGTTTACCATTCAATTTGTTCTAAAGGTTTTACATTTTTAATTAAATTTCTGATCTGAGTGTGTCTCTGGTCATGGTATATCTATTGCAATATTCTAGCCATCGTATCTACCTTGTTTAAGATTTATATGTTACTCCTTTATTCAATTTTTTTGGACAAATTGATGTTGAAGAGAGTCAAATTAGATCAGGGATGAATTTAATGAGATAAATATTGACTTTAAAAAGCTGGTATCTACCTGAGTTAGGGTTGTAAAATGAACCAAGTGATTGGAGCTTGGCTAATAAACAGATTTCAAAATTTTCTTTCGTAAAATAAAAAAATGAACATATTTTAAAGTTCATTAATTTATTGACCTTCTTTGATTAAGCTTATGAACACTCTAAAATGATATTAAAGACTTAAAGATAGTCAAGTTTGACTTGGCATATTTTTTAAAAATGATTCAAGAGCTAAATAAATCAATGTTGACCACATTTTAAATATGAATAACATCTTACATCATCAATCTTGTAAAATGCATTGCTTTGGGGCATTTCATTTCATTTACTTCCCCAGTAGAATAACATCTTGCATCCGTACTTGTTTTTTCTATTATGAATATAGTGATAAGAATACCAAAAGGCCTTCTCCAAACTCTTAAGTTCAACACTCTTTAGGAATCTAAATATCTTAGGGGAGTGATCCCGATAAGTCTTTAGTTCCACAAAAAGAGGGCAATGATCCGATCTAGCCTTGTTTAGATGGTGAATAACTGAAGAGGTGAATGTATTCTCCCATAAGGAGTTGTAATATGCTCTGTCTAGTTTAGCCCAAGTAATTATATTAGCCCAAGTGAATTAATTCCCTAGGAAACCATCATCCATCAACCCACACTCCACGAGAGATTCTTAGAAGTCCCAGAAAAACCCTATTTCAATATCTAGAAGGCCTATTTTTTCATCGACAGAGAGAATAATGTTAAAGTACCCTTCATTAGTAATAAGAATAGGGGTTGGGAGAGAAGGAGAATACACTTGAAAAGTGAGATGATGGACATGGTTAATCACACATTTCACTTCATGCAATCCTTCTAAAAACATCAAATTTTTTTAGAAATGTTGACTTCCACTATACAAACATTTGGGCTTTCTTTTAATGATAGTAGCTTGATCATTATATATCATTGGTTCCATAATATCTAAGAAGGTAATATTTCTCCTACTGTAGAGTTTTTTAAGTCTACTGATTATGGGAGAGTTTCTAATACCTCTATTATTCCAAATAAGGCACTTGGTCATTGAGAGTTGGAGGGGTTAGGAAATTTAAAAAGTGACCTTATCACTCTTTTAGTTTGGGAGACAATAGAAACTAGGGTGTGGCACATCATGTGTTCACCTGGTACTTCAGTAATTACTATTAGGTCTGCTTCTTTATTAATCTTCAGTCTGATCTATATAACATTATTACTTCAAACAAGTTTATAATTAGATTCTTATTCCTCTTCAGTTGCCTTATGTGAAAGTAAAGCATCAAGCACAAGAGTCGTAGAATGAGTAATTTAATCTCCATAAATGGCAGATTTGGTCATGTATGCAGGAATTCTTATCTTTATTGTATCCAAGATTGGTTGGAATGAGTATCGTTTGCCTCTGTCTTTTGGACCTCTAGAAGAGAAGTTAAATTGGTCAATGACTGATCTTTTAAAGGTCGAGGGGGTCTTTGGAAGAATTTAAGGATTAATTGTTGTCTTGATTGTCTTTAAATACATTTTACATGTGTTCGGTATGCTGGAGAAGTTTACTAGGGGAGATACTCTTGCTTTTTAGATAATTGATGCCACCACTGGCATTCACAGGACACTGATTCATTCCATTTGTGTCGATTATATTTGTTATCTTTATCTAGCATAGGGTCATTAAACTTCACAATGTTCTCCCCTTTCAGTGCATTTTTTGTATTTTGATCAACATTTTTAGCTGAGTCACCATACAAAAGATCATCACTGTGGTTTATAAGGGAATTAATCACTACTAAATGGTGAGTAACTTTATTTGGACTAGGTTCAATGTCACCTTTAATAGGGCATCAATTCTCGTACCTCATTCTTGCCATTCCCTCGTTGGTTACTATCATTCATCTTCATTTTATCTCATTTCTTCAACCAAACTTCCATCGATATTTTGCCTAAAGTTTTGTTTACTGTATAAAGATCCTTTTCCTCAAGCAATTCGAATTGTCATACCCAAATTTGAGACAAGTACAACAGTGTCTTTATTTCATATCTTCTAATGTTTTGGATAAGATTGATGTTAGTTCCCAAAGTTCACATTTGCTAACATCAATCTCATCCAAACCTTTGGGAGATGACCAAAAAAATTCTTACTGGGTAAAAAAAATCTTTGATTCTTTTTATTTGTGCAGGCTATCCGAATTGGGAACATGGAGGTACCTTAATTGAATTGGCAATATAATATTTACGTTGGTATCATTAATTCAAACTTTTCGCTCTCTATAAAGCATTAGATTAATACACTCGTATGGAGGATGAAGTGAAGTTTACCCAGAAGAACAACTACATTTAAGTTGGTTCTCGACCCAAAAGGTATACTAAAGGGTCTTAATTTTATTAAATAAGACCATACTTATCGTAATGAGTAATATTTGGTGTAGCTTAGCCCATTTATAATCCACACTCTGATCTACTTTGATATAGTTATACTGATAACAAATTTGGTAAGTAATTTGTCACTTAAAATAGTATAACTATGAGCTAAAGAGGAAAAAATGCTAGAAAGAAATGGTGATGTAAGGACATATTTTATAAGTCCTGTTTACATTTAATTATGTCGTATACTGCTACAATCGTCGAAGAATTATTCAAGATCTTTCAGGCATCAAGACGGATCCGAACATCAAGGTTCTTCATCAAAGAAGTCTCTACGAGATTAATTTTGGTAAGTTTGTGTTTAATTAACTTAGCATTTCACTTAGAGTATTGGGATTATATTTCATTAAATATTTTCTATGTATTGGAGCGGAGTTTTACTGCTTTTCGTCAAAAATATAATTTTCAGAGTTTTTGAGGTGGTGCATTTACCGAGAAAAAGAAAAAGAAAAATATAGAATTTTACTGTCGTTCAAATGACAGCCTATGTCGTTTAAACGACATGGAATGTCGCGTGAAGGATCAAACGATATTAGATTTCGTTCAAACGATATCCAATCTCTTTTGAACGAGTCGTCGCCTTAAGTCTTTTATAAATAGGACTCTCCAACTCTATTTTTCATAAGAAGACCTGTGCAAAAACTGTCTATGTTTTCTTCAAACAACAATATGATTTTGTCTTCTCACTCTAGAGGCTTAATCCTTTGTTTTTACAATTCACAAAATATCCCAATCCTTTAGTGCATTGTTTTGGAACCCAAAATACGATCTTGTTGATCTTGCTCTTATATAGAGGGTAAATCTACATCATATGACTGCATGTCATTGAGGATCTTATTGCGTGAAGATTCTTTATTGATTTGGACTGAGGTTTATAGGGAGTGTTGCGGTTCTCCTAGGCTAAAGATAGGACTGCAGTTCTTGAGGTATAGCTATGTGTGATCCATTGCTGATGACACCGACCGATGCCTGTGGGTATTCGTGTGTGAAAATCTATTTCATTGTAAGAGTGTAAGTTGTGATTTAAAATTATAATGAAATAAAAGGTTTTTCCCTTCAGAGATTTTTCCTGAAATTGGTTTCCTTTGCATGCTTGTTGATTTTATGTTATCAAATCACCTAGATGCATGTGTTAGCGTTTAACTAAAATTTGGGTTAATTAAAATTGGATTTATTTGAGATGTCGTATTATTCTGCTGTAGCACATTCTTCAAATTAGTATTAGAGTTGGTGAAACTAAATTATCGCATTCGATCTTGTTTTTAGCAAAAAATTTGTGATAATGATTGTTTGAAAAATCTGTTTTCAAAATCCTATTTTTCTTAAAATATGGCTCTTGGTGGTATTGATGATTTTCGATGTCAACTTTTTTAAAAGTCTAATTGGAAAATTCACACGAACTCTTGTTATAAATCTTCCGTTGAAAATGATTCCGAGAGGTGTTCAAGTTGTGAGGGTGTTGGTCACACGATAGATGAGTGTCCCACAAATTTATGAAAGAAATCAACACCTCATGTTTCTACTCTTAGTGACAGTGATTTTTAAGAAGACAATTTTTATGCTTCTATACGAGAGCTTCCCACCCTTGTGTCCAGTGATAAAAGTGAGGATGTAAATGTAGATGAGCGTGACTTGCAAACTGCTTTCAATGAACTTTATGCTGAAGATTTGAAAATATTAAAAGAAACTATGAAATTAAAAGGTCAGTTGAAAGAGCGTGCCTTAAAAAATAATGATGAAGAACTTAGGGCACGTGAGAAATTTTTGAGAGAGAAGCCTGAGTACGTCAAGGGACAGAGAGATAGTCTTCGAGGGGTGATGGAGGCCATGAAAAAGTAGCTTCTTAAGTTTGATCATTCTTGGGTGTAAGGACACAAGTCTTCAATTGAGTCTTAATGTAGTGTTGGCTCAATTCTGGGCAAAAATATTTGAGTCATAGAATAGTGTTCAAGTGTATCCATCCAAGCCTATGACGTGTTAGTTGAAGACGTAGCGGCAAGTTTATAAAGCTTCATCATATGCCGAGTTTAGTGTGCCTTGTTTCTACATCATCAACAACATTATTCGAATGCTCCTAAGGTATGAATGCAATTTATATATATAGGAGCTCGGAAATTTATTGGGTGTCATTTATAATTTTTATAAAATAGTTTTAACGACTTTGTTTTACTCAGAAAATATTTTTTATAACTTTTCATAAAAAGTTTTGGGCTTAAAAAGTATTTTATTTTTTTCTAACACGTCGTTCGAACCATCTAGAATGTCGTTCAAACGAGATTCCAATGTCGTTCAAACGAACTGGAATCTCTTTCGAACCAGATTGCCAGGTCGTTCGAATAAGCCTTCTAACGAATTTCATTTTTCCCTTCTGGAACCTCGTTAGTAAAGTCGTTCGAACGAAAAGTCGTTCAAATGACTTTGGCGGGAACAGTTTTTGGGCTGTTTTTTTACAGTTTTCTCCATGTTCCCACTTCCTTTTCCCCACTACTTTTTGTCAAAATTATCAAGTACGGGAACCAACCTTTTCTAAGTAACTTTTTCACATTCCTCCATCTCCTAGGGAGAGTTTTAGAGATTCTCAATTCCAAATGAAAAAGTTCAAGTTTTGAGTGTTTGTTTTTCAATAAAAATCCTTAAACACTTTTGTTTACACCCAATTGTTTAGTTTATCCAACTTCCTTAATATATATACTTTGCTTGGAGTTTTGGTACCGCTTTTATCTCTACCATTGGAAGCGTGTTTGGGTTGACTTCTACATCCCACAAAGAAGAAGTTCATTGTTTTTGGCTATGGCATTCTCATACGGTGAAAGCCATCGTGTGTGGTTGATGGGTTCCTAAAAGTCCGATCGGTGGATTCCGAGATCGCGGTGGACCTCTGTGGTTATTCGCTAGGCAGAGGTGTGTACAAGAAGAAGCGTCGGGGCTTGTATGGAGTCAAGTTGAGTGTTTGTAAGCCTTTTTGTCTTGTACTTGTAAAACCGTACTTACTGGATTTGAGGCTAGAGTCGTCCGAGGTTTTTTCCCATGGTGGGTTTTTCCTCGTACATCACGGCGTAGTGGTTATTTGTTTATTTTATCTTTTGCAAAATTCACATTAAATGCATGCTTAGGTAAAAAGATAAAATTTGTTTAAATCACTACTCATGCTTAAGTTGGTGCTAAAATTAATTTGGGTAATGTTTAAATAATTTTGTTCAAGTCATTAATTTTATTGGATAAAATTTGGTTTGTCCTAATTTGTAAAATTGAGTTAATTATTTGTTAGGCAAATTCCTAGGACTTGGATTGAATTAAGTTGTTTAAGTGAAAATTAATCTGTTGTTTAATTTAATGTCACTTTGAGTTTGTTTAATTTTAATTTGAAAGAAATTAAAATTTGGTTTATGTAATTGTTTATGTGAACCATCTCTATTCGGCATCTAAAGGGAAATTACTATTTGTAAAATCTAAAAATTAGGGGTCATCGTTTCCAACATTGGGGCGTACTTGAATCTAGGATAGGTGAATTTGAGAAAAGTTTGACAGATTCGAGTAAAGTAAAATTTGATTTGGAGTCTAGGTCTAAAAATCTTGATGAGATTTTAGGGACTATCCAAATTAAGGAGGATAGGGGTGGTATATGCTTCGATGAGAATATTGCACCCATGCCCAAAGCCAACCCCACACGTGTGACAAAGCCTCCTAAGGATGTTAATAGAGAGGCACCTAGGTTCGTTAGGAGAGATCCACCTAGGAAAATTATGAGAGAGCCACCTAGGAATTTTAAGAGAGCGCCACCTAGAAACTTTAGGAGAGGGTCGCCTATAGGTAACACTCATCGCCCGATTTACACTTGCACACATTGTGGTAGGCAAGGACATCTTAGGCACTTCTGTTACAGTCTTTTAAAAGGACCTAGGAAGATTAATAAAAGAATAAATTTGATTCCTCAAACCCCCACTAGTAGTTACAAATCTATTTGGGTCAGGAAATCGAATTTAGAGGCCTATGGTCTAATTGTTCACGACTCTCATTTGCTTGCACGTGATTCACCCCATGTGAGATCATTTGGTTGATTGTGTTTGATATTTGTTATAAAATAGTTTTTCTCCATGATATATACCTACTAGTGTTATGACTTACTTTGTTATAGTTTGCATTATTTTATTAGTTTTAGCATTGTTTTGGATCTGTCAGCACCTTTCAGATATTTTTTTAAGGAAATTTTGTCACTGGGCAACACTGTTTAACATTCTGGATTGGGGCAGGGATTTTTGTTTTCTCGTTCGAGCAAGATATCACTTCGCGCGAAGCTGTCATTCTAACGACATGCAGTTTCGTTCGAGTGACATTGAGTTTCGTTTGAGCGACCTTTTTGGTTTTCTACATTTATCTGTTACAGTACCTTGGGTTCATATGCTTATGTTTTTGGTACTGGTGGGTTGACTCTGTCAGTTAATATGCAGTTACTTTTGGTATTTCTGTTTAATTGTTAATACTGCATTGTTCGTTTAATCACACCTACTTAGATTGATGATTTTTTGTGTGATTTACTGTTTACTAGCATAGGATGATGCTCATGCCGATATTTATTCCTATTGCTAATGTGTACCATGTTTGCATTTATGGTTTTTGTTTTTGAAAAATTTTGGAAAAAAAAATAAAAAAGATTTTCATTTTTTAAGAAAAATTGAAAAAGACAAAAAGTGTTTTGTATTTTGTTTACACCATATATGAATGAACATTTAGGATGGCCTAGTCACAACTTCATTCCATATCGATGTGACTGTTTAATAGTGTTTTGATATGCGTCATCATCTCATATTGTGCTTTATAATGTGTGGAGTCATTAAGTTGTAGTTTGTGATTACCACCTACATGTTTTACTCATATTTACCTTTAATGCACACTTGCAAGAATTTGTTTGACTATCATACTTATTTATCACATATTGGTCGTAGTTTTGTTATCTCAGTTCTGTCTTTGAAATGAACCAAATGCGATAAAACTTAACAATGGAAGTAGTGCATGTAATAACCATTTGTCGTGAAGATTTAAATGAAACAAAATATGATGATTGATTCTCGATAAAGGGCTACAAGAGTGAATAATTGACTCGTCATGGTAGCCACCATTTAAAAGAGCCCGAAAAAATAAAAGGCAATAAAAAGATAAATATGCCAAAAATGTGGGCCATTTTAAAAGAAAATAGAATGATTATTATTTATGAGGAGTTTGGATGGAAAGAAATGAAAAGAGGGTTTGCACGTCCTGATAACGTCTTAAAATGCATTCATAGTTTTAGAAGTTATTTGTATGGGAATCATTCCTTACTTTGATGGGTTGATGGATTGAGTCGATGTCATTTAAATTCAACGCTTTAAACACCTAAGGACGATTTTGAGTTCATTCGATAGGAGTTCACGTATACATCGTGCACATATGTCATATTTGATTGCATTGATATTCATATCTAATTTGTTCACACCCATTCATTCCATTTCCAAGATTTGGTTATCTTAGTGAAAATTCATGGTGTGTGATTTTTGTAAAACATTTTTGCATTTTGTGTAAAAAAATTCAAAAATAGTTTGTTGATATTTTGAGCATTTCCTCTGCATGCACGTAGTTTGATCCACGTTTGCTATGATGTTTGTCGTGACACTCCATGTTTTTGTTTGTTTATTCTTTTCTTTGTCTATATCAGACAAATAAAAAGGGGGAAAACAAATTATCGGGAGTTTTGCATTATGGGGGATATTTAACTATATTGATTGATTTATTCTTATATCATTTCAAACTCTATGCGTCACGAATGTATTTATTTCTTATCTCATGTGTGTAGGAACAATTGAAGATCATGTTGCAGACCCTGATGATGACAAGGGAGATTGATGAAGATTGACGAAAACATTGAAGACTTACATTTTGAGTACCTTTTTACTTTTGGGTTTATGGGAGGGTATAGATTTCTATACGCATTGTGATTTGATAATTCGAATTTTTTTTATTTTGTACCGGCATAGACATAGGGGGAGATTTGTAAGGACATACTTTATAAGCCCTGTTTACATTTAAGTATGTCGTATATCGCTACAACCGTTTAAGAATTATTTAAGACCTTTCAAGAATCAAGACGGAACCGAATATCAAGGTTCTTCATCAAAGAAGTCTCAACAAGATTAATTTTGGTAAGGTTGTGTTTAAGTACCTTAGCATTTCACTTAGAGTATTAGGATTATTTTTCATAAAACATTTTCTAAGTGTTGGAGCAAAGTTTTTAATGCGTTTCGTCAAAAATATAATTTTGGAGTTTTTGAGGCGGTGCATTTACCGAGAAAAAGAAAAAGAAAAATATTGAATTTTACTATCGTTCAAACGACAGCCTATATCATTCAAACGACAAGGCATGTCGCGCAAAGTATCAAATGACATTGGATTTTGTTCAACCGACATTCAATATCGTTTGAACGGGCCATCTCCTTAAGTCTTTTATAAATAGGACTCTCCAATATTTTTCATAAGAAGACCTGTGCAAAAATTGTCTACGTTTTCTGTAAACAGCAGTATGATTTTGTCTTCTCACTTTAGAGGTCTAATCCTTTGTTTTTACAATTCACAAAACATCCCAATCCTTTAGTGAATTGTTTTGGAACCCAAAATACGATCTTGCGGATCTTGCTCTTATAGAGATGGTACATCTACATCATATGACTGCGTGTCATTGAGGATCTTGTTGCCTGAAGATTCTTTGCTGATTTGGACTGTGATTCATAGGAAGTGTGGAGATGTTCATGGGATGAAGTTAGGACTACGGTTCTTGTGGTATAGTTGTGTGGTTGACGATATCGATCGACGCCTGCGGGTATTCGTGTGTCAAAATCTATTTCATTGTAACCGTGTAAGTTGTGATTTACAATTATAATGAAATAAAAGGTTTTTCCCTTCGGGGATTTTTCCTAAAATTGGTTTTCTTTGCATGCTTATTGATTTTATGTTGTCAAATCGTCTAGATGCATGTGTTAGGGTTTAACTAAAATTTGGGTTAATTAAAATTGGATTTATTTGAGAAGTCACATTATTTCGCTTTAGCACACTCTACAGGTGATTATAGTAAACAAAGATTCTCTTAGAATGTATTATAAGTGGGATAATGGGACTAGGGGTGGGTAAACATTTCTAATGTTATTCGCTTCCATTCTCCATAAAGACCATGTGGGAAATCAAATAATAATTAAACAATTTTCATTGCTATAATGATATATACACATAAGGTTACAAAAGTGTAATTCTTCCACTTGAGTGATTATATTTGATAATGTTTTATCCCAAAAGTTGGAAATACTAGTTAATAATATTGCCCTCCTAACCAATATAATACTACCTTTTGTATATATATGCATTGAGTTTAGCAATAGTTTTTACCATAAAATGAATAGAGAATTTTTGGGTTTCAATTATTTCATTCCATTGTTCCTTATCCTCTAATCACCTAGTAAGAGCCTTCTAAATGAATTTGAACATAAATTGTGTATGACATGCTGCAAATCTTACTCATTTGTGAAAGGTAAATGAGTCTATGGAGATTATTTATCTAGAAATTGTCCGAGAAACCCCTGATAAGAGAAAATGGGTTAATTCATCTCACTATGATGTAATTATGAAGTAAATATGAGATTATGCAAATTAATTGGACTATATTGACCGCGTGGTCGGGACTAGCTTTCGAGTTCAACCAAAACCTGTTACCGTCTGTAATTATCTTGTGTAGAAGAGTGGTGTTGTAGATATACATCTATTTTCCATCTCTCTCATTCACTGTTCAATTTGTTTTTCTGCACATCATTGTATATGACCTACTAACCTCTCCACATTTTACAAAGATCGACCTCATAAAATTTTGGATATCCTGCACTTATCTTTATGAGAGGGTATATTTTCTTTCCTAGAAGTTTTAGTTACGGTAACAACTACTCTATAGCATTGCTTGCGCAGTTTCTTGATTGTGAATTTCAGCCTGAAACTTTGATTAATTACTTAGGTAGTTTTTCAATTTTCACACTACATATAGACAACCTTTTTTAAAAAAAAAACTATACTCCCACATTCAAAAGAAATATCTCGAAACATTCATAACATCTGCGAAAATAAATTTGAGTCGAATTCACCACAACAGACAATGTGCCACAAATATTTGATATAGTGATGGTACATCAGTGTAGAAGTGTTTCCAAAAATATTTGACAAATGTGCCAAAATTATTTTCTTTCTAGAAATTATCTCATCGAGTTTCCTCTTCCAAACATAAACAAAAATTATATGTTTGTGTGTCAATATGACCTTTCTACTTCATTATATCTTTCTAAATAGAATTTTTCCCTTATTGTTACTTTAGAACATCGATATAACTGTATTCTCTTTCTATTGTGTTCATATTTTCTTACTAAGTCTCTCATTCTTACTATTATTTTACTTTTCCCCTTGCATGTATTATGAAAATGATATTGTGCCCACCTTCTTTATTGTAACTAACATAGTTACATTTTATTGTCTGCAGGCATACACATGGCATAACCGGCATATGTAGTATTCAAAGGCCTAAATCCAGGTGTTTACACTTCGTGGCAAATAATACACGCACAATCAATAGATATAGAGGCGACGTATTCAAAAACTTTGAAGCCATTAAACTTGCTCAGCAGGCGTACTCTAAGTACACAAGAGAAGAGTCACCGCATCAATACCCCCCATGGTTGATATACATAGAGTTCACGAAGTTTATCCACCGCATGGTGACCTTTGGTCTAGGTTTAGAATGATTTGTTACATGTTCATGACATTTTATATCATCGAAGTGTTGTGTTGTTATTTTTTTTAGTTTATTTTTTATTTTATGTTCATTTTGTACTTGGCTCCCAAGAAGGGGTTGTTTGATGTTAAATTAAGTTTAAACAAGTTTTATGTGTACCGAATATTTGGAATATAAAAAAAAGTGTTGTCAAATTTTTTAAACTTGTTACATGCTGATGATATATATTCTACCCTCATCATTTCATCATTTTCTAAAAATCTAAAGATATTTGTAATAGCTCTTACCATATTTAACAAATTCAACATTTGTGGCGGCTAATAGCAATCAGAAATTTGTCACTAATGTCAATTTTGTAACCGCTAATAGAAGTTACAAATATAAGATTCATAACTGCCAACAGCAGTTATAAATATTATATTCGTAACTGCTAATAGCAGTTACAAATATTATATTCATAAGTGTTGGCAGCAGTTAGAAACAGCAGTTACAAATTGGGGTCACCAATCATAAATCCCATAGGGGTTATTAAAAATTGTGACTGGTGTTAGGAGTTACAATATTTCTTTTGTCACCCCCTAAATTATGACGGTAAATATCATTTATAAAGGTCATTTGTGACTACTAATAGTACTCACAAATCATCCATTTTGGTATAATGTGTTTAGACACATCGATACTATGCTAGTTTGTAAATTTTTTATGTTCTGTGTCATTTTGTGGTGCTCATACCTATATATATATGTATGTGTGCCATTGATATATTATGTATAATTATATATATTGTATCGTTTTGTGTTTGAGTCTTTTCATTTGCATTAAATCCATGTTTGCCATATGTTTTATCTTTGAATCAAATTGACATCATATATGATCATATTGGTATCTCTTGTTGCTTATTTATATTGATATCTCATGCCTCATTGTGTATTCAATTTGGTATCATTTATTGCATTTAATATTGATATTGATTTATCATCGTTTTGATTATTTGTGCTTGTGTTGTCATGTTGTGTTTGTTCACTTTACATCATTGCATGATATTATTCTTTCCTCTATATTTCCATTGATATCACATGTTTTCACATTTTTAGGGAGATATGGTTTATGGGGGAGAAATAGTTTTTCATGCATTTTTTATTTTTCTATTCCTGAGCAGGGGGAGGGGAGAGAAATGGTATGTTTCATTTAAGTTTTAGGAGGATATCTTTATCTTAGGGGGACGTCTTACCTAGGTAGGAATCATTAGACATAGGGGGATTTTTATTCTTATGAAGATATCACACTTGTTATATTCTCTTTGCATTTGAAGGTGTATTTAAGTGTGCATGTTTGCAACATCTGACAAAGTTAAAGCGCGCAAAGATACTCAAAGTTTATAAGTCGGTCTAGTTGTACTGTTTTCTTTTTGGATTGGGGATTGAGTCTTAAATGATTTCAATGGCCCATAGGATTTTTATTTTTGGTTTTGTCCCATAATAGCCAATATGAGAGATTTTTAGGACAAATTTCTAACATAGTCAATTTGTGTGTAATTTGGCTTTGTTATGTGTTGGACAAATTAATTTATTGACCTTTAAAGCTAATGATGTTGTTTCTTGAAGACGTGGCGGCAAAGTTAGAAGATCTACATCAACACATTGTGTTTCATTCTCGTTTTCATATTTATGTTATGAGTATCTCTTAAGTATGGATGCGTACATATTTTGATCCTTGGATATTTTATATTTAGGTGTTGGGATTTTATAAAAAAAATTAAATATTTTAAAATGATTTTGTCTTCTTTAATATTTTTTAGAAGAAAAATATTCTTTCGTGAGGTCTTTAGAACAACATTGAATATATCGATCGAACTAGTATATGTAACTCATTAGAACATCTTCGAATGAACTTTGAACGAGATCGATTTTGGCAACTTTTGACTTGTTGTGGAATCTTATTGGAAATTTCATTTGAAAGGTGTTCGAACGAGAGACATAGCTTTGTTAAAATGAGATGCATCTCGTTCGAACAAGCTAGCAAATTTTTGAAGAATTTGATATTTTCAAACTTCCTTTGATCCTTATACAACAAACCTCCTATAAATAAGAGTGAAGATTGGCATATTAGAAAGAGAGAAATTCATATGTTTTGACTTCCCAAACCTCGTCAAATGCTCCATGGATTTACCCAAACCCAAATTATTATAGATCCACGATTCATTATATTATGCTTTGAGATATAGTTTGTGGGCACCAAGGTTTATTCTCCATATATTTGTGAGAATTATTTCATTGCATTGGACTCCGTATATGCTGATAGTTTGCATACGATGGACTTTATGTGTGATGATTGTTGAGTTGTTCGATGGATAAAGAGGCACAAGCGGACTTACACATTATGGTAGTTGCGTGAGTGGATTTATACGTTGTTGCTATGGAGGAGAGGTTGAATATCGAAGACACATCAAGTCTTACGAGGGCATCAAGTAGTTGTGTAAATCATCTGTCGACTTTTGTAAATCCTTTATCATAGTGAATTTGCGAGGATGGGTCGTCCGACATTATTTTCATTTGGTTTTTTCTTCTACATTGGTCATTGTGATTGATATAATTTATTTTATCGTGCACTCACCTAGATTCATATTTAGGGTAAAATAAAATTGGTTAATTTGTTTTATCAAAACTTGTTTAAAACGGTAATAAGTTTTATATGGGTAACTTGTTTAATTGAAGTTTAAAATTGAAAATTTTAAAAATGGTTTGTTTGTTTTGAACCCTTTGACATATAATAACCTTTCGGTCTTATTGCATCATTCTCAAAAAGGATTTGAGATTAGGTATTGGTTTACTCAGTCGATTCTAGTACCCATCGGGTACACGGACATGGATTTTCAATCTGATGGGGATTCAAGGAGATTGAACTCAGTATATGTGTTTAACCTAGAAGGTTGATTGATAAGTTATAGATAAATCATGTATTATTGATTCGACCAAGGAAGGCGAATTTTTTCCTGCTTCGCAAGCTGCAATGAAGATTGTTTGGCTTCAGAACTTCCTAAGTGATTTGGATATAGTTCCTTCAGTGCAGTTGTCGATTACACTTTATCGTGACAATAGTGGTATGGTTATAAATTTAAAACAACCAAGGACTCATAAGAGGTCGAAGCATATTTATCCCAAGTATCGCTTGATTCGAAAGATCGTACAGAGAGGCAATGTCATTGTGACTAATATTGTATCTCATGATAACCTATAAGATCATTTTATGAAGAGCTTACTGACTAAGACTTTTGAGATTCATATAGAGAGAAAAGGAGTCAAATGCACAGGCACGTGGCTTTAAGAATAAGTTAGAGATTATTGAGGTTTTATTCTTACAATAATGTAATGACATTTTATTGATTAATAAAAGGATTGTCTAGTTAATTTGAAATGAGAATCATGTATCTAATAATTTTTTATTTATGTTTTTAATATAATGTTTGATATGTCGATCAATTGTAATTGGTAAGGATTGTAGTGATTGGGGTTCTTCTTAATTAAAGGAGATCAAAAATCCGATTATGGAACAGTTGAATAGTTCACAACAAAGATAAGGAGTTGATATCCAATCGATATGGTTGAGTGTATAATCCTAGTATTTTATCGCAAACTTCATGAACTTGTCTGATGGTTTTAGAACTTTTATGATAGTTCCAAAGAGGATTGTGACCGGTACATCTAGGAATGTATTGAACAGGATCACCCACGAGATTTAAATCTACTAGTTGTCTTTATTAGACTTTGGTACTATCATACCATTAGTAAAGGGTGCATAGATTCCTAATTCTAGGAGTTATGAGGATTGGAATGCTTACACATTTATTTCTTTGATAGTCATGTGTGCGATTCGATTTTATATTGGGTCAATGGATCCCCACAAGTTAGGCAACAGTTGTGTGAGTAGGTCTGAGATCATAATTCAGAGGAATATACATTATCTTGGATTGTGATACCCACTTAATAAACTTATGAGATTTATTTCCACCAATTAAACCTGGTCAGTGGATTATTTGATAAGTTCAGTTTCAGAATAAAGGAATTAATTAGATGTTGATTATAATTGATTAGTGTAAAATTGAATTGGCCAAGCATGTATCGGAAGCTTAACATGAGGAATCATATTATGTACCATAATTAACTTTGTAAACGATACCTCATTATTTTTAGAGATTTTTTATATAATGAAAATTTCGTGAAGCCGCAACTATTAAGTGGAATTAAATATGATTAAATAAAGAAAGGAAATAAATTATAGGATTCATAATTTGAGATTTATGAGTATTTATCTAGAAGCCAATTTACTTATTTGTCTTGGATCCCTAGTATAGTCTGTATGCCCAAGTTGGCCCAAACTCTCTAAAAATCCAGTTTAGGCCAAGAACGCAACTTATACTAATATATATTGGTGTAAGCTAGGATTTTAAGTTGTATAATCATAAATAAGAGTTAGAAAGGGGGAGAGAAACACTATTCACATTTTTTGAATAGTCTTAGAGTGTAAACACCACATTATAGGACCCCATAAGTCTCTCTTTAGGTCCCTAGCACCTACACATTTCATTATAATCCCTAGGTCGCACTCCGAGTACCGATCTAGAGGCCATCGAGCACTCTTAAACCTCGTTTGACTCTGGTCAACCCTATTATTAGAGAAAAATATCTTTAAATCATTGAAGTTCACTGAATCCCCTTTCCAACGATCTGCCTCGCGCACAAATCGGCATAACCGTTCAAACGAGCGGACCATTTTACTTTTAAAAATCAATTCGAAGGCCACCGGACGCTCTAGGGCCTCGATTTCACCCCAATCAACCTCGCCATCATATCAAAAGCTGTTTTAATATTCGAAGGGAACTAAAACCTTTTTCCAATGGTCCACCTCGTGTGCAAAACGGCATAATCGTTCGGACGAATGATCAGTTTTCCCTCAAAAATTAATCTGGAGGCCACCGAGATCTCTCAGGCCCCGCTTGACAAAGGTCAAATCTTCATCTAGAATGAGACAAAATGAATCTCTGAAGGGCACTGAATTCCATTTCTAAAGGTCTGCCCCATGCGTGATTCTGACCTACGATACGGACGAACGATCCATTTTACTCCGAGAGGTCACCGGAAGCTTCCAAGCCCCAGTTGACCTAGGTCAACTATCCTAACCGAGTGAAACTCTTTGGAATGTCGAAGTAAATTTCCTAACCTTTTCAACGTTCCACCCCTTGCGCGATTCGAACTTACCATGCGGACGAACGATCTGTTTTCATCCAACGATCTCCATTTCAAAGGACCGACGTATGCTTCCAAGACACATTTAACCCAAAGTCAAATATCGAACCCGGAAGTGGTCCAAAGGAATCCTAAATTTCTCTAAAGCACCTTTCTAATTGTATGCCCTGTGTGCGATGTGAATCAACATATTACATTCTACGGTCGTTTTTCTAGGAAAAGATGCATGAGATTGCCAATTGGAAGGTCCAGATCTAGGATCACCTGCCGATATGAAGGACAAGGGAAGTGCCGATCAATAACCCCATGACCCTATAAAATGAGGGCATGACCTCACTATCAAATACCAACACCAGAGATCCATCAGCATCAGTGATCTCAGTAACATTCTCTCGAAATCAGCGAAGTTCCCCATGTGAAGTTCCATTCAAGATTACATTCCCATCATTTTCATACCCAATTTGGCAAAGTCATATTCTCTCTCATCCAACACTCATCTCACATTCAAGGGAGTTCAACCAAGATCAAGATTAAGCTTCAAAGAAGGTCCAATTTCTTCTCTCTCTCTTTAAATTACTTATTTTTGCATAAATTTCATTAGATTCATAATCTAGTTCCTATTTTAGTTCATACACATTAATATCTACTTTTTATTAATATATTGCACATATTTTATTTTCTACAAAAAAAAAAGAGGGTTATGCCAATAAATTCAAATTGGAATTATCCATCACACTTTTTCAAAACCAAAAACACATTTTCTACACACACACATCTATAATAAAATTCCGTTCGGATTTATGGGATAAACCCCACCCCCATGCCTCATTCGAACTACGTGGACTTTAATGCCTTTATAGGCTACGTGGGCATTTCAGATTAAAACCCAAGTCTCGAGTCCATTTTCTCAATTTCACAAATTCCCCAATTTTCCTAGAAATCTCCCATTTTCACATCTATCATATGCATGTATTACATAGTATGCTTGTTTTCATTTAATCCAACACGTATTATCATTTAATAATAACGATTAATATCACGATATACGCACAAATCTTATTTTCTATATATATTATTTTGGGAACATTCCTATGGATGAACTCACTCTACATTTCCCATGGTATGAGCTGAATGATTTCGATATCCATTATATATACACACACACACACACATCATGGAGAAATAAAGAAAAATAATAACACTAGACCATGAGAGATCGAAAGGGCGGTATGGGTGCCTAACACCTTCCCATTCCGTAACTTAGCCCCCGAACCTTCGATCTATTGGTTTCATATGCATCAGTTTGTCCTTGATGTCGGTCTCTCGAAGTGGCAACATATTCTTTTGCCTGTTTTGTGAAAAATAGATTGTCGACTCCATCTCTTTACAATTATCCCACACCGACGACGGCCGAAGAGCCCCGAAATCGGGCGCAAGACCGCAATCTTTTGATGGATCCTCCACCCCCCCCCCCCTTCCCCTTGAAGGTTTTATCGAGATGGCCACATAGAGATAGAGGTACATATCCCATTTAAAACAAAATGTTTTCAACTTAAAAGGTGCTTACACACCTACCTAGATTTGGGAGGATGTAAGGGCATATTTTACATAGTTCCTTCTACATTAATTGAGTATGTCGTATACCGTTACACCCGTCGAAGAAAGTTCAAGTTCAAACATGCATCAAGACAGATTAAAAATTCAAAGTTATTTAACAACAAAGCCTCTACAAGATTTATTTTGGTAAGGTTGTGTTTAAAGTTAATTTATGTTTCATTTAATTGTTGGAATATTTTTTCTAAAATGTTTATATCAACCTTAGGCGTTTTGTTGAGTGAAAATAATTTTTCTAAGACCCGTAGGCAGAGTTTAAAACAAAAAATTATTTTTCGCTTCAGTCGTTCAAACAAAAGGAGGATGTCGTTCAAACAACCCCTTCAAACGACGTTACATGTTACTCGATAGGTTGTCAGAACCTCGCTTGAAGCATTTTATCAAATGACTGCATACTGTTTTGGATTTTTAATTATCGTTTGTAAGGTCGTTCGAAGTCTCTTCTAACGACACCAGATGTCGCTCAAACGACATCAGATGTCGATTAAACGACTTTAAGATCTCATTCAAACGACCCCGTTGACTCAATTTTTTTATAATCCCTTATTTATGAGTCCATTTTTCTTTAGAAGAACTGAGAGTTTTGATACACAAAATTGCAATCCACAGAATTTTTAGTCTTCCCTTTTAGGGTTTAAAAAGATTATTTTTTATTCACAAATCATCCCAATTACTTTACTGACTCATTTTGGAACCAAGACACAATCTTGTTGAAGTTTCTCTTGTAGAGAAGATTTCTCTACTACTGATTTGGTGGTTCTCGAGGAAATTATTGGTTGATGATTGCAATAACTTGATAATGCTTGGGGATGTTTCTTGTGGAAGACAAAGTTACGGTTCTTGTGGGTTTGTTGCGGTAAATTCATTGTTGGTTCTAGGTTGCGGCCTATGTGAGTGTTTTGCAGAATATTCATTGTACATTTCATTGTGTATATGTAAGTTGAAATTTTATCTTCATAGTAAAATAAAGGTCTTACTCGAAAGGTTTTTTTTCCTGAAATCTCTGTATACATCAATTTATGTTTGTGATGTCATAATTAATGTATCCACATAGATGTATGTGTTAGGGATTAATTAATTTGAATAAATAAATGGCATCTAATTAAATAAGTATTAAATTGGAAATTTTTGAATCCATAAACAATCGATATCACACCGCATTCTCAAATTGGTATCAGAGGGGATTTGTCTAATTTACAGAGTGATCCTTTTCTGCAAAAAAATTGTGATATAGATTTTTTTTTTTTGAAAAATGTGATTTGAAATATTTCACAATTTTTGCAATGGATAACTTGTATAATGGGTTACCAGTTTTTTACGGGACTAATTATGCCTATTGGAAAGCCCACATGAAATCTTTCTGAAAAGTAATGGATGTATGTTTTTGGTTCGTTTGTGAAAGAGGGTGGACTCCTCCCACTATCACTACTAATAATGTCACATATCTTAAACCTGTGACAGACTAATATAATTATTATGGGCTAAGTGCAATATCTGGAGCCACCACCCCTGATGAGTTTTGATGTATTATAACGTGCACCACGTCAAAAGAAGAATGGGATGTTTTACAACTTACCCATGAAGGCACTAATGCAATAAAAGAGTCTAAATTGCAAAATTTAACTACTCAATTTGAAATAATTACCATGCTTGAATCTGAGTGTTTTGATGAGTTTTATGCAGATTTGTCTGATATTGGCAATACTATTTTCAATCTTGGTGAACATATTCTTGATGCACGAGTAGTGAAAAATATTTTGAGATTTTTGTCTAAACATTTCATCCCGATAGTCGCTGTGTTGAATTCCTTAAGAAATTTGAGCAATCTTAAGTTAGAAGAACAGGTAGGAGACCTCCAAACATATGAAATTGACATGTTTCCTGACACTGTCAAGCCTAAGGATAGAGGGATGGCACTTAAAACCTAGTCTAAAAAAAGGGAGTAAGTGTCCAAGAGAGAGAAGAAAAAGAAAGTTAAAGTTTGTGAGTCCGAGTCTGAGTGCGAGTTTGATTTTGATGATGTGGCCATGCTTGCTAAAAATTTTAAAAAGTTTATCAAATTTTCTAAAGAAAATTCTTTCAATAAAAAGATTTTTTTTTAGAAAAATAAAAAGAAAGAAGATGTCATTGAGAGTGGTGAGAAAGAGAAAGAGGAAGAGTAAAGATGTTTTGAGTGTGATGACAAAGGGAATAAGGCGTTTGAGTGTCCCACTAGGCTAAAGAGAAGGGGAAAGAAAGTTTTCATGCCAGTCACTCTTAGTGATAGTGAGGAAGAGGCGAATGATTCCGATGATGAGTCATCACAGGGTATGTGTGTCGCCTTTATGGAAAGTCACGTGAGAATACCTAGTTTATCTTGCAACGATGAGGATACTTGTGCACGTGAGAGCTCCGATGATGATTTGAGTGTTTCGAGTGAGTGTGCAAGTGAGGGTGAAATTGAACTCCAAAAAGCGTTTAGAGATTTATATGTCGTGACCTTAAAAATAAAGAAGTTGAATAAGGAATTAGGTCTTAAGGTGTTAGATTTGGAGAGAGAGATAAATGTTTGAGGAGATTTGAGGCATCGACGAGTCAACTCAAGAAGGTGAAGGTTTCTCTGAGTGAGCAGTCGATCCTCGTAGGTCGGGAAAAGAGTGAACATGAAGCCCATGTGGTCCAACTCGAGAGAGATATCGAATGAGACCGGGAGGTAAAGGTCACTATAGAGGATACATCCATGAAGGTAGGAAAGATGCACCTTGGTCCCGCTTTGGGTAATGTTGAGATACTAGGAATATGTTATGACGGTGCATCTACTTCCCATGTTGAACTGGATCCGATTCCCAAGTGTGTAATAGATCCTTATGTCTCTCAGCTCACCCACCTAGATGTCCCATTCCTAATAGGAGAGTGCACCATACACAATTTGTTAGAGATGTTCCTAGGCTCGTGTATGTTTTCACCCATTGTAAGAAGAAAGGACACCTTAGGAAAAAAAATTAAAGTTTGGTAGTGTGTCACATAGAGTTTTGTCAGGTGTTTCTAAACACGCACCCACATATGATACTTTTGATCCTCCGAGAGATTACATGAAAGAGTTTGCACATATTCAAGAGAAATTTAAGTTTTTAGTCAAAACTTCACATGATTTTATGGATGTTTTTTGATAGATCTCACCACCTTCGGAAAAATCCTCTGCACCTAATGGTTGAGGTTTAGAGTTATTTGTTAGCATAAGATGATTTTCATGATGATATTTTATGCCTATTACTAGTGTGTATCAATTTTGTATTTATCTTTTCCATTTTTGATAAATTTTTCAAAAAACCAAAATGATTTTTTTTTTGGAAAATTTTTGGAAAAATACAAAAAGTTTTTTTGTATTTCATTTCACACCATTTATGACCAAGTCACAACATCATTCCATATCCATGTGACTATTTGATAATGATCTGAGACGCATCCTCATTTTATTTTGTTCTTTACAATGTTTAGAGTCATTGGGATGTAATTTAAGATCACTTTCTATATATTTGACTCATGATTTCCTTTATTGCACATGTGCACGGATTTATTTGTGTAAGGACATTGTCCGTCATAATTATTTATGTCATATAATGCTACAAGTCGTCGAAGGATTAAGAAGATTACATTTCAAGAGACGAATCCAAATTACAATAAGACTTCAACATGCAAGCCTAACAAGGATGAATTTGGTAAATTATGTTTAAGTTCCATATACATTTCATATAAAAAGTTTTGGGATATTTTTCATAAAAGTTAAAATTGTTTTTGAAATTTTTATTAATGGTTTTTATTTTTCAAAAACATTTTATCATAAAAGTTTTGGATAAATGTTTTTTGATCCCGTGAATAGTTTTAATTTTTGAAGTTTCCAAGTTATTTAAAACATTAAAAGTTTTTTGTAAAACGGGATTAGGGACTGCCTTCAAACAATAGCATTCTTGTTCAAACGAGAACATGTCTCGCTCGAACGATGCGTATCTCGTTCGAACGAAATGAGTTTTGTACTGACACGTCACCACCTCATTTTCTCTATATATTGGGTGTTAGACTACTGAATTTCGTGTGGAGAAACACTAGTTCTAAACATAATACGTTTTTGAGTGTTTTGGTTTATTCTCCAACCATTTGAGGGTTCATAACTTTTATTTTACAATTCACAACCCCAATTGCTTTTGTGTGAGTTGTTATTCTGAAACCAAAAACATAGTTTGCTATTGTTCATTCTTTGTAGGTAGATCTCTACAACCGAGAGCTGCATGTTATTGTGGAGGGAGTCTCTATGGAATTTTAAGACTGCATGTCTGGACTGCGTGTCCTTGTGGTATAGCAGTGTGTGAACCACTGTTGATTTCTAGCCGTTACTTTGCAGGTTTGACGAAGACATCGTGCATTACACTTGTGGGAGATTATCAAGTTATTTATAAGTCATTGGTCTTGTAAACTTATCGAAGTTCTAGAAATGTAAAGGTATTTCCCTGAAGGGATTTTTCCTGAACTTTGTGTCGCATATTTTATTTATGTTGGTTTGACACATGCATGCACATAGCTAGTTGATTTTGTGGACTGAATTAATTTGATTGATAAATTGACTCTAATTAAATAAGTTTGAGATTGGAATTTGCGAATCTATTTGAATCAGTATTTCACACACGGCATTTTCAGTTTGATTATTGCACTTGTCTATCACATGTTGGTCTAAGTGTTTCCATATCAATCATGTCTCTAAAATGAACCATATGTGATAAAACTTGACAATGAAAGTAGTGCATGTAAGAACTGTTGCCCGTGAGGGCTTTGCTTAAAATAATGAGTGAACGGGGAAGGGCTACGATAGGTACACATATCCTTTGAGATTAAGCCACCGTTTAAATCAAACCTAAAAAAAGTGTGGAATTGTAAAAAGTAGACAAGGTCCAAAGAGGTTGAAAAGTGCCCAAAAAAATATTAAGGCAATAAAAAGATAAATATGCCAAAAAAGGGGCCATTGGGTTTTTGAATACCTTAATGGAAAATTAAAGGATTTATTAATTATGAGGGTGCTTGGATGGAAATATATCAGCGGGTTTGCACATCCTGACAAAGTCTTGAAAAAACATTACATATCTTTAGATGTTATTAGTGTTAAAATCATTTTAGACTTTGATGTTTCGATTACATTGAGTCAATGTCATAAAATTCACATTTTGACACCCAAGGACAATTTTTGGCTCATTCATTAGGAGTATCCATATCCATCTTGCACATATGTTATGTTTGATTACATTTATCTTCTTATCGAATTTGTTCACACCCATTCATTATGTTTTCACGATTTGGTTATCTTAGTGTAAATTCATGGTGTGTGTTTTTGTTCGTTAATCATTCTTGCTTGAAAATTTTGAAAAATCAAAAAGAGATCGTGGATGCTTTTGAGTTTATCCTTGGATGATCGTAATTGATTTAATCGTGATGATTTTCTTTGTTCGTCGTGTCATTCCATGCTTATTTTGTTTATTCTTTTATTCGTCTATTTCGAACATATAAAAAGGGGGAGAACGAATTATGATTTTATAGGGGATTTTTGAATTATAGGGGAGATTTGAGATTTGATCTTTATTTTGAATTATGTTTATCTCATTTCAAACTCGATACATCACGAATGTATTTGTTTCTTGTCTCATGTGTGTATACAAATGTTGAGGATCATTGTTTTGCACACCCTGATGATAACAAAGAAATGTTAGAGATTTGAAGATGTCAAAGTTGAAGATTTCTGAAGAAAGTATAAAAGACTTGTATTTTTAGTACCTTTTTATTTTTGGGTTCATGGGAGGGTATTAGATTTGAATAGGATATTTGATTTGATAATTCAGATTGTTTTTAGTTTGTACCGGCATAGACATTGGGGGATATTTGAAAGGACATTTTTACATAGTCCGTTTTCATTTGAGTATGTCATATACCGTTACACCCATCGAAGAAAGTTCAAGTTTAAACAGGCATCAAGAAGGACCCGAATATCAAATTTATTCAACAACAAAACCTCTGCAAGATTATTTTTGGTAAGGTTGTGTTTAAAGTTCACTTATGTTTAATTTAAGTGGTGGGATACTTTTCTAAAATCTTTTTATCAACCTGAGGCGTTTTATCGAATCAAAATAATTTTTCTAAGACCTATAGGCAGAGTTTTGATAAAAAGTATTTTTTGCTTATGTCGTTCAAACGAAAGGAGGAAGTCATTCAAATGACCCCTTCAAAAGACATCACACGCCGCTCGATAGGTCTTCAGAACCTCACTTGAAGCATTTCATCAAACGACTGTATATTGTTTTGGGTTTTTAACAGTCGTTTGTAAGGTCGTTCGAAGTCTCTTATAACGACATCAGATGTCGTTCAAATAACTTTAAGATCTCATTCAAACGACCCCGGTGACTCGACTTTTTTTATAAATACTTGATTTATGAGTCCATTTTGCTTCAGAAGACTTGAGAGTTTAATGCAAGAAAACTGTAATCTACAGAATTTTTAGTCTTCGCTTTTAAGGTTTAAAAACTCTATTTTTTATTCACAAATCATTCCAATTACTTTAGTGAATCATTTTGGAACCCAAGACACAATCTTGTTGAAGTTTCTCTTATATGGAAGATTTCTCTACTGCTGACTTGGTGGTTCTTGAGGAAATTGCTGGTTGACGATTGCGATCACTTAGGAATGCTTGAGGGTGTTTCTTCTGAAGACGGGGTTGCAGTTCTTATGGGTTTGCTGCGGTAAATTCATTACTGGTTCTAGGTTGCGGCCTATGTGAGTGTTCTGCGGAATATTCAGTGCAGATTTCATTGTGTATATGTAAGTTGCGATTTACTCCTCATAATGAAATAAAGGTTTTACTCGAAAGTTTTTTTTACTGAAATCTGTGTATTTAGAAATTTATGTCTTTGATGTCATTCATAATTTATCCATATAGATTCAGGTTTTAGAGTTTAATTAACTTGAATTAAAAATTGGAATCTAATTAAATAATTATTAAATTAGAAATTTGCGAATCCATAAACAATTGATATCACACCACATTCTCAAATTGGTATCGAGTAATCCTTTTTTCGTAAAATTTTTGTGATATCGATTTTTTTTAAATTTGATTCGAAATTTTTCGAAATTTTTCCAATGTATAACTTGTACAATCGGTTGCCAATTTTTGACGAGATAATTATGCTATTGGAAAGTCCACATGAAATTTGCCTTAAAAGTAATCGATGAATGTGTTTAGGTTGTTTGTGAAAAAATGTGGACTCCTCCTACTGTCACTATTAATAATGTCACAAATTTTAAACTTGTTACAGACTGGACTGAGCATGAATTTAAATGGAGAAATTATAATTCTTGTGGGCTAAGTGGAATTTCTGAAGCCGTCACCCCTGACAAGTTCCGACGTATTATGATGTGCACCACGTTAAAAGAAGTATGGTATGTTTTACAACTTACCCATGAAGACACGAATACAGCAAAAGAGTCCAAATTGTAAAATTTAACTACTTAATTTGAAACAATTGCCATGCTTGAATCTGAGTGTTTTGATGAGTTTTATGCAAGCTTCTTGATACACTTATTTTTAGATGTACCGTTATTTAAAATAAATGCTACGGGACTATCTAAGCAAAAAGTAATAACCCTAACATACCATAGACACAACAGTTACCAAATGGTACTAACTCGGCTCATATACCAAACAAATAGCCTAACCATCCTACCTAAAGCAATTAACCAACTGTAAATCATCCAAAACAGATTATTCAACCCACTTTTATCGTTTTATCGCTTGTACAAATAATCCAACTTTTAATTATCCTATGGGCGAGTAATCAACCAACTCAGCATCATCCTTAAACCATACAGAGAGTACAGCTACTATAAGTTAATCAATTGTCAAGGAACATAACATAACCATATAGTGTTAAATCATTATATATTCATTATAATTAACCCACCACTTGTGCATTTTATCATTTATTAATCCATCATGTATACCTCCCAATTCAAGTTTAACATATATGTATATGTCCCAAATTAGTCTCATAAAAAATTATGAATCCCATGTATACCTATACGCGTATGCAATTAATATATACCAACCTAACCCATACCCACCGAAGCACATACATCGAACTATAAACCACACCCGACATCCCAAACGGTATGCATTTAACATTACTATTATTAAACTAGTATGAATCCCATGCGATGCGTGGGCTTAAGATAATAAATTTATGAAATTCATTTTTTTTTCAAATGAAAGAAATTCTTATTTTTAAATGAAAATTCAATTGAAAAATCTTTATTTTTCATGAAAAATATATCATCAAATATCCCTTATATCTCTCGAAGCTTCACTAAAAATTAAAAACTTGCAAAAAATTGTTGGCTTTTAATGAACTGATAGGACATTATTTGAATATGTCTGCGAGATGAGATACAATAATAATAGGGCAATTCTCACCATTTATGATAAGCGATTGTTTAAATTTATGAAAATAAAGGATTAATAAAATAAATTACCATGAAATAAAAGAGATAATGAGAAATATATGAATTTCAAAAACCCGTTAGAATCTACAGACATTACATTAGTGTGAAAATCAAACTAAAACATTATTCTATAGTTGATACTCGATCAATGAATGACTGAATTCCTTGAAAATATTGAACGTGACCTGCATATTATTGGGTGTCTAATTTTTTAGATAAAAGAACTACTGAAATGAATCCATCACACATAAAAAAATTTGGAAAAATAAAAAACCCATTAAAGCCTGGACATACCTTTTTTATTTTAAATACGTGAAAATTAAAATAAAACTTCATTATATAGTTGGAACTCGATTCATAAAGCCCAGAATTCTTAGAAAAAATGAAGGACGCTTGCTGTTGGTGGGAGAGTAAGAGAAGTATTTAAAGAGAGTGTAAGAAGATAAAATGGATTAAAGGAATATGAAAAGGAAGATATAATATTTATTAAAGAAGAAAGAAAGAAAGAAGCATATCGGTGAATGTGTAAAAGAAAGATATATTGAGTCAATTATAAAAAAAAACTTGCTTTTTAATATGATTTTTAAAGGACCCTTTACATTCTTCCCCTGCCTTTTCAGATTTCTATCATACCCCCTCCTCTCCCTTCCTTTATTAATATATAAGATAAGAAGATGAATGGTTTTATTAAATAATAACATTAATTAAAATTGTCCACGTGGTGTTCTATAGATACGACAAATATCAACATCGTGTTCTGCTGTCAATTTTAGTTATATATACTGTAATTATCCTCACCACTAAACTAAGTATCCATATGTATACATATATACTCTTGACTATTACCATAGCCCAATAATTACACCCCAACACAATATATAAAATATAAGTAAACCTATGTGGCTTCACACCATAGCAGTATACCACTAATTGTACTCGTTCCAACATAACCTTAACCAATTGACTTAAATAGGTAATCATACCCTAAATATATAATACATAATTATATATTAAATAATACACTTCAAAGTCCCAAAAAATTTCCTAACCATATATTTTAAATAATCACAAAAATCCATAACAAAATCCCAAAATATTTCCACCCCAAAACCATTAAATGGAAAAGCTTCCTCATGCCACCGCTACAGCGGCATTCGGTACCGGCAATAGCAGCCCAGAACAGTTATAGCAGACCAGTTGAACCTTTACGGTGGTTTTTCCCCGCCCCTGGTTTCGCAATCACTTTCCAAAAGTTCAAATATACATCATTTAACCCTTTGTCTTCAACCTTCAGCCCAATTTCGAATTTCTACAACCCTAACCTCCATTAAAGAGTTTCATAAAGCTTTTAAAAATCCAAAACACTATTTATTACCTTTATATCCCCAAGATCCTAGCCTAACAGTATACACTCACAATACAAAATAATTAATAACACTATTAATAAATTACGAGGATATAATATAAATTTTCAATTTAATTTTAATTATAACATGCAGTCAGTATCTCAATAAATCACAAAACTACCATCCGCACAAATAATGACAATAACTAATAAATAACCATTATTAATTATTTAAAAATATGGGGTATTCAATAAAAGTGCGTGTAATGGAAATTACTATTACAAACATAGGAAAAGGAATTCTAGATACTGAATGATCCTCCAAAAATCCTAGAATGGACCACCACCACCACCACCCACACCACAAAAATATCGTATGGATGGAGATCATAGAGTAAATTGAAATATAGTGGATCAACCACTTCTACTTCACAATTAATTCCCAATAATCACTACAAATTGCCTAATGTTAATTTTCCCTACTTTGAAAGAACGAATCCTAGAGGTTAAAACATGAAGAACCGTAAACACTTCCAATTTAATCCCATGGAGGATTATTAGAAGATACGGTATTCTTCATTCTATATGCAACAACTTTGAGGAGTTGTAGCATGATCATGTTTTAACAAAGTTCCAAAACTCCAGCAAACAGGCAAAGTGGAAGAGTATCAACTAAAAATTGAAGTGCTCATGAGGATTACATTAACATAAAATCGTACTCTTAGTGAACATTACTTTATTTCCAATGTTGTTAATGGCCTTGAGGAGTAAATACAACATGTGATCAAAATATTAAAATCAACCACACTCTATGAAGCCTATAACCCAATAAAAATACATGAGTACTAACTAGAAGCCAAACAAAACCGTTCCTCCTCAAAATTCCCCAGCAATTAGTTGACTTACCTAACATCTAAATAAAATTTAACCCCACTACACCTCATAAGCCATCCCATTCGACCAAAAATTTGAATCGCATGAAGCTAATCTCACCAAGCCCTACGAGATAACGAAATCACTAAGAAATAAATGAAAGTAATGAGAACCAAATGCATATGTTACCAATGCGATTATGTTTATAATCCAAGACAAAAACAATTACGTGATTTTTCTTGATGAATGTGAGGGAGTCTTAGAGGATATTGTTCAACAAGAGGAAACTAATGTAGAAACATCAATGATGATCCTTTTTATCTCATAAAAATTCGTAAGGAAGGTATACGACAACCATTTAAACAACTCTTGATATGTGAAAAAAGATGTGATGCCCCGTAAAATCCATAAATTTATTGAGCAGGTCTAATACAAAAATCTGGGAATCAAAGACATTTGGTAACATTCTCAGCATAACAGAATAGATAAAACTGAATAAGTAAATAGAATACGAGACAATAAAATACTGAATAAATAAAATCCATCTCCGATACCATCTAACTTTCAATACAAAATAAAACCAAATCTGGAATATAAAATGTATACCAAGATATAACAATCATCTTTGACTAAAAGTACCACTTCTGCAATCTTTGACTCGGGATAAATTGTAAAAATACAACAATCAATACAAAAATATAAAATGAATATGAGGACGTACATGAGCTACACTGCTCAACTTCTATATCCTAGGAGTGATAAATAGAATGTCATTAGATATACTCCTCCAACGAATTAGCACAAGTCTAAGAAAAAACCCGGCCTAAAACCTATAAAAAGAGATTCAATAACAACGTAAACAATAAGTTTACAAAGAATAACAATTTAACTGAAGTTGGGCCACAAAAATAATAATAATACATCTTCCTCCCATTTTAAGTAACTTTTTAGCCATTTTAGTTACCTAGCCCAAACAACCTAAATAAACATGAGGTTCTACACCCAAATCCATATGTGACCCATATGAATAAAGTTCATCTCTTAGTTCAATATTCTTTACTCTTTCATTCTTAATTTAACCTATTGTTTTAAGAATTATTTATTTTACACTAATCTCTTATCTCAAGTGAATCTCACTAACTAATGAAAATACCACTAATAGTATCTAGGTATGGTACTAAACATGCATCACAAGTCTATAAGTCTAGAATAATCGTATGCCACTAGTGTAGTATATAAGTCTCTAGTATATATGTTACATAAATCCCGAGTCATAAGTTTATAGTTATACATATCTAATATAAAATAATATATATCTATAGTATAAAATATAAATCGGTAGGACCAACTCAAGCATCGCAACGTGGAATCACATAACTAGAGGAAAAAGAATATCGATATTTAACCTCCACATAAGTACGGTCCCCAACATCTATGAGTACATAGGTTACTCTCGAACTCGCAAATAAAGTACAAAGGTCTATCCTTATTGAATTAGAGGATCACTCATGAGAACTAGGTATAATTATAGGACGTCCTAACCCTATAACCTCACAACATCATCAGAACATGGAAAATCACTATGCCTTCACACCAAACGTACGAGCCCCATACAGGTTGTACGAAGGGATCCTCCTTCTAGTCCCACTAAGTAGGCGGGCACATCATGTGAGATAGGGGTCAAAATAAGACCTAGGTAGAGCCAATTACATCATCGGGAAATACCACACACGATCGATGTCGCACGTACCCCATCAAATCCCTCGTAGTACGTTAGTTATGAGTGCACACACCACCCTGGTATGATTTCAAATAAAGAAAGTATGTAAGTACGACCCTATGCAATCGGGACAAAATAAATTACGCGACTCAGAATGTTTATCTAACGCATGTGAATTACAGCTCAAGTGTAAGTCGATCGTGTAAGTGATAATTCAATCAAGTTGGGTATCAAACACAGGGAATAGGATATAAGACAGAACGACAAGTAGAAAAGACAAATAACCTTTTGGTTGACTCAGAAAAATAAGGAAAGGATGATTTTTGGGATTTTTCTATTAACCAATGCAAATTAATTAAATTAGTGAATTAACGACACATGCAAGAATAACTAAGTGACTTTAAATCAATGTGAGAAAATGGAATTGGAGTAGGCTCCCCCGAACCGTCGATAATTACTTAAACATAATACCTTCAAAAAACCTAATTCCTAATCGAAAGAAGCATCAAATACTTTCTAAGCATTTGACATATGAGGATTTTACTCATCACAATATCGAATAAAAAATTATATTAATGAAAATTATAATATATAGAAGCTCATATTGTATCTGTAAACATTTTGATTACCTAGGGCAAACGGAATTAAGAGGCCTACAATATTTGTATCGATAAGATTTCAAGCCTTTGAATTATTAATTAGATTCTATTCACTTTTGTAACATCTATGTTGGGTTCATGTACCCCCAAACCTCTAATAGCTTAGGATGACATGGCGTGATTACGAATTAACATGGTTTCTACGTTGCATGAAGTCATGATTATGTAGATTTTGTCTTTAAGCATCCATAAACGAATTGTAGCAATAACTTAGAGAAGAACAATCTAGAATTGAGGTGGATATTGTAAGCAAAGAAAGACATTATTTTTATTGAAGAACACCCAATGCAAATATGAAGAATTTTATAACTTGCTTGAATAATCTTGCTCGAGGGTTCCTTGCCTCTTTCTAGCTCTCAAACTTAGGTTAAAAGGTGTCTAACTACGTCTTTGAATAATGAATGGAATATATCTCATGCTTTTACAAGTGTTTTAAACCAAATAACCTCTCCCAAATAAGTGGAATTAAAGTTAGAAATTTTTCAAAATAAAAAAGTGAACCGGTTCTACTTTTATTAGAATTCCTGGAAACTCGAACCGATTCTACTCAGAACCCAACCGGTTCTGATTTCTTCTTTGATTCTTCTCATCTTCTAAATCTCATATCTCTTCAACCGTAGCTCAGATTATGTTAATGTTTCTTCCTATATACTCATGACATTGATATCTTTGATTTCTTATAGGCCCCATATCCATATTCTAGATGTACATTTATGAATTTTCCTTAACTTTACTTCCTTTCTTTTCGGTTTTCATTCCGGTTTCTCTTTCTTTCACGTGTATAAAATACCCGTAAAATATAAGAATATTACACGAAACACAATGTACTTGCAGGAAAAGGTCAGTAGCAATAATATAAGATAAAATCATGGAATTAACATCGCAAGGGATAACAAAAGTAGCTAAATTATGGGGATGAATACGAAGAATTTATGCCTAATCAAACACCCCTAACTTAGAACTTTGATCGTCTCGAACAGTATAAAAGAATCATAACATGGTCTAAACACTTATAAAATATTTTATTAAGATAGAATGTCTTTTTTGTGGATGAGCGATTGCATTTAGCATATGAAACAAGTCATTAAACTCCTAGGTTATCCTAGTAGGAAGAGTGGTATCTCATGAGGGTTTGCAGTGGATATACCCACAAAATTCGGTTTTCGACTCAAAGAAAAATCAAAATACTTAAAAATTGTACAATTTAGCATCCCCAAAAATAGTCACCATAAATTTGAATTTAAAAGTCTCAATTTGTTGTGTGTGTGCAGAGCCGAGAATTAAATCGCTAACTTCCACCAATTGATCATTACGTTAATTTTTTAAAAATTCGCTTTGATTCAAATTTCGCAGGATGCTCTCACAAACGAAGCACTCGGAATGTGGATATCTCTCTCGGTATGCTTGATATAAAGAGTAAATATAATGAAACACGATTTCATGCATACAAATAAAAAGACGAAATTATTTAGGTGAAAATATCTCATCATCTATTTACGATCATTGAAAAATGGGAAACATCCCCTCTTATCCACACCAATTAATCTCTCTTATTATCTTTTCGTATCTTAGGCCCTCCATGCGGTAGTTAATTTCGTTATTCGGACTCGATTAGGACTCTCTCGAGCTGTAGGGTGTATTGGGTAAAATGAAAATGGTTCGAAATTCTGAGTTACAAAATTTTTCTTACGATCTCCCTTGGCGCTTTTTCGGGCATTTGATCTTTTTTTACATTTTTTTCACATTTTCCCATTTTTTTTATTTTTTTCTCTTTTTTTATTGAGCATTTTTCTTATATTTTTTTTCTTGCCCCTTTCATCGCACTATTTGTACTTTTGATGAATTTTTCGATTGTCACAACTCTGGGCCAAATGGGTTTTTCGGGTTGACAAACGAAATGGGAAATTTAATTTTGGGCTCAAATTGGTTTGCAAAAGGGGTAATTTTTCACGACCTTTTATGGCTATTATTTTTTGCTATCAAACGATGGCCTAACATCATTTAATCGAATTACTCTTTATTTTACCATATGCGTCTTGAGATTTATTTAATTTAAAGATATTTTAGTGCGTGTTCGAGATAACATATCACTCGTTTCCTGTAATCGATCAAAATAAGGGAATAGAGATACTCAACGACTTATTTAAAGATAAATTGAACTTTGAGTTATTTTATCTTAGATTGATTTAATTACTCACAAAAAAAAGGCTCGAAATCTCACTATGTCAATTAATCTCCACACTTATTCGTAAAATCGTCATTTTTTGCTCAATTTTCATTTTTAGTCAATTTCGGCTTAGTGCTCTTGATTTTTACAATTTGAGACTATAAACAAATTTTTAGTGGCATTTTTGAAAATTTTAAATTCCAATTTTTATTTAGTTAGAAGAAAAATATTTTTGGCCTTTTTTGAATTTTTTCATTTTTTGGGAATTTTTTTAAAAAATTTATATATTTTAAAATAATTTTGGCATTTTACAATTTGTGTACCTTTTAGAAACGCACATATACCCCCCCCCCCCAACAACAACAACAACTTATATGTTGCAATGTCCTCATGCAAGGACTAAAATCTAAAAGAAAAGAAATAAAATGCAAAATTTTATTAAACCACAATTAAGACCATTACATAGTGAAAATGAAAATGATAGGCACGCATAGTTCTTTACAAAGATAAGCAATAAAAAATGAAAAGAACTATGAAGATAACTTCGGAACACTAATCAATTGGCTAGGCGCATTGGGGCCATACGAGTCGTAGAAGTGTGAAGGAAATTGTGCGTTGGACCCCAATTGAAGGTGATACATCTCCACTTAGAGGCAGGCCATCATACTTGTGTCGTGGTGATAGGCTTGGCGATTTTCTAGATATTATTCATAGACCCTTCGAAACGCGCCTCTAGTGTGTCGATGCGATGAGTAATACCCTCCCCCTCCAGTCTTAATCAGAGTCCTCTTCCTCGTCATATTCTTTCTCTTCTCCCTCACCCATCAAAATAACGTCCTCAATTTTAGCCATCAATTGTTGAGGGTGTATGAAGTGCATTTAACGGTTGCTCTGTGTGATGGAGGATGTGCAAATTGGCTTTATGAGGTAGGGTTGCGTTGTTGGGGCTTCAATGCCCGCATCCTTAAGGATAGATGTGACTAAGAGGTCATAAGGTAGGTCGGCTTTGCCAATACGATCGTGCGTGGCGTTGATGATTTCGCCATAGAAGGTGCGGGCGAGATGGATGGTGGTGCCCACGTCAAGTAGATGGTGGAGGAAATTTTCTTGGCGGATACGGAGAGCTGAGTTGGTGGAAGTGTGGAAAATGAACCCGGATATGATAAGAAAGGTGAAGCAGGCCCGCTCGTCGAGGTTCCCCACGAGGAATGAATCATGCGGTCAATCATGGTATGAAGAAGCCCGTGCAATGCATTCTGCCCAACGTAATGGGATGCCCATGGTGGTGTATGTGTAGTTTTACGGGTCGGTCACACACGTGGACCTCATTTTCAAAATGACTATCTCGAGTCAGAAGGGGACAACGATATCATCCACGTATGCCTCACCGTGTGTTCTTGATAATTTCACAAAGGTGCCGTAAAAGCTACAGACCTCGTCGGGCAAATGTCATTATCGAGCTCCGTAAATAAAGTACACTACCCCCGCGGAAAAAATAAATTAGTGACCTCTTGGGGTACCCCAATTGATTTGCCGGTCAACGTATAGAGTGTGGTGATGGAGAAGAAGACTTCGCATCAATCTCTTTTTTGGTCGGATCGGTACATGTATTCCAAGCCTTCAAGGATATTCTTCTCGATGTATTTCTCAACGTGGTTTTCTTCTTCGGTCATCGCAAAAGAGATTTATGAATTGCTGGGAGAAAGAGAATTTTGGGAATACTGGAGGTGGTGAATAGAGTGGTGAATGGAGGAGGGTATTTACAGTGGAGGATGGAGGATTTTTGGTGGGAAAGTGGAAAGGAATTGGTGGGAAAGGGGGAGGGAATGTAGTTAGAGAGAAATTTTTGAATTGGAAAGGGGGGAAAGAATGAGGGAAAGTTGAAAGGGAGGAAAAAAATGGGGGCGGGGGAGATTTTAGAATCCCTGAAAAGCAAATCGGTTTGGCCCTACAATATAAATAGGGCAAACCAGTTCGGGTACTCTTAAATTCCCTATAAAGCATAACCATTTTGGCCCTTTTTACATTGCCACGGTGAACCATTTCTCATGTCTGCTCTGCATAATTGTTTTTCATACTTGTCTAATTTTGAGTGTGGATAACGTACCCGACTTAATTCTCAACAACTCCGCAACACTTCTAATATGTTTCTACCCCGGGACCCTCAAAATCTCATCGTAATTTAGCGAATACTCTCTCGTGTGATGCAATAGCATGCCTAATCGTTTCAAAATCGCGACTCATGGACCTTGTGACACCCCGACTAATTAAATACCGGGTAGCTACTCCTTTATTAAATTAATTCAAAATGCCAAGTTGGCTCAGTTAATAGCATCACTATCGAAAACCTTTTTAAAGATTACTAACCACCTAGTATTTAAAAAGTAAGTTGCCAAATTTTAATTTAAGTCTGATTAACATGCAACAAGTGTAATGAAGAAATAAATAACACCATTCACCATACTGAAGTAAAACGAATAACCATCACAATAGAGTAAATAAAGTCTGGAGGAAAACTCCTCACTACAATCCCATAACTGAAATGAATAACCGAATACTGAAATAATACATGCTAAAGTCTGAGAACTGAAATGTAAAAGATGTCTAAATAGAAATGAGCCACATGCCCTACAACTGATAGATAGTGACTCTGGAATCCAAAAGATAGAAGCGTCTACAATCAAATCCCTGTAGCTTCCACAAACAGCTACAGCTCGTCACCTGAATGAGTATCCTATACTTGGTGTCCTTGTGGCTGGGCACCTAAAATGGTTTTACAAGAAAAAGATTTGAAAAGCAAACGGGTCAGAGCCCGAATGTGGAGTTATATTTTAAAACCTGCAAGTGCTTTAAAAACATTTAAAACATTAAATGCAAAGTACATGTTAGGACACGCACTCACATGATATTCCCACCTCTCGTCTAACTGTGCACTCCTACCGTAAGTACCCATCTATAATGACGCAAACCACTAGCTAAGTGACATCATCTCTAGCTAGACTATCATAGGTCCTAACCATATTACTTGGTTCTATTAACATTATAACGCTCGTAATTATGTAGGGGTTTAACGTAAACTCAGATGCTCAATATGCAATATATATAACTATCAGCTAACTCATTATGTTTCTCGGGACAATACCGTAATTATTTATACAACATTAACATGAATGTTCTCATTAATTAAGTGTATATTATTCGCATCATAAATATACAATACGAGCACCCCGAGAACTAAGCTGCGGTGCACACATACTCTGCTCTCCATCTCGGTACATCACGTACATAAGGATCACATATTCCGAATCTCTCAGGAATAGTTCAGATATCACAAATCACAAATAGTGGAGGCGAACACAGTCACATCACATGGGTCACGTACATACCTACGCTCCCACGATCAGCGGACTTATTAATATCCCAATAAGTCTTTCTCTGACCTATGTTCATCGAGGTACCAGTCTATATCCCCCCCGTAGGTACACAAGGATTAGAGGGTCCTAAGCGAACGCAACCTCCCGTGATAGCAAGTATGGTAGGTATGTCATACACACAATTCATATACCAATACTAAGTAAACACACATCTTAGTAATACCGTATTTTAATCGTAGTACATATTGCACTCTCGTACTAACTATAATTATCACAATTTGTACTATTCCAGTTTGTAATCATACGCGCCATAATTTCTCACGTCGTAGTAGACACTCACGTCACAACCCAAACCGTCCATGTAATACAACTCTCGTATATAAATTCCTTATCATAAATACCCAAATGTCCCAATTCTATCATTACTACATCTACGGAATGATATCTATAACCTCGGATAAGTTTACGGAACTCCAAAAATCAAAACAGTCCAAAATTGCCCAAACTGCCAGCTCGTTAGAAGTCTCGTTCGAACGAGACTGTTCGAACAAGTTAGGACTGTCAGCTCGTTAGAAGTCTCATTCGAACGAGGCTGTTCGAACGAGATCCAGTTCGTTCGAACGAACTGTCCCTTCTAACGATATCTCGTTCGAACGAGATATCGAACGAAACCACTACTCATTAGCAACGACTGGTCAACTCGTTAGAAGCTCGTTCGAACGAGTTCGTTCGAACGACCTGGGGACTGCTTCTAACGACTGACCAGTTTCGGCCCAGATTTTTCCCCAATTCGTTTTTCATCCATTTTAACACCTCAAATCTTCTAAAATAAGTCCCAACAATCGTTTAAAGGTCTATAATCAATACTAAACATATATAGTCACATCCTAACATGTTTTTAAGGGATCAATCCATCCTAACATTAATTAAATTTACAAATTTCTACACTTTTTCCCAATATCTCAAGAACATGAACCCTAACTTTATATCATCATCAAACCCCAGAATTCAATTCATTTTAATTTCTCCTAATCACAGATATTATGAGAGAAATCATCTACCTATCATTCTACATGCAATTCTCTTCAAAATTTTCAAGTTCTAAACTCCAACTACATGGGTTTTCATTCAATCTTTCAAGAACAATCAAAATTCTTCAATTTCTAACATGGAAAATACATTCTCTGAATTTAAATGGAATAAAGTCACTTGCCTTGATTGTCTCTGAGTTTGGTGTAGGTTTGGTAGAACTTTTCTGTAGAATTTCTTCTCTCCAAGCTCCTTCTCCAATGGTGGCTTAAGGTGGCTAGGGTTTGATTTGGGGAACTTAGAAAGCCTAAATGATAACCTACGTAGCCTTCTAGGTTAATATGGGTTGGTTATGGGCTTGGTGGGTCAAATCCACATCAGATTTAATTAACCAATTTTCGTCACTTTTAATTCCTCAAAATGTAAAATTACCAAAATACCCTTTAAGTTGCCGGTATGGCCTAAAAATACCCCGGGACCCAAACTATACTCCCGGCTTGTGTTTTCTGACTATCTCGACCCTTCCGGACGCGTTGGCTTACTCAAAACGGCCATACAGATTATAGATTTTAAATTCACTTTTATTATCAAAATATTACACCGTGACGCGGCGGTCCCACGCGTCTCAACAAAATTTATAAAATGTCATATATAAATCTCACGACAACTTTTATAATACCAAATACATATATCAAAACACGTATGCACATAATCAAATACCAACTCGCATCTCATTAGTATTTATAACCCGGATTAATTTCCAATTAATACGCATTTAATTAATTAATCCCAAAAATAAATATAGCCAAAAGTACGGGGTATTACATACTTCCCCCCTAATAACTGAATTTCGTCCCGAAATTCGAAACTAGAAAGTACCTGCTAAAAATAACTCTGGATAACGTTCGCGCATCTCATCTTCGCGCTCCCATGTGGACTCCTTGACATTGTGATGTCGCCACTGAACACGCACTAACGGAACTATCTTTGACCGTAGTTTCCTCTCGCTTCGGTCCAAAATAGCAATTGGCCCCTCCTCGTAGGAGCTATCAGGCTGGAGATCGATGTCCTCCACAGCAATGTGAGAATGAGCTAAATCATCTCTGAGATATTTCCTTAGCGAGGAAATATGAAATACATCGTGAATCCGATGCAAGTGCTCCGGTAGTCCAAGTCTATACGCAACCGGTCCGATCCGTTCAATGATAGGAAATGGCCCCACATACCTCGGTGCCAACTTCCCCTTCTTCCCGAAACGCATAATCCCCTTCATCGGAGATACCCTGAGCAAAACCTGGTCCCCCACTTGGAACTCCCTGAAAAACCTCTCCGCATCATCATAACTCTTCTGCCTGTCTTGAGCTACCCGAATGCGACTCCGAATCAACTCAATCCTTGCTGAAGTATCCTGAATCACTTCCGACCCAAGTATTTTATTGTCCCCCACTTCTAACCAACATGCTGGGGAACGACAAGGCCTACCGTACAATGCCTCAAACGGAGCCATGCCAATAGTGAACTGATAGGAGTTGTTGTAAGCAAACTCCACCAGTGAAAGGTATTGCTTCCATCCACCCCCGAAGTCAATAATGCACATGCGTAGCATGTCCTCCAATATCTGATTGGTGCGTTGTCTGCCCATCGGTCTGCGGATGATAAGCCGTACTCAACCGCAATTCCGTGCCCATGGCCTCCTGGAAACTCTCCCAAAATCGCGAAACAAATATCTTGTCTCTGTCAGACACGATATTTAAGGGCACACCGTGAAGTCTCACAATCTCTGAAATGAAGAGCTGTGCATACTGTCCCGTAGTGTAGTCAGTCCTAACGGGTAAAAAGTGAGCGACCTTGGACAACCTGTCCACAATTACCCAAATGGAGTCGTGGCCCCTCTGCGACGTAGGCAACCCCGTAATAAAGTCCATGGATATGCTCTCCCACATCCACACTGGGACCTCCAATGGCTGTAGCAATCCTGCCGGTCTCTGATGATCCACTTTTACAAGCTGACAAGTGGCGCATTTCGAAACAAACTCAGCGATATCTCTCTTCATACCGCTCCACCAATACTGCCGTCTCATGTCTTGGTACATTTTGTCCCCTCCGGGATGTACCGCGAACCGTGAGCCGTGCGACTCTGCCATCACATTGTGCCGCAATTCTTCCCTTTTCGGAACTACCAATCTTCCATTGAAGCGCAATCCCCCGTCTGAGCTAACGGTATAGGACTCAGCTCCCTCTGCAAGTAATCGAACTATCTGCTCCTGACAGAATGAGTCATTGGCCTGTGCCCGTACAACCTTCGTGACAATCTGCGGTGTAACGGTCATCACAGACATGAAAGATCGGGCCACTGCATCCTGGTGTCCCAATTCCTTCCACTTAGCCTTCCACACCTCTGCCACCTCATCTGCTGGCCTACGGCTCAACGCGTCTGCTACCACGTTAGCCTTTCCCGGGTGGTACTGGATGTCGAACTGGTAGTCCTTCACAAACTCAAGCCACCTACGCTGCTGCCTATTCAACTCCTTCTGCGTGAACAGGTACTGTAGAGACTTGTGGTCCGTGAACAGTTGGAACTTCTCCCCCAAAAGATAGTGCCTCCAAATCCGTAGGGCAAATACCACCGCTGCCAACTCCAAATCATGCGTGGGGTAATTCTTCTCATGAGGCTTAAGCTTACGGGAAGCATAAGCTATGGCCTGTCTCTCCTGCTATAATACACCTCCCAGTCCTTGCAAAGGCGCATCGGTGTAAACCAAATACTCAACTCCCGGTCTCGGCAATGCTAACACAGGTGCTGAGGTTAATTTGTCCTTCAATTCATCGAATGCCAACTGACAGGCATCACTCCAGATGTAGGGCACACCCTTACGAGTAAGATGTGTCAAAGGACCTGCTATCTCCGAGAAACCCCAAATAAACCTCCTGTAGTATCCTGTTAGACCCAAGAAACTACGAATCTCCGTTGGTGTCGTGGGCTGTCCCCACTCCCTCACCGCTGATACCTTCCCCGGATCAACAGATATCCCTTGGTCGGAAATAATGTGACCCAAGAACTGGACTTCCTTCAGCCAAAAACCGCACTTCTCATATTTTGCATACAACTCGTTCTGACGGAGTGTCTGAAAAACCTGCCTCAAATGTCTGGCGTGCTCCTCTTCTGTCTGAGAGTAAACAAGAATGTCATCAATGAAGACAATGACAAACTGATCTAGGAAATCCCTGAACACTCTGTTCATCAAGTCCATAAACACTGCTGGAGCGTTGGTCAAGCCGAAAGGCATAACCCGAAACTCGTAAGAACCATATCTCGATAAGAACGCAGTCTTCGAGACATCCTCCTCCCTGATACGCAACTGATGGTATCCCGATCTCAAGTCAATCTTCGAGAAGAAAGAAGCTCCTCTCAACTGGTCGAATAAGTCATCGATTCGAGGTAACGGATACTTATTCCGTATCGTGACCTTATTCAACTCTCGGTAGTCCACACACAATCTTAGTGAACCGTCCCTCTTCTTCATAAACAAAACTGGAGCGCCCCAAGGTGAGGTACTCCTACGAATAAAGCCCTGTCCTAACAGCTGCTCTATCTAATCCCGTAACTCCCTCATCTCAGCTGGAGCCATACGGTACGGTGCGCGTGCTATAGGTCTCATTCCCGGTAGTAAATCTATAACGAAGTCTATCTCTCGACTGGGTGGTAAGCCTGGTATCTCCTGAAACACATCTGAATACTCCCTGACAACCGGGATGGAATCTAAAGGAATCACAACCTCCTTAGAGGTATCCTCCTCAATGTAATACAGATGAGCGGTCGATCCTCCCTCTGGGCGAGGCATCGCCACTACAAACATCTCTTGCCCCGGAATGGCAAAAACAATGCTCCTGCTGAAGCAATCAATCATGGCCCTATATGCTACGAGCCAATCCATACCGATGATCACATCGTGAACATGCATGTCTAACACTAACATGTCTGCAGGCAGTACCAAACCACCGATCTCTACCCCCACTCCCCGGCATATAAAGAAAATAAGTGACCCACTCCCCAATGGTGAGTCGACACACGTCACTGTGCTCTCTGCCGTAGCTAACAATCCTAAAGCTTTCGCGAAGTGTGTAGCTATAAAACAGTGTGTAGCACCCGTATCAAATAATACCCGACCCATAGTGCCATGGATAGGAAACGTACCCTCGATCGCAGGCGGTGCCTGTGGAACTGCAGCCTGGTGGACGTTGTAGACACGTCCATACTATAGCTGCCCCTGTTGAGCTGGGACTGCTGGAATGGGTGGCAATGCTGCCATCTGCGGCGGTGCGGGAAGAGCGACGGGAAACATAGGCCTCTGTGGCTCCTGACGAGCACCCTGCTGCTGTTGCTGTGGGGCCCTGCCCCTATCAGGACAATCCTGTCGTTTATGGCCAGCTTGCCACAAACAAAGCACTTCCCTAGGAAGTTCCCTCCCCTCTGTCCTTGCTGTCCCCGACCCTGATGGCCGTTACCATTCCTCCCTTGGCCCTACTGGCCCTCATGAAACTGCTGCCCATTCTGCCCCTGTTGGCCCTGATGGCCGTTTGGACCCTGATGGCTCTGATGGAAACCTCCCTGTCCCTGCCTGTAGTTCCTTGACCGGAACCTCTTATTATCCCCCTGCTGGGAGCCCTTCTCATTCTGTCTCTGCCCCTGCCCAGATTGTACCCCGCTGGCACCATGTCCTCCAGTCTTGCCCTGATGGCTAGACTCTCCCGACCTTTTGCCCTCGGCCATATGAAAACGGTGGTCCTGGCAGTGTAACAATGCAGCGTTAACCACATCAGAATAAGTGGCCAACGATAGGTTCCATAGCAGATGCTGACGGATCCTCCAAGTCAACCCGTCGGTGAACTTCTCAATTTTCTTCTTCTCTGTTGGTATCTCGTCTGGAACGATGTTCAACAGATTCGTGAACTCGGCCTCATACTTGGCCACTGTCTTGCCCTCCTGCTTCAAACTCATCAATCTCCTCCTCATTTCCGTATGAACAGCTGACGGAAAGTACTTGCGGTCGAACCGCACCCAGAACTCCTGAATCGTGAGAGTATCCCTCTCCTCCATGGTGGTAATAGACTCCCACCACTGTAGTGCAGATCCAACTAGCTTGAAAGTAGCTAGAACCTGCTTCTGAACATCAGTGCACTCGTGCATCCTCAGATGCCTCTGTATATCCTTCCTCCATTGGCTCGAGACTACCACATCTGAGCTACCTGCAAACTCTGGCGGATGCGCTTTCTGAAAAGCGTCACGTACACGCTCCCAAGCAGACGGGAATGCATTAACCTGCACTGGCGCGGCAACCGGCGCCTGTGGTGGTGCCTGCTGAACAACGGCAATCGCGGCATTTACCGCTTGAGCTACTATAGCTGCAACCTCAGCGGCGTTCATCATGCGCTGAACTGGAGCGGGCTGGGGATCGGGCGTTGCATCCCTGGGAACTCGTCGTGCACGTCGTGTAGGCATCTGAAATAAGAACAAAGTTTATAAGTTCGCAGTTATAAACTTAATATAGCTGAAGAACGAAGCATACACAAAAAGAGTACAACAGTCCTAAAATATAGCGCTCTATATCAAAGAAACGTAGCGGAAACATAATAGCCGTACAGATCCTAAAGGACACTAGAACCTGATGCTCTGATACCACCTGTGACACCCCGACTAATTAAATACCGGGTAGCTACTCCTTTATTAAATTAATTCAAAATGCCAAGTTGGCTCAGTTAATAGCATCACTGTCGAAAACCATTTTAAAGATTACTAACCACCTAGTATTTAAAAAGTACGTTGCCAAATTTTAATTTAAGTCTGATTAACATGCAACAAGTGTAATGAAGAAATAAATAACACCATTCACCATACTGAAGTAAAACGAATAACCATCACAATAGAGTAAATAAAGTCTGGAGGAAAACTCCTCACTACAATCCCATAACTGAAATGAATAACCGAATACTGAAATAATACATGCTAAAGTCTGAGAACTGAAATGTAAAAGATGTCTAAATAGAAATGAGCAACATGCCCTACAACTGATAGATAGTGACTCTGGAATCCAAAAGATAGAAGCGTCTACAAGCAAATCCCTGTAGCTTCCACAAACAGCTACAGCTCGTCACCTGAATGAGTATCCTATACTTGGTGTCCTTGTGGCTGGGCACCTAAAATGGTTTTACAAGAAAAAGATTTGAAAAGCAAACGGGTCAGAGCCCTAATGTGGAGTTATATTTTAAAACCTGCAAGTGCTTTAAAAACATTTAAAACATTAAATGCAAAGTACATGTTAGGACGCGCACTCACATGATATTCTCACCTCTCGTCTAACTGTGCACTCCTAACGTAAGTACCCATCTATAATGACGCAAACCACTAGCTAAGTGACATCATCTCTAGCTAGACTATCATAGGTCCTAACCATATTACTTGGTTCTATTAACATTATAACGCTCGTAATTATGTAGGGGTTTAACGTAAACTCAGATGCTCAATATGCAATATATATAACTATCAGCTAACTCATTATGTTTCTCGGGACAATACCGTAATTATTTATACAACATTAACACGAATGTTCTCATTAATTAAGTGTATATTATTCGCATCATAAATATACAATACGAGCACCCCGAGAACTAAGCTGCGGTGCACACATACTCTGCTATCCATCCCGGTACATCACGTACATAAGGATCACATATTCCGAATCTCTCAGGAATAGTTCAGATATCACAAATCACAAATAGTGGAGGCGAACACAGTCACATCACATGGGTCACGTACATACCTACGCTCCCACGATCAGCGGACTTATTAACATCCCAATAAGTCTTTCTCTGACCTATGTTCATCGAGGTACCAGTCTATATCCCCCCCGTAGGCACACAAGGATTAAAGGGTCCTAAGCGAACGCAACCTCCCATGATAGCAAGTATGGTAGGTATGTCATACACACAATTCATATACCAATACTAAGTAAACACACATCTTAGTAATACCGTATTTTAATCGTAGTACATATTGCACTCTCGTACTAACTATAATTATCACAATTTGTACTATTCCGGTTTGTAATCATACGCGCCATAATTTCTCACGTCGTAGTAGACACTCACGTCTCAACCCAAACCGTCCATGTAATACAACTCTCGTATATAAATTCCTTATCATAAATACCCAAATGTCCCAATTCTATCATTACTACATCTACGGAATGATATCTATAACCTCGGATAAGTTTACGGAACTCCAAAAATCAAAACAGTCCAAAATGTCCCAAACTGCCAGCTCGTTAGAAGTCTCGTTCGAACGAGACTGTTCGAACGAGTTAGGACTGTCAGCTCGTTAGAAGTCTCGTTCGAACGAGGCTGTTCGAACGAGATCCAGTTCGTTCGAACGAACTGTCCCTTCTAACGATATCTCGTTCGAACGAGATATCGAACGAAATCACTACTCGTTATCAACGACTGGTCAACTCGTTAGAAGCTCGTTCGAACGAGTTCGTTCGAACGACCTGGGAACTGCTTCTAACGACTGACCAGTTTCGGCCCAGATTTTTCCCCAATTCGTTTTTCATCCATTTTAACACCTCAAATCTTCTAAACTAAGTCCCAACAATCGTTTAAAGGTCTATAATCAATACTAAACATATATAGTCACATCCTAACATGTTTTTAAGGGATCAATCCATCCTAACATCAATTAAATTTACAAATTTCTACACTTTTTCCCAATATCTCAAGAACATGAACCCTAATTTTATATCATCATCAAACCCCAGAATTTAATTCGTTTTAATTTCTCCTAATCACAGATATTATGAGAGAAATCATCTACCTATCATTCTACATGCAATTCTCTTCAAAATTTTCAAGTTCTAAACTCCAACTACATGGGTTTTCATTCAATCTTTCAAGAACAATCAAAATTCTTCAATTTCTAACATGGAAAAGACATTCTCTGAATTTAAATGGAATAAAGTCACTTGCCTTGATTGTCTCTGAGTTTGGTGTAGGTTTGGTAGAACTTTTCTGCAGAATTTCTTCTCTCCAAGCTCCTTCTCCAATGGTGGCTTAAGGTGGCTAGGGTTTGATTTGGGGAACTTAGAAAGCCTAAATGATAACCTACGTAGCCTTCTAGGTTAATATGGGTTGGTTATGGGCTTGGTGGGTCAAATCCACATCAGATTTAATTAACCAATTTTCGTCACTTTTAATTCCTCAAAATGTAAAATTACCAAAATACCCTTTAAGTTGCCAGTATGGCCTAAAAATACCCCGGGACCCAAACTATACCCCCGGCTATTGTTTTCTGACTATCTCGACCCTTTCGGACGCGTTGGCGCACTCAAAATGACCATACAGATTATAGATTTTAAATTCACTTTTATTATCAAAATATTACACCGTGACGCGGCGGTCCCACGCGTCTCAACAAAATTTATAAAATGTCGTATATAAATCTCACGACAACTTTTATAATACCAAATACATATATCAAAACACGTATGCACATAATCAAATACCAACTCGCATCTCATTAGTATTTATAGCCCGGATTAATTTCCAATTAATACGCATTTAATTAATTAATCCCAAAAATAAATATAGCCAAAAGTACGGGGTATTACAGACCTATACTAACCTAACCTACGTAACTCGATATGATACAACACGAATCACCACATACATGTCGGGGTGCGACGACCTCTCCTCTAAGCTTATGTAACCCCATAAACGGGATCCAACAACCAAATTGTGTCGGCTTCCTCAACACACACATACAATAATGGCCTTAGGCATTGTCTGTTTACTTTAAATGTGTCTCCACCGTTTGCATATTCTAATTCAACGGCTTCATGGGGAAACACCTCTCTGATAACAAATAGGTCAGCCCACAATGAAAGCAACTTATCGGGAAACAAGTGTAGACGGGAGTTATAAAGGAGCACGTTTTGACCCGAGTAAAACTCCTTTCGACGGACAATTTGCTCATGTGCAAGTTTCATCCTTTCTTTAGATATTTTAGTGGTCTCATACTCATCGTTGCGTATTTCTTCCAACTCATTCAATTGAAGCTTGCGTGCTTCATCGGCTTGGTCCAAGTTATAATTTAACCTATTTATCGCCCAATATACTTTATGCTCTATCTCCACGGGGAGATGGAAAGTCTTGTCATAGACAAATAGAAATGGGGATTGATAAGCACCCAAAAGTATTTATTTTACACCCCGAATAGATGCATTTTAGTCGCTCGTTTTAATTAAAATTGGCCTTATGTTCGTATTTTATCATTTTACATGTCAATAAGAAGTTGCGGTACAAATAATTCTAAATCGGTGCAATTGCGACGCAGAAGCGGTCAAAAGCGTGCATCGAAGAAATTAAAGGAGATCGTGAAGTGAGAAGTCCATTCTGAGCTTGCCCCGATATGATCCGATGCCCCGAAACAGTCCCGTAACCTTAACCTAGCCCAGACCGAGCCTGGTGTGTGTTTTGTTTGTATTTCATATTATTTTAAGATTTTTAGTTTGAGTCATTTTTATTTTTAGGATTTATTTTATATTTATTTAGAATTTTCTAGAATTTATTTTCTATTTTTCTATTTCTTTATCTTTATTTTTATTTTTATTAGTTTTTAATTTTTAATCTTTATTTTATTTCAATTTTTATTAGGACTGGTTTTTATGATTTTATTTTCTATTTTTATTAGATATTATCTTACTTTAGTTTTATTATATTAGGATTATAATTTTTAGTTTTAATAGATTTTTATTATTTTGTGTCTTTTATATATTTTTTTTATGTTTTTATTATATATATATATATATCTATATATATATATATATATTTAGAGTCTTTTTAATTTAATAGGTTTATTTTTTTATTTTATTTTTATCTAGTTTTTATTTCTATTTTTTTTACAAACTAAAAGTCACACACACACCTAAACCAACCTACACCCTAACACTAGGGGTGTTCGCGGTCCGGTCCGGTTCAGTTTTAAGGTTTTTTTTGGACCGGACCGACTTGGTCGGTCCTCTAAAAAAATGGACCGAGATCGGACCGATAATGTCGGTTAACCGACCCTAGTCGGTTCTGTTTTTTATAGGGTCGGTCCGGTCTAACCCGTCGGTCCTCACATTAATGAATTACATCATTTATAATAGTACAAATATACCCGAGTCTATTTTTTTCAAACATTAAAAACTGAAAAATATCAAAATTTACAATTAAAACAAACCTACTATTGGATTAAACTATAATTTATACTAATTAAATATTGAAATATATATTTTTACTATTTATTTATCTTATATATATACATATATATGTAAAAATATATTATTTTATATACAGTCGGTCCGGGTCGGTCCTAACACGGTTTTTGAAACTGTAAACCGTGGACCGGACCGACTAGGTCGGTCCACCAAAAAAATAAATCGAGACCGGACCGATTAAGAAAAAAGACCGAAAAAAAGGGTCGGTTCGGCTCGGTTCGGTTAGGTCCATCGGTCCAGTCGGTTTTTTGAACACCCCTACCTAACACACCCAAACACATCCCCACACCACTATTCATCATCTTCACCTCTTCCCTCCAACATAACCCGAAACCCATCATCACCTCTCCCCTACTCCACGATTCCAACCCGCGCCCAACCAACATACCCCATACCCATTCCTGAACCCGAAAACCACTCGAGCTCCCCGGTACCCACCTAACCCGAACCCGAAACATCCTTCGTCCAACCCGCTGGCGACCTTCGCGACCCTGGCCCGGATCCAACCCAACCCATCGGAGTAGGGGTGGCAATTTTTGACACGACACGATAACTCGACACGAACTCGACACGAAGTTAGCGGGTTAGGGTTGACGATTTCTTGACACGAACCCGAATATGACACGACCCGCCAACACGAATAATAATAGGGTTGGGTTAGTGTCAAACACGTATAACTCGAAAATGACACGAATAGACCCGCTTAACTCGTATTTTATGGAGAATATATTAGATAATTTATATATCTTGATAGGCATTCTATAAAATTCATGGAGAATCGGATGATAAATTATTTATGTGTTGAAAGAAGTTGAAATTAATTAAATTTAAGTTATTGTAGGCCTATGATTGGTATGATTGCTTAAGAGAGAAGAAAAAAATTATTTTATATTTTACTTAATGGGTTATGCGGGTCAACCCGAACACGACACGATAATAAATAGGTCGGGTTAGTGTTTGCTCATCTGACACGATTAGTTAAATGGGTCGGGTTAGGGTTGACTAATACTTGACACGAACCCGACATGACACGACCCGAACACGACACGACGCACACGAATTGCCAACCCTACATCGGAGTCATCAACCAGACGGAACCAGCCCTTACCTGAAATCGCAGCCACAACCGGATCCCCTACGATCGACCCAGAATCTGATGCCCCAGACCGCCGGCGACGCGGGTTTAAACTGAGCCCACCTCCGGCGAACCCAATCAACCCATGGTTCAAACCGCGCCCCAACCGGACCCCCTGCCATACCCTGGACCACATCCAACAAACAAAACCCGATCCAATCTCAACCTGGGTAGAAAATCAATACCCACCATATCCCACCAAAATCAGATTCTCACATCATTAACTAAGCCATCTCCAAATCCTACAAAAATCTCTCAAGGAGCAAACCAAAGCGTGGATTATAAATGAGGGATGCAACTCAAATAAAATAGGGACTCTCTCAGCACAAAAAAGAATAGAGATACAAAGAGAGAACGGAGAGACAAAAACAAAAAACAAAAAAGAGGGTAGAAAAAAATAGTAAGAAAAAAAAAGAAAAAATATAGTTTTAGGTTTAGAAAAATTTGTTGGTTCATTTTTTACTTTTAGTTTTGTAATCCAGTCAGATTTTGTGACAAGTTTGGGACGCGTATTCATGCACACAGTTGACACAAGAAATTACTGTGTATCGTATTTCTTTCTCTTTCTCTTTAGTTTCTTGTTTGTTAATTGTGATTGTGCTAAAATTTTAATCATGTCTAGCTAAACACCCCATTCAAGGGGTGGGATGAAACGCGTATGTTGAATTTTTTTATTTGAACAATGATTCGTTGATGTGTTCTAGGCTAATTAAAATGGGAAAAATCACACATTAATTTATGTAACGAGAGTTAATAAATTAATGGTAAAAATTAATATTTGATTTTTGAATTTCACTTGGAGATAAGTATTATTCTTAAATTTAAATATTAATTTTGTGTATGCAATTCAAAGATTCGTACAAATTTTAATAAATTGATCTTAGCGGATATTTTATTGAAACGACTGTGAATCTTAATTTTTTTATGTTGTGACTATTCCTGATTTAATTGCTGAAAAAGACAAAATTGAATTTAGGATTGTAACGAGAGTTAAATTTTAAATTCAATTTTATTTTGAACTATTCAATTGAATAATTAGGATTTTAAATTAGTTTGACTACGCAGTGTAATCCCACCTCTTGTTTCTTCTCATAAATTATCAACTAGATTACTTTCTGATTTTTCATAGTCATTTTAGTTGCATAAATTTTCGTTTGCTCCCTTGAAAATTGTTTTTAAATATATAAAAAAAACATTAAAGAAAAATTTTAAAAACACAAAAAGATTTTTAATAAAAATTGGAGTTGCAAGTTTTCACGATTACAGTTTCAACGCTAGAAATTGGATTGATACCCGAATTTGCCCCGATACTAAATTTTTAACAAGTTTTGTGGGTAATTCCAGGAATTTTGATGCTCGAAGTTTGACCGCAGCGACATTCCAAATCCATATCACAAGGAAGACACAAAATTAGTAAGTCGTCGTTCATTGTTTCTGAGTATGAGTCTTATCTTGTTTGGGGGTGGTGTTTCACACTACCCAATGATTTTCACATGCTTTATAAACTTGTACGTTTTTGTGTCGCATATGGTCTTCAGGTTTCATCTATGCTCCAGAGTGCGGTACATTTCACTAGTGGTTCATTATGGTACTATCTTTCCTCTCTTGTGCTTTTCATTTTTATATATGGTTTTAAAGATCGAGGACGATGTTCTCATTTGTTTGGGGGTGGGAAATTTATCAAAATCGTACCCCTTTTGTAAATTTTTGGAACCAAGTGATTTTAAACTTTTTGTGCAGTTAAAATAAATTTTTATGACATGATTTGTCTATCATCCCTCTTTTAGAAATCTCGGAATACCTGTGTATGATCCTGAAGTTACGCTTTTTCCATGAAATTAATTAATGCCTCTTAAAAGCATACTTGCACTATGAATTCCTAAACTAAAAAATTTGCACTATCACGTTTACAGTCAAAAGTTGAAGAGTAAATATATTATCAAGAGAGCCTTAAAAAATCACTAGTGGCGACTTAAACCCGTGAGATTTGAGCTTTTCACCTTTTTGAGGGTTTTCACGTATCTCCGAGTCACAAGTTGACTCAACTTTCTTTGGATACCGCACTTAGTCGTTGCATGGTCTCATTATTTTTTCAAATTTGGCTTAATCACTGAGAATGACATTATCTTCCAGTTATAAGAAACATGTGTCTTGTAGTTTGTCCTGAGCACTAAACCAATTTTTTCATACACATACCATTTTCCCTATCACATTACCCTTATCCAGATGTCCCAAATACCATCCATCATTGCCATCGTTTTTTAGAAAAAGAGTGTTTGAAATTTTTCATGTAAATTGTCTTCATTTGTGCTATGAAAAGAAAAATGTATCGCAATTAAAAAAAAGAGAGAGAAAAGCAAAGAAAGAAAATAAAAATATAAAAGTAGAAAAAGAAATATGCAATCCACTACACCAAATCTGCCCATTTGTCAAGGTCATTGACCTTGACAAATCCAACTTGTCAAGGTCAATGACCGTGACATTTCGAGGCGAGACAACTTTTTTTGTCACGGTCGTGTCAAGGTCATTGATCGTGACACGTTTGTCACGGTTTATAACCGTGACAAAGCCGTGACCCTTTTTAAAAAAATTGTCACAACCATTGACCGTCATACGCCCGTGACAACTTTTTGTCAAGGACTTGTCACGGTCAATAACCGTGACAATTCTGGGCAGAATTTAAAAAAAATTTGTTGGGCAGTATGGCCACTGCCCAGCAGTATATTTGTACCTGTTATAGCAACGTTGTACCTGTTCCAAACATCATATATCCAACACAAACTAAAGATAATGCAAATATATATTCATGACGATATAATCCAAATATTCAAAGTAAAAATAATATACATTACGATATAATCCAAATATAATTAAAATGGACAAACTTAAAAATAATGTTACTACATGTCTTGGATAAAACTGAGGAGGTGAGTAGGCCACAAGACATACGAATTGACGCACCCACTAATATACGTCGTGCCACATTGTTCGCGCAACCACAATAGGAAGTTCTCCTTCCCGGGTATGACATGCGTGACAAGCACCCTGGACTCCATCTCTTGAAGCACACGTCCATAGACTATTCCACCCTCGACGATATTCGGGTCCCTCAACCCCCGCCCTATCCGCTGGCCATCAAATACGTCCAATATGAACATGCTCGGCCAACCAAGTGTCGACAATGGTCTGTTGAAGGGCGCCAAATAGGGAAGTGGATCGTCGAAGTACGAACGTGTCGGTGATGAAGCAGCGAGGTCCACATCCTCGTCATCCTGCGCCTCGTCCTCCCGCACCTCCTCCTCCACCGCCTTCTCCTTCTCCTTCCCTTTCCCTTTCCCTTTACGGTCTCCACCCAACGTACGCTTCATGAATGCGTACATATCTTGGACCGTCGCCTCCAAACGGGACAGCTTCGCGTCGTGTGAATCCACCGTTCGAGCCAACCCGGTGTCGCTCGTCTCCAATCCGATGATCCTAGATTTGGCCACCCGCGAGCTCAATCCCCTTGTCCTCCCCTTGCGATCAGAGACATGCACTTGGCTGAGTGCGTCTGTGGACAAAGATGCCTTGTCGGCATCAGACTGCGACTCATGCACTTCCTTAAGCTTTTCCTGAAACGACAAAAAGCACATGATTAGTAAAATAAGTAAACTAAAAAATTATAACGTAATTAACAATAATTAAACTGTCGGATTACTTACAATCGTGACCGCGACGCTCGGGGACAACTCCTTGTCCTTCCCCTTCTTCGTCCGAAGAGACACATAAGTATCGAGCCTATGTGGCTTACCCCCTGGCCCACTCCCTACCCCCTGAAATAAAATAAAGTAATGTAAAATTAGTATCGGCCCCGCAAAGTAAAATAATGAAGAATAATATATTTATGTAGTTATAGATAAATTAAATCTTACCTGCATCCTATGCTCCACCTCAGCGTAAGAGGTCCGGCCGGAGTAGTGCACGTCCGTCTTTTTAGCCCGATTTTCCCTCCCCGATTGGTGAGATGCCAATTGTCGATCCTCGATCTCATTGTCAATGAACTTTTGCCATTGTGCCAATGAGATCGGCTCCTTGGGCGGGACGGATCCGCGCCATTGTATAATGGACTCTCGTGTTTTCCCAAAGTACGGTGTCCGCATATTTTTCTTCCACGTCTTGTGTTGCTCCCTCAACTTCTCCAAGACGGAATCGCGTAGCTTTGGATCCAAGTTGAATTGTTCCTGTCCAACAAATACAATGTTAGTTGCGAATAAATATAAATATAAATATAAATTTAAATATAAATATAAATATAAATATAAATATGAAATTGAAATTGAAATTGAAATATTACCTGTAGTGCCGCCCAAACAGCTAAATTGAGCTCATATGGCACCTCCTTCCAACTCATAAACCCCGGGCCGATGACCGTCTTTAGCAGCTCGAGGGATATCGCTAATAGCTCCGACTTGTTCTCGACGGTAATCCCAATTTTTTGATATTTGGGGAGCCTAGGGGCGGAGGAGCCCTCGTCGCCTCCGCTACCACCGAACCCAATCGACATCATCATAAACAACATCATCATCTTCGCCTTAACATCAGAAGGAGACATTTTTGCTGTAAAAAAAATGTTATTAGTACAGATAAAAAAATATGTTAATAGTACACATACCCCACCCCCACTACCCCCCTCCCCCACCACACACCACCATACACACACATATACACATACAATTGGCAACATTTTGTGTATGGATTCTAACTAATAATATTCCTAAAAAAAATGTTCATAGTACACATACACACACCCCTACCCCACCCGCCACGCACACACGCACACACCTACGCACACGCACATACCTACGCACACACACCCCCACTCCCACCACCACCCCCTGCCCCCTCCCCCCGCCACACACTTACACACACATATACACATACCCCACCCGCCATGCACACACGCACACGCACACGCACACGCGCACACACCTACGCACCACGACCGTGACAACTATATATATTGTTTATCAATAAAATTATGACATGAGATAATTATAATTGGAGCATAAATTTCATTATCATAAAGGGATAAATCCAACCAAGTACAAAGATTCTACAAATTAAAGTGAGAATTAAATTTAAGACTTTCTAACAACATGCATGTGTATGGATTCTAACTAATGATATTCCTAAAAACATACAATTGGCAACATTTTGTGAATTTACTAAACTTTATATAATATTATCAAATATTGTTAAAAAATTATCTAGGGTTTTACCTAATTGAATTAATTTCATGAATAAAATTATTATCAATTTAAATGAAAATATCAATTATTATACAATATTTTTGAATGAAATATTTATTTTGAATGAAAATATCAATTATTATCCAATTATTATCCAACTATTATCAATTATTTATTTTGAATGTAAATAATATCCAAAAATATAAATGTAAATAATATTCAAAACCCCACCCACCCCCACCCCCACCCCCTCCCGATGTTTATTATTTTCACAATGTTCTTACAATATTTGTTGATGAAATATGTGGGAGTATAACCCATATTGAATTATAAAGTAAAAATCTATAAAATTGATGTCTACTTTTAGTGTTGTGTATATATGTTAGTTGATGCCATTATATTTTTAGCCTAATTAGATTCTAAGGTTATCTCAATTTATATTTTTCTTTTTCTATCTAATAATTTTGAGATTCTAAGGTTGATGCCTATTTTTTATCTTGAGATTCTATATTATAACGTATGTATAAGTTCCGTCAATACCATTTCGTTTCAATTTTGTAATATTATGTTTTTTTCAAATATTTTAAAAGTTATTAAATGGGTGCCCCACCCCCACCCCCTGCCCCCCTCCCCCACCCCCTCCCCCACCACACACCACCACACACATACACACACATACACACACATATACACATACATACACATACATATACACACGCACACACCCCGCCCCCACCCCCTGCCCCCCTCCCCCCGCCACGCACATATACACATACCCCACCCCCTCCCCCTCCCCCCGCCACGCACACACGCACACCTACGCACCTATGCACACCTACACACCTACGCACGCACACACGCACACCTACGCACCATGACCGTGACAACTATATATATTGTTTATCAATAAAATTATGACATGAGATAATTATAATTGGAGCATAAATTTCATTATCATAAAGGGATAAATCCAACCAAGTACAGAGATTCTACAAATTAAAGTGAGAATTAAATTTAAGACTTTCTAACAACATGCATGTGTATGGATTCTAACTAATGATATTCCTAAAAACATACAATTGGCAACATTTTGTGAATTTACTAAACTTTATATAATATTATCAAATTCTGTTAAAAAATTGTCTAGGGTTTTACCTAATTGAATTAATTTCATGAATAAAATTATTATCAATTTAAATGAAAATATCAATTATTATCCAATATTTTTGAATGAAATATTTATTTTGAATGAAAATATCAATTATTATCCAATTATTATCCAACAATTATCAATTATTTATTTTGAATGTAAATAATATCCAAAAATATGAATGTAAATAATATTCAAAACCCCCACCCCCCACCCCCTCCCGATGTTTATTATTTTCACAATGTTCTTACAATATTTGTTGATGAACTATGTGGGAGTATAACCCATATTGAATTATAAAGTAAAAATCTATAAAATTGATATCTACTTTTAGTGTTGTTTATATATGTTAGTTGATGCCATTATATTTTTAGCCTAATTAGATTCTAAGGTTATCTCAATTTATATTTTTCTTTTTCTATCTAATAATTTTGAGATTCTAAGGTTGATGCCTATTTTTTATCTTGAGATTCTATATTATAACGTATGTATAAGTTCCGTCAATAACATTTCGTTTCAATTTTGTAATATTATGTTTTTTTCAAATATTTTAAAAGTTATTAAATGGGTGCCCCACCCCCTGCCCCCCTCCCCCACCACACACATATATACACACACATACACACACATATACACATACATACACATACATATACACACGCACACACCCCACCCTGCCCCCACCCCGCCCCACCCCCTACACACGCACACACATACACACATATATATATACACATACACACATATATATACACACGAACATATATATATAAATGGAAGAGAGAGAGAGAGAGAGAGAGAGAGAGGGAGAATTAAACCTGAAAGTAGAGAGAGAGAGAGCAGCGTCGAGAGAGAGAGAGAGGGAGGGAACGACGCGGGAGGGTAAAAAGAAGAGGGAAAGGGTTTTTGCTGTTAACATTGTCACGGTCGTGTCAAGGTCATTGACCGTGACAACTATTTAAAAAATTGTCACGGTCAATGACCGTGACAATTTCTTGTCACAGTCGTGTCAAGGTCAATGACCGTGACAAAAAACGCATGTTTTTTTACACGGTCAATGACCTTGACAAGGGTGGCCGGCTGAAAGGTGACAATTTGGCCATTTTGGTGTAGTGATCATAAATTCAAAAGATGAAGACAATAGTCAATCAAAGTGTGTCACACTCTTCTCAAAACACGCCATCATTCATCTTCTTCATTAGCCCCTCATACCTTACATAAACCCCATTTTCACCTTTGGTAATGTGTTCGGGCAAAACAAAAAGATTATATGGTGAATAATTCGACATTCTCAATATAGTGGTTAGCATTCATTCATGAGATCAAAAAAATTTCATGTATCCGTCCTTTTCTATAAAGTGTGTGAGACGTTTGAAATTTTTTACATTTACTCACATCCTCACACACTAGAGAGATACACTTACCCAATTCTCAGAGAGTTCTATTCAGAGAGATATATCCAGTGAGAATTGAAGTCAAAATGTCAATTCTATAAAGGCAATCTAGGAATTACTCTAATAATACTTAAGATTGTTTCACACTACACACACTGAGTTTTAGGAAGGATTACGCTTTTGGTATTAAGTAATTTCATATCTTATTTTGATAGTTGAATACGGTGTTCCTTGATGTCCTTTTAAAGTTGGGTTATATAGCGTTTCATCATCTACAAAGAAACTGCATTTAAATAAGTTTTGAATTTTGTGGGTACATTCATTGCAAACCCTCACGAGACACCACTCGTCCTGTAGGGCAACCTATTGGTTTAACGGCTTGTTGCACATGCTAAGCGCAATCGCCAGTGCCTGCGAAAGTGGCACACTTTTGATCACTTATCTCTAATTTTTGCTCGAGGACTAGCAATGTTCTGTTTGGGAGTGGTGTGATAAGCACCCAAAAGTGTCTATTTTACACCCCGAATAGATGCATTTTAGTCGCTCGTTTTAATTAAAATTGGCCTTATGTTCGTATTTTATCATTTTGCAGGTCAATACGCAGTTGCGATACAAATAATGTTACATCAGTGCAATTGCGACGCAGAAGCGGTCAAAAGCGTGCATCGAATAAATCCAAAGAGATCGTGAAGTGAGAAGTCCATTCTGAGCTTGTCCCGATGTGATCCGATACCCGAAACAATCCCGTAACCTTAACCTAGCCAGACCGAGCCCAGTCCATTCCCCGAGCCTGGTGTGTGTTTAGTTTGTATTTCATATTGTTTTTAGATTTTTAGTTTGAGTCATTTTTATTTTTAGTATTTATTTTAGATTTATTTAAAAAAATTAGAATTTATTTTCTATTTCTTTATTTTTATTTTTATTTTTATTAGTTTTTAATTTTTAATCTTTATTTTATTTTAATTTTTATTAGGATTGGTTTTTATGATTTTATTTTCTATTTTTATTAGATATTATCTTACTTTAGTTTTATTATATTAGGATTATAATTTTTAGTTTTAATAGATTTTTATTATTTTGTGTCTTACATATTTTTTTTATATTTTTTTTATATTTTTATATATATATAAATATATATATATATATATATATATATATATATATATATATATATATATATATATATATATATATATATATATATATATTTTAGAGTCTTTTTAATTTAATAGGTTTATTGTTTTTAATTTATTTTTAGTAGGATTTTATTTTTAGTAGGATTTTATTTTTATCTAGTTTTTATTTCTATTTTTTTTACAAACTAAAACTCACACACACACCTGGACCAACCTACACCTTAACACACCGAAACCCATCCCTACACCACTATTCATCATCTTCACCACTTCCCTCCAACACAACCCAAAACCCATCAGCACGTCTCCCCTGCTCCACGATTCCAACCCGCGCCCAACCAACATACCCCATACCCATTGCTGAACCCGAAAACCACTCGAGCTCCCCGGTACCCACCTAACCCAAACCCGGAACCTCCTTCGTCTAACCCGCTGGCAACCTTCGCGACCCTGGCCCGGATTCAACCCAACCCGTCGGAGTCATCAACCCGACGGAACCAGCCCTTACCCGGAATCACAGCCACAACCGGATCCCCTGCGATCGGCCCAGAATCCGACTCCCCAGACCGCCGGCGACGCGAGTTTAAATCGAGCACACCTCCGACGAACCCAATCAACCCATGGTTCAAATCGCGCCCCAACCGGACCCCTGCCATACCCAGACCCACATCCAACAAACAAAACCCGATCCAGTCTCAACCTGGGTAGAAAATCAATACCCACCATATCCCACCAAAATCGTATTCTCACATCATTGACTAAGCCATCTCCAAATCCTACAAAAATCTCTCAAGGATCAAACCAAAACGTGGATTATAAAAGAGGGATGCAATTCAAATAAAATAGAGACTCTCTCAGCACAAAAAAGAATAGAGATACAAAGAGCGAACGGAGAGACAGAAACAAAAAAAAAAGAGGGTAGAAAAAAATAGTGAGAAAAAAAATAAAAAATATAGTTTTAGGTTTAGAAAAATTTGTAGGTTCATTTTTTACTTTTAGTTTTGTATTCCAAGTCAGATTTTGTGACAAGTTTGGAACGCGTGTTCATGCACACAGTTGACACAAGAAATTATTGCGTATCGTATTTCTTTTTCTTTCTCTTTAGTTTCTTGTTTGTTAATTGTGCTTGTGCTAAAATTTTAATCATGTCTGGCTAAACACTCCATTCAAGGGGTGGGATGAAACGCGCATGTTGAATTTTTTATTTGAATAATGATTCGTTGATGTGTTCTAGGCTAATTAAATTTGGATGATGTGTTCTAGGCTAATTAAATTGGGAAAAATCCCACATTAATTTATGTAACGAGAGTTAATAAATTAATGGTAAAAATTAATATTTGATTTTTGAATTTCACTTGGAGATAAGTATTATTCTTAAATTTAAATATTAATTTTGTGTATACAATTCAAAGATTCGTACAAATTTTAATAAATTGATCTTAGCGGATATTTTATTGAAACGACTGTGAATCTTAATTTTTTTATGTTGTGACTATTCCTGATTTAATTGCTGAAAAAGATAAAATTGAATTTAGGATTGTAAGGAGAGTTAAATTTTAAATTCAATTTTATTTTGAACTATTTAATTGAATAATTAGGATTTTAAATTAGTTTGACTACGCAGTGTAATCCCACCTCTTGTTTCTTCTCATAAATTCTCAACTAGATTACTTTCTAATTTTTCATAGTCATTTTAGTTGCATAAATTTTCATTTGCTCCCTTGAAAATTGTTTTTAAAATATTAAAAAAACATTAAAGAAAAATTTTAAAAACACAAAAAGATTTTTAATAAAAATTGGAGTTGCAAGTTTTCACGATTACAGTTTCAATGCAAGAAATTGGATTGATACTCGAATTTGCCACGATACTAAATTTTTAACAAGTTTTATAGGTAATTGCAGGAATTTTGATACTCGAAGTTTGACCGCAACGACATTCCTAATCCATATCACAAGGAAGACACAAAATTAGAGTTATGAGTTATATCCCAAAGGGTTTCTTGTACGCGGTCTGGTAAGCCCATAGCACATCGTTTAAACGGAGATATGAATCCTTCCAGTTAGGATCGACGGCCTTCTCTAGAATTTGCTTAATTTCACGATTTGCTAGTTTGGCTTGATCGTTCGTTCGGAGGTGATAAGTCGTCCTAACCTTGCGGACGACTCCATACTTTCTTTTGAGTTTTTTAAATGTCCTATTGCAAAAGTGTGTGTCGTTATCACTAATGATTACCTTCGGATCTCTGAAGCGAGGAAGTATGTATTCTTATAAGAATTTTATCATAACCTTGTTGTCATTTGTCTTCATAGCTCTAGACTCTACCCATTTAGACTCATAATCTGCCGTAATAATAATGTATAAGAAACCAAAGGAGGGAGGAAAGGGACCCATAAAGTTAATTCCCCAAATATCAAATATATCGATGATGAGAATAGGGGTCAATGGCATCATATCTTATCGAGTGATGACTCTCATCCTTTGGCAACTATCGCAATATTTTCAATATGTACTTACATCCCAAAAAATTGTGGGCCAATAGAGACCGCTTTGAATCATCTTAGCATCCATATTATTCGTAGAAAAGTTTCCTTAACAAGCTTTTGTATGATAAAAATGGATGACGCTAGGTATCTCATCATTCGGTAAACCTCTTTGGATGATTTGGTCCGCACAATATTTGAAAAAATAGGGATCGTCATAGTAGAACATGTGCGACCAAGTTAAGAACTTCTTTTTCTCTTACAGCATCCAATTGGGTGGAATGACCCTCCTGAAAAGTTAATTCATTATATCCGCAAACCAGGGGAGAGAAGAAGTGGTGAATAATTACTCATCTGAAAAGTATTCGTCTATGGGTATGGTATCACTAAGTACGTCGAATGAAGGCCTCGACAAATGGTCGGCTACAATGTATTCTACTCCTTTCTTATCCTTTATAGAGAGATTAAACTCTTGTAGGAGTAGGATCCACCTTATGAGGCGCGGATTAGCATCCTTTTTAGAAAAGAGGTACTTAAGAGTTGCATGGTCGGTGAAGAATGTAATGGGAAAACCTATGAGGTAAGAGAAGAATTTCTCTAGGTCGAAGACTACGATTTAGAAATTCTTTCTCCGTGGTGGAGTAGTTAAGTTGTGATCCGATTAACATTCAGCTATCTTAGTAAATGACGTGAGCCTTCTTATCTTTTCTTTGATTCAAGGCATCCCCTATAGCATAATCACTCGTATCACATATAAGCTCGAATGGAAGGGACCAATCAGGAGCTTGCGTGATGGGAGCAAAAACAAGCATGCTTTTTAATTTTTCAAAAGCACTTTGGCACGTTTCATTCCACTCAAAGGGGGCGTCTTTCACAAGTAGGTTACCTAAGGGCCTAACGATGGCACTAAGGTCCTTAGTAAACCTTTGAGAAAAACCCGCATGGACCAAGAAAGTGCACATGTCCTTTTGAATTAGGTGGGGGAAAATTGGCTATGATGTCTATTTTCACCCTATCTACCTCAATCCCTTTGGACGAAAGTATGTGGCCAAGAACTATTCCTTTGGTAACCATAAAATGGCACTTCTACCAATTTAGTACCAAGTTCTTTTACACACAACAATCTAGAACGTTTTCAAGATTAGCGAGGCAAAGGTCAAAAGAGGGGCTGAAGACACTAAAGTCATCCACCATATCGCTAAAAAGACTAAGCATGCACCATTGAAAGGTCGTGGGTGAATTACATAATCCAAAAGGCATACGTTTGTAGGCAAACGTACCAAAAGGACATGTGAGCGTCGTCTTCTCTTGATCTAGCGCATCTACCTCAATTTTTTATACCCAGAATAATCGTCGAGAAAGTAATAGAATGGGTGTCCCGCTACTCACTCTAGAATTTGGTCAATAAACGGTAAGAAGAAATGATATTTCCCAGTGCCAGCATTGAACTTCCAATAGTCAATGCAAATGCACCACCCGGTGGTAGTACGTTGTAGAATAAGCTCACCCTTTGTATTTTCGACCACAGTCATTCCCGACTTCTTTCAGAAAACTTGAATAGGGATCACCCACTTGTTATTCGAAATGGGGTAAATTATGCCTGCATCTAATAACTTAATAATTTTTTCCCTTACGACATCTTTCATCGTGGGATTCAAACTCCTATGCATTTCCCTCGAAGGCTTTACGTCCTCCTCGAGGTGGATTTTACGGGTGCAAATTAGGGGACTTATACCCTTTAAATTCGCAATGTTCTAACCAAAAGCACCATGGTGCTTCCTCAAAATAGATAATATCATGCCCTCTTGATCTTTATTTAGGCTCGAGGAAACGACAATGGTAAATGCTTCATCCTCTCCTAAATAACCATATTTAACGTTTGAGGGTAGTTTCTTCAATTCGAGGGCAGAAAATTTTTCATTGGAGGGAACCATGCGTGACTCCCTCAGTGGTAATTCCTCGAATCTAGAAACCTAACTAACGTCTCTCATATCCTCATCCGCCATTCTCTCATCCAAAATCACTCCCAACTCGCTCACCTCATGCGGTTGCCTGGTTGTTTAATACCTGCTTTGGGGGATACCAACTAATAAAAAATATCGGGATTTCTGGTAAGAGTAAAAACCTCCCACCAGCCTGTCTATTCGACAGCCTGAACAACGTTAACTTAAAAACTACGGCTTTCTTTTAAAAACAGTTGGAACTAGAATAATTCTACTTTCACTGTCACCTAGAGTTGGAACTGCCTTATTCAAGCAACTAGTACTTAATAAAGACTTTCAGCTCCATACCTAATACGGATCCTACAACAAGCAAGCTACAAAAAGCACACTTCCTGGAGAATAAGCTACTACACTACGAAAGGCCAGTTCCAACACATAGTTTGTAAAAGCATAAACAACTTTCGTTCCTTTATTATTTATTCACAGATGGGGATTCATTCACTTACAGCTGAGGAAACGATCAGCGGTAGCGTCAGAGCCTTTTCTTGGTAATGAATCAATACTGTGTGATGTACATTTGAACATTGAGCGACGGACTAGAAGGAGCATTTATTTGATGATCTAAATCATTTCTATGACAATTTTTATCTAACTAAAATTCTTATAAAAAAGTATTAGAATGGGGACATAGCTTAACAATTGCTAAGATGAGTTAAAACCCTTTTCTTTGCCCTTAGGTCTTCTAAAAGAAGCGTATAATGATCTTTAGCATCCTCATAACCCTATAGATGTCCTGAACACTAACATAATATCCGGTATGGGGGGTGAGGACGAGGGTGGCCTCAAAATTGGTATACATCTCATCGCTCTCACTACTCGAAATAGGCACCCTTCTAGCAAACCCCACTAAAACTTCCCACGGTGTGTTCGTCTACTACCTCATCTATAAGATCCACCGCATTAAACTCATCCTCATCACCCACTTGCTTGGCGACGTTGAAAATAATCGTCTTAAGGGTTATATTACCAAAGGTGAGTTGCATTTTCCTATTTTCAGTATTAATCAGTGGGTTAGCTGTAGCTAAGAATAGGCAGCCTAGGATTACGGGAACATGACTACTCGGGGGAGTGGAGGGCTCCATGTCCCAAATGACAAAGTCCACCGAGAAATATAAAGTTTCTACTTGGACTATCACGTCCTCAATAATCCCTCGAGGTATCTTCATGGTACGGTCCGCGATTTGGAGAGTGATCTTAGTGGGCTTGAGTTCCCCAAATCTAATTTCCTATAGATGGAGTAAGGGATAATGTTAACACTCGCCCCTAAATTTAAGAACTCTCTCTCGATGCGGTTATCTCCAATGATGCATGAAATTGTCGGTGAACCCGGATCCTTAAACTTTGGTGGGAGGTTACTTAAAAGAACTGAGCTCACATTTTGTTCTAGGAAAACATTCTTTTTCACCTTTAATCTACATTTCACTGTCAATAATTCTTTAAGGAACTTTGCATATGTAGGAATTTTCTTGATTGCCTCGAGAAAAGGTAAATTAAGTTTGACTCCCTTTAGCACATCTAGCACATCTTCATAGGAGTCTCCTTTAGGAGGAGAAACCAACCGTTGAGGGAAAAGAGCAGAAGTGAGCGGTTTCACTACAACCTAGGGCCTAATAGTGTCATCATTGTCACTCTCATACAAGGGGAATCTTCAGCCTCTTTCGTGTTGGGCATAACCTCCTTGTCTTTATGCTCATCATGTGGGGGAGGTGATAAATCAACAACTCTTCCCCTACGTAGAGTGGTAACGGATTGACATTGCTCTTTATTATCATCGAAAGTAGAGCTAACTCTAGTTTGACATTGGGGAGGTCTTTGGCCTTGGGATGGAAACTTTTCCTTCTCTTGGACACTTTCATAGCTTCTTATGGTTGGCCATAATTGAAACCGAGATGGTTCCGCCATGAAAAAATATAAGAATTCCCATGAGGGGCAAAACAATTACCCTTAAAATCTCCTACTGCTTCCATTTGATCTTGAAGCATCACTTTGTAGGTGGGTATTGTTCGGCATTCCTTCATTGGATATCCAACCTCACAAATCGCACACACCACCTCTATAACTGCTCGAGTGGAGTCGGATGTTTCTCTTCCTCTCATTCGACTACGTCTTCTAACCTTTTAGCAAGTTAATTAATTTAAAGCTTCAACTCGGCTTATTTGTCCAAATGATAGAGTCCATATGCAAAAGAATCTATGGACATTTGTCGAGCCCGGGTTTGGGTGTTTGGATCGGATGCGTCCCACCCTTGAGGTTTCTCGATGACATAGTTAAGGCGAGCCTCGGCATCGTTCACGCTTAACCTTAGGAACTCCCCGGGGCATATGGTTTCAACGATTTTTTTGGAATTTAAGTTTATCCTGTGATGGATGAAGGAGATGAGTCTCCACTTCTCAAAATTGTGGTCCTAACATTTATCGAAAGGCTCATTTTTGAGTTGTTTAAACGTTTGAATTTGAACTTTAATGGAATTAGTTCTACGTGGGGGAAGAATTTTTTAACAAACTTTTCTTGCATGTCCCTCCACATTCCAATCGAGTTCTATGCCAAAGACCATAGCCAAGTCTTGGCCTTATCCTTCAGGGAGAAGGGAAAAAGTTTGAGGAGAACAACATCCGTAGTACACGTTTGATCGATGAAGGTCTCACACACGTCCTCGAACTCTCTAATGTGGAGGTAGGGTTTTTTTGACTCCATATCGTGGAATGTAGGGAGGATTTGAATCATCCCATTTCAAAAACAAAACTGTCCTGCATTACACGGGAATATAATGCATCCTGGAATGATGGTTTGCTCGGGATATAAGAGATCTCTTATAGGGCGGTACAGTAACTCACCCTCATTTGTTCCAAAACTACCTTGATCTGACATCGTACTCACACTAATAGTGTCACTTCCCTCTCTCGACTCTTTAGACGTGTGACTCATGATGGAGTTAGGTGGTGTCGATGGTGGAACCCAAAATTGTGGACCGCGTGGAGTGTGTGCGATATCGAAATTGTACTCTACTACAGGATTTTCGTGAATCCTTGTAGGAGTCGAAGGAGGAGTTGGTTGAGGATTTTGCATGTCAAGATTTGTAAGATTCTATTTTTTATTTTTTATTCTTTATTCTTTATTCTTTTTTTTCTTAATTAGGGTCAAATTTCGGATTTATTCGACTTAACCTAGATGTCTACCTAATCCCCATCAATGGTGCCAAAAACTTGACGCGGCTCGAAATGTGTCCCTAATACGTGTGAATTACGTCTCAAGTGTAAGCCGATCGCGTAAGTAATAATTCGAGTAAGTCAGGTATAGAACATAGGGAATAGGACGTAAGACGTGACAACGAGTAGGAAAGACGAATAACCTTTTGGTTGACTCGAACAAAGAAGGAAAAGATGATTTTGGGTATTTTTCTATTAACCAATGCAAATTAATTAAACTAGTGACTTAACTACGCATGTGAGAATAACTAGGTGACTTTAAATCAATGTGAGAAAATGGAGTTGGAGTACACTCCCCTGAACCATCGATAATTACTTAGAACATAAAACCTTCAAAAAACCTAATTCTCAATCGAAAAAGCATCAAATACTTTCTAAGAATTTGACATATACTGATTTTACTCCTCACAATATCAAATGAAAAATTGTATTTAATGGTAATGATAAATTACCAAAACTTGTATCACATCCCTAAACATTCTGATTACCTAGGGCAAACGGAATTAAAAGACCTACAACATTTGTATCTATAAGATTTCAAGCCTTTGAATTGTTAATTAGATCTTATTCTCTTTTAAATCCATTCATAATGCTTAGGTTGGGTTCATGTACCCCAACCCTCTAATAGCTGAGTCGGACATGGCGTGATTACGAATTAACATGGTTTTTACGTTTCATGGAGTCATGATCATATAGATGTTGTATTTAAGCATGCATAAATGAACTCTAGCAATAACTTGGAGAAGAACAATATAGAACTGAGATGGATATTGAAAGCAAAGAAAGATATTACTTTTATTTAAGAACACCCAATGCAAATATAAATAATTATATAACTTTCTTGTCTAATCTTCCTCTAGGGTTCCTTGCCTCTTTTTAGCTCTCACACTTAGGTTAAAAGTTGTCTAACTTAGTCTTAGAATAATGAATGAAATATATATCATGTTTTTACAAGTGTTTTAAACCAAACAAACTCTCCAAAATAAGTGGAATTAAATTTGGATTTTTTGCAAAACAGCAAAGCGAATCGGTTCCACTTTGGAACGGAACTGGTTCTGCTTTCATTAGAATCCCTGAAAACCTGAATCGATTATACTCAAAATCGAACCGGTTCTGATTTCTTATTTGATTCTTCTCATCTTCTAAATCTCATATCGCTTTAACCATATCTCGGATTGGGTTTTCAGTTCTTCCTATATACTCATGAGCTTGATGTTTTCGGTTTCTCTTTAGGATACATATCCCAATTCCGACTGTACATTTATGGATTTGCCCTTAACTTTCCTTCCTTTCTTTTCATCTTTCATTCCAATTTCTCTCTTTCTTTCATGTGCATAAAATACCTGAAAACTATAATAAAAATACATGAAACACAATGTACTTACGGGAAGAGGCCAGTAGTAATAATATGAGATAAAATCGTCGAATTAACATCGTAAGGGATAACAAAAGTAGCTGAATTAAGGGGATAAATATGAAGAATTTATGCCTAATTAATAAACATGTATAAACCCTACTCAATTGGGTTACAAAAAGTCTTTTGTTATTATTAGATAATGTTCACGTTAACTAAAATTGGTTATATATGGCACTAGCCTGAATCTCGAAGGATCTCCCAATCTAGACATCATCTCATGCCTAACTTATACAAGTATTTACTTAATAATATAACTACCCTGCTCAATGGGTTGTAAACATACCCTAATTAACGACTAATAACAAATGATTACTAAAAGCTCTCGACCTTATCTAGACTCCATACGTGGGACATCTCGCAAGTGAAGTCAAAATAAGGACCCCCCCTCCCCCCAATCGATAAAATATTATCTAGTTTGTATGACTGACAAGACCCTATATAATTATACTAACCATTTAACTCGGTATTCTAAACCTTCCATAATCTTACTGAAATCCATTATACTCTCGTACTACTACCATTGTATCTCATATCAATAGTTCATAATCTCCAACCAGAATAAGACTAAAACTCAAAATCTGGCCAAAAGTCGTTTGAACGAGCTCATTGTCTCATTGTAACGAAGATACATAGGTTGTTTGAACGATATTCTAAAGTTGTTCGAAGGAAACTACCCAGGTCATTCTAATGACCTCTCGAGTCGTTCTAACAAAATATCAAATCTGATTCGAATAAGAACCCATCTCGTTCTAACGAGACTGATGCAGGTCTATTCTTCTCCAAACACAAATCCGCCATTAACAACATCAAAACCTAACTTTAAAACCTCTAATTGATCTTATACCCATCCTCCTTCATATACAATTTCCTCAATAACAATACAAACCTAAATCCACTAGTTTTAGTTGATTAATCCAAGGTTTTATATATTAATGGTATGATAGTGAGGTTTTCGATTATGCCCTATTTGGTTGCATGTCGTCTAATACTTTCAAGCTCCTAGTGAAAAAGATAATCCTCTCTATTTTGGCTAACAATAGGAGAACATATATCTTTTTAGACACTGATGTAGATTACTTATGTGGAATCAAACTAGAACTAATTTCTCGTATGTGTGTATCATGGCCAATAGGGGAAAATTGGCTTGTGTTTATAAATGCTCTAATTTTAATGAATGGACATGTGTTTGATACTGATATAAGCGTATTATACCTAAGAGTCTGTGACCTAGTTTTGGGTGTTGATTCGCTTAAAAAATACATCCTAGTGCTATGTGACTTTGAGAAATTTAGCCTTAACTTTAATAAATGGAGAAAAGGATTTACATTAGGGGGTAATGCATTAAAGGGCTCCCTGTATATGATGAAGATAAAAGGTTTAAAAACTTCTTTAGAAAATTATCTCACAAATGGGTGGGAAATGTGCATACTATCATTTATGTAAACCTAGATACACCTCCGATACTGAAATCTTCCCCAACTAAACATATTGTTGAGGAATATCTAGACATTTTTAGGAATTTAAGTTCTTACCCCACAAAAGGAAGAATGACCACAATTGCTCTCGCACCCGAAGTAGTGCCTAGTAAACAAAGACCCTACAAATATCCCTATTACCAAATAATGAAATGGAGAGGTTAGCTAAGAATATGTTACTAATATTAGTAGATGGTATCATACGACCTTCTAATAGTCAGGGTTCTAAAAAACGCGGGGCGTGATCGAAGCGTGGAGGCCAAGCCTTAAGCCTTAGGCGGGCCTTAGGCGTAAAAAAGCGTGAAAAGGCGTTTAGGCCTTCTTAATATATTTTATTATTTTTTAACCATAACAAGGATATTAAAATACTAAAATTGTATATATCATAAAAATATGTCTGAATATATGTAAATTAAAATACTATTTGATTATTTTGGATGAGATAATGGTCCGGTTAGTAAAAAAATTCTTTAAAAAGCGATATCGTTTCACTAAAGTATTGTTGTTTTTATAAAACCGCCTTAAGGGTTTTACCAAGAATAAGGCGTAAAAAGCTTAAGGCGGGGCATTTTTCCCAAGCCTCAAGCCTAGGCGTGCCTAGGCGGGTTTTCTAGAATAGTGCTAATAGTCCATTCGTAGCCCGAGTTGTTAATGAGGAAGATGGATGGCACAGGGAGGTTTTATATAGATTATAAGAAGCTCAGTAAGGACACTATTAAGGATAAGTTATCCATCCAAGTGATTGATGAGATAATAGATGAATTCAATGGTAATGTTTAGTTTACAACACTTAACTTAAGGTCACGGTATCACAACTTTCAAAATTCAATGTGGCCATTTCGAGTTTAAAGCAGTGTTCTAAAAAACAAACCTAGGCTTGAGTCTTGGGAGAAATGCCTCGCCTTAAGTTTTTTACGCCTTATTATTGGTAAAACCTTTAAGGCGCACTTTTTTCTAAAAACAACAATGCTTTAGTGAAACGATATCGTCTTTTACAGAATTTTTTTACTAACCGGACTGATGATGCTGGAAATAGCACCACCAGTCAAGGTGTTTGTATGCTCAAGCTAGTGATAACAATGGCAGCATATCAGTATACTATATATGTATATCAAGTATAAGAGAAAGAGGTGAGGGGAAGAGGATCAACACCGGAGTATAAGTGGTTCAGCCAATCTGGCCTACATCCACTGTGAGTGTGTATGAGTAATATCACTGAATGAAGGCACTAATGGCCATGAATACAATCTCTCAAGCTTTCTCTCTCTACTGTATATTTGGACAGAGGTTTAGCTAGGGTTGCCAATTTTGGATCCTTTACAAGGTAGAGGATGACCTCTATATATAGTGCTTGAGGGGTGTAATGTAACCCCCAAGCATGCAATGAACATGTGCATGAGGATCGAACCAGTATGAGAATGACACCTGGCTGATCTCATGTAGATAATGATAACCTCAATATTCCTCCACGTGAGGGGAATGATTCGATTATAACTGATTGTGTACACGTGTTCCCAATAATACATATACTGATAAGGGCTCAGCCATCTGTGAATGGTCCCAACCTCGGCCTGGAAGAGGACGAGGTGGTGACCTTGGCTCAGAGGGAAAGCTGAGGTAAGGCATGTTGAGCTGTGACGTCGGCCTGGGCCGAGGTAATGGTGACATAGTAGGAACGTCGGCTGATCCCCAGCCTAGATTCGTTATGATGATGGGGTGGCAACCTCGGCCTGAACTAAGCCGAGGTTGCAAGCCTTGGATGACCAGATAGATAACTGCCCCTGTGGATTATGGAGACCTCACCTATCGAGGTAGCTAGTAACGTAGGCCTTGGCCGACCTTGCTTAGGACAAGACCGCTGGTTGTTTATCTAAGGCCCCTCTAACATCGGCCATCTCCATGGCTGAGGTTGATGTCTCTGAGCCGAGGGGGTGCATTTAGGGCATATCACGGACCATTATCTCGTCCAAAATAATCAATTAGTATTTTAATTTGCAAATATTCTGACATTTTTTATGATATATACAATTTTAGTATTTTAATAGCCTTGTTATGGTTAAAAAATATTAAAATATATTAAAAAGGCCTAAACACCTTTTCATGCCTTTTTACACCTAAGACCCTCTTAGGCTCCTAAGGCTTAAGGCTTGGCCTCCATGCCTCGATCACGCCTCGCATTTTTTAGAACCTTGGTTTAAAGTAAGGCCATTTGGGTTCTAAAATACACCCTCCACTTTTCAATATATCATGAATAATGTATTTCAATATTATTTAAGAAAGTACATATTCATATTCTCTTATATATATATACAACCTGGCTCTAATGCGGACGTAACTTGTGGATTTAACTTGGGGACGAATTTTTGTGTGATTTTTAAAAAAAAACAAAAAATCAAATTTCAACTAGATTTTTTTCTGGGGTATTCGAACATTTCAGGAGACCCTGTAAAAAAAATCAGCCTAAAATGAATTGATGTACTACTTTTAAAAAATCGGTCAAACATATGTCAGTTTTTAAGAGCTTTAAAAACTGACATATGTTTGACCGATTTTTTAAAAATAGCAATACAATTTATTTTGAGCTGATTTATTTTATATGAGTCCCTTGAAATATTTAAATACCACTGAAAAAAATCAAGTCGAAAAAAGTTCTTTTGTTATTTTTAAAAAATACGAAAAAAATCCGTTTGCAAGTTGCGTCCGCATTAGAGCCGACTTGTATATATATATATATATATATATATATATATATATATATATATATATATATATATATATATATATATATATATATATATATATATCAACTTGAACACTCACTTGGAACACTTACGAATCACATTTGAAGTTTTTGAGAAAACACCAATTGTTTGCTAACCTCACAGACTATGCATTTATACAAGCATAAATAGAGTACCTCGGTCATTGATCTCTGTTAAATGAGTATCCATAAACCCGTATAAGATATAACTGAAGGGAGACATGAAAAATTGTATGCATTGAAGCATTCTCTAGTAATTGAAGCTTGTATGCCATTGTTCCCACCTTTTAACCACTTTAAATGGTTTGCAATATTTTCTAGCAAAATTAAGCCTTTTGCATAAATCCACAGATGATTTGTAAGGTTGAAGCCACAAGTATTACCTGGTCTCCCACCTTGAAGGATTTTCCACATAATTTATATCAAGTTGCTTGATCCATTATAAGCTGAATTTTGATTTTCCTCTATTACAATTTCACATAATATGTTTGTCCCTTGACAATTCCTCCACAAAAGCACCATTATTGGGCTAAGTAATACCCCGTTATTTTAAGGGCTTATTTAGGAATAATATATAAGATTTCATTAATATTATTATTATTTTACTAATTGGAATATTTTATTCAAAATAAAATGGATTTTTGGACATTTTATAATGGTTTAACTATGTAAAGTAGACAATTTTGAATTAAAGGGTAATATGGTAATATGCATTAGCTTAGACTACAAGCTAGGATTTGGGATAGGGGATATATAAGGAATATTATGGTCGATTATAAGGAAAGGAAGATGAAAGGAGAGGCGAAAACAAAATTTAAAGAGGCTAAAACGAGATGAATGAGAAGAGTCACTTTGTAGTATTTTAGATCTTCTTTTTTAGTGCTTTCGAATAAGATTTGAGAAAAACTCAAAACACATACCTGATCCAATTTTTTTTATAGAATCTAAATCTGAATTCAGATTGATGACTCGGAGAATTTTTTAATTTGATTTTCTGTGTTTCTAAAACAGGCCTACAATTGTGAATTTTGACTCTCTTGAGATAGTTTCTTTCTCCCATTATTAATTTTGTGTTCTACACATATTTAACCTTAATTGTATAGTTATATCATGCTATGTGTTAAATTTAAATGTATTATATGCTCGTATATTATATTCATTATTGCACCATTGTGTATATATTATTTTCATGTCGTGTAGTTTGGGTAACGAACTAGTTGATTTTAGTATTATATTGGGATATAAAAATTGGGTAGAATACATGTACACTTGATTTGTGGGAATTGAATCTGAAATTTATTTTAATTGAGATAATGATATTATAATGATTATTATTGGATAATGCATAGGCATTTCTTAGCCAAACCACCCACTGGACCGGGTGTGTTGTCAGCTACGATTTTATTTATTATCCAAAGACTAGGCCATTAACCCCAGTTGGTGAGTATGCCAAGTTTTATTATGGCGCTGATGCCAAGATTTTATAGAGGTGATTGTAACACCCCGCCTAATTAAATATTGGGTGGCCAGTCCCATACCAAATTAAAACAGAATATACAGTTGGCTCATTCTTAGCATCACTGTCGAAAACATTTACAACTCACCCAATACCCAATTAAGCTGGTGTTAAAACTTTCCAAATTTTAATTTAACAAAATCCATTTCCAGTTTAAGAATAACACAACACATTTTATTCTACAACACTGATAACCAAATAGATAATAGAAAAGAATTTAAATGCAATTGGAATAAACATTCCCAAATAATATGAATCCATTACAGAAATCCCAACAATATTAAATGTATTAAAAAGACTCGAGTACAATAGTATTTGACCCCGATAGAAAAAGATAACTGAATCTTTTGGGCGACATGCCCTAACTAAGAATACTGTGAATCAAAAAGATGATAGGCGTCTAAGAAAAGCTCTATAGCTCCATAGCCTATCATAATCCGCTAAGGTTGGCGTTCCTGCTGCTAAACACCTGATGTAGAAGATACAATAGAAAAGAAAATATGCAAGGAAACGGGTCAGAGCCCGATTGTGAAAATGATTTATAAAACAACAAGTATTTAACAAGTGCAATAAAGCATTTATTATGTACATGTTAGCATCCCACTCTCACTTGTTGTTCTCACCTCTCAACTAGAGTGCACACTTAACATTTCCTATTAACCTCCTAGTTAATGGTTCCTCCTTTCTAGTCTCCATATTATAATTCCATTCCCATATCATAATCCCCGTATGTCCCATACCATACGTCACATTATTATTCATTCTTATACATTTCTCATTTATATGAATCGTTTCTCATTAACATGAATTCATCTTTTCAATTCCATAAGAATAAACATTCATTATCTTAATTTCATTATTTCTCAATTTACCGTTATCTACAATTATCACGCAATAGATAACTTAACCACAATATAACCATTCATTCCTTTAACTCATTATATATATATATATATATATATATATATATATATATATATAATACGGCACCCCGAGTCACAGCTGCGGTGCAATGCATTACTCTGCTATCACGTCCCCTCATCGTTGGTCACCGAATAGGGGACTAAAGGTTCGGTAAAGATTCCACGAACCACAATCATCAACAAACAAATTGGAGGCAAACATAACTCTCGTATCCATGGGTCACGCACATACCTACGTACCCACAGTCAGCAGACTTATCGACTCCTCGATAAGTCTTTCATAGACCTATGTCCTCGAGTGACAAATCAAAGATCCCATGGATTCATCAGGATATGATTGCCCTCACGCGCAAACCTCCCGTCGATAGCAAGTAAGCTAGGTATGTCATACACATAATCATAAATCAATTAAATAGGCATTATCATACCTATGATATACTAACAACAAGGTACTCACATTAACCTTAGATTATACGTAGTATTATATCTCTTTAAATCTCACGTATTAAAATATCACATCTTTAATTCTTAATTTAATTATCCCCGAGCCTCACTCAATACTCAAGGTTCAAGTAGATTTTTCCTCAGCATATACTCAGTAAGAAATCCTTAATACCCTACTGGTCCATATCGTCATAACTCCCGAATTACTACGAATTAAACTCTCCCTTTAATTAAGGTTAAAACTGATAGTTTCAAATCTCTTATAAACACATCTTCTTTCACTTAGGATTAAACCCTCTTGTAAAGTTAAGGATACCTAGGTGTTATATTAAATCACCCCTACTGGTCCAATCTTTAATCCTCATACATACCCATTTGGAGTTTAACAAATGAATCTAGCAACCGAAATTCCTTTAAATTAATTATCATCATTCTAATCAATTAAATCCCAATCACATTAATTCAAATCTTATCAAGGCTTACTGATATTTTCTAAGTCCCATAATATCCAAATAATAATCACCAAAGATCCACAAAAGGTTTGGGATAAGAATCAACATTTAAAAAGAAACAACTTTACATATTCTGGGGAGGTCGATCGATCGAAGGCAGAGGGTCGATCGATAGATCACTCAGGTCACAGCCTGGTTTTTCTGCATTTCTGCAACTACGGGTTTAGCCATTTTTGAGCATTCAAACCTTCATATTAACATCCCAAATGACTTATAATCTCTACTACATGATATATCAACATATATGAATGATTTCTAATGTTCTAAACATCATGGAATCATCAAGAGATTGGATTAAAAAGCATGTTTATCTCCTCTTTTCCAGAAAATTATAAAACTAATATCCTCAAGAACACAACCATAGATATATGATTATTTCATGGATTATTATCATCCTACAATATGAGTTTACTTCCTATATCATTTCAATTTCTAGAAATCCATATAACAACTCCATTATGTCATCCAAACATGAAAAATCATCTCTTTTCATAATTATTCTAACATGGACAATATACGAACTTAAGTTGCAAATATCAAACACTTGCCTCTATTGAAGGTCTAATCCTTTGGTGTAGTATATCTCAGGTGGTTTTCCCTTCTCCGGTCAAACTCCGGTGGTGCTTGGTGGTGGTGATCCTTGGTTTTAGTTCTTCTCCTTCCCATGTAGGCTTTTCCCTTCCAAAGCAACCTTTCACCCTCTCTAGGAAGATGACTTCTCTATTTTGTGTAGAGGAGATGAATAACTCACGTACATTTCATCTACCAATACTTATAATAGGACAAAACCCGAAATCACTATTCATCCCCCCTAGAAAATGACCAAAATGCCCTTTTGGGTTGTCTATTCCTTTCCAAATGACCCGAGACTCAAAATTAACATCCAAATAGACTTTTTTGACTATTTCAAACCTTCCGGACACAACGACGCGGTCGAAATGACTATAAGGTCGATAGAAAATAAATTTACTTTTAAATCTCACAATTTAGTCCCGACACGTCCCATACCGCGTCTAACTAAAAATTCAAATTATCGAATTTATATCACACCGTCATATCAAATGACATCACATTCATATGTTACCTAAATATCTTTAAGTAATATTGAGAATCATACATTTTAATATCCACACTTCGGATAAAACCCAAATGAATTAATTAATAATAAAATCCAATTAATCCATTAATTTAAAATATAACTCATTTTAAAAGTCATTAAAATCACGGGGTATTACATACTTCCCCCCTTATAACAGAATTTCGTCCCGAAATTTAGGAATATAAATCATAACGGTAAGGTCAACTCCGAGTATAAATCTCACATCGCAAGAAATCCAAGACGTACCACCCATACAGTACATTATCAAAAATCCCTATTGATGTTATACGCCCAACCTCACAATATAGTTCCAACTGAATCGAATATAAACTTTACCCAATCTTCCCTATACCATTCATGTAACCAAGTTCGGAAGAATGATCCTTATAATTTCACAATTATGTAAGCTACTACAATCCAACCAACCAGGGCGCCCTTACACCCTATCATACCACTTTCATTATAAGATTTATCAAAAATTAATAAACTCATATCCTAAAGACCTAACTTATTTCGACTCCCAACGGTTATTAGTTTCATGCGTGGGGTGTCTCGCAAGCGAAATTCAAACAAGGAACCCCCCCCCCCCCGATACACTACTACCTAAAGTAGTCGGTCATCGAAACTCCTCAGGTCCTTAGTCAATAGTATATAAAAATCAGGTTTAGCGATTAAAAAAAATGAGTTTTTTATTGATTTCAAATTGAGTCTACTCATCTACTCTTCTCTAGATGACAAGATGCTGGTTAAAAGTAGTACATACGCTCTCGTATACCACAAGTCGATGCATGTCGATAGTCACATCATGCTCGAACATTCCCAAAGTAAGAAATCCCACGATAAAAATCAAACCCACGTGATAACATGTAATATATAGGTGTCCCACACCCCTCAGTGAGTCTACGTAAATAATGATGCTATAGGATAAGTTTAGAAACCCATTTTCCCACACAATATCACTCGCAACAAAAATCAATATACGCCTCATAATTTCTTAGATAAAAAACATACCCTCATTCGCGGATGGTTGTTGATTTGTTGTCTGATGGACGTTATATGCACGCCTATACTGACCATGTTATGCGGGTGCTGCTGGAATGGGAGGTAGTGCTAGCACCGGAGCTTGAGCTGGAAGAGCAGCTGGTGGAAACACCGGTACCTGTGGCTCCTGTCGAGCATTTTATTGCTGAGGGAATTTGTCTTTATCAGGATAATCCTGTCGTTTGTGCCCATACTTTCCGCACACGAAACATTTTCCCCCAAACTTTCCATCACTTTTCCCCTGTTAACCTCGTCCTTGCTGGTCATTACCTCCTTTCCCTTGGCCCTACTGAGCCTGTCTCTAGCCCTGATGTCCTTGCCCATTTCCTCTATCCTCATATCAAAAATCTCTAGATCGCAAACGCTTAGCATAATCCCCTGTCTGGGAACCCTGCTCACCCTAACGCTGATAACTCTGCCCTGACTGAGTCCCACTAGAACTGCCCCCAGTAGTCTTGCCTTGCAGGCTTGACCCAAATCCCCGCTTGACACCCTGAGTATGAAAGCAGTTATCCTGGCAGTGAAGCATTGCAGCATTAAGAACATCTGCATACGTGCGTAGTGAAAGATTCCCCAATAAATGCTGGCGAATCTTATAGTTCAACCCATCAATGAACATTAAAATTCTCCTCTCCTCAGTGGGTACCTCCGCTGGTACCAAATTTGTTAGTCGCGTGAATTCTTCCTCGTATTCCACCACCGTCTTCTCTCCCTGTTTCAAATCAAGTAGTTTCCTCCTCATCTCTGTCTGGATGGCAGAAGGAAAGTACTTCCCATCAAACCGTATCCAAAAGTCTTGGATAGTCGTTGTGTCTCTCTCCGCCATAGTGGTTGTAGATTCCCACCATTGCAAAGCTGTCCCTACTAGCTTGAATGTGGCTAGTATTTGACGTTGAACCTCAGTACATTCGAGCATTCTCAAGTACCATTGGATATCTTTCTTCCATTGGCTAGCAGTCACAACATCTAATCCTCCCTGAAACTCAAGTGGGTGCGCATTTTGAAAGGCATCCCTCGTTCGTTCCCATGCAGTCGAAAACACTTGCCCTTGCGTGGGTGGCACAACTAGTGCCGGTGCTGGAGCCTATTGAATAGCAGCTAAAGCTGCATTGACTGCCTGAGCGACAATTGCAGCAACTTCGCCTGCAGTCATCGTACCCTGAGCTGTGACGGGTTGAGGTGCATGTCGAGGAGGCATCTGAAACGAGAGAACACTATCAGTATTTTCTATGACAAAATAGCTGAAGCACGTAGGCGTACATAGAAAACAATAATCCTATTCATAGGGCTCTGCATCAAAGAACGCTAAGCTGAAAACATAATAAACCGTACAGATCCTAAAGGACACTAGAACCTGATGCTCTGATACCACCTGTAACACCCCGTCTAATTAAATATCGGGTGGCCAGTCCCATACCAAATTAAAACAGAATATACAGTTGGCTCATTCTTAGCATCACTATCGAAAACATTTACAACTCACCCAATACCCAATTAAGCTGGTGTTAAAACTTTCCAAATTTTAATTTAACAAAATCCATTTCCAGTTTAAGAATAACACAACACATTTTATTCTACAGCACTGATAACCAAATAGATAATAGAAAAGAATTTAAATGCAATTGGAATAAACATTCCCAAATAATATGAATCCATTACAGAAATCCCAATAATATTAAATGTATTAAAAAGACCCGAGTACAGTAGTATTTGACCCCGATAGAAAAAGATAACTGAATCCTTTGGGCGACATGCCCTAACTAAGAATACTGTGAATCAAAAAGATGATAGGCATCTAAGCAAAGCTCCATAGCTCCATAGCTCCATAGACTGTCATAATCCACTAAGGTTGGCGTCCCTGCTGCTGGACACCTGATATAAAAGATACAATAGAAAAGAAAATATGCAAGGAAAAGGGTCAGAGCCCGATTGTGAAAATGATTTATAAAACAGCAAGTATTTAACAAGTGCAATAAAGCATTTATTATGTACATGTTAGCATCCCACTCTCACTTGTTGTTCTCACCTCTCAACTAGAGTGCACACTTAACGTTTCCTATTAACCTCCTAGTTAATGGTTCCACCTTTTTAGTCTCCATATTATAATTCCATTCCCATATCATAATCCCCGTATGTCCCATACCATACGTCACATTATTATTCATTCTTATACATTTCTCATTTATATGAATCGTTTCTCATTAACATGAATTCAGCTTTTCAATTCCATAAGAATAAACATTCATTATCTTAATTTCATTATTTCTCAATTTACCGTTATCTACAATTATCACGCAATAGATAACTTAACCACAATATAACCATTCATTCCTTTAATTCATTATATATATATATATATATATATATATATATATATATATATATATATATATTCATATATAATACGGCACCCCGAGTCACAGCTGCTGTGCAATGCATTACTCTGCTATCACGTCCCCTCATCGCTGGTCGCCGAATAGGGGACTAAAGGTTCGGTAAAGATTCCACGAACCACAATCATCAACAAACAAATTGGAGGCGAACATAGATATCGTATCCATGGGTCACGCACATACCTACGTACCCACAGTCATCGGACTAATCAACTCCTCGATAAGTCTTTCATAGACCTATGTTCTCGAGCGACAAATCAAAGATCCCATGGATTCATCAGGATATGACAGCCCTCACGCGCAAACCTCCCGTCGATAGCAAGTAAGCTAGGTATGTTATACACATAATCATCAGTCAATTAAATAGGCATTATCATACCTATGATATACTAACAACAAGGTACTCACATTAACCTTAGATTATACGTAGTATTATATCTCTTTAAATCCCACGTATTAAAATATCACATCTTTAATTCTTAATTTAATTATCCCCGAGCCTCACTCAATACTCAAGGTTCAAGTAGATTTTTCCTCAACATATACTCAGTAAGAAATCATTAATACCCTACTGGTCCATATCGTCATAACTCCCGAATTACTACGAATTAAACTCTCCCTTTAATTAAGGTTAAAACTGATAGTTTCAAATCTCTTATAAACACATCTTCTTTCACTTAGGATTAAACCCTCTTGTAAACTTAAGGATACCTAGGTGTTATATTAAATCACCCCTACTGGTCCAATCTTTAATCCTCATACATACCCATTTGGAGTTTAACAAATGAATCTAGCAACCGAAATTCCTTTAAATTAATTATCATCATTCTAATCAATTAAATCCCAATCACATTAATTCAAATCTTATCAAGGCTTACTGATATTTTCTAAGTCCCATAATACCCAAATAATAATCACCAAAGATCCACAAAAGGTTTGGTATAAGAATCAACATTTAAAAAGAAACAACTTTACACATTCTGGGGAGGTCGATCGATCGAAGGCAGAGGGTCGATCGATCGATCACTCAGGTCACAGCCTGGTTTTTCTGCATTTCTGCAACTACGGGTTTAGGCATTTTTGAGCATTCAAACCTTCATATTAACATCCCAAATGACTTATAATCTCTATTACATGATATATCAACATATATGAATGATTTCTAATGTTCTAAACATCCTAGAATCATCAAGAGATTGGATTAAAAAGCATGTTTATCTCCTCTTTTCTAGAAAATTATAAAACTAATATCCTCAAGAACACAACAATGGTTTTCATATTTTTCTTCCATAGATATATGATTATTTCATGGATTATTATCATCCTACAATATGAGTTTACTTCCTATCATTTCAGTTTCTAGAAATCCATATAACAACTCCATTATGTCATCCAAACCTGAAAAATCATCTCTTTTCATAATTATTCTAACATGGACAATATACGAACTTAAGTTGCAAATATTAAACACTTGCCTCTATTGAAGGTCTGATCCTTTGGTGTAGTATATCTCAGGTGGTTGTCCCTTCTCCGGTCAAACTCCGGTGGTGGTTGGTGGTGGTGATCCTTGGTTTTAGTTCTCCTTCCCAAGTAGGCTTTTCGCTTCCAAAACAACCTTTCACTCTCTCTAGGAAGATGACTTCTCTATTTTGTGTAGAGGAGATGAATAACTCACGTACATTTCATCTACCAATACTTATAATAGGACAAAACCCGAAATCACTATTCATCCCCCCTAGAAAATGATCAAAATGCCATTTTGGGTTGTCTATTCCTTTTCAAATGACCCGAGACTCAAAATTAACATCCAAATAGACTTTTCTGAATATTTCGAACCTTCCGGACATAACGACGCGGTCGAAATGACTATAAGGTCGATAGAAAATAAATTTACTTTTAAATCTCACAATTTAGTCCCGACACGTCCCATACCGCGTCTAACTAAAAATTCAAATTATCGAATTTATATCACACCGTCATATCAAATGACATCACATTCATATGTTACCTAAATATCTTTAAGTAATATTGAGAATCATACATTTTAATATCCACACTTCGGATAAAACCCAAATGAATTAATTAATAATAAAATCCAATTAATCCATTAATTTAAAATATAACTCATTTTAAAAGTCATTAAAATCACGGGGTATTATAGTGATGTTATGTTATGATGGGTCAACCCGAGTTATGTTTTTTTATATTTGGGGGCAATTGGATGGTTTCGAGGATAATTGACGAGATAGTGGACTGTAGTCCATACCGTACTGTGAGAAATGCGGCGAGAATTTTGATATGGAGTTTTGGGTTGTGTAGTTTCCGTGGTGAGATCCTAGGTTATAATTATATTATTGGGGTTTTATTTTGAGCGTTCATCTTTCATACACTCTTGTATATGATGCACGCACAAGAGTATTTCTAGTTAGACTTGGAGCATTTATATGAATTATTGAGTTTCCCGCTGACTCCCCCCACCCCATAGTTTGTTGTATTTCAGGTTTGGTGCGAGACGATATTTATGGCATCGTTGGGATTGGGATCATCGTTGGAGGCTCTGGATATTTATTTTCAAAATTTAAATGTACTACTTTGTTTATTGTAAATTGTTTTGTAGAAGGACATTTGAGATTTAATAAAATTGAGATATTCTATTTAGTTGATTTATGTATTTATGCTTCCACAAATATATGTGTAATCTAAATGGTAATTTTTATTAAAAAAATTCTCTAATTTATCGATATTTTTCAGTAGCACATTACGAAGTGGTATCAGAGCATATGTTATTCGTATTCTCGGGTTTTGGATAATTGGTTCGTTACATTATCCATTGAGAGAGATTTTATTTATGTTTTGTTTTATTTGGATGATGTCGAACTTTCTGTTTGAATGTAATGGAAGAAAATTTTGGGTGAATTTCAGGGACAAAATTCCTTTTGTAGGGAGGAAAGATGTAATACCCCGTTATTTTGAGGGATTATTTAAGAAAATATATAAGATTTCAGTAATATTATTATTTTACTAATTGAAATATTTTATTTAAAATGAAAATGATTTTTGGATATTTTATAATGGTTTAAGTATGTAAACAAGACAATTTTGAATTAAAGGGCAATATGACAGTACGCGTTAACTTAGGCTCCAAGCTAGGATTTGAGAGAGGGAATATATAAGGAATATTATGGCTGATTATAAGGAAAGGAGGATGAAAATGAGAGGTCAAAATGAAATTTAAAGAGGCAAAAAAGGGAGGATTGAGAAGGGTCGCTTTGGAGTATTTTAGATCCTCTTTTTGAGTGCTTTCGGATGAGATTTGGGAAAAACTCAAAATATATACCTGACCCAATTTTCGTGTAGAATCCAAATTGGCAATCAGATTGGTGATTGGGAGAATGTTTGGATTTGATTTTTTCGAGTTTCTAAAACTGGCCTATAATTGTGGAATTTGACTTTCTTGAGGTAGTTTCTGTAATAGCAAAATTTCTGATATTTCTCATAGTATAGGCTTTGTATTGTTTTAGGCTACTTTGACTTATCCCGTTAGAAGCCGTCACATACCATCACGGAAAATTGACATCAACAGTCGAGACATTCCGACATCCCGTAAAGTTATAAAGCAATTTAGTGTTTAAATTAATTCCGAGACTTAATTTTTGGGGTGTTTATTTTTATTGAAAACAAACAACGGCCTTTTATTTTTAAAAAAGAAAACATATTTTTTAAAATTGCATTCAAACGAGATCTATGTTTCGTTCGAACGAGAAGGCTATTTCGTAAGAAGGGTCATTTGACCTTTTTATCTAAAGAGTATAGATCGAGTGCGCACTGTTTTGACTAATCAGAAGGTCGTTTGAAGCCTACTCACACTAGAATACATTCTCGTTCTAATGATGAGTGCGTAATTTTGTATTATTTATGTCTAAATCTAAACCTTGTTAGGCCCGTTGTATTATAAATAATGAGCTTTTAGAGTCATTTTGGTAAAAAAAATGCAAGTTTTAATAAAATTTGAATTAAAAATGCAGTTTTAGTAACCCAAGGGAGTGAAATTATAATTTTCAAAACTTTATGGGCCTGAAAATAATTTTTAAATGTTTATCTAGGTGAAATAAATTTCTCTCAAAAATTGGGTTAAATTCTCGATTACAACGAGCAACTTATGAATTTCGGGAGCTAAAATGCAAATATGGGTAATTCTGTAATTTTTTAATTATTTATGACCATAAATTTGAATCAATTATTTTTATTTTGTATTTTTACAGGTACCCCTGGAATTTAGACAACAAATGAGTCGATATGCAAAAATTATCAGGATACGTCGCGACACGACACGGTTGACTCAGCTATACTGAATATTTTTATAAAATCGCTCGAGTGTCCGTTGAGGACGTGTCTTAGCTTTTCGGAAAGGTCTTGACAAGACGCACAATTTTGAACTCGGGTGAAAATAAAATTTTGAATTTTTTGGGTTAAAAAATGTCGTTAAAGTTGGTGTTGTGAATAGTGACATAAATAGTGTCAAAAATTGAGGATAATTATTAAAAAGAAAAGAAAAGACTTCCCAATTATTTTCAAGATTGCATGAGATAATTACCAGCTCAAACACAACTAATCAAAGAGAGTTTCACTACAACTCAAATACCTCACCCCTTGCCCTATAAATAGGACTTTTGCGCCCATTATTTTATATAGAAAATCGTAGAGAGAGCTTTGAGAGATAGTTTTTGTTATTTTATTTTTAGAGTATATTTTTTTGATGGCCAAGAATTATTCTTTTGTGGGTAAAGTTTTGTCAAGATCAATTTTAAGAGACGGTTATTTTTGTAAGTTGATTTATTAATGAGAACCAATATTCATTCTAACACTTTTATTTTGTCTTCAATGATATTAGCTTAATTTCTTTACTGGGACTAGGTGAAGTTTATTATGTTTGATTAATATTGTGTGTAAGCTAAATTCGTCTTTATTTCTCGACATGTTCTAAAAGTTTTAAACATTCGATATTCATTTAAAATGATACGATAGTGTGTTACATACCCTCGACTTTGTTTGGAAAAAAATTATTTTTTATTTTATGTACGAGTACTTTTTGATGGGTTATACTTTTATTAAATTAATTGATAGCCCGTGCTTAAAAACTATATTTTAAAATTTAAAAGTGAAATTTTTTAGGGAATAGGGATTTAAGCAGTCTAAATTTAGAGACGTTAAAGTTCATTGTGAACTTAATCGTGTTACTTTTCAAATTAAATTCGACGAGTCGGTTTAATTTGAGTTATAAAATCAGGAATGACGAGTTTAAATTATTACATAGTATTAGTTAAACGTGATAAATGCATCCAACAACCTAGTTTCTCACACACTAGCATATATCTTTCGTTATCTATATTAGCCTAGTTTAAAATTACATGTCCTCTCTAAATCCATTTCTTCTAGTTGGACAGTCACAATTATTTTGAATGACAAAATTGACAAATCTGTGGATTCGGCCAGTACTTACTTACACTTGCTATTCTATAATAACCCGTGAACTTGCGGTATTTATAAATTGACAAACAAGTTTTTAGCGTCGTTACCGGGGATTTGACAATTTTTTTTAAAAAGAAGTTGGAAATTTAGGACTAATTTTTTTTTTACTTTTTGCACTTTTGTTACAAAAAAAAATCATAAAAATCCAAAAAAAAACATCATCTAATATTTTTTGTTTTCTTAAGTTAGTAAAGAAATGAGATTTAATTTTTTTATTTTTGTAAAAAGTAGTTTTTGCACTACTTTATCACAAAAATACATAAAGATTGAAAACAAATTGAAATTTTTTTTTTCTAAAAATTTCCAGAATCGTTTTTTAGCAAGAAGTCCCTAAAAAATTAAAAAAAGTCCAAAATTTCAAAAAAAAAAATATTTCTAGTAGTAATTTTGTTATTTCCAGAATATAAAAAAAATAAAAAATAAAAAATTTGTCTCATAAGTGTGCTTTGTTATTTTTATTTTGTGTTAAATACACCACTAGTGCATGTGTCGTGTTATTTTTATTACTTTTTTGTGTCGCACTTTACGCTTGGTGTAGTTGTCTGTGTTTTTTTAGTAGCACATTCAAAAAAATACAAAAAGAAGAAATAAAAAAAGGCAAAAAATAAAAAGAGCAAGAGTTAAGAAAAAATAAAAAAAGTGTGCAATGGTGAGCGTACGTAAAGAATACTTATGCAATCTTACCATGAGCATAAGGACTCTCGGGAACGACTGAAACGTAGACGTAATTTTTTCCTAGTCGACGTCAACTTCAATTTCCGCCCAGTGTTAACAAGTGACCGTAAAAAGTCCACGTCGGAGGTACATTTTTATGTCCTCATACGTGGTTTAATTTCGCATTTAATTAACACGTTTCATAAATTGACTTAAGGAAAAAATCCATGTGAAAAATAAGGTGAGAATTTCATCACCCTTCCTTGAACCGAAAATCACTAATTAACAAAGCATTTCCATATCTTGAGCCATCATGATTAATTTAAAATCAAGTAGATGTTGACCTTACGATATCAAATACCTCGTAGAAAAACTCTTAACTAGGCTAGAATTAAAATCTACTCCAACATGAACTTGTCAAATTGATTCCATTTTACCTTGTCTAGGGTTGGTGATTTTTAATGAGTCTTCGTACCGACCACCAACCTGGAGGTAAAATCAGCATTTGAGGCAATAACATTAGTAGTAGTATTTTAAATTCTCCCTTCTCAAGGAGTATGAACTGTCTAATTAGAGACATTAGTTCGGAGACACCCACTATCATCAATTAATCTCAGAAAAATCAAGATTTGAGGCGATAACATTAGTAATAGTCTTTTAAATTCTCCCTTGTCAGGAAGTATGAGCTATCTAATTACATATCGGGAAAACTAGATTTTAGAATTGATATTCCTTTATCTTAAATTAGATAAATCAAAATTCCTTGTCAGTTACATGATTTTGAGTCAATTCTAATTGCTTTTGCGTTCTAAAAAAATATAAAATTCATGTGTTGTAAATTATAATGGGTGATCCTCATATTGTTATCCCGTCATCGTTCTCATATTTCTCTATTGATCCTTTGGACATATTACTACAAAATACTGAAAATTCAAATGACTGCATATTTCAGTTTGAGTCTGATGGGTCAACAATCATTTTTATTGAAATTAAAGAAGGTGTGGATGAGAGTCCAACCCCTTTACTCACTATTTACCCATCAAAGTGTATCAATTTGTAAGAGGTAAACATACGTTATAAGAATGATATTTTTAAAAGTAGTCATGAATTAAATAGGGATAATCAATTTTTTGAGGAAAAATTGACGATATTGGCATATATAATACTTGTGATGATTTAAATGTTGATTGTTGTCAAGATTTTTCTTATAATTTAATTGAGAAAATTGTTACTTCATCTTATTTGTGAGAAAATTTATTTGATGATTCGTCATCCGATTTTATCGATACTTCCAGTTATTATTATGGTCCTTTCATTTTTTATGAAGAAAGTGTATCCCCACATGATATCTCTTCTTCTCACGCTTTTCATAACGTCTCACATTTAGGAGTGGGGTATGCATTCCCAATTTTACGTGACTATTTTCGAAAAGTGGGATAGTAAATATTTGGATCCTTATTGTAATTTGTTTCCCCCTTGTGATGCAGCGACATATGGTTCATGCGATTTAAATTTGTTTATTATTCATGATGTTGGTACGCACAACTATGACCATCAATTTAAAATTGAAATTTGTGTTGTGCGGTCATACTCTTAAATTTTTGACCCTTTTGTAATTATTGCTATAAAGTTTATTATTTGGAATGACCCACAACTATTTCAATTATTAATTTATGGTGATGATGGTAATTGGCATGGCTTCGTATATTATTAGTGTTTTTTGTTATTTTATTTTTTAGTTCTTTTTTAGTTAACATGCATTTTTACCTTGGGATGTTAGTAGCAAAGTTGAAGTTCACGGGTATATCTTCATATTAGTTATTTACATTATTTTCTTTGTCCATATTTTTATTTGAGCATGCATTGAGAAAAATGCAAAATATAGTTTGGAGGTAAGGATGATCTTTTTTATAAAAAAAATCAATAAAATTTTGAAAATTCAAAAATATTTTCAATAGAATTTAGTTTTGAAATGATTTCTTAATATAAAATTAATTTATGGATCGCTCAAATTGTGAAATTTTTACGCATTAGCCATATAATATGATCCAAAATAGATTTTGAGGTAGAAGTTAATATTCTTAACGAATGAATGCAAAGATTTTAACCCGGTTAAATATTGTGTCATTCATCAGTTGTGAGATATTCAAATCAATCCGAGTTAAAATAACTCAACCCTTCCTTCAGTGATAAATGCGTTGATGATTTCAAATTATTTGTTTTGTTCGATTACTGAAAATAAAAAGTCAAAATGTAAATCTTAAGCTCTAGAAGTTTTAGTAAGTTTTCTTAAGACACAAATCAACTTAACGAAACTTTAGAAATGGGACTAGTCCATCACTTGAAAGCCCAAAATTAAGCCTAACTCCACCCTTTTTACATTATTCAGTTACAACACCATTTGAGCCAAAAAATAAAATAAGCCTTTTGTTGAAAACTCATTCTCCTACCCAAATCCAACTGGAAGTTAAAAGCCCCTAAAAATAGCCATACTCAATTTCTGAGAATATTATGGTAGAATTACGGTTGAAAAAAGGTCAAAAGAAAAGGAGGTAGCAAAAATATTGTGTGAAAAGAAAAGAATAAAAGAAAGGGAGAAGAATAAAAGAAAGAAAAAGAACGAAAGAAAAATATGTGAGTTTGAAAAGAGATAGGAAAGAAAAGAAAAAGAAAGGTGAATGGAAGTTGGAAGAAAAAGTGCCAAAAAGTTAAAATACCGAAAAATCTCTATACTCTCAAAAATTTTGAAATCCAAAATCATTTTTATTAACTAAACCCTGAGCCTACAATACAAATAAAGAAAGTCCTAATCAATATCAAGGGAAGTTAGCTATAGTGTGGAGATTTAAAAAGTAATCGATTTTCCAGTCATGAGATCATATTCGTCCATTATAAAAAAAAAATCCATTTTTAATTATATATATGTGAAATTTGTCCATCTAAATTTACTCTTTTATTCACATATACCAAGAGTAAACAGCCGAATTTCGACAGTTCAATTGTGAGTGCATCTTGTGAGGGTTTGAAATCAAAATGAATTTTCAAATAAGAAATATAACGATCAAATCTTTTGAAATGGATGGTTATATTGGCTACGCACATACCCACGATAAGTTGAGATTGAGAAGTGAAGTTGTAAGGAAACAATTCTCCAATTGAGTCTTAATGTAGTTTTGACTCAATTCCAAACAAAAACGTTTATGCATAGGATAGTGTTCAAGTGTACCTTTCAAGCCTATGATGTGTTTAGTTGCAGACGTAGCGGCAAAGAGTATAAAGCTTCATCAAATGTCGAGTTTATGTGCCTCGTTTCTACGTCATCAATAGTGGTTCCATGCTCCCAAGGTATGAATGCATTTTATATATATAGGAGCTTGGAACAAGTTTATTGGGTGTTAGGTTTTAAAAATGTGTTTTATTTTCAGAAAGATTTCAATTAAAAACTTTAAAATAAAGTATATAAAGTTTCTGGGCAAAAATAGAATTTTACAAACTTTCTGGAAGTTCGTTCGATATGTCGTTCGAACGATTTTTTCGTTCGAACTAGATGTCGTTCGAACGAGTTTGCCAACGAGTTCCCATTTTGGCCACTGGAACTTCGTTCTAAATGTCGTTCGAACGAGATGGTTGTTCGAACGAGATTTCCAATGAGTTTCTAATGAGTTCACACTGGAACTTCGTTAGAGGCCTCGTTCGAACGAGACTTCGTTCGAACGAAAATGTCATTCGAATAAGATGTCAGGCGGGAAAACTTTTTGGCAGTTTTCAGCAGTTTTACCCCCACTAACTTTTTGTTGAATATCTATGTGCGGGAAACCAACTTTTCTTTTATATCTTTCATATCCTTCCAGCTCCTAGAGAGTGTTTTGAGAGCAAAATCATAAAGAGAAAAAGATCAAGTTTTGAGTGTTAATTTTAAAAGAGAAAATCATCTACCACTCTAGTTTTCACCCATAGTTTTGTTTATCCAAGTTCATATATATACTTCTTGCTTGGAGTTTGGCACCGGGTTAAAATCATCTACCACTCTAGTTTTCACCCATAGTTTTGTTTATCCAAGTTCATATATATACTTCTTGCTTGGAATTTGGCAATGGGTTTGTCTCTACACCGAATCGAAGAGATTGTTTGGGTTTTCTTCTAAATCCCTCAAAGAAGAAGAATTGTTTAGCTGTGACTTTCTCACTTGGTAAAAGGCACCATGTGTGGTTGACGGTGTACCTATTCTCCGATCGGTGAGTCCGAGATCACGGTGGAGCTCCATGGATATCCGCTAGGAAGAGGTGGTTACAAGAAGACGCATCAAGGCTTGAGAGGGTTCGAGTTGAGGAAGTAAGTAATCTGTCTAGTAAATGTAAATTTCGTACTTAGTGGATTTGAGGCTAGGGCCATCCGAGATTTTCCCATTGTGGGTTTTTCCACATACATCGCGGTGTAGTGTGATTGATTTACTTTTATCTTGCATAACCAACTAGAACGCATGCTTAGGATAATTCAAGATAAAATTGGTTTTAATTGTCACACTTAATTTAATTTGGTGCTAAATTAAATTTGGGTAATATTTATTTAATTCAAGTCTATTATTAAAATTGGTTTGGCCTAATTTGGAAATATTGATAAATATGACTTAGGCAAATTCTAGGACTTGGATTAATTAATTGTGTTTAAGTGAAATTAACATAAGTGTGTGTTTGAATATAATTTCACATGGTTTTTAATTTTAATTTAAAGTAAATTAAAATTTGTTGTTTTTTTATTGAACCATCACCTTTACGCTTCCGCATATCTCAACAAGGAAACTGATTTTAAAGTGAAAGGATTTTAAAATTTAAGGGGGATTTCAAATTGGTATCAGAGACAAAGCGATAAATTATTTCGTTAAGATCCTTTAAATAAATTTTTTTGGCTAAAATGGAATTGTCCCCATTTTCAAAATTTCCTATTTTCGATGGTTTTAACTACGCATATTGGAAAATGCGAATGAAATCAGCACTAAAATCTATCGATGAGAGAGTTTGGTTGTCTGTCGTTAACGGGTGGTCCCCACCAACTCATTTAGTAGAAAATGAACGTGTTCCCAAACCGGCCGATAGATGGAGTGAGGGTGAATTTAAACTTTCAAACTTTAATTCCCATGGTTTAAATGCTTTGTTTAGCGCTGTCACACCGGATGAATTCCGATGCATTATGACGTGTGAGACCGCTAAAGAAGCTTGGGATATTTTACAACTCACTCATGAAGGTTCAAGTGTCGTTAAAGCTTCGAAACTCCAAAACCTCACCAATCAATTTGAAACTATCAAAATGAATGAAAAAAAAAACTTTTGATGAATTTTATGCTACACTTTTCGATATCGTTAATTCATCTTTTAACTTGGGAGAGAAAATACCCGATAACCGAGTTGTAAAGAAAATTTTAAAGTCCCTTCCCGATAGATTTATCCCTAAAGTGACCGTTTTAAATTCTCTACCATCTTTAGCCTCTATGAAATTAGAAGAGCTCATAGCTGATTTACAAACCTATGAACTATACATGTTTTCCTCTAAAACTGAAAAGAAAATAGAAAAGAGCATTGCTTTAAAAGCTCGAAAAGAGGTCAAACAAGTAGTAGAGAGCGAGAGTGATAGTGACTCGGAAGACATGGCCTTATTTTCTAGGAAATTTAGAAATTTTATTAAATTTAACAAAGATAAATTTAAAAATGATTTTAAGAAATTTGAAACTTCTAAGTATGACAAAGCTGAAAGGATCCCTAAATCTTCTAATGAAACTTTAAATAGGGACGAGTCCAATAGGTGTTTTGGTTGTGAAGGGTATGGCCATAGGGCTTCGGAGTGCTCCACTAAACTAAGGAGAGAGGGTAAGCAACCCATTTCATATAATGCGACCCTTAGTGATAGTGATATGGAAGAGGGACTCGATTCACTAAGCCCAACTTTGTGGATTTTATGGCTAGTCATGTGAGTGATAGTGAGAACTCATCGATTGATGAAACTTTAACACAAAACACTTCCAAGTTCATTGTTTATGATTCCATTGTTTTTTATGATAGTGAGAGTGAAGAAGAAAGAGAGAGTGAAAATGAAGAAGAGGTTAATGTGAGTGAACTCCAAAATGCTTTTTCAGAATTATATGAAGAATCAATTAAATTAAAAAGAGCAAATTTGAAGTTAGAAGCTAGTTTGAAAGAAGGTGTCAAGTTCGTTGATAATAGTGTGTTGGTTGAAGACCTTAGGACACGAGAGAAAGATCTTCTAGAGAAGCTTGAATATATAGAAGGCGAAAGAGATAGCCTTAGGGGTTTAATGGAATCTTTGAAAAAAGAACTTCTTGCTTTTGAAGAGCGAATTGTTTTATTAGAGTCTAATATTTTAGAATTACAAAATAAATTAAAAGACTCTAGTAATGTCATTTTGATTTGGAGTGTCGTTCAGAAAAATTAGATAAAATATTAGGAACGGTCCAAATTAAAAATGACACTTGTGGTTTAGGCTTCGATACTTGTAATGAATCAACTCACAAAGCCAAAACCAACCTTTTAGGAGAATCTCTTAGGAAAGCATTTAGAAATCATTCCTTAGGTACCAAATTTCGACGTGATTTTACTTGTACTCATTGTGGTCGAAAAGATCATCTTAGGAAATTATGTTTTGATCTTAAACGAATCCCTAGAAAATCCCAACATAAAGCAACCAAGGTAATTAAAATTTCTACACCCCAAGATAGTCATTATTCATTAATTTGGGTTAGGAAATCCGACTTGGTTGCCTTGCAAAATAGGATGTTTGATTCTCATTTACTTTCACATGCTTCCTCCCTTGCTAAATCTAAAGGATGAATGTGTTAGTGTTTGCATACTTTAGCTTTTGTGCTTCATGCTATATTATCATGCTAAATGTATGCTTGTTTTAATCATTTTCTAGTCTATGCTCCATGCTTAATCACATGCTAGAATTATGATTTTTTTATTTATCTTTTTGTATTATATTTGCTTATTTTTGTTTGCATTAAATGAAAAAATTCAAAAAGACTTTTGTTTATCATTTGTGTTTTATTTGTTTCGTTTAAGCTTAATGAAAAATACAAATGATTTTTGTGTGTCTTTTGAGTATATTTTTTTTATTAAAAAACGTCAAAAACTCAAAAATATTTTTAGTTTGTGTGTATTTTAGTTTGACGCACTTTATGTGGCATACTCTTGTGTTAGCATTCCATCTTTTAGATTGTCAATCCTTATTATGTTCTTTACCATGCTTACATGGAGTAGTTGGATTTTGTTTTCATTTAAATGGATTCTATTTTTATATGCCTCTAATCACACATGTACGAGCTCACTTGAAATTTTAATGCAACATGTTATATTTGAGCTTTGTGAGGTATTCTCCTACCAATCTTGTCATCTACATATTTATGACCTAGGAGGACTAGTGCATGTCAAAATTCTTTGCACGTGAGTTAGTGAGATATAAAAATGATATATAAATGTGCACGGGGAAGGGCTCCGAAAGGAATAATAATCCTTTGTGATTGTAAGCCACCGTTTGAAATGGACCTAAAAGAAATACGTGGTCCAAAGTCTCAAAAACAGAAAAATGGCACTAAAAGACAAATAATTGCCAAGGCCTATGTTTAATTAATATATTCATTCAATATAAAAAGAATATATATGCTTATTAAGGGAGAATGGATCGTATATCAACGGGGTGCACAATGTCCGTTTATCCTAGTGGTCTTTATTATCATGACTCTATTTGGTTTGTAGAATCATCAAAACTCTAGGCTTGTATGCATTGTGTATGTTTATTCATTGAGTTCAATCTATATTGTCACATGAGGTTATATTCAAATGTGATGAAGTTTTGCAATCAATTGAGAACTCCGTGAACATATTTTAAGTGATTGGGTCTAAATTTAATTGTTACTTGTTCACACCCCATCACTTCCATTTCCATATGACACTTTTTTGCCATACGAGTGTGAAAGACTCCTATTATATTTTGTGTGTGTCATTTGTGTATTTATATCTATATATGTCTACTTATGTATATTAATTATATCTTATGTATACATATATTTGATATTTGTGTTTCATCTTTGTCATGCTTTCTAGTCCATATATGCTTTAATTCATAATTGGTATCTATCTTGTTGCATTCTTTGTTGATATCACATGCTTAATACTTTATGTATCTCATTGGTATCATTTTCTTGCATTCTAGTTGGTATCCGTTATTATTTGTTGGATTAGTTGTGCTTTTGTTGCCCATATGCTTTTTTGGTACCACTTTATGCACACTTACATGTTTTATTATTTAACCTTTGTCTATTCCTGAACAAAAATGGGGAGAATGATAGGGGAGAAATGGTATCTATCTTAGGGGGAGACGTATTTCTAAGTTGATCACTATTGATAAAGGGAGAGAATTAATTTAGGGGGAGTACTTACTTTACTTGCATTAAATATTTTGATATTCCCTATGCGTGTAATGTGTTTGATCAAATGTGCATGAATTATATTATAAGTGGCAATCACCGACAAAGATCATGATCCTTTGGGTTGTTTGAGTCAAGAATTGTATTTTTATTTTGGGTGGGACTCTTTATTAGTCTAGTAGAGCTTGATGGCCCTTTAGGATTTTTGTTTGGTTTTTGTCCCGGAATAGCCAAAGGGGGAGATTTGTAAGGACACAATTCTCCAATTGAGTCTTAATGTAGTTTTGTCTCAATTCCGGACAAAAAATTTTATGCATAGGATAGTGTTCAAGTGTACCTTTCAAGCCTATGATGTGTTTAGTTGAAGACGTAGCGGCAAAGAGTATAAAGCTTCATCAAATGTCGAGTTTATGTGCCGTGTTTCTACGTCATCAACAGTGGTTCCATACTCCTAAGGCAAGAATGCATTTTTTATATATAGGATCTTGGAATAAGTTTATTGGGTGTTAGGTTTTAAAACTGTGTTCTGTTTTCAGAAAGATTTCAATTAAAAACTTTAAAATAAAGTATATAAAGTTTCTGGGCAAAAATAGAATTTTACAAACTTTCTGGAAGTTCGTTCGATATGTCGTTCGAACGAGTTTTTCGTTCGAACCTGATGTCGTTCGAACGATTTTGCCAACGAGTTCCCATTTTGGCTACTGGAACTTCGTTCGAAATGTCGTTCGAACGAGATGGTTGTTCGAACGAGATTTCCAATGAGTTTCTAACGAGTTCACACTGGAACTTCGTTAGAAGTCTCGTTTGAGTGAGACTTCGTTTGAACGAAAATGTCGTTCGAACGAGATGTCAGGCGGGAAAACTTTTTGGCAGTTTTTAGCAGTTTTACCCCCACTAACTTTTTGCTGAATATCTATGTGCGGGAAACCAACTTTTCTTTTATCTTTTTCATATCCTTCCAACTCCTAGAGAGTGTTTTGAGAGCAAAATCATAAAGAGAAAAAGATCAAGTTTTGAGTGTTAATTTTCAAATAGAAAATCATCTACCACTCTAGTTTTCACCCATAGTTTTGTTTATCCAAGTTCATATATATACTTCTTGCTTGGAGTTTGGCACCGGGTTAAAATCATCTACCACTCTATTTTTCACCCATAGTTTTGTTTATCCAAGTTCATATATATATACTTCTTGCTTGGAATTTGGCACCGGGTTTGTCTCTACACCGAATCGAAGAGATTGTTTGGGTTTTCTTCTAAATCCCTCAAAGAAGAAGAATTGTTTAGCTGCGACTTTCTCACTTGGTGAAAGGCACCATGTGTGGTTGACGGTGTACCTATTGTCCGATCGGTGAGTCCGAGATCACGGTGGAGCTCCGTGGTTATCCGCTAGGAAGAGGTGGTTACAAGAAGACGCATCAAGGTTTGAGAGGGTTCGAGTTGAGGAAGTAAGTAATCTGTCTTGTAAATGTAAATTCCGTACTTAATGGATTTGAGGCTAGGGCCATCCGAGATTTTTTCCCGTTGTGGATTTCTCCTCGTACATCGCGGCATAGTGTGATTGATTTACTTTTATCTTACATAACCACCTAGAACTCATGCTTAGGATAATTCAAGATAAAATTGGTTTTAATTGTCATAGTTAATTTAACTTGGTGCTAAATTAAATTTGGGTCATGTTTATTTAATTCAAGTCTATTATTAAAATTGGTTTGGCCTAATTTGGAAATATTGATAAATATGACTTAGGCAAATTCTAGGACTTGGATTAATTAACTGTGTTTAAGTGAAATTAACATAAGTGTGTGTTTGAATATAATTTCACTTGGTTTTTAATTTTAATTTAATTTAAAGTAAATTAAAATTTGTTTTTTTTTATTGAACTATCACCTTTACACTTCCGCATATCTCAACAAGGAAACTGATTTCAAAATGAAAGGAGTTTAAAATTTAAGGGGGCTTTCAGAAGTTCTGCTAAATTTATGAAATTTGCATTCAAACTTGGTTATATTACTTTTATTAAGTCAAGTTTTTTAATTTTGTGGGTACATTCACTACAAACCCTCACGAGATAAAACTCGTCCACTAGGGTAATCTAAGAGTTTAACGTCTTGTTGCACCTGTTAAGTACAATCTTAATTTCTACGAAAGTGAGTTAGATTTTATAAATATTAGTTTTGCTCGAGTACTAACAAAGTTTAGGCTTGGGAGTATTTGATCAGTGGATAAATTTGTATTATTTATGTCCAAATCTAGACCTTGTTAAGCCCGTTGTATCATAAACAATGAGCTTCTAGAGTTATTTTGATTAAAAATGCAAGTGAGAATAAAATTTGAATTAAAAGTGCAATTTTATTAATTTGAGGGAGTGAAATCATAATTTTAAAAACTTTATGGGCCTGAAAATAATTTTAAATATTTATCTAGGTGAAATAAAGTTCTCAATGCAAATTTGGTTGAATTTCGAATTAAAACAAACAACTTATGAATTTAGGGGGCTAAAATACAAATAGGGGTAATTCTATAATTTTTTAAATATTTATTGACCATAATTTGAATTAATTATTTTTATTTTGCATTTTTACAAGTACCCCAGGAATTTGGACAATAAAGGAGTCGATATGCAAAAATTGTCAGAATACGTCGCGACACGACACGGTTGACTCAGCTATACTAAATGTTTTTTATAAAATTGTTCGAGCGTCCGCTGAGGCCATGCCATAACTTTTCGGAAAGGACTTGACAAGACTTGCCACTTTGAAGTTCGGACGAAAATGAGATTTTGAAGTTTTAAGGGTCAAAATGCGATTACAACTGGTGCTGTGAATAATGACATGAATAGTACCAAAAATTGAGGATAATTATTTTTTTTAAAAAGAAAAGACTTCCCAATTATTTTCAAAACTGTATGAGATAATTACCAGCTCAAATGCAACCAATTAAAGAGAATTTCACTCCAACTCAAACAGCTCACCCTTTGCCCTATAAATAGGATCCTTGCGCTCATTATTTTATATATAAAATTATAGAGAGAGCTTAGTGAGATAGTTTTTGTTTCTTTTATTTTTAGAATATATTTTTGTGAGGGCCAAGAATTATTCTTTTGTGAGTGAAGTTTTGTCAAGATCAATTGTAAGAGTCGATTATTTATGTAACTTGATTTATTAATGAGAATTAATATTCATTCTTGCGCTTTTATTTTGTCTTCAATGAAGCTAGCGTAATTTATTTACTAGGACTAGGTGAAATCTATTATATTTGATTAATATTATGTGTAAGTTAAATTCGTCTTTATTTCCTGATATGTTGTAAAAGTTTTGAAATTTTGGCATTCATATAAAACGACACGACAATGTGTTTTATAGCTTTGACTTTGTTTGAAAAAAAATCGTTTTTTATTTTATGTATGTGTACTTTTTGATGGATTATACTTTTATTAAATTAATTGGTAGCCCGTACTTAAAGAGTATATTTTAAATTTTAAAAATGAACTTATTGAGGGAATAGGGATTTTAGCCGTCTAAATTTAGAGACGTTAAAGTTTATTGTGAACTTAATTGTGTTACTTTCAAAATTAAATCCTATAAGAGTTGGCTTAATTTGAATTATAAAATCGGAAATGACGAGTTTAAATTATTGCATAGTATTAGTTAAACGTGATAAATGGATCCAACGTCCTAGTTTCTCATACACTAGCTTATATCTTTCGTATTCGCACTTTTTATTTGTGGTAACCTAGTTTAAAATTATATCTCCTCTCTAAACTCATATGTCTAGTTGGACAGTCACAATTATTTTGAACGAAAAAATTGATAAATCTTTGTGGGTTCGACCCGCACTTACACTCGTTATTCTATAATAGCCTATGCACTTGTGTATTTATAAATTGACAAACATCTAATAAGACTTTGTTTCGTTCGAACGAACCTCGAATTAGTTCGAACGAGTTGCCACCTTGAAATTTGTGAACGTCCTATAAATAACTATTTCATGTTCAGATTTTTTAAGACTTTTGTCAAATTCGTTTCTGCAAATATTTTGTAAAAGTTCTTCTTTGTTTAGTGTTTAAAAACACTTTTAATTCACAACATAAATCATAAAAATTGTTCTTGTGAATTTGTTTAAACTCTAAACTGTTTAGTATCTTACATACACCTTTGTGGAGAAGGAATCCATAACTGACCATTGTGATACTCGAGGGAACTCACTGCTGAAGACAAAGGTTGATCAGTAGATACCGAACGTGGAAGTTGCGTGTGGACTACTCCTCATCGAGTGGTATTATTTAGAGATTTGCGAAGATACTGTGTATTATACTTGTGGCTGATATCAAGTAGTTTGTAAGTCAATAGTCTTTTAGATTTCTAAAATGATGAATAAAAGGTTTTGCCCGAAAGGAATTTTTTTTAAAATTTTTCCTTTGTTGAATTCTTGATTTGCTTTATCTGTTTTATCACTTAGATGTATTTTTGGAGTTTTTATTTGTGACCATCCTTGTAGAGAACAGTTGTTTTCGCATTCTTAAAGTGGTATCAGTGCCTTTCACACTTACAAGTGGTGTCAAAGCATTATTACCTCTATAAAGTGGTATCAGAGCAGATTGCAGGAAGTTATCTTGTGATCCTGATCTTTCAAAGAGTTTTTCCTGCTGAAATCATCTTTCTCAAAGTGATATCAAAGAGGGTTGCACTAATTTATCATGTAGATCCTTGTTTAGTGTTGTTTTAGGGTGATTTTTATTTCGTATCTCTAGTGTTGATTTATTTATTTTCTCTCGATGGAATCTCATAGTTTTGACGACTTAAATCGTTTGAATTTGAAGTTTGCTAAAAGCATTGAGATTCTTGAAAAGAAAATTTCGTTTTAAAAGTTGTTAAGGATCTTTTGCAAACTGTTCAAACTCAAAGAGATTTCTTTTGTGAGAAACTTATGGACATGGATCGTGATTTTAAAATTTTAGAATTGTCCAAGAAAAAGAGTGATCATAGAGTTCGATTTTTAGAGAAAGAATTAGAAGACTCTAATATTTTTAATATTTGTGTCTGTGCCAATGAAGACACTGATAAAATAATTAATGATTTTAAGGCAAGTGAGAAGATTCTTAGGGATAAGTTTTCTTGCATTGAGGGGAGCGAGATAACCTTCTAGTAATGATTGAAAATTTAAAGAAGGGTTCCCTAATATTGGAAGAGTCATGCTTGGCTTGAGTCTAAAATTTTGAAGTTAAAAGATGATTTAAAAGACTCTAGTAATTTTAGTAGTGATGGAACTGGCTCCCATGTTTCTAATGATTTTAGTGTCAAGGACAAGACCATTGTTTATTTTAGAGGGTCAATCATATCCAGGGACGTTAGAAAAAGTCAATCCATAGGTAACATTCCTCGTGTTGTCACATGTTCACATTGTGGTAGGAAATGTCACCTTAAAGCGTTTTCTTATGATCTTAGAAGAGGTTCTAGAAAGTTTAAGTCTAGTGTCCCTTGGTTCCCGAATCCCGACGCATAAGGTATACATCTATTTGGGTTATAAAATCTTTGTTAGAGACGCTAGATGTTAGATTAGTTGATTTTCACATGCTTGCACAGATGCTTCACATGTTATATCTTATGGATGACTGCTTGTATGATTTTGTTTATCATACTATAGTTGTGCTTCATGATACATGTTTGCTAGTGTTATGACATGTGTATCTTTTCTATTATATTTTTATTTTATTGAGTCATATTTGAAAAATACAAAAAGATTTTTATTTTGATAAATTTTATTAAAGTTTTTTGGTTTTTGTGTATTTTAGTTTTACACAGTTGGTGTAGCATATTGGTGTGTTTGAATTCAATTCACTCCGCAAGTTTCATGTGACTAAGATATTTGGTTATGACTTTAGATAATTAGATTGATCTTAACCATGTTTATGGAGTTTTTTTTATCTTGATTTGCTTTATCGATTTAACTTTGTATATGCCTTTACACACACATGCACGAGCTTTTTGAACGTTAATCTCACTATGTTTATTTGACCTTGGTGAGATGTTCTCCCATCAATTTTATCATCTATATGTTTGTGTGACTATGGGAGATTTGTACATGTAAGAACCGTTGCCCGTGAGAATATTTGTTTAGTATTGAAAAAAATATGAGTGAGCACAAAAAAGGGTTGCGAAAGACAAGTTGACTTTGCATGAAAGCCACCGTTGAAAAGTACCCAAAAAAATAAAGGCAACAAAAATCGAAAATTGCCAAAAAGGGGCCAACATAGTTTAGTTTAATGATTGATCATTCAAAAGAAATAACTTCAAAAGTAAATAATTGAGAAAAGAAAAGAAAATATGATATATGTTTATCTTTTGAGGGAGTTTAGTTGAAGATTAACGGGTTTGCACAATGAATCTTAGTATGCTTATTTTGTCATGATGTTATTGATTTGTAGAATCATCAATATTGTAGGCTTGTGTGCATTGTGCTTATTTTGTTCATTAAGTTCAACTTTATTTGTCACTCGAGGATAAAGCTAAGTTTGATAAAAAAAATTGGGTCAATTATAACTTTTAGAACATATTTGAAAGTTTGGGTTATAATTTATTTGTTTCTAGTTCATGCCCATTCCTTCCATCCCACGTGTTTAGACACATCGATATTATGCTAGTGTGTAAAGCTTATATATTTTGTGTCATGTTTTGTGGTCATTATACCTATATATGTGTTCCAAAATTTCTTTGGTATATTTTGCATATATTATATATGGTTTTGTATGTTGTATTTGTAAAATTTACATTTTTTAAAAAAAAATGAAAATTTTAGAAAAAGTCTATGGATCTTGCATTTGATATTATCATTACTCATGCTTGATTTATATCTTTACATGATGATATCTTATCTTCTAAGTGAAGCTTCATATTTCATGACTATGTTTTACTCCTTTGTCTATTACGAACAAAAACGGGGGAAGAACAAATTACGGGGGAGTTTTTAATATTTTTTTAAAACTCCATGCGTCACGGGATATATATTTTTATCTCGTGTATAGGTACTTAAAGTGGAATTCAAGACACACCATATGAAGACAAAGTTTGAAGACGAAGAGACTTATGCCATTTCGTTCTAGGGTTCGGAACGGTGTTAGCTTTCATTTGTCATTTATAGAGTTTTATTGATGTAATTTGAATTTTGGATAGGTTTGTTTATTTTTGTACCAAAAAATTCAAAGGGGAAGATTTCTAAGAGAAATTTTTTTTATATATTGCTCGTAATATAGGCCTTATATTGTTTTAGGCTACTTTGGCGTATCCCATTACAAACCGTTACGTTCCGTTATGGCAAACTGACATCAACACTCGAGACTTCCCGACATCCCGTAAAGGTTTAAAGAAATTTAGTGTTTAAATTAATTCACAGACTTTATTTTTGGGATGTTTATTTTTATTAAAAATGAAACGAGAATGCCTTCTCATTCTAACGGGACTTTGTTTCATTCTAATGATTTGCTTTTCTCATTCGAACGAGCCTCGAATTCGTTTGAACAAGTCGTCATCTCAAAAATTGTGAACGCCCTATAAATACCTATTTCGTGTTCAAATTTTTTAAGACTTTTGTTAGATCCGTGTCTGCAAATATTTTGTAAAAGTTCTTTGTTTAGTGTTCTAAAACACTTTTAATTCACAACATACATCCTGAAAATTACACTTGTGAATTTGTTTAAACCCTAGATTATTTAGTATCTTGCATACACCTTTGTGGAGAAGGAATATCCATAGATGACCATTGTGATTCTCGAGGGAACTCACTGCTGAAGACAAAGGTTGATCGGCGGATACCGAGCGTGGAAGGTCACGTGTGGACTGATCCTCACCGAGTAGTATTCTTTAGATATTTATGAAGACATTGCGCATTATACTTGTGTCTAGTATCAAGTAGTATGTAAGTCGATAGTCATGTAGATTTCTGAAGTGCTAAATAAAAGGTTTGGCCCGAAAGGGATTTTTCTGAAACTTTACCTTTGTTGAATGCTTGGTTTGCTTTATCTGTTTTATCACATAGATGTATGTTTAGGATAAAAAAATCAAATTGATTAAGATCAAATTTGGAAAAAAAAATTGTGACCATCCTTGTCGAGCACAGTTGTTTCCCTAATCTCATAGTGGTATCAGTGCCTTCTACACTTACAAGTGGTGTCAGAGCATTCTTACCTCTACAATTTTGTTCTCCCATTGTTAATTTTTTGTGCTACACATATTAAACCTATATTGTATAGTTATATTCATTCTATGTGTTACATTTATATGTATTATATTATCGTATACTATATCCGTTGTTGCACCCATTAAGTATGCATTCTTTTCATGTTGTGTAGTTTAGGTAACGAACTAGTTGATTTTACGAAAATGTTGGATTATAGAAATGAGTAGAATAAATGTACACTTGATTTATGGGAATTAAATCTAAAATTTATTTTAATCGAGAGAATGATATTATGATGTTATTATTGGAGAATGCATAGGCATTCCTCAGCCAAACTACCAGTTGAACCATGATTTTGTTTATTATCCAAAGGCTAGGCCATTAGCCTCGATTGACGAGTATATCAAGTGTTATTATGGTGGTGATGCCAAGATTTTACGGCATTGATGCTATGTTATGATGGGACATGTACCCCAGTAATGTTATTTATTTAGGGGGCCATTGGAATGTGCTGAGGATAATGGACAGTAGTTCATACCCTATTGTGGGAATAGCAATGGAAATTTTGATATGGGGTCTTGGTTCTCGTGGTGAGATCCTAGGCTATGATTATATTATTGATATTTTAGTTTGAGTGTTCATGTTGCATACACTCTTGTATATGATGCACGCTCAAACGAGTATATGTAGTTACACTTGGAGAATTTATATGAGCTACAGAGTTTCTCACTCACTCCTATAGTTTATTGTATTTCAGGTTTGGTGCGAGATGATATTTATGTCATCATTGGGATTGGAATCATCGCTAGAGGCTTTGGATGTTTATTTTTAAAATTAAATGTACCGCTTTGTTTATTGTAAATTCTTTTGTATAAGGACATTTGAGATTTAATAAAATTGAGATATTCTATTCAGTTGATTTATGTATTTATGCTTTCACAAATTTCTGTGTAATTTAAATGGTAATTTTTATTTTAAAAAAAACTCTAATTTATCAAGATTTTTCAGTAGCACCTCTTGGGGTGTTACAAAGTGGTATAACAGCATAGGTTATTTGCATTCTTGAGTTTGGGGTTATTGGTTCATTACGTTGTCCAATGAGACATATTTTATTTATGTTGTATATTATTTGGGTGATGTCGAAATTTCTATTTGAATTTAATGGAAGAAAATTTCGGGTCAATTTCGAGGACGAAATTCCTATTGTAGAGGGAAGAATGTAATACCCCATTATTTTGAGGGCTTATTTAGGAATAATATATAATATTTCTTTAATATTATTATATTATTAATCGAAATATTTCATTTAAAATAAAATTTGTTTTTGGACATTTTATAATGGTTTAACTATGTGAAGTAGACAATTTTAAATTAAAAGAAAATATGGTAATATGTATTAGCTTAGGCTCCAAGATGGGATTTGAGAGAGGGAATATATATTACGAGTATTTGTAATACCCTGTAATTTTAATGACTTTTAATAGGAGATAAATTAAAAGTTAATGGGCCAAATTAATGGGATTAATTGGAATTAATTATGTGAAAAATTCATTGGGATTAATCCGAATTGAATATTACTAGAGATTAAAGTAATATATGATTTTGAATATATGATTTCGAATATTACTTAGTGATATAAAAGTAATATGTGAATATAATAATTATTGCCGGGAGCTACAAATACGATAATAATGGAAATTAAGTTGGGACGCACTTATGAGTCGTGTCGGGACTAAAGTTGGGAAATAAAATGAGATTTATTTTTAAGTCATTCAAATTATCATTTCGAGTGCGCCGTTGAGTCCGAAAGGGTCGAAATAGGCAAAAAAGTCTACCCGGGGTTTTGATTTGGGTCTCGGGTCAATTGAAAGATGAAAGGACACCCCGAAGGGGCATTTTAGTCATTTTGCTTGGGAGATGAGTGGTACCTGCGTTTTTTGTCTTTTATCTCACCTTAGAGACTTGTTATATATGTGAGTTTAGATTGTACATAAGGTTCATTTCATCAAAACACAAAGTGAGGTCTTTTAAAAGAGAGTGAAAAGACTTTGAAAGAAAGTGAAAGGTTATCTAGAGGAAAGAAAGAGTCACCTAGGGCAAACTAAGGGGACTAGCACCATCTCTATACCTTTCACCACTACCGGATAGTCACCAGAAAAAGGAAGAGGAGGTGCCAAACACTTGTCTTCTCCAAACGTTCAGACCTACACATAAGGCAAGTGTAATTCTTGCTCTATTTTGGTGCTTATATTATCCATGTTAGAATACGATTTCTTTTGGATTGATGAACTTATGAATTTGGGATTAAAATGATTGATAAATCAAGTTTAATGGATAGGCAAATTCATGTAGTTGGATATTTATACATGTAGAGACTGTGAACATGAAAATGGATAGGTTTTACATGTAGAGGATATATATATTTATTCAAGATATGAAAATGATGATAGGTATTGCTTGTAGATGAATCCTACGCATATTGAATATGGAAATTTGTTAATTTAGATATGAAATGATAGTTCTAAATTCTGGGTTTTTAAGAGGTATGATAATGGAGAATTTAGATAAATTAAAATCTTAAGGATTTAAAGGGTTTGATGATGATACCCTTATGAACATATGGATTTGATGTTACTCTTATGTGAAAATCACCCTTGAACAAGTTAGAACCATGTTAGAATATTTGGATTTTGGGTAGAATATAATCCATGAGGGTTTGGGTGTAAGAACACGAAGAAAAACACAGAAAACTAAGGTTGAAGATGAACTGGAATGACTCTGATCTCGTTCGAACGAGACATACTGTTGTTCGAACAAGATGCCATCTCGTTTGAACAAGAATTATGGGTTTCTGACGAGATTCCAAAAATTCTGTTTTAGCCCAGAAAAGTTTGGAGAATTGTATTTTAGCCCACAGTAAGATTTGATTGATTTTGGTATATTAACAAGGAGTGAGGAACTTGAGTTAATGTTGGAAAATTGTATGGAATTGAGGAATAAAATTATGTGAGAGATATCTACATAATAATAATACGATTAAGAGATGAGCAATCATCATGGTCAAGTACGGGTTAGTATTGGTGATATATATATAAAGGTACTTGGGATTATGTGAGTGATAACTACATAATAAATATACGATGATAATCGTGATTAACAAGTACGGGTGGTATTCGAGAAATACGATGGGTACTTGGGTTAAGATGAAATCCTAATATGATATTGGTCGAGTGCGTACCAAATTTTATATAGGTTGATATGTATACCTATTGATTGTTGATTTACGTGTATGACATACCTAGCCTACTTGCTATCGACGGGAGGTTTGCGCGTTGAGGGCAGTCATATCCTGATGAGCCTTATGGGGTGATTTTTGACTTGTTGCCTCAGAACATAGAACTTAGGGATTGAGCACCACTTTTGTGAATAAGGGTGTGACCAGTCATTTGGGTGCGTAGGTATGTGCGTAGCGCAAAGACTTAGGACTATGTTCACCTCCAATATGTGTATTTTTATATTTATGATTCGAGGGATACACCGAACCAGCAGTCCTTTGTACAGTGACGAGATGTACTCGGACATGATACCAGAGTATGTGTGCACCACAGCTGAGCCTCAGGGTGTAGTATTGTATATGTATAATAGAGTGAATGTGTATATATACTTGTGATAGTGTTTACTGTGTGAATTAAGTAGACATGAAAGATAATGAAATCTGAAATGAATTAAGTAAGTTAATACTTAATTATATTGAATTAAAAAAAAGGCTTATCCATGTTAAAGAGAAATTGGATACATATGTATTACATGTATTGTGAGAGAAATACGTGGGAAAGAAATGGGCTATGGTTAGTTGGCACTGATGTGAACTAGTTAGCATGGGAATAGTAATTAGAATAGTTTTAAGGTACGTTAGGTGTACACTCTAGATGAGAGGGGAGAATATCAAGAGAGAGTCCGATAATCTAACATATATATAATAATTGATGAATATAGCATTTATTCACTTGCTATTTTCTAAACTATTTTTACATCGGGCTCTGACCCGTTTTCTTGCATATTCTCTTCTCTCTTGTATATCCTATATTAGTTTTCCAGTCGCATGGGACGCCAACCTTAGAGGATTAAGATTTTTGATGAAGCTATGGATGCTACGGAGTTTTGAACTTTGTTTAGACGCTTTCATATTTATTGATTCATACTCTATAGTTGATCTTTCATTTAGGGCATGTCGCCCAAGAGGATTTAAGTATTTCCATTCTATCCCAGACAGTTAATGTATTATGTTAGTTTTTGATACATTTGGTTTTACTGGAATTTATTGTATTGAGACATTTAAACTGGAAAGTTTTATTCCAGTTGCATTTAATTCTGTTTTGATATTACTCGGTTGTTATTCATTGTGTGAATAGATTGTTTTAAATGGTTTATATTTTAAAAGTGGAATTGTTAATTATATAAAAAAAAATTGGAAAAGTTCTTAGCACCTGCTTAGTTGGATATTAGGTGATTAATAAAAAGAAAATATTTTTCGACAGTGATGCTAAGAATGAACTAACTGTAAATTATGTTTTAATTGGGTATAAGACTGATCACCCGGTATTTGATTGAGCGGAGTGTTGCAGTCTTATGCTTGATATAAGGAAATGAAGATGAAATAGAGAGGCCAAAACAAAATTTAAAGAGGCGAAAACGAGACGAACTAGAAGAGTCACTTTGGATTATTTTAGATCTTCTTTTTGAGAGCTTTCGGATGTGATTTGAGAAAAATTCAAAACACATAACTGACTCAATTTTCGTATAGAATCTAAATATGAAGTCTGATTGGTGATTCGGAGAATGTTTAGATTTGATTTTTCTGGGTTTCTAAAACAGGCCTACAATTGGGGATTTTGACTCTCTTTACGTAGTTTCGTCCTCCCATTGTTAATTTGGTTTTCTGCACATATTCAATCTTAATTGTATAGTTATATTCATGCCATGTGTTACATTTATACTCGTATACTATATTCATTATTGTACCCATTGTGTATGTATTATTTTTATTCCGTGTAGTTTGTGTAACGAACTAGTTGATTTTACAAGTATGTTGGGTTATACATATTGGGTATAATTCATGTACACTTGATTTATGGAAATTGAATCTGAAATTTATTTTACTCGAGAGAATGATATTATGATGATGATTATTAAAGTATACATAAGCATTCCTTAGAAAAACCACCCGCTGGAAGGGATGTGCTATCGGCTATGATTTTATTTATTATCCAAGGACTAGGTCATTGACCCTAGTTGGTGAGTATACCAGTCGGTTACATTTTCATAGTAGGTACCACTACAGTCAATTAGGTTTTCCAGCTATAGAAAATAACCGCATGATCCACTCAGAGGCAGAGCACATAGCTATGATCGAGGCCAGCAAGGAGATGATATGGTTACAAGGATTGTTAGCAGAGTTGGGGTTCAAATAAGCGAAGAATATTTTGCACAGTGATAGTCAGAGCATAATACATTTGACAAAGAATTTAGCATTTTATTCAAGAATTAAGCACATCGGACTCCGTTATCACTTCTCATATCTCTACTAGAGGATGAAGTATTAACATTGGAGAAGATCCTTGGCAGTGAGAATTTGTCCGACATGTTGACAATACTAGTGACAACAGATGAGCTAGAGGTGTGCTCAACTTCAGTGGATCTTAAAGATTAGAAGAGAAGAAAGCCTCACACCTAGTTCATGAATAAATGCATTGGTGGAAATTTTGCTTAACAGTATCCAAGTGGGAGATTGTTAGAAAATATGAAGATAGTTGGCAAAATGGATGATGAAGATAGGTGGCAAAGTATGATTTTGACTTGTACGAACTAGCCATGAGCTACTGTCCCTCTTTTGTTCATTCAATGGATCTACGAGTTGTTGACCCTATTTTATTATTGCCTAAATGGCCCCATGTCTCCTTTTTCAATGCTATACAAGGAGTTCACCTAAATGAAGAAAAAAACACCAAAATACAAACACCAACAAGTATAGTAGCAGAGAAAAATATGGAGTGAATATTTTTCAGAGTTATGAGAGCCAAAAAATACAGAGTGCGTATATTCTGAGTGAGAGTGATACACGGTATGTGTTCTGTAAACAAGTGTATTACTATAATGAAAGTGGGTGTGAGTTGTGGATGTAGGCAAATTGGTGAACCAAATAAATCTTTGTCTTTTGTGTTTGTGTGTACATTGTGTAATCTTCTTGCGCTATTTCTTGCTTGCGATATAATTTTTGAACACGCTCCCTAATAGCGATGTTCCAAAACAAGGGGTATTTTATTATTTTCTTAACCCATTGAATCCCAAGGACTTATCATTATTATTGTCGGAATTAGAAGAATCTAATTTACTAATAGTTTTGTTTAATTCACATGTAAAGAGGTTTAGTTGATGAATTGAGTAACCAGTCTCTCCTATTTTGCATCTTCTCTTATTTATATCTCAATTTCCATTTCGTTGCTTTTTAATTCATTACTTCTTTGCAATTATGTCATTAACATCATCATGGGGTTCAGATTTGTTGGAAAATTGGAATTTAAATGGATATTTAAAAGTTGTCCAGATTTTTCTGGACAGATTTTTGAGCAACTTTGAGCTCAAATTTAGGTGGGACCCACACTACGAAAATTGTGGGACCATATACGAACGCGTTCACCTCCGCAAGGAGATTAACGTAGTATATTCATATGTCCAATTTCAATAAGTTATGAATGATAATTATGTCCCCAAAGTGACTCACAAAGCAATGAAAGTTAATGAATTGGGTGTGTTTTAACTCTTGTCCCACATTGGAAGAGTAGTGGAATTTTGATGAGTTAATAACACCCCAAGTATGGACTAAGGCTTGGATGCCTTGGGGGTATCCCAACTCTTTGAAGGGGAGATGACCTAAGCTATGCTCGGGTTGACTTTCGGTCAAAAGTCCACACGCGCGCGCGCGTGCGTCCGTCCGGTCGGCTCGGCTCGGGTCGGTTCGGTTCGGGCTTGGGCTTGGGCTTATAAAAATTCTTAAATTTTTGGGCCGAATCTAATTAACTTTCTGGGCTTTAATGAATTAATTACGGAATTAATTAATCTTTAATTAACTGATATTCAGTTAATTCCAAGAGTCAGCAGTTAACCAAATTAACTGTTTTGACAGTTAATTTCGGTTTTGACTGTTCCCAACAGTCAAGACTTTTGCTATAAATAAAATGTTTCCCCCTCAGTTTTTACTACTGAAAAAATTAACCCTCCAAAATTCCGAAATTGCTACTGCATTATTTCCTCTGCCCAGAAAATTCTTTTCTTCATTTTCTGCATTGCATGTTCTTGGTTGTGTTGAGTATAAACACAGAATTTGAGTTCGTTGAAATTAATTATTGTTGTGCTACATAATTAATTGAGGAAATCCGTTCTATCTTGGGAGACAATATTCATCAACCTCGGAGCACATTGGAGGGAATAAATTGTCTTAAGGAAACTGTTCATAACAGGGCTCGGATTTATCTTTAATTCTTTTATTATTTCTGCAAATTCAAGTAAGTGTTTCATTTATGTAATTCTGTTTTAATTCTGTAATTATATTAAATTCATAATTCTGTACAATTGTTATTTATAAATAGTAGACATAACAATCTTAAGACAATTTACTCTTAGTTCTACTGTTTTTAGTGTACAGAATTTTTTTTTATTACAGAAATTTATTTGTTGGAAATAAATCTGTTTTGACAGAAAAAATGAATTAATTTACTGCTTTATTGTAGAAATTAGGAAAACAGTTTTGATATAGAAATTAATTTTATACTGTTTTTATATTCTGTTTAGAAAATAAATTTTATTTGTGTACTCTTGTTAAAATCTGTTTATCTAAATTTTTTTTAATCTTATATTATAATTCTGTTTTGTACGGAATTCCTTTTATTATTAAAAAATTAGTGTGACACAGATTTTATAATTTAATTCTGTTTTGTACGGAATTCTGTTTATATTTCACTTTTATTCTGAATTATTATTTGAATTCTTTTGGAATTCATTTATTGTGAATCATATTTGGAGGAAATTGTTGCAGAGAATTTTGTATTCTGTTTTGATTAATTCATTATATATGAATTTTATCATTGATAAAAATTCTGTTTTTGTAACAGAAATGGAATCACAAAGTACGAACACTACTCCTACGAAACTGATTGTCACCAACACAAGTGTGACTGCACCCGTATCTATGCCACACGGGGAGAAACCTGAAAAGTTCATTGGGGCTGACTTCAAACGTTGGCAAGGACAAATGTACTTCTATCTCACTACCTGCCAACTGGGCAGGTTTGTATATGAAGATTGCCCCTCTATTCAAGAGGGAGATGATGCTGAAAAGGTTGCTGCTGTCGATGCTTGGAAGCATTCGGACTACCTATGCCGAAATTATATTTTGGCCTACTTGGACAAGACTTTGTACCATGTCTATTGCACTATCAAAACTTCCAAGGAATTATGGAATTCTTTGGAAAAGAAGTATAAAACTGAAGATGCTGGGATGAAGAAATTTATCGTTGGGCGTTTTCTGGACTTCAAAATGGTTGATTCTAAATCTGTGATCTCGCAAGTGCAAGAATTCCAAGTGATCCTCCACGACATTCATGCTGAAGGAATGTCAATCAGTGAAACTTTCCAAGTTGCTGCAATTGTTGAAAAGTTGCCACCTTCTTGGACTTTGTTCAAAAACTATCTCAAGCACAAGCGTAAGGAGATGAATGTGGAGGAGTTGGTGGTCCGGCTAAGAATCGAAGAAGACAACGTGAATCTCAAAAGAAAAGTGGGAAGAATCCGATGGAAACAAAGGTCCATGTCGTTGAAGGTCTTAAAAAGAACAAACGAAAATATGATGGGGAAGGCACTTCTAAACATAACAAGAAAAAGTTCAAAGGCAAATGCTACAATTGTGGTAAACCGGGACACCGCTCAAGTGAGTGTCGTAAGCCTAAGAAGCAAAATAAAAATAACTCTCAAGCAAATGTGACTGAGGGTGAGCATATCACCAATGATTTGGCGGATATGAATCTTTCTGTCGTTGTCTCTGAATGTAACTCGGTTGGAAATACCATGGAATGGTGGGTGGACACTGGAGCCACACGACACATTTGTGCAAACAAATGGATGTTCTCCACCTATAAGCCTTTGGAAAATGAGGAGAACCTTTTTATGGGAAATTCTGCCACTTCTAAGGTGGTGGGACAAGGAAAGATTGCTTTGAAAATGACTTCTGGAAAGGAACTTACTCTTAACAATGTTCTTCACGTGCCTGATATCCGAAAGAATCTGATTTCGGGATCTCTCCTCACTAAGAATGGTTTCAAGCTTGTGTTTGTATCTGATCGCTTTGTGTTGTCTAAAAATGACATGTATGTAGGAAAGGGCTACCTAAATGAGGGGCTCTTTAAACTGAATGTTCTTACTGTAACCCCTAAAACATTTGTTTCTATGAATGAATTTGCTAGTTCTTCTTATTTGATTGAGTCATCTAATATTTGGCATGCTAGATTGGGACATGTTAATTTTGATACATTGCGTAGATTAATTAACTTGGAATTTTTGCCAAAATTCAATATTGATAAAAATCATAAATGTGAAATTTGTGTGGAATCTAAATTAGCTAGATTACCTTTCCATTCTATTGAAAGGTCAACTGAACCTTTAGATTTAATTCACACCGATATTTGTGATTTAAAATTTGTTCAAACTAGAGGTGGGAAAAAGTATTTTATTACTTTTATTGATGATTGCACAAAATATTGCTATGTATATTTGTTACATAGTAAAGATGAGGCTATTAATGCATTTAAACAATATAAGAATGAAGTTGAGAATCAATTAAGCAAAACGATAAAGGCTATTAGAAGTGATAGAGGAGGTGAATATGAATATCCATTTGAGGAATTTTGTTCTGAAAATGGGATTATTCATCAAACAACCGCTCCTTATTCTCCTCAATCGAATGGTGTTGTTGAACGCAAAAACCGTACTTTGAAAGAAATGATGAACTCAATGTTATTAAGTTCAGAAGCTCCACAAAATTTGTGGGGGGAAGCCTTACTTTCTGCTAATTACATTCTCAATAAAGTACCTCACAAAAAGACTCACAAGACACCTTATGAATTATGGAAAGGTTGAAAACCTTCCTATAAATATTTACGAGTGTGGGGGTGCTTAGCCAAAGTGATGGTTCCTAAACCTAAAAAGGTAAGAATGGGGCCAAAAACCGTGGATTGTGTATTCATCGGTTATGCTACTAATAGCAGTGCATATCGATTTCTAGTTTGTAAATCTGAGATTTCGGACATTCATGTAAATACGGTTATTGAATCGAGGGATGCTTCATTTTTTGAAAATGAATTCCCGTATAACATGACCCGAGAATCTGGTCCTCCTAAAAGGACAAATCAAGCTACTACAAGTGGTACTCATCAACTTATTGAATCAATAGAGGATGAACCAAGACGTAGTAAAAGAGCAAAAACCTCGACTTCTTTTGGTCCGGATTTTCTAACATATTTGTTAGAAAATGAACCTCAATCGTATAAAGAAGCTATATCCTTACCCGATGCTTCCAATTGGAAAGAAGCAATTAATAGTGAAATTGAATCCATATTACAAAATCATACATGGGAACTAGTGGATCTTCCACCAGGTTCAAAACCGTTAGGTTATAAATGGATCTTCAAAAAGAAATTGAAGGCCGATGGATCAATTGATAAATATAAAGCTAGACTTGTAGCTAAAGGCTATAGGCAAAAGGAAGGGTTGGATTACTTCGACACATATTCACCGGTAACAAGAATAACGTCCATTCGGATGTTAATAGCAATAGCTGCTATTAATGGACTTGAAATACATCAAATGGATGTAAAAAATGCATTCTTAAACGATGAACTAGATGAGGAAATTTATATGGAGCAACCTGAAGGGTTCAAAGCTCCCGGACAAGAAGGAAAAGTATGCAAGCTTGTTAAATCATTATATGGATTAAAACAAGCACCTAAACAATGGCATGAAAAATTTGATAATTCAATGTTATCAAATGGTTTCAAAATTAATGAATGCGATAAATGTGTTTACTTTAAATACATTCATAATGGATATGTCATTATATGCCTCTATGTTGATGATATGCTTATCATGGGTAGTAACTTGGAAATTGTCAAAACTACAAAACAAATGTTGAGTAGTAGATTTGACATGAAAGATATGGGAATCGCCGATGTTATATTAGGAATTAAAATTTCTAGAACATCGGATGGACTTATATTATCTCAATCTCATTACATTGAGAAAGTACTTGAAAAATTCAAGAAATCTAGCAAGAAATAATGGTGAAAGCATATCTCAACTAGAATATTCTCGTATTATCGGCAGTTTAATGTATGTCATGAACTGTACGCGACCGGACATAGCATACTCAATAAGTAAGCTAAGTCGATTTACGAGTAATCCAGGAAGAGATCACTGGAAAGCAATATTGAGAGTTTTGGGTTATTTAAAATATACTCAAAACTATGGATTGCATTACTCAAAATATCCAGCTGTTCTTGAAGGACATTGCGATGCAAATTGGATATCTGATACAAAAGACTCTAAGTCTACAAGTGGGTATGTGTTTACCCTCGGAGGTGCAGCCGTATCTTGGAAATCCTCAAAACAAACGTGCATTGCTAGATCGACAATGGAATCTGAATTCATTGCACTAGACAAAGATGGAGAAGAAGCTGAATGGCTTCGAAATTTCTTAGAGGATGTTCCAAATTGGTCTAAACCTGTGCCCGCAATATGTATACATTGCGATAGCCAATCAGCGATTGGAAGGGCACAAAATCACATGTATAACGGAAAGTCACGACATATTCGTCGTAGACACAATACCGTTAGACAACTTCTCTCAAACGGAATTATCACAATTGACTATGTAAAGTCAAAAGATAATATATCGGATCCACTAACGAAAGGTTTAAACCGAGAGCAAGTTGAAAGATCATCGAGAGGAATGGGTCTAAAGTCTATAAATAAATAAGAATCAATATAGTGGCAACCCAACCTAGCTGACTGGAGATCCCAAGATCTAGGTTCAATGGGCAAACCGAACTACGTTGTATTCAGTAAGCACTGGAGGATATTTAATCCTATCAATTCCAAAGATGAGACAGTGAATATCTGCCACGAAATTAGGATAAGTTATGCTTTTAATGACATCTATATCTTAGTACGTCTAAGTGGGGTATTGCAGAATACTCTTTATGGAAGTCACCTACGTAAGTAAGAAGGGGGCCACTTCTATGAGAATAATGAAAGGCATATTCTCTAAAATACTTACGGAACCAAGTGGTGTTCACGGCCAAAATGAACACAAACGTGAGAACCAACTGTGTTGAAGAATTGTTGTGTGAATACTGTTGTCTAGGTTTACAAAAATGGTTGACGGTTCAAGGACGTGAAGTCTACTGATTAACCAAGTAAATCCGATAGTGTATCACTAAGGAAAGTTCAAGGCCACTAGGCTACTTCTCCCGATGCAATAATTCTTCAGTTTTACTCAACATGTGTCTGCATCTGCGTCAGTATCTGTTTTGTTTTATTTATAGCGATATATCATTCATGTGGGGGATTGTTGGAAAATTGGAATTTAAATGGGTATTTAAAAGTTGTCCAGATTTTTCTGGACAGATTTTTGAGCAACTTTGAGCTCAAATTTAGGTGGGACCCACACTACGAAAATTGTGGGACCATATACGAACGCGTTCACCTCCGCAAGGAGATTAACGTAGTATATTCATATGTCCAATTTCAATAAGTTATGAATGATAATTATGTCCGCAAAGTGACTCACAAAGCAATGAAAGTTAATGAATTGGGTGTGTTTTAACTCTTGTCCCACATTGGAAGAGTAGTGGAATTTTGATGAGTTAATAACACCCCAAGTATGGACTAAGGCTTGGATGCCTTGGGGGTATCCCAACTCTTTGAAGGGGAGATGACCTAAGCTATGCTCGGGTTGACTTTCGGTCAAAAGTCCACACGCGCGCGTCCGTCCGGCCGGCTCGGCTCGGCTCGGCTCGGGCTTGGGCTTGGGCTTGGGCTTATAAAAATTCTTAAATTTTTGGGCCGAATCTAATTAACTTTCTGGGCTTTAATTAATTAATTACGGAATTAATTAATCTTTAATTAACTGATATTCAGTTAATTCCAAGAGTCAGCAGTTAACCAAATTAACTGCTTTGACAGTTAATTTCGGTTTTGACTGTTCCCAACAGTCAAGATTTTTGCTATAAATAAAATGTTTCCCCCTCAGTTTTTACTACTGAAAAAATTAACCCTCCAAAATTCCGAAATTGCTACTGCATTATTTCCTCTGCCCAGAAAATTCTTTTCTTCATTTTCTGCATTGCATGTTCTTGGTTGTGTTGAGTATAAACACAGAATTTGAGTTCGTTAAAATTAATTATTGTTGTGCTACATAATTAATTGAGGAAATCCGTTCTATCTTGGGAGACAATATTCATCAACCTCGGAGCACATTGGAGGGAATAAATTGTCTTAAGGAAACTGTTCATAACAGGGCTCGGATTTATCTTTAATTCTTTTATTATTTCTGCAAATTCAAGTAAGTGTTTCATTTATGTAATTCTGTTTTAATTCTGTAATTATATTAAATTCATAATTCTGTACAATTGTTATTTATAAATAGTAGACATAACAAGATTTAATTAAGGATACTGCAAGGAGTGAAGGGAGTAATGATGTGCATGGTCTGGTACGGTCAGATCTTGGGTCATTTTTTTGACAAGTGATTAAATCGATTTTTGAGAAACACTAGAAAGAAGTGCTACCCCAACCTATCGAGGTCGGTATTAGGTAGGGTTGGTCTGGTGCAGTCCATTAATTTGGATTTTTGAAGAATAAAAATATTTTTTAATATATTTTAAGCTTACTTTTTATAAACACTTGGCATGTTTAACTCAAGGTACTGGACACAACCATTTTAACAATGTTTAAGTCGTTTGACTAGTAGGGTTAAAATTAGGGCCGGATATCAATCAGTTTGGTCGATAAATAGGGCATACCAATATTAAAATCGATTTTGATAAGCTAAAATCAAAATTACCATTTATACCACTAGATACAACCTGACTTGAACCAAAACCGAACCACACGTTCTACGATAAACCGCGATAAAATCAATTTTTATGTAAAATTAAAAAAAAAATCAAATAACAAAATAAGATTGTACACTAAAGTTTGAATTTTTCATATTAGGCCTTCTATTTATAGATTGACCAAATCAAATTATTAGATTAAAAAAAATTCTAGGCTACATCATTTTTTATTTAGTCGCAATAAAATTTGATCAAAATAATGTTTACCAAACAAAATGCAAGATAAAAAAAAATGCTAATGCTTTACGAAGCCAAACAAAAACTTGTAAAAACTCAAAAGGTAATCCCTTATTTATAGACCTTCACTCCCATCCATTTTAATCTCTTTACCGATATGGAACTCTATTTTTTTTCAAATGCCCCAAAGGCCTTTTATATAATTATGCTAGTGTTCCATCTCAATGAGAATTCTCTAAAATGGATCAACGAATGTATATTTTTTTAAATAGTAAAAAAACAAAAAATTGAGTTGAATTTTTGTATGCTTCTTAACATTTCAGGGTACCCCTCAAAACAAATTTATCTCCAAATGAATTGTTTTACTATTTTTTAAAAATGGGTTAAAAAATTGTCAGTTTTATAAACTGGCAATTTTTTATCTTATTCAACCTAAACATTATTTTCAAGTTTTTTTCACCCAATTATAAATAAAATTAACAACCATAATACAAAAAGATTTGATATCTCTAACATATTAATCGGCATTTTGACGGTTGTTTCGGCATTAGTTTTGGTACTCTAATTTTGGCAAATCGGTTTTTTAGATGTGTAAGCGAAAACCAACCAAAAAAAAATCGGTAATTTCAGTTTCGATAGTTTCAGTTTTCGGTAAGTAAAAAAAAGTAGACAATTACCATTTTTTTCGATACAAAATAACATGATACGTGTTTTTACCGTACCATGAACATCTCTAATTAAAATGCGGTATGGTATTTAGAAAGTGAAGTTCACAAGGTACCGAACACAAAAGTAAAGTTCATACAATCTTAATCTTTACAGAGGGTACCGGTTTAATAGAAACAGTATATACTAATTAACAAACTAACATTTTAACACACACACGTGTGTGTGTGTGTGCGCGTGTGTGTGTGTGTATTGCTCTTATGCAGATCAGTTCACATTTTAAGAGTGCGGAACGGACATGTGTCACTTGGCGGTCAGCATAGAAATTATCGATTAAATTATAGGGGCTCTCTCTCTTTTCTGGACTCACCGTCAAGTGACACATGTACGGTTCGCACTCTTAAAATGCGGAGTAGTCCATACAAGAGACTTACTGATATATATATATAGGGAGAAGTTCTCTAGTGAACCTAAAAATCGAACTTTTTAATGAACTTAATAAAACATTAAAAAAATCAATTAATTGTAATTCTTATGTTATATTTACTCCGCGCCAGCGGCAACAAACACGTGTAATTTTTAATACGCACCCCAACCCCACCCCCACCCCAACCCCAACCCCAACCCCCATATCTGACAAAGAAATACTCGTGTATATATAAAAAAGACAGATTCTGTGTTCTCAGCTTCAAACAAAATGCCAATTCTGGCCAAATCCCCAATCTGTTCGGCTCAAACAATCAACTATTTGGTGAGATTCCGTCTTTGATTGGAAGATTCAATGCGTCGTCGTTTATTGGCAACATGGAGTTAGGTGGGCAGCAAATATAAAGACCATGTAATCCCCCTGTCGTCATCCAACCCAAGGAAGCGTTGGTGGGTTTCTGCTATTCTGCTATTTTTTTTTTAAACGCATCACAAGCGTTTGGGGGTGGGTGGGGGAGAGTAGCAAGTGGATGGCTTGGTGTGGTTTTCTAACTGATACATAATCGGGGCTGCTAGGTGAGGTGCAGGAGGGGCGTAGGGGTGGGGGTAGGGTGAGGGTGCTGACCGGAATGGTATCGAATGCCACTGGCGTGGACCAAATACAACATAGAAATAAAATTAATTGTTTTTTTTAATATTTTATTAGATTCATTAAAAAGTTCGGTTTTTAAGTTCATTATAAAACCTCTCCCTATATATATAAGAGAGAGAGAGAGAGAGAGACTCTCCTATAAGGACCTCTTATATACATACCCCGCACTATGGAGATCATTTATAAATAGTTTCATAAAAAAAAATTATTTTTTATTATTTTAAAAAAATGATATGCAAAAATAATAAATATGTGCATTTTTTGCCGCTGAAAGTTTTGATGATCATCTAAACCACTTTTGATTGAATTTTTTATTGATTTTTTTTGTAGATGATTTCCTCACTATGAATATCATCTACAAAAAAATAAAAATATATATATATATATATATATATATATTACTATTTTTAAAAAAAGATACACACGGGGATGCGCAACGTCTCAAGTCCACCCCTGAGACGGCCTGAGAGTGGGGGATTCTCCTATGCGGACCTTAAAAACAAGTCCGCACATGCGGATCATTTTTTTTAAAATGGAAAAAAAATTGGATAGATTTTTTATATGGTTATTAAACAAGGAAACCCTGCCCCAAAAATAATAGTAAATAAATAAATAAAATCAAAATGATTTTTTAGCTATTTTAAAAAAAATTGGCTAACATTTGGTTGTTTTTAAAACAATCAAATATTGAAAATATCATTTTGACATGATTTTTTTGGGGAGGTTCCCTGTAATGTGTAAGAACTAGGCAATTTACCATTTTTCAAAAAAATAGTCCATAGGTCGGGAGCTGCTTTTACGGGCTGAGTAAAAGGGGGCTATACGTGTGCGCGCGCGCGCGTGTAATACCACAACTAACCGGCTATGTTACTTCAAAAGCAAATAAATCCATCCAGATTAATCATGCACGTTGTCTTTTTAAGTTCAAAAACGTAGACAGGACTGACCTACTTTAGTTTTTGTACCAAACTCGGCCAGCTATGTTATACAATTACACAATCAGCAAAATTGGTGAAGTTTGGTCAGCTAATTTTTTCATGCACAGCCTTTTGGACCCTCGTTATTGTAGAAAGACCTTGCTTAAATGCGTCATTTTTTAAGAACCTTAATAATGCAGTGTTGTAGTAGCAAGATCAGGAAGTTTAAAACTGTTGCTGCAAGTGAATTTCTAGGGCTTCTTTCACACCTCCAAGAACATGTTTATCCTTAGTAGTAGTGGCAAAATGTGACCCAAATAATAAAAAAATCCATATTAATCCACTCATCTAAATATGGGGCCCATATTTAAAAGCTATAAGTTAAATATGAGCCCCATATTCCAAAGCTATGAGTTAAATATGGGCCCATATTTGAAAGCTAGGAATCAAATATAGAGCCCAATTTTAAAAGATACAAATCGAATATAATACTCATTTTTAAAAGTTGCGAGTAAAATATGAATTTTTTTACATATACTTCGAATTGTAATGCTTATTTTAGTAAAAAAATAATGGGTTGGCCCAACCCATATTTGATCCGCCCATATTTCCAGCCCACATTTAACCCAACCCATATTTGGCCCAATCCACATTTAGCCCAACCCATATTTGACCCGCCCAAATTAGACCCAGCCCATAAATTTGCCAGTGCTAATCCTTAGGCGACACCAGGGACTTTCATGTGCGTGGGCGGAGTAACGACAAACATCGGAGGTTCGCGGGCTCCCACGAGCCAAAAAAAATGAGGCTATTTTTTAGTTTATAGTAATTAATTAATTACCCAAATATTCAACAATTGAATACACAATCAATTACAAACAATAAAATTAACATCACAATCTATTACAAATATATTCATCAATTTCTAACGAAGCAAACATTTTAACATTTCAATTTCTGAATTTTCTTTGCATCAAACATGTCAATCTAAAATTTCCCTAATATTAACCCTAAAATTAAAGGCAAGTGAAACAGAGAGAAAGAGAGACATACCCGTCAAAATGGGAGAAGGGATTCTAATGGAAGAGATATAAATATTGATTAATATAAATACTGAAACCCTAGAAAAAGGAACCACGGAAATAAAGTTAATATTTGTGTATGAATCAAATGGCATAGAAGGGCAGACATAAACTGGCTTACCAATTGCCTTAGATTTCTTGTATTTACGAATTTTAGTCCCAAGTTTTCAAACTTTCAACTTTTTACCCCTAAAATTTCTTTAACTACAAAATTATTATTTTTTTAAGAAAAAAGCCTCCACCCCTGGGTGACACGTAATTTTGAAGCACCTTATGTATTTTACTTTTCCCCTAAATATGAAGCGAAACCAAGATGTACAGAAAACTAGAAGATATTTTAAGTTTTCTATAATATATACTACGACTACTATACCAACGTAATATCACTCGACTGCTTCAAAGTGCATATCCAATGTTCAAACATCTCTACTTCAGTCACAAGGAATTAGAATGTGGTCAAAAAAGAATACAAACCTTCCCAGTCAATCTCGAAAAATAACACTAACTTCTCATGCAACCAAGGAGAATTATTTTACACTCATTCTTGATGGGACTTAAATTATGAAACTCAACAAACATAAAACCAGGCACTTTTGTCATGTCCCTATTTTGAGTCATAGTGTAGAATTACTCCAAATCAGAAGCATCACCATGATGGGCTAGCAAGAATGTTTCTGGAAATATTTGGCTAAAAGTTCTACTCTAAAGCTATGAGCTAGCAAACACCCAATTTGGGGCACCCGGTAGCAAGAGGCAAGTCCAAGTTATCTACAGTTCTGAATGTTCTTGGAACCATCTTGTCAACATAGATTGTTCCGTCTAGGTGATCGAATTCATGTTGTAAAATGCGGGCCTGCCAGCCCGATGCATCCACCTTGATAGGCTTGCCATCACGATCAAAACCCGTAACCTCAACCTCTAAGTATCGTTCCACCACTGCTCTGAATCCATCAACACTGCAAATTACATCAACAGATAAAAGAGTCCCCAACTTTAGATGTTTTGAAATTTGTCAAAATCATGAATGAGATTTAACCTAAAATTTTGATATTCTAAACATAGTTCCATTTATACCACTTCCATTCCTTCATTATTGCTGAAAAATCCAATTCCACAAACGAAACAAAAAAATAAAAAATAAGTTCTATGACCATGATCTGAATAAGGGTCTTTTCGTCGTTTTTGTCATTTTTTAGTATTTCTTCTAAAATTTTAGTACACTGTATTTTTCCTTTTGTCTAATATTTAGAGAAAGGAAGGTTTAATTGGCACTTAAGCGCATAATTGTAATTAAATTCTTAGCTTAGAAGCCAAGCAACCTCCTTCCTATAAATACTCTTTTGTAGCGTCATTTGAGGCATTCTTCCATATTTTGACATATTGATTAGAGAGAGTTTGAGAGAGAATTATCTTTTCTTGCTCCCATTTGACGTCATTTACGTCAATTGGTATCAGAGCCTAGTCGCTCCATCGATTGTTGTTGTTGTTGTTGTTGTTGTAAAACAAAAACTCGTAAACAACATCAAGGTGGGTTCAAGGAAGGATGAACACCTCCGACAAAAACCCTTTCAATCAAATGTTGGAGGCCATCAACCGATTGACGGCCCGAGTAGATGCGATCGACGCCCGAGGTTCTCCGTCGGCAACCACCACAAACCGCCCTCACACCGCCTCGGTAACATCTCAAAAGCCTAACCCTAATTCCCCAAAATCAACACATTCTACACCTCTACCCAAAAAAATCTTAATTTCTCAAACCCTAACCCCAATTTCAATCAAGAAAACACCACCGCCGAAGATGGCGCTCCACCATTACAACCCACTGGCCGGAACACAAAAAAAAAATCAAAAATCACCATGTCGACCCAAAACAGTCCCCCCCCCCCCACCCCCACCCCCACCACTAACATTCCTCGCCGAAGCCTCCGGCATTCAAAACCCTACCGCCACTGCTCTAGGACTGCCCACCCAACCTCCTGTTCTACATTCCGGAGCCAGACAGACCGATCCAGACCCGACACACACCTAACCCCCAAATCGTACCAACTCGCCACCGAAATGAATCCACCACAGGTCCGATGTTGTCCCAGTCCACCAACGATCAACTTCGCCCTTCCGGTTACCATCTCCGGAGTCGATCGATTCAGGTCCAAGGTCGGGCGACCTAGATCCAACCATTGGTTATGGTTGACGAGATCTCCGGCCTGATTTGCACATTCCAAAGGCCCGACGTGTTCAATAAGGGTTCCCATGCACCTTCACCTCAACAAGAGATTTGTTCGGCTATTATTTCTCCAATTTGTGCTCAAATGGCGCCTCACATGATTGGAACACACTCTTCGACTATCGCCGCGATGAATCCTGACATTCGGCATGCCAAGAGTTCAAATCCCATTCATCTTCAACTCAAGGTAACTACTCTGGTACCAAATGAGCCCTACATGCACCTTAACCCCAATCTTGAACCCCAAACCCTAGAATTTCAACCCTCCCACATCCCAAATAATTTCACCCTCCAAAATTCATAAACACCTTCCATATACCCCTCCTCCACCACCCAAATCTTCATCACACCACCATATCCCCTCATCACACCTTCCTCCACCCTGTATTCTAGTTATCCCCAACTCCCCACCACCACACCCACCCAATTACCCCACTCCACCTCCACATGACTACCCTTTGCCTCCTATCTACATTTACCCTCGCCATCATCCCCCAAAACACCTCGATCTCCGAGTGACATTATTTTTTGTGCTATCAAAAAGGACATCAGATGAACCACTGCCCCTACCGCCAGCCGTTAGTTCCAGCTCCCCCTCCTTCCCCACCACGAGACGCCATTCCACCTCATATATCTCCTCCCCCAGCCCCATACCACCACCAGCTCCTGACCCTCCTCATCCACCGCCTCGGAGACGTCCACAGCGAGCCCTACTTCCTGAGCCTCCGCCAAGCGATGATGATCTCAATAAGGATACCCTAGCCCTCCAGAGTGGGGATACCATTACACAGTTGACGCTTCAATTACTCTCGAGGAGCATGCAGGGTGACATTCGGGTCGATATCCCGATGTTCGACGGCCACCTATAGCCCGATGCCATTGTTGACTGGCTTGCTGTCATGGAGCGGATATTTGAGTACAAGAGACTGAAGGAGTATCGTTGTGTCTTACTAGCGGCCACTAAATTTCAGGATTACGCGAGTGTTTGGTGGAATGACATAGAGCAACACCGTTTTCTTGAGGGTCAGCCTCCTATACAGACTTGGACGGAACTTCGTGACCAGTTGACGACAGCTTTTTTCCCTGCCACTTACGAGCGTTCTTGCGAGTCCAGTCTCTTCGAAAAAACACCACAGTTTTGGACTACACTGAGCGCTTCCCGCTTTTTTGTACTCGTCCCCGCCTCGGTGAGAGCAAAGAACAAAGGATCAGCCGGTATATTCACGGCCTTCAGAGCTATATCCAGTGCAACCTCGCTTTACGTGACGTCACCTCCTTTGCTACGGCGGTGGAGTACGCCATTAAAGTTGAGTGTTTTCATCAGTCTGCTCCTCCTCCCCGTGACCACTCCACAACTTCTCCTCCAGCACTAGTGACTTCTGCTCCTGTGACTCCGCCTATTGCAGCTACTCCTATTCCTACGGTTCCTCCTCCCGCACTCACTCATCCTGTCACATTCAAATGCTACAACTGTGGGGTGATTGATCATAGAGCCTCAGATTATTCCCTTCCCCGTCGGCACGCTCTCCTAGCTTCGGGAAATCCTGAGCGTCTTAAGGAGGCACCGGAGATCCCACCCCAGCCAGCTCTCCTCGATGGTAACACTGAAGGCCTTCCCCTCTGAATTCGAGGACGAACTCTTCCAGGGAGGGAGAGTGATGTGAATAAGGGCCTTTTTGTCATTTTTTAGTATTTCTTCTATTTTTAGTATCTATTGTATTTTTCCTTTTGTCTAGTGTTTAGAGGAAGGAAGGATAATTGGCACTTTAGGGTATAATTATAATTAAATTCTTAGCTTGGAGGCCAAGTAACCTCCTTCATAAAAATACTCTTTTGTAGCCTCATTTGAGGCATTCTTCTATATTTTGAGATATTAATTAGAGAGAACTATCTTTTCTGGTTCCCATTTGACGTCATTTACGTCATGTTAGGAAAAAAAATGCAAAAGGACCTTCCTGTTCAAATTTAATAACAACGATTTGGGATTTCAACACTTGAGGATGCTCTATTAGTAACATGGCAACCATAACACCATCAACATGCTTTAACTTCATTTCCACAATCTACAAAAACATGATGATGCAATAGCATATCCTAACCTGAATGCTTAGGACTCTTTGGGCTCGAATGCCATTAAAGGTGTGGCTTTTCCTCATTTGCACTATTTTGGTTTTAAATGAGATGGTACACTCGAGATCCCATTTACATCACGTTAACTCAACAGAAGGCATCACTAGGCCACAACTTGGCCGATAGGTTTACGTTTATAAGGACATCTCTAATGTGTTTTTTAAGGGAGCCCCAATTTAAATTTAAAGGGCCTCTACTAATAACCAAAATAAGATTGACGTAAACTACACGTCAATGGCTAAAAAAAAATACTAAACCCTAACTTTGGAGAGAGAATCAAATTATTTCTTATATTTCAAAATTGAGGAGTATCCTCAAATAAAGACTACATAGGTATTTAGAGGGAGGAGGAGCTTAGGCTCCAAGCTAAGGCACTAATTGCAAAAATGCGATTAGCGCTCCTTGCCTCTAAATAACAAAGTAAGAAAAAAAAATACAAATAACAAAAATAAAGAAATTACAAAAGAAAATAAAAATGGCAAAAATAACCGTAGAATATCGCCTATTTCCATCTCTCCCCCTCTTAAGACTAATCCACAAGCGCTAAAAAATATAGGGAATCGTGAAGAAATTTCAAAAATAGATGCCTAGGCGAGCTCACAGTGGGAGACCCACGAAGTTGCCCTCCAAAACAGTAATCAGGGCATGCCGGGAAAACTCCTCAAATGCGTTCAAATAGTCGGATGGGTCATCCATTGGCAATAGAGCAAGACGTCTTGGAAGGGAGCAGTCTGAAGTTCAGTGGCCAACAATGCCACAAGCGTAGCACTTGAACGTAGGACCCGGTGGAGGCGGTACCGCAGTGGTGGTAGAGGGGGCTTGAAGCCAGTACTGGAAGAGTAGGAGCGGAGACCGAGGTGAGTGAGGCTCAAAAGGTCGAAGGGGCTGCTAAAAGCGTGTGGTAGGCCTCAACCTTAGTCACGTATTCAACCGCTTTTAAAAAGGTCAGTATCCCCCTCAACCCGAGGTCATGCTGGAAGTGGGGCTGCAATCCCAAGATATAGCGGTTGGTCCGCTGGTCCTCAGTCTTGGGGAGGCAAGCTCGGGTGCAGAGGAGTTAGAACTGCTCTGTGTAATCCACTACAGTAGATGAACCCTGTCGGCGGGACTGAACGCGAGCAAAAAGGTCACGCTCATAGGTTGGCGTTATGAATGTCGCCCGAAGGGCGGCCTTCAGCTCGGACCAAGTCTGAATGGGAGGAAGTCCCGCCGCTGCTCGGCGATAGCACAAATCATTCCACCAAACCCGCGCAAATCCTTGAAATTTGGTGGTTGCTAAGAGAATGCATGAGCGGCCCTGAACCCGCTTGTAATCAAAAACTTTGTCCATCGCCGCTAACCAATCCACCATAGCATCCGAGGAGAAACGTCCATCAAACATGGGAACGTCGACCGGTATATCTCCCTGAAGACTCCGAGAGAGTAACTGTAGTGCCGTCGACAGGTGGTCGCCATCCTAACGGGCCTCGAGGCCCATCACATCACCTAGTATAGGCGCAACAAAAGCCGCAGGTATCGGTGGCATCTGAGCAAGTGGTAGATAAGGAGGGTATGCACGTGGAACCACGGGGGGTGCTGGGGGTGACGATGAGGGCACATGCCAATCAGGTGGCCATACTCCCCACGATAAAAGCATTGGCAGTACCAAAGTGGAACAAAGCGAGGTGGGTCAGGAGGGTGGGGAGGAATTCACTCTAGGACGCTATGGTGGGCATCTCTAGTGTCAGGTGGATGAGGATGAATCAGTGTAGGACAGAGAAGGGTCATGATGGGAAGGGGTATGATATGATGGTGGGGGAGGCGGATATGGGTGTATAAATGGAGGCGGGGGTAGTGGGTAGGTAGCGGGTGGAAGATCGTGAGTCGCCATATGTTGGGTAATGGTTACGGGATAGGTGGAAAACCCGAGAAGAGTAGGATAGGCATGTATGTGTTGGAATGGGGCTATGGAGTGGTGGGGGAAATTATTCGGGGTATCCGGTGGGTGAAAAATATAAGTGCAGAATTGAAACGTTGTAGAGGCGCCAAAAAAATTTGGTGGCGTGAGGAGAGACTGTTTTTGGTTAGGATTTGCGTTGGGCTGGGGGCATTTTTGGGGGTTAGCGAGATGTTGTGGCAGGGTGTCGGCACTTAGGGGATGGGGCTAAGGGTGGGAGGAGGTTGAATGGAAGGGGGAGGGGTCGAATGGATCCCGGGTGGGCTGGGTTTTGTTGTCAGGGCAGTGAGCAAGGGAGTTAGGCCTGCCCAGGTCGGAACAAGAGCGCCCAAATGGGTTTTGTGGGTCACGAGGCGGATCAGCAGAGGGGGGGGTAAAGGAACCGAAGGTGCACAGGGGTAGAAGTGGGCGGTCGAGGCTGGGTGGCTGTGGTTGGGCAGCAACGAGCTGATAGTGGGTTGTTTGGAAGGGTAATGGGGTCCGATGGCTGCCGGCGTGTGAGGGTGGGCAGCGAGGGTGAGGCGGGGCTGGGGCAACCCCTCGGCAGCTGGGTTAGAAGTGTAGCAAGTGTTTGTTAGGGTTTTGGGTGGGCTTGGGTTAGGGTTTTGCAACTTAGCAAGTTGTTGCATATAGCCTCAAATTTCATGTTGCTATTTAGGGTTTGTTGCTCCAATTTGTCTCTCAACTCTTGAATTTCTTCTCATTGTATAGATTTCTTTGGGGCCATTGGACGGTAGTGCACGATTTGTTGATAATCTACACACCAATACACCAATCGGGTAGCGACACCTCGCTCTGATACCAATTTGACATGAACTACACGTCAATGGTTAAAAAGAAATATTAAACCCTAACTTTAAGGAAAGAATCAAATGATTTCTTATATTTCAAAATGGAGTGTCCTCAAATGAACACTACATGGGTATTTAAAGGGAGGAGTAGCTTAGGCTCTAAGCTGAGACACTAATTACAAAATGTCATTACTACTCCTTACCTTACCTGTAAAGAACAAGGTAAGAAAAAGAAAATACAAATAACAAAAATAAAGAAATTACAAAAGAAAATAAAAATGACAAAATGACCCTAGAATAGGGCCCATTTCCATAAAAAATAAACCTAGAGGCAAATTTCCTTTGTATGGAACGTCTTAAGAGCCATGTTTCTAATACTAAGTTGCAAAACAAATGATATTTATAATTTGTACAATAGAAAAGAATACTTCACTCCTGACTACAGCGATGTTTTTCTTGTTTATTTTGAGTGAAGATTAAATTTGGAATTTTGTTTTTCTCTTAAAATGTTTGATTTCAGAAGGGATTCCTAATTTGAGATGGGGGGCAATTTCAGCAATACTTGTATTGCTTCAACTTGTATAAGGGGGGTATGGAATGGAATAACCTTGAACATGAATAGTTACCTGAGTACACAATGTATAATCAATAACACTAGCACAAAACTATAGAAAAAGTTTTTCTCGAATGTTCGATAACGATAATTGAACTCTCAAGGGTCAAGTGCTCTTACCTCAAAACCAATATATATATATGGAGAGGTTCAGAAGTGAACATAAAAGATGAACAATGCATGAAACTCGGTACGAAAATGTGAACATGATATCTTGACCGCTATGTCTTCAATCAAATACGTCATAGGCTTGAAAGGTCAAACATACTTAAGTTCTAATCTATAACTAAAAAGTTTTATCCATCAATGGACTAAGCCAAAATACATATAAATTGACTCATTGAAAATTTGTCCTTACATTCATACATGACATTATGCACACTGTACTCTTTCCTAGGCTAGTTTTTTTCCCATTGGGTTATTCCTGAGAAGATTTTAACGAGGTAGTATTTTGTGCATTTTGTAAAGTTTTGGATATCCAAGGGGAATTGTTACGCATGAATCAAAAGGTGTCCACGATGTATGATGTTAATACCCGCAAAGACTTTCCTATGGCAGCACACTCACAAAAGCTACTAAGCTCAGTCACCTAAACTAGTGTGTTGCTGTAGCAGGAGCTTTCATTTTTTGTAGTGCTCCTCTAAATGGAAGATAGCATATGAATATAATTGAACATTCCTCTCATTATTTTATATTCAAAGTTTAACAAATTATAATTTAGTTTGTTGCAATTCATCCTAAATTCTATATTTTGTAAACTTCTCCAAAACTGTATTAAATTTAGGGATTTTAAGTATTTAGTCCTAATTATAGTGATTTATTTGTCACCACTCCCATGTTTTTATTTTTCTAGTTGTTAAGCCTATATGGGACAAGTGTCATTGTCTACAAAAAGAAGGATGGGTAGTTACAGGGAAGTTATAGGCGGTTTTATGTGGTTATAAGACTTTTTACAATTTTAAAAACATAGGAGTGGAACCTAAATATATCTTTGTAGATGAGACTAAGGCCCAAAAAACCTATTAAATTTATAATCACAAGATCTAATCTCACAATAACTTGGAATTCTATTAGAATTGGCGAACAGTTACCAGTATTGAAGGAGCTGATATAAAAAGATAAATAGTTCATGGCATCTTACCTCAAACAACCTTCAAAGAATAGGGCAGTTTTATTGCTCTTGTTTTTAAGCTTTGGATTGAGAATCACCTGCATTAAGCGATAAGGAAACATTATACCATGGAGACATCCCTCCTCTAATTACATAAGCAGTTAAGTTTAATGGTGGTGTTGACAGACCAAAAGATCAAAAGGGCGTCGATCCTGTGCTTTAGTCTCTTCCTTGGGTGCATAACCAATATATTCAGTTGTGTCTTCCAAAACAATGATCTGCTAGAAATGGAAATGGCCAACCTGCCATTAGAGATGGGCTTTTCATATAACATAAAAGGGTACCCAAAAATGCAATCAATCTTTTTATCCTTTTACCTTTAAAGGGATACCAATTTGAGGAGCAGCAAGGCCAACCCCAGGTGCCTTCCTCATAACCTTCACCATGTCATCTATAATCCTCTGGATCCTCTCCGACCCGATTTCTTCAATAGAGACCTCTCGGGCGGGTTCGTGAAGAACCGGGTCGCCCGCTTTTATGATTTCGGGCAAAGTCTGCTTTTTTTCTCCTAAACCCAGAAGCCAACCGGCCCGAGCAGTTGAGCTGTGATTTCTTGTGGGTCTGGGGTTGAAAATGGGTTGTCGGGTTTGGTTGAATTGAATAGAGGGGTGTGTGAGAAATGGAGTGCGTGTGAGTGATTTGAAGCAGTTTTCGGCCAAGAGTGTTGTGGGGAGGAGACGGTGTGTCAATCTTTGAATGCACTCCATCTTCTAGCCTCATCAACTGCTCTCGATGGCCTTTCAAACACCTTGGATTTCGTTACTCCAAAAGAATAAACAAAATTTTATTAACGTTGTCCCAAAATAAATAATATTTATTTTTTAAATAATTAAGAGATTAATGATTCTTTTTTTCTTTGAATGATTAAAAAGTAAATATACTGTTGAAGTTTGAATCACTCTAAATACATCTATTTAAAAGTGCATTCAGATATAAAAATAAACATATTTTTCAGATTTAGATTTCATAATTCATATTTTAGATTCAAACCTGAGATTCAGATGAAAAAAACAAACACAATCTAAAAGTATCTAAACTATCTCCCTAGTGTTTAAATGGTGCATAATTTTTTATTTCACTCAAGTTAGTACATGAACTATGTTACTTATTCAAAAAAGGAAACTATATTAATCAACCCATTAGAATTTGACAAAAATATGTCATGGGCTCCTCGCATGCCATTGTTGGAAGGATAAAACAATATTAGCACCTCATTTCTCATTTCAAACGTTTGATATTTTCAAACTAAATGCAAAAACCCTAGTTCTTATGTTCATCCTACCATTCGTACAATCTTGAGACAAATAGAGTGGAAGTTGCAAGTTATTGATGATCAAGAATTGATAATCGGCTATGATACCATATATGGTATGTGAAATTTTAATGTAAAAGGTGTAAGGTTCAGTTTGTTACATTCATTTGCGTGTTCATCTTGACATTGATGTTAATCATTACGTTAATCAACAAAACCTAATTTCCATATATTTTTGGACCTATAAAATGTATTATCTTTACATTGATGTTGGTCATTAGGTTATTCGGTAAAAACCCTGAGTATGCATGTGCTATTATAGATAAAAGTGAACCTTATTTCAATGTAGAGTTGCACCGTGGTGGTTGTTTTGAAGAGAATCCTGGAAAATCTTATGTATGTGCAATTGTAAACCGTTTTGATTTTTGTGAGCGAGATAGATTTTCCCTTCAAGACTTACTTGAAATGCTTAGATAATTATCATATCAGAATCTTAACTAATTGTCATATAGGGTCCCAGATTTCGGTTTAAAGTTTGATTTGGACAAAATAAATAGTGAGAAGGATGTTGTCGAAATGTGTAAATGGGTTCTTACATATAGGAAAGTTGATGTATACATGGAAATCAAATAAGATGATTTTTGCTTTAATCCTAGTGAGTTATGGTTTGATTTTGATGAGATAGAATTAGAAGAAGATGAGTACAATGATGAAACTCATAGGTGTGAATGTGAACAAGAAATAAGAAAGAATATTGATGAGGTAACTGAAGAGAAAACAAAAGATAAAAATAACTGAAAACAAAAGATGGCTATGAATGAGGAGGTAGAAGTTAATGGAAATAAAGGTAACTTGGGATTTATGTCTGATATGGATGGCTTTAATGAGCTTATTAGCTTAGCTTCTTTTGAAGATGAAATAGACAAAGCATGTAAACCCAGTGTTGGATATTCTAAGTTTGACACAAAACATGATATGTTAAATCCTCATTTTAAACTTGGGTAGAAGTTTGCAATTACACGTGTTTAGACAAGCAATTAGGGAGTATGTAATTCAAAATAAAAAGGACATTAAATTCATAAAGAATTATGCAAGGAGGATTATAGTTAATTGTGTTACACCCTGTGAATGGAGGATATATTCTTCAAAAATAACTAGTGAAGAAATATTTCAGGTGAGGATGTTGTCATGGATAACCAATCCAAATTTACTTTTATGTATGACAAATAAAAGGTAATATTTCCATTTTTATTTATATTCAAATTTACTTTCATGTGTGACCAATACTTATATTCACTAAGTATGCGGGGGTTGGTACTAACTCTTCAATATTTTGTGCCCCAATGTGAATAAAGATTTTGTGTTAGACACCACCACAAGAATTTTAAGAAGGAGTTTAGGGGGGAAATAATTGAAAGATTTATTTTGAAGATGTGCCAAAGCAAGTACTCTATAATATTTCAGCAAATGCATGGAAGAAGTAAAGAAAGTTTATAAAAATGGATACAAATGGATGGATACAATTCTGCCACCTACGAATTAGAGTAGGTCACACTTCTCTAGTATGCCAAAGTATGATATTCTCATAAGCAAGCACTTTGAAATGTTCAACAGTTTCATATATGATGCAAAGGATAAGCCTATTGTCTCAATGATGGAAACAATATGGGAATTGATACTAAAAAGAATTCAAGTAAACAGGGATAAGATTATTAAACACCCTGGTGAAATATGTCCTAAAATTAAGGAAAAGCTTAACTGCCTACTTAAAAAGACTATATGGTTCATATGTGAATGGAATATGGATGCCAGTTCCAAATAGTGGTCCATTTTTTCAATTTGTTATTCATTTTAGGGATAGGAATCGTACTTATAGGGTTTAGTTGAGTGTAATGCCTTACATTCATGGGTTAGTTACAATATTATACAAATGAGAGAAGCCTGAAAGCTATGTGGATGAGTGCTACACCCAAAGAAAAATATCTCCAAGCATATGCAAACATCATAACGCTATTGAACGTAAAGAATTATGGCCTGACTCTGCAAAGACAACATTATCATCTCCTGATGTAGAGGCTTAACTAAGCAGATAAGAAAAAAAAGGGACAAAGAAAAAGGTGAAGTTCATACAAGTGGAACAGAGCTTGGTTAATATGGGGTTAAGCTGAAATGTAGCAGGTGTGGTTATTTTGGCCACAATATAAAGAGTTGCATAAAAAGGATGAGACTAGTTCAGTTGGTAAAGGTGGAAGGAGTGTCACCAAAAAGGATAGGAGGAGTGGCGCAACAAACATCGCAAGTGCAAGTGAAAGTGAAGTTAGTGTCCCAAGAAAGAAAATCAAAGTAAGTCCCATATCTTAAACTCGATTATGTAAATTGCTAACACTCATTTTTGAAATTGTAGTCTCGTTGGAGTGTTAAAAATGTCAGTGAGGAAAAAGAAACAATAAGAATGTATACAACCTCAGAGCCAACAATCTCGTATGCCAAATTAGAAATGAAGAATTGGTTGTATTCCTTTTTTATTGACTATAATTTTTCACATATTTAGTTCCAATATATGGATGTTGACTATTTTTAGATGTAATGACTGTAGTGGGAACTAGTAGTTTAGGTTGTTAAGACTATTAGTTTTTTGGATGTAATGATTATAGTTGGAACTACTTTTAACGACTTTGGATAATTATGTATGTAATGTAATGAATATGCCCATCGCGTTTGGATGTCATTTAATGTGTTTCATAGTGCTAAATTTTTAGATTTTTATTCATTGACAAAATAAATTATAGGCAAGTAAATTATGCATTTCATTCGTTGATTTATACATGACATGCATTTCATTCATTACTTCACTTCACACTTACATTCACCAAACTTAGTCCCATACAACAAAACCCAAATTATAATAACACACAACACCAACAGAACCCATAACACCTTTTTATTCTTTCGAACTCTTCCAACTTTGAGAATCCAATTAAGTATGTCCTCCCAGATGAAAAATCCACGGCCACCATATTCAACACGACTTGGACATGCTAGAAAGCTTCTGCTAGAATTTTGTTAGGTCCACGAGGTACATATTTCTGCCAAATCTACATAATAGTAAAAAAAACATTTATTCTTCCTGTTGCTTTTTATTCAATAAAATGGAGTGGGAAAGAGGCTATATTGATGAGTTTGTCACCAAAATAAAGTGGAATATGAGGGAAAATAAGTTGGCTGGCAAATAAAAGTGTTAAATGAGGGTAAACTTGGAAATTTGACATATTTCTATCAAGTTCTAATGGGTGGATTAACGAAGTCCCTTTTCTGAAATAAGTGACATCGGTTAGGGACTAACTTGAGTCAAATAAAATATTAAGGCCCATTTAAAAATTAGGGAGATAGTTTAGGTGCTAAAAGTGTAATTTACTCAATTTTAAAAGTGTGTCTCAAGATATTTTCCATAAATAACTCTCAAATGATCATAACTTTTGATATACAAATTCATTTTACATAAAATTACTATTTCTAAAATCTACTCACAGAGATCAAACAAACAACGAGAACACTATAAAATTCCATAAAAAAATTACGCAAACAGTAAATATTTACTGTGTTCACCAAAAAACAACACTATTTTATATCTGGGACTTTTTGACACAATAAACGTTTATTGTGCTAATATTACACAGACAGTCTTTATTTATTATCTGCAAAAAATAAAAATAAAACACTTCATTTTTTTATTTTTTAATATTTTATATTGAATATGGATATTATTTTATAGGGCTTGATTAGTAGTTTTGAAAAATATAAATTTTGTAAATTTTGAATTTGTATATCAAAAGTTATAGTTATTTAGAGTTTGAAAGAAAATAAATAACTACCACTTCAAATTTTGAGGGAATATAGGGAAATTGTTATATTAGTAAGAAAAAAATTCGTAAATTCAAAAATAGGACTTAATTAGTGATTGACTAGTCAATAAGACTTAAATAAGAAAACACTCTTCAAATAGGATTCACATATAATAATCTCAATGTAAAAGAGAAACTTGGGTTTCGGATGAACAACCTCATTATAATTAATAAATAATTAACGTTTACAAATATTTGTATTTATCCAATTTAGGTAGATGTCCACTCCCATTAGAACTCTACCAACTTGTACTAAAAATAAGGAGTGGCCCCCCAATATTGTTACACTAATTAATGAGAAACTCTTTTTCTCTCTAGAATTCTTTTCATGTCGTATTTCTCTTAACATGTTATCAGTACGATTTATCTCCGCTCCACCCGAAAACTTTGATCAACTAATATGTCCTATCACAACATTTTTTTCCACTGTCTTATTTATACATGTAGTGAATATTCACTACATGTTTACACATAAGACCTATTGGAAAAAAATCATGGGATCTATTGGAGCAAAAACTTACTGTGGACCTTTTTGACTACATACTTATTAAACAAGACTAATTGGTAAAAAACTTGATTTAAATCCCAGTGCATGTGGCAGTAGGTTTATTTCTTAATTATTTATTTTTTTCGAAGATTTAAAATTTAATTACCATCATGTATATATGTGGAAATAATGATTGTCTACCCTATTATGTCATTTACCTAGAATATCCATTACAACTTACATATTATGTTGCCCATAAAAATACTCAAGAGGGGGGGTGAATTGAGTTTTTACAAACTTTAAGTCAAATTAAAATTTCAGAAAAATATTTAATTTATAACACTTTGACAAATTTCAGATTAATAAAACTATAAAGAATAAATTCAACAATATCAAATAAATGCAACCAACTAATTTAAACAGCTAGAGATGCAGATTTTAACACACTAGGAATATTAAATTAATTTTTGTATTTTAATATTAAGTGATATTCTGAAATTAATTATTGAATTCAAAAATAATTATTTTAACCTTAAAATTAATTAAGTCAAATTTCGGAATTAATTATTTGCAAGTTAGTGTGCTGAAAATATTAACTCAAGCAAGCATGTGCAAATAAATAAATAAATAAAAGTGCGGAAAATAAATGACACCGAAATTTAACGTGGTTCGGCCAAATTCCGGCCTACGTCCACGCGCCTAGAGCCCCCGTCTCCTTTGCACTTCACTAAATCTGATCCACTTTTGGGTAGGATCAAACCACCGTGAACAAATGTTTGCAAGCTAACTCCGAGCTTCAAATCCCGTGGCCCACTTGAGGGTAGGAACCAATTACCGGTACAAACCGAAGCTTCAACAAGGCTTCACAACAAATCTGAATTTTTGTAGTACAAGGTATAATAATGAAGCTCCTTAAAATACAATTTGTAATCTGAGTTTCTCCTTCTTTAATGAGACTTCAATAAATGTTGTTGAAGTAGGCACACGTCTTGTTCTTCAATGATTGAGCAGATAACAAGATTAATTGCTATCTTGAATGTGTAGCTGAGTAGTAAAATAAAATGCTCTGAATAATATTTCAAGTCTTGATCATATTCTCATTCAAGTGTATTTCTTCAATGCAGCTCTTGAAAGCTTTAAATGTGTTTTCTAAAAACTAGCTGCTGTTGATGTAAAAAATTAGATTACTCTAATTATTCAATCGCAGATAAATAAATGAGACAAAGAATTTTAAAGTGGTTCACCCTTATAAGAATGGCCTACGTCCACTGTTATGTTATTGCTGAATGTTTTGGGAATTCTCGATTACAAGTTCTATCAAGAAATTCCCGTCCCCTTTGAATGAGGGTCATATAATATATTTATAGCCTTGAGGCTATAATCTGAAAGGGTGATACATTAAATGATATACATATGAAAGGGTAATTCATTTAATGCTCTTCAAGCGTGTGCGTCAAGATGATAATCATTCAATGAATAGTTGAACTGTTGATTATCTGGCAATCAATGCTGTGGTCGAGGTGCAGCTCGAACCGCCTTAGTTGCTCGTCGTTCAAGAGTTCCTCGGAGAGCTGGAGTTCCTCGGAGCGTTGTTGTTGCTCGGAGTGAGTCTGACTTGGTCGGGGAAATAGACTTCCTCGTTGCTATTGTGCCACGTAGATCGACACGTGTCTTCTTGTGATTCGTCTATATCAGCATACTAATTTTGGTATCAACAGAAGCCCCCAATGTTTCATATTTCGAACTTTGAGGAGTATGGAACATTCTTTCTCGGTATATGGCAATATTGAATGATCTTCCTGGTTTTTAGGAACATTTCTCCGTATTTTCCTTCCAAATTCGCAGAATCCGCCTTTTTGCATTTTTATAAGCGCTTCGATCTTCGTGTACTTTTTGTCCTTTTAGCCGCCGGTAGCGTAATAGTTTCCTTTTTGTAATCATTTCTTTCGCCGTTTCCCAAGGCAAAGTATTTAAACTTCATAGACAATATCACCGTCTTCTACCTTTTCCAATTTCTGCTTTCGAGTTTTCCATAGTCTTTCTTTCTCTTGTGCGTTCATCCTTGTTTTCGTTCGTTGTCAACAGATCTCCCTTTTTCCTGTAAGATCTTCTTCCTTCTTCTTCTTCATTTCTTTTATTCACCATGGTTTATATTATTGAATCTCTTGAGAAACTCCGTTCTGATTTCTCTATTCCGTCTTGGGTAACTTTGGAGGATCTTTCTGAGCCTTCAAATTATTTTCGTTTGGCTGAGGGACATTGGTTCCTCAGCCTTTTTATTGCTGAATGTGGATTTTATTTTCCGCCAAACCCCTTGTGTTTAGAGTTCTGTCATTATTTCGACCTTGTTCCTGCAAAAATAGCCCCCAACACATGGAGAATAGTTAATGGGGTTCATAGGTTAAATCAAACTCATGGAACTCTTATAGGAATTCCTGAGATTATGTACTGTTATAGATGGGTTGTTCTAGATAATGTTTATTATTTAAAAACTAGATTTTTGAATAGAGCTTTAGTAGTCAATCTCCCTGATGCTAATAGGGATTATTTTGAACATGGGATAGTTATCAAAAATTGGCAACATGCCCCTTTGGTTGGAGACGAAGTATATGAAGGTCCCAAATGCCCTCCATATGGCAATGGGATAGGTTATTTTCATCTTATTTTATTTCTGAAATTATGATTTCATTATGTTTGATAAAATGTATGACTGATATTTCACTATTTATTTGTTTGCAGTTGATAGTAAGAGAAAAACTCCAAAAGAATCAGAAGTTAATATCAAGCATTTAAAACATATATGGAGTTTGCATCAGAAAGTTGCAGACGAGCACGTCAGGTCTGCTTCATACTTGTTGCAGTACAGGAGCTATACATCATCCTTTATTGCTCGTCTTGTGGTCAGCATTAGTGAACCATTGCCAGCTTCTGAGGATTCTTCACCAGACTCTCATATTCTTTTGAGTCAGAAAATGGGCAAAGGAAGAGTTCCTGCCATCTTTGAGGAGACTTCCTCTGCTGGAGATGGAAAAAGAAACAAGAATGACGTCCCAAAGGGGACAAAGAAAGTAGATGCCACCACTTCTGTTGCTCCTCAGAAGGCTGCCGAGAAGCCCCCAGTGGCTTCTAATAAGAAGGATGTACCAGCAAGGAGTGATCACCATCTCCCTAACCAAATGTTCCTCTTTGGTTAAAACTGTTGAAGTGCCACTGAGGAGATTGAAGAAATCCTCCTCGGTCAGTTTTTCTGAAACCATTACCCAGCTCCAAGCTAGTGGAGCTTGTGTTCCAACCATTATTCCCCCGAGTTCTGCAATGAGCTCGGTAAAGACTTGGACTATTCCTGAAGTCCAAGGAATTGAAGAAAACATGTCTAGGGATATGCTGACATCCCTAGCTACTCATCACATTGCTTCAGTAAGTTTCTCTTATCCTGAATTTTTCTTTCTTTCGGTCAATATATGTATCTCGGCACTGACTTATCATTACCTTCTTTTTCAGCTGGTGAGTTGTTTTAACACCATAGTGAAGAAAGATGAAGCACTCAAGGCTTCTAGCTCCTCGTCTGAAGTGGAGGATGCTTTTTTGGGTTTGGCCCAGTCTTTGAAGGATTCCCGTCAAAAATATGACGAGGATAGGGGTGAATGGAAGAAGAAGTTGGCTGCATCTGAGGCAGAGAAGGTGCAGTTGGGAAACAAAATAAAAGACTTGGAGAGAGAGAATAAGAAATATGCCGAGAAGCTTACAAACTTTGGGGAGCTTGAAAATAAGTTGAAGTCGGCTGAGGAAGAGCTAACCCTTCTGCGAGAAGTAAATCGCCAGAAGGAGGAGGTGGAGGCCAAGTTGAAATCCTCCGAGGATCTTCTATCCGAGAATCTCTCCTCGGAGAAAATGAAGAGAAAAGTGGCAGTGAAAAAATCTTTTCGTACTGATTGGGATAAAGGATGGGACAGGGGGGTAGCAGCAATGATGACCCAGGTGCAATATGGGAGTTCGAAATACTTCCGAGATGGTTGGGTTACTGCCCTACAAGAATTGAAGGTGAACGAGGACTCTGAGCTATTTCAACAACATCTTCCCGGTCCTCCTCCTAGAATTGAAGATGAGGATGAAGACGAAGCTGCATCCGAGGAGTCTTCAATGACAGTGGGTGATCAAGTCCTTGCTCCACAACCCAATCAGACAGCCACCGAGGAGATTTAGTATTTGCCTGCTCCTCCTGAACAAGTCCCAACTTCTTCCAACCAACTCATTGTTCCCACCGAGCAACCAAGCTCCTCGTCCCAGCCTCCCGAAAAAGTCTTGGGAGACAAGGAAAAGGTGTGAAGTTGTTCGGTATTCTCTTTCTGTTTTTCTTTTACTTGTACTCTGTATTCTGAACGTTGTACTCCTTTTGATGATGTAATAAAAATCACCCTTTTTGTTCCTTTACGTTGTTGATGTTCTGTCTGCTTCTTTTATTAACTCTTGCCTTCTCTTCTTTACTAGTTTATGGCTAGAATCGAATTGCTGTCTGCCAATGATACAAAACTGATGCAGCAATGCCATGAATATTTTAAAGCTGGCCATACTGACCTGAGTGCATCAGAAATTGCTGATATCCTTGGTCATGATGCTTCAGACCAAGCAGTGGAGGCATATCAATACTTGAAATGTCTTCTTGATCGTGCTGTAGCCAACAATGTGGCTTATTACGAAATGATTGAAGATTTGCAAGGTACTCTCGATGAACTTCAGCATCAGTATAAAGAGTCTTCAGTTCTTTTGCATGAAGGGTATGAGAAGAAACTCAAACAACTTAGTGCTGAAACAGGTTATGACAAGATGCTTGCTGGCTATGAAGTGAGAGAGAGAACCCTAAAGGGTGAAGTCGAAGCATGCAGACAAATCGCCGAGCTGCTGGAGCAAGAGAATAACAATTTGCAGAAAGAGTTGGCACAGTATAAATCTGCAGCTTCATCTTCCACTGCCTTGGTACCGGTCACCGATGAAGGATTCTCATTTTTAGAGGTTGAGAATGACAAATTGAGGCAAGAATTAGAGACTTTGAGAAGAGCTGGGCCTTCTACTGCTACTCGGGGACGAGGAAGAGGTTCTCGTGGATGAGGAAGAGTTGCTCAGGATGTTGACGAGGAACAAAGTATTCAACCTGCTCGGGGACGACCAAGAGGTCTTCGTCGTACTGTTGAAGAAGCTCGTACTCAAGCGTTCCAATTGAATGCAAAAGATCGGGCTTTGTCTGAAATGTCTAAGAAAATCCAAACTTTGGAGGATCAACTTGCTTCGACAAAGTCTGCTCTGAATAATAAGGATGTTTTTGCCAGAAACCTTCACGAGCAGTTAGAGAGAATAACTTTCCAATTCCACAAACAACCTCGTGAGTTCTGGATGGCAGGCTACAATGAGGCCCTTTGTCACTTGGATGCTCGCGTTGAAAATGCCAATAATGAAGGTTATAAACAGGGATGGTTGAATGCCTTGGGCGTGCTGAAGCTCGAATAAGAACATTACCTGTGGGACTATTATGATCCTGGGGTACTAGATTTGCCTGTGCCACCTTATAAATTGGACATGGAATGGATCCCAGCTCGTGCCATTCCTCGAAGCTTAATTGCAAAATACCTCGGTGACTACAATCTTCATTCTTAGATCGAGGTATCTTGTCCCGAGCATCTACTGGACACACCTTCAGTAATGAACGTCAGAATGCTTCAAGATATTAACTTCATTAATTCTCCCCTTTGCCTGGAAGATCCTTCTGCTGGCGAGGAGCCTATATCGAAAGCTGAAGGAAAAAAGCCAATAGAATAGGAAATTCTGATGTAATAATTAGTACACAATTTAATATCAATGTAATAAACTTATGTAATTCATTTTGACTTTAATGAAATAATTTCATTTTTGTTTGCAAATTTGTATTGCTCTTGTATTTGTCAAACACTTTATATTTGTGCTTGCATAACAATATTGTGTGGTTCATCGACCAACTTAGTAATAAAAAGTTACAAGTATCAGAAATGTTACTCGATCACTTAATAATAAAGTAATGAGTATAAAAATGTTGAAAATTATTCCAACCAACCAAGGTTGTTAAATTGTGCTCGTCGACCAATTATAGTTAATGGGTTTTTATCCCCGACCAGCTATACTTGGTACTGTTTAAAACATTTTCTCCTCGTCGACCAACTACAGTTAGTGGATTTTTATCTCCGACCAATTATACTTGATTCAGTTTGGAATATTTTGTTCTTCGAGGAACTTTTGTATTTTCTGTGATAATCTACTTCCCGACCAACATAAGTTGGCATTTGAGAGAATATCTTGTTTCCTAACCAACCGAGATTGGCTTTTCGTCGATCATCTCGTGTTCTCGCTCTTTTACCAACCGGAGTTGGTCTGAGTTTGAACTATCGTGTTCTCGCTCTTTTACCAATCGGAGTTGGTCTGAGTTCGAACTATCATGTCCACTAACTCTTTTACCAAGCGGAGTTGGTCTGAGCTAATGTACGCTTCCTAACCAAAGGAGTATGAGGTGTTCTCGCCCTTTTACCAACCGGAGTTGGTCTGGGTTCGAACTATCGTGTTCTCGCTCTTTTACCAACCGGAGTTGGTCTGAGTTCGAACTATCATGTCCACTAACTCTTTTACCAACCGGAGTTGGTCTGAGCTAATGTACGCCTCCTAACCAAAGGAGTATGGGGTGTTCTCGCCCTTTTACCAGCCGGAGTTGGTCTGGGTTCGAACTATCGTCTTATTTTTACTGCCGAGCAGCGTTGTGTGCCGAGCAGCGTAGTGTTAAACACTAGTATTCCCCGAAAAACTTTCAATAAAAGGAGAGAAGATTGTGAAATATCATCGTTTTATTCATATTGATGGAACTGCTTTACATTTTACATCACTGATAATACTTGCGTAGGTGTTCAGCATTCCATGCATTCTTAAATTCCTCTCCTTCTAGAGTCGCTATTCGGTAAGTTCGTGGTCGGACAACTGCAGTAACTCGGTAAGGTCCATGCCAGTTTGCTTCCAACTTATTGTGCTTCTGAATGACCTTCTTTAGCACGTAATCTCCTTCTTTTAAGTAGCATTTTTTCACCCTCTTGTTGTAGAACAGGGCTGTTCGTTGTTGATAAGCAGCATTCCTAATGGCTGCCTCTTCTCTAACCTCCTCGAGCATGTCCAAATCTAATCTCCTCATCAAGTCGCTGACTGGGGAATTAAAATTCATCACTCTGTGTGTTGGAAGACCCAACTCGGAGGGTATTACGGCCTCACTTCCAAATGCCAGCATATATGGTGATTCTCCAGTTGCTGCCCCGGGAGTTGTTCGGTAAGCCCACAATACTGAGTGTAGCTCATTAATCCAATTAGCTTTAGCCTCACTTAGCCTCTTCTTCAAACTATTTAGTAATGTTATGTTCGTTACTTCAGTCTGTCCATTACTTTGAGGATGGCCTGGTGCTGAATGAACCTTCAAAATGTTGGACTGATGACAATAGGCGGCAAACTCCTCGTTATCAAATTGTGTTCCATAGTCTGTGATGAAGGCATGAGGGAGACCATATCGGCAGATGATGTTCTTCCAAACGAATTGGTACACCTTCTCGTATGTCATATCAATCAGAGGCTCAACTTCTACCCACTTAGTAAAATAATCTACTGCAACGACGAGGTACTTGAATCTTCCTCGGGTGGTCGGCAATGGTCCCACCAAATCAATTCCCCACATGGCGAATGGCCAAGGGGAAGTTATGGGTGTCAACAATGCTTGTGGAGTTCGTCGGATGGAGGAAAAACGTTGGCACTTGTCACATTTCTTAGCATAGGCTATACAATCAGCCTTCATCGTTGGCCAGTAGTATCCCTGCGTCATCACCCTTTGCAAAAGTGTCCGACCTGCTACATGGGCTCCACAGGACCCTTCATGGATCTCTTCAATCAATTCTTTCACCTCGGAGGGATGTACACATCTCTGCAAACCTGCCATAATTCCTCGTCTGTATAAAATACCATTAGTTAATACATACCGAGCAGCTTTATACTTCAATTTTTTAGCAGCGAGCTTATCCTCTGGCAATCCTCCCTCTTCAATATATATCCTGATGGGATCCATCCAAGATGGTCCTAAATCAAGGGTAATAATATTCATCGTCAGGTCTTCATCTATGCTTCGACTTTCTAACACCTCGATTGGTATCGTTCTTCGCAGCTCGGTAGGAGTAGCTGATGCTAGTCGGGCCAGTGCGTCTGCTTGTGCATTCTCCATTCTTGGTATTCTGATCAACTGAATGGCATCAAATTCTGCCAACAACTCCATCGCCTTTGCATGATACTTGACCATTAATTCTACTTTAACTGCATATGTTCCCATCATCTGATTCACTATTAATTGAGAATCACTGAATACCATCACTTGTTGCGCTTCCATAATCTTTGCTAAATTAAGACCTGCTATCAAGGCTTCATACTCAGCCTCATTGTTGGAGGCTTTGAATTGGAATCGCAAGGCATATTCCACGTCAATCTAGTCTGGGGTGTTCAAAACAATCCCTTCTCCACAACCCGTTGTGCAAGATGACCCATCTACATATAATCTCCATGTAGGTAACTCGTCTTCAAATTTCTTATCTGACAGAGATCCTCGGTGAAATATTTTTTGTTTCTTTTTATCCCCTCCTGATATTTCTTGCTCCTCGTCGATCATCTCTTCTCGCCCTTTTACCAACCGGAGTTGGTCTGAGCTCGAATTTGATGATCCTTCTACATCCACAAGCCCTTTTACCAACCGGAGTTGGTGTGAGCTTATGTCTGTTGATCCTGTAACATCCACAGGTTGATCAGCGAGCAACTTTTGTTCCTCGGGGATATCAGGATATGTAAATTCTGCTATAAAGTCTGCTACAGCCTGCCCTTTTAGTGATGATCTGGGTTCATACACAATATCATATTCACCGAGCTCTATTGCCCAATACATCAGTCTCCCTAATTTTTCTGACTTATGAAGGGCTTGTCTCAATGGCATGTCGGTATACACGACAATGGTATCGGCCTGGAAATATGGCCTCATTCTTCTACTTGCCTCAATTAATGCCAATGCCAATTTTTCCAGCTTTGGGTACCTGATCTCTGCACCTCGGAAAGCCTTACTTGTGTAATAAATTGGCTTCTGGACTCCGTTCTCCATTCTGATCAATGCCGAGCTGACTGCATTCTCTGATACTGCCAGGTACAAGTAAAACTTTTCTCCCATTACTGGCCTGGACAACAGTGGAGGTGCTCCCAGATATTTCTTCAAGTCTTGAAAGGATTTTTCACATTCATCATTCCACTCGAAAGTTTTTCGAAGTGTTTTAAAGAATGGGAGGCATCTATCAGTTGCTCGGGATACAAATCTGTTGAGCGCTGCAGCTCGTCCTGTAAGACTCTGCACCTCTTTCTTCGTCGTTGGAGATCGCAACCCTAAAAGAGCTTTGATCTTTTCTGGATTCGCCTCAATGCCTCGCTGGTTGACGATGTACCCGAGGAATATTCCTTCTCGTACTCCAAAGGTGCACTTCGTCGGGTTGAGCTTCATTTGGTATTTATCCAGTTGATCAAAGGTCTGACCTAAGTCAACTAGATGATCAGCATCTTTCTTGCTCTTTGTCAGCATATCGTCGACATAGACCTCCATATTGCAACTGATTTGTTCGGTAAAAACCTTATTCATCAGCCGCTGGTATGTCGCTCCTGCATTTTTTAAACCAAAAGGCATAACTTTATAATAATAAGTTCCCGTAGGGGTAATAAAAGAAGTACTTTCCCTGTCTTCCGGTTTCATTTTGATCTGATTGTAGCCAGAGTAGGCATCCATAAAGCTGAGCAGCTCGTGTCCCGAGGTAGCATCCACCAATTGATCAATTCTGGGCAATGGAAAGTGATCCTTTGGGCATGCCTTGTTGAGATCGGTGAAATCAACACACATTCTCCATTTATTGTTTTTCTTCTTTACCATCACCACATTTGCTAACCAGTCTGGATATTTCACATCTTCAATGAATTGGGCTTTCTGGAGCTTCTCGACCTCCTCTTGTATGGCTTGATTCTTCTCGGGACTAAACACTCTTCTTCTCTGCTTTACAGGCTTGATCTCCTTATTTGCATTGAGCTCGTGGCATAAGAATTTGGGATCTATTCCTGGCATGTCTTCATGACTCCATGCAAAAGTTTTCTTTCTGTCTCTCAAGAAAGTTATCAACTCCTGTTTTATCGAAGCATCCAACGTCGAACCTATTTGGATTATTCGTTCAGGGTGCTCGTCGTCCAAAATAACATTTTATGTAGATTCCACCACCTGTCCTTTTACAAGTTGGGATTCGTCTCTGGGATCCAGTGTTTCAATTTCTGTACCTTCATCCACCTAGTAGGTAGTAGTCTTTTTCCTTGACTCTTCAAGCTCCTCTTGCTCGGTAGACGAATAATAGCATTCCCGAGCTACTTTCTGATCACCTTTCACAACTCCTACTCCAAAATTTGTAGGGAATTTTAAACACTGATGTACTGTAGATGGAATTGCTTCGAACTTCTTCAAACCAAATCTTCCCATGATGATGTTGTAAGCTGATTGCACATTTTTATCCATCACAAAGAAGCGTATTCTTTCTGTTCGACAAGCAGGCCAAGTTCCAATGAATATATCCAACTTGATCGTCCCAAGTGGAAAAACCTTCTCGCCAGCAAAACCCAGGAGAGGTCTGTGATAAGGCTCCAATTGAGATAACTTTAAATTTAAATTGTTAAAGCATGAGTAGAACATGATGTTTGCCGAACTACCATTATCTACCAGAACCCTTGAAATCACTACTTCTTTCATCCTCATTTTGATCACCAAAGGGTCGTCGTGAGGGTAAAGAACACCTGCAAGGTCTTTTTTTGAAAAACCGATGACCAGCTTCTCTTTGTTTACCTTCCTCGGGCGATCCTCTTCAGCCAAATTTATCCGTTGAATGTATGAGCAAGCCTGAGCCTCACCGAGGTAAGCTTTTCTTTCTGCAGTAAGGTCTCCTCCTCCTGCATCTCCTCTTGTAATGACATTACAATCAAATGACCCAAAGCGTATTGAAAATACCTCTCGTTCTGGCTGCCTTGGTTTCTTGGGAAGATCGGGGTCATCATCTGGATCATCTTCATGCTTTCTCTTATTTTTCTCCTCCGCTCGACGAGGAGATCTAGACCTTTCTCTAGTTCGATCATTATTTCTTCTTTCGCCTCCCCGATCAACATACTTTGCTAGCTTCCCTCTTCGGATGAGTGTTTCAATCTCGTTCTGAAGAGCTATGCAATTTTTGGTCATATGGCCGTGATCCTTATGGAACTCGCAATATTTCTCCCTATTCCTCATGTCAGGGTCTGACCTCAGTTTCTTTGGCCACTTTACTTCCTCGTTATTCTTGATTTCTTCCAAGACATGATTAATACCCATTTTCAAAGGAGTATAATTATCGAATTTCTTCAGGACTTCCCATGATGATTTATTATTCTTGGAATGCTTGTCACCGCCATTGCCCTTATGCTCTTTCTTCTTGGATTTGTCGTCTTTCACCTTGGTTTCTTTATCCATATTCTTCTTCGCAGCCATAGCCTCCTCGGCATTCATGATTTTGGCCGCTTTTGCCATCAACTCTGACATAGTTATAGGTGGATCTTTGGCCAAAGTGTAATACAACTTGTTAGGCAACAACCCACTCATCAAGGCGGTGATTGCTGTCTTTTCTTCATAATCTATGACTTCCAGCTTCTCGTTATTGAAACGAGTTATGTAATCTCTAGTACTCTCACCATATTTTTGTCTAACACTTAACAAGTGTGCTACTCTTTTTACTGGCTTTGCCCCAAAACAGAAATTGCCGATGAACAACTCGTCCAATTGAAAGAAAGTTAAAATCTTACCCCGAGGAAGATTGTTGTACCATATCTGGGCAGATCCAGTAAGAGTTCCTGAGAATGCTCTGCATCTCATCTCGTCAGGGAAGGCATAGATGTCGGCAGCAGCTTGATATTGCTCTATGTGTAGAACAGGATCTGTCTTTCCATCATATTTGGGGGTCACCACAGGTGTTTTAAACTTTGATGGAGTAGGAAAACCCACAATGGTCTGGACAAAAGGTGTCCCTTGAACAAAAGTTCGTTGTAAGGGATTCTTCGCCTTAGCCATTTCTCCCAATCTATCCTCCAACCGCTGAATAAAACCCTTCCACGCATCATTTCCTTCCTCGGGCTTGTTAGTTCGAGCAATTGATTGCTCTGATGTGGCCTCCTGAGATCTATCTTGACGAGCAACTGGTCGTGATTGTGCTGATCCTTCTCTTAGATCTGATGGTTGTCGAAAACTTCTCGACATGGTATTAGGTGGACTCCTATTCCTCCCAGGGCCTAATCGACTGAAAGGAGACACCCTACTCAGTCTTTCCAAGGCATTGGGTCTCTCTGGAGAGAGAGTGATACGTTGATCAGTATCTGTAGCCCTTATTGACGAAGTTCGCCCAGGTTGATAAGAAAAATCATCAGATTCCTCATTACGATATGACTCAGTACGCCTGGATCTTGAAGAAAGTAAATAGGTTTGCCTCTGACCACTTCGCTGTCCCGAACGTGCAGGTGCACCGCCATGAAGGGTCTGTATGAGTTTTCGCATTGTTTCTTGCATGGCGGTTTGTCCTTGAGCCAGATTCGTCATAATCCCAGCCAGATCTGGAGGTACAGAGGGATTTGGAGGATTTCCAGCATTTCCAGCGTTTCGATTGCTGGATTCCGGATTATCTGCCATTGATGATGAATGATTTTTAATGAAAAACAATAACAACAGTCGTTTCCCACAGACGGCGCCAATCTGTTGATGTAAAAAATTAGATTACTCTAATTATTCAATCACAAATAAATAAATGAGACAAAGAATTTTAAAGTGGTTCAGCCTTATAAGAATGGCCTATGTCCACTGTTATGTTATTGCTGAATGTTTTGGGAATTCTCGATTACAAGTTCTATCAAGAAATTCCCGTCCCCTTTGAATGAGGGTCATACAATATATTTATAGCCTTGAGGCTATAATCTGAAAGGGTGATACATTAAATGATATACATATGAAAGGGTAATTCATTTAATGCTCTTCAAGCGTGTCCGTCAAGATGATAATCATTCAATGAATAGTTGAACTGTTGATTATCTGGCAATCAATGCTGTGGTCGAGGTGCAGCTCGAACCGCCTTAGTTGCTCGTCGTTCAAGAGTTCCTCGGAGAGCTGAAGTTCCTCGGAGCGTTGTTGTTGCTCGGAGTGAGTCTGACTTGGTCGGGGAAATAGACTTCCTCATTGCTATTGTGCCACGTAGATCGACACGTGTCTTCTTGTGATTCGTCTATATCCGCATACTAATTTTGGTATCAACAGTTAGACACATGCATTTTGAGCATTAAATGCTCCTGATTTTGCTAAGATGAGGTAGCTGAAAATAATCTCCAAATCTGATATACAAACTTCATTTTTTTCTTCTCCATAAAAATATAGTTGTTGTAACACAAAAATGGACATCTGAAAATATATGTGATTGAAAGTGGCTTCGTAGAAGACCCATATATTTTCTGTAGAAAGAATTTTAGTCCAAGAGATAAAATACAAATCTGATATGTAAATAGTGAACCATTGTGTAAAGAATAGAACTGGTGTGTTAAGGATATTTTTCTGTCAATAAGATAAGTTGGACAACGTAAGTACTTACTTCATACAAACTGTTAAAAGATAATATATGAAAATATAATATTCATAAGTAACAAATTTTGTTCAGGTGCATGTCTCGAGGAAGCCAAAGATAGTACCATAGGAAGTAGCTTCAGACTGTGGGAACAAACAAGATTTAACCAATATGTGATATTATATTCAATAAGGACAAAGCATAGCCGAAAGTATGAGCTGATGAACAATCGAAGGTAATATAAGTCTGGTCAATTCTTATGGCATATGGTCTGACGCCATGTTCAAACAAATAGCAGGCTTGTAAGATTTTATAATCAAATATATATATGAAGTATGTATATATAATATACTATGTTGTAGAGACAAAACTTCATATAGAGGTTCTCGGCCAATGATGGCGCATGAAGGTTGGTGCAGCCAAAGTTTAATAATTTATTGAAAGTTTTTTTTATTTATACCATACTTCTACTGCTAGCGCGCGAGACCCATGACTGTGATGGGGTAAGAGTATATAAAAAAATGAACTCCCTGTTTTTTATCTAATAGGACGAAACAAAGTACTATGGCAAGTCTAAGTCAAACCGAAAAAAAAATTATATGGGTACAAGGCTATGGCCGAAAAATATAACCAAAGGTTATAACACATAACACAAAATGTTTAATTTAAAGATCAATTCACATACTTACAGCAGGTCCAAGAAATATAAAAGAGGTACAAGATGGGACAATAGTTATGACAAGATTTCTAACAAGTATTGGTGTCAACTTTTCAGGCAGACTAACAAAGTTTTGTCTACATAAAATAATAAAGACGTATGAAAAGAACATACATATCAGTCCACTCCCAAGAGATGTGACAAAAAAAAATAAACTGATGGGTATAACCATAAATCTCGGTCAAAACAATTTTTTTAATCTAATGTCTCCAAACAGGTAAAGACGAAATCTACAATCTGACATAATAGGTCTTAAGCATCCAAAGCAACTGGATCCATGAATGAAGTTTCTAAATCACCTAGCCAAATGTTAAAAGGTATCAAATCTCCATAAGGCAATAAAAGGACGAAAAGAGTGAACTATGGCAGGCACTAGCTTTAAGCCTATATATATATATAACTCCTCATTAAAGTTAGCATAAGATTTGGCTACCACCAAAAGTAACAAGTATAAAGAATACACATATTGATATTTAATAAACAACAATTTTGTTTGGAACATTCATTTTAGTCTTCAAAACAATTTCGAAAATTATTTTAAGAATAAGAAATTCATTTTAAACAAAATTTATATCAATTAAAAAAATAGTTTTAACAAAAATAATCTTATTTCACTTTTAGAAAAAAATATTTAGACAACCAATCACATTAAGACAAATAATATATGAATGAGTGTCTAATGTGTCAAGTGCAAATGTGCAACCATACGTGAATACATTTACTCGTATATGTCATTGAGTAGAGTCGAGGCATGTTGAGTCGTGAAAATAAAACTTAGCATGAAAATGTATAACTCAGTCAGAATAGATATGTAATCAAGGCAATATGACATAAATGCAAATATTATATAATATAATAAATATTTGTATATAATAGTATATGAACAAGATTATATTATAAATATTATACAATAATAAATATATATAGAACAACTTAATAAAAATATGTTTGGAATCATCAAAATCAATATATTAAGTTAAACTAAAATGTACATTAATTAAACTAATTTAATTACTTAGGGATAAATAACATTTTTGTTAACAATCTCCCCCTTTTTGATGATGACAAACAATGATTCACAATAATCCATAAAATGTATAAATTAAGCACAAATGAGTGAATCAAACATATTTCCCCCCCTTTTGACATTATCAAAAATATTTTTCAATATAAATGAGTGTCATTGGGTAAAGGTGCGAAGCTCCCCCTATAAAAAATAATACGTGCATGGGATATAACCATAAATAGCAAATGGCATAAATTTTTCAATACGGACATGTGTCGACATATATTCATCATAAATATTCATAGCATGTATTTGAATTTGTAGATAGACAAAAATATCATCAAATAATGCATAAGTAAAAACATGATAAATACTAAATGATACCAATTATTGTAGTCACACATACCAATTGTTGTAGTCACACACTAATCGTGCGTTGCACACAATGATTCCTCGGAATAACTTTTTACGCATAAATAGAAATAATAACTCAATGTTCACAAATAATTTGAATTAAGCACATAACACGAGATATATAAGAGATATATCAATGTGCATAATTATCTTTCTCAATAATAAAATTTTAGCGTATAAATTTTGAATAGGGGCATATCAATTGCTGTGTAAATCCTCATTATAGAATAAACTTTTAAGCGCACAACATGAAACATTTCATAACTCAATGTTTTCAAATAATTTGGAATAAAGCGCACATGAGTGAGAAGATAGCGACATAAATATAACGATAAAAATTTTCTATTTTGTTCATGCTTTGCCGTTTTGAAGATACGAGCATAAATTCTTGGAACGATCAATAATATTGCAAAAAAAAATATAAAGTTCATGATCAAGCTATTTTTCAATGAATAATTTTCAATAAACATTTATCTCCCCTTAAGGGATACCAATGAAGGCATATATGCATATAACAAATATGGTGCATCTATTTCATGAGATAAAATATTATTAAAAATTAACATCATAAAATCATTTTTAATGAGTCTCACAAATGATACCAATTGTTGATCAAGTGATTTCTCAATTCAAACATACATAGCACAAATGTTACTATCTTAAAAAAATATGCATCGTGAATGTCACAAATATTCAAATGATGGCACTAATCATGTATCATGCAATAAAACTAACTCGTAGAGATTAATATGTTCGTATCATCAAAATCAGTAAATGCAAATTACAGTATCAATATGTAGCACATATGACTAGTAAATTTTAAAATGACATTTTCGTTTCAAATAAATATACAATGAAGTCATGAATTAATCCAATATTATTATTCACAAAAATATGTCAAGATGTAATTCAAAAGATTATGAATTTTCATCTTGAAAGATTCATCATCAAAATCAAGTGTAAGTTCATACAACACAAAGACATCAAAAATAATAAATGTACAACTTTACATGTGAAGACTAAATTATCAACAAGCTCATATGATATAACAAATATTCTATGCATGGAAATATATCATAAAATAAATCATCAACAAATATATGATTTTAAATTCATGAATGGTGTTCCTTATCACCTTACCAATACCAATGATATTTTCATGAAGATTTCTCCAAGTGTGACATTTTCAACATTAAGCAATGATACTTTGAAATTTGTAATGATACCAATTCACGTGCCTTAAAAATCCACATTCCATCTCAAAATGCAACCTACACAACTTTAAAGATTTTCTCTTTTCCATCCAAGAATGTGTTAGGTCCATAAAGCAATATTAATAAACAAATGTAACTAATCATGAAGCATGGACTAAGTAAATCAATGTCAATTTTATCACGTATAAGAATAAATTTTTCATTAATCCATATACAAAGAAATTCATCATCCATAGTAATATTTGACTTAATAAAAATATTCACATTTTCAACCATTTGAGATTAATATGAAATAAATCAAATTATAAATCATTAATCACAACAAAAATATTTTCAAGTAATGAATGGTGTCTATTTCAAATAAGCATATAGACATGACAATAATCACATAAAAAAAATAATTAGATTATTAATCACTAATAAGCATATAAGATATAAAGACAATATATCACAATATTCAATAAAAAAATAATACTAATTTTATTTTCAGAAAAAATTGTGTTCATGTGCCAATACCGATTTTGCACCTAAAAACTTTATCTTTTGGAACCCAGTATGTGTGGGGTTGATAAGGGTTAACATACATAGTTGTTTCCTTTGGAATCCAAGCTAATTTTGTATTCTTATACTTCCTTTTTCCAAAATGACAAAATATGGAATAGTGTGTATGTCTACCACAATATGTGCATAAGGAGTTAGGATGACTAGATGAGGCTACATTTTTAAATACACTAGAATAACTCTTTTTCTCATTTTTTTCATCATATCCTATACCATTATTATTAAAATGAATTCTTTGATTTTCTACAATTTTATAAAAATATTCATTTCCTTTAGTAAAGGTATCTAAAGATTTCTTTAAATAATCAATCTCTCTTTTTAATTCATTATTTTCAATTTCAAGAGGGTGAGTAACATTTACAGATTTATCCTTTTTAAAAGTTTTAATCTCATTTTTCAATGATTCATTTTCTAATTTCAAATCATCAAAATCATTTGACATAGAATCATAGTTAGTCGAAAGTAATGAATGGGACTTCTTAAGATCAATATATTTCTTTTCAAGTTCTTCAAAACTTTCACATAATTCATCAAAAACATTTTGTAATACCTCATAGTCATCAACAATATCATCATCACTATCACTAGAGTTAGGATTTGAGAATACCTCCTCATTATCATTTGCCATGAGACAAGTAGCATTTGTCTCTTCACTGCTAGATTCATCAATATTAGCATATAAGCAAGGATTGAATTCTTCCTTTAAAATAAAGCTTGAAATGCAAGGTTGAGTATGTGTGCATTTTCTTCTCACATAATGAAACAATGAATAACTACAAGACATCAAACATTTCAGCATACAAATAATAAATATGTAGAGTGCAACATTTAAAATAAATACAGAAAAGTTTGTCATGATCTTTAACTCTATGATTGTTAAATCAAAATAAATAAGAAGAGCACTAGCTCTGATACCAATTGTTACCCAGGAAAATACTCAAGAGGGGGGGTGAATTGAGTTTTTACAAACTTTAAGTCAAATTAAAATTTCAAAAAAAATATTTAATTTATAACACTTTGACAAATTTCAGATTAATAAAACTATAAAGAATAAATTCAACAATATCAAATAAATGCAACCAACTAATTTAAACAATTAGAGATGCAGATTTTAATACACTAGGAATATTAAATTAATTTTTGTATTTTAATATTAAGTGATATTCTGAAATTAATTATTTAATTCAAAAATAATTATTTTAACCTTAAAATTAATTAAGTCAAATTTCGGAATTAATTATTTGCATGTTAGTGTGCTGAAAATTTTAACTCAAGCAAGCATGTGCAAATAAATAAATAAAAGTGCGAAAAATAAATGACACCGAAATTTAACGTGGTTCGGCCAAATCCCGGCCTACGTCCACACGCCTAGAGCCCCTGTCTCCTTTGTGCTTCACTAAACCTGATCCACTTGCGGGTAGGATCAAACCACCGCATACAAATGTTTGCAAGCTAACTCCGAGCTTCAAACCCCGTGGCCCACTTGCGGGTAGGAACCAATTACCGGTACAAACTGAAGCTTCAACAAGGCTTCACAACAAATCTGAATTTTTGTAGTACAAGGTACAATAATGAAACTCCTTAAAATACAATTTGTAATCTGAGTTTCTCCTTCTTTAATGAGACTTCAATAAATGATGTTGAAGTAGGCACAAGTCTTGTTCTTCAATGATTGAGCAGATAACAAGATTAATTGCTCTCTTGAATGTGTAGTTGAGTAGTAAAATAAAATGCTCTGAATAATATTTCAAGTCTTGATCATATTCTCATTCAAGTGTATTTCTTCAATGCAACTCTTCAAAGCTTTAAACGTGTCTTCCAAAAACTAGCTGTTAGACACATGCATTTTAAGCATTAAATGCTCCTGATTTTGCTGAGATAAGGTAGCTGAAAATAATCTCCAAATCTGATATGCAAATCTTCATTTTTATCTTCTCCATAAAAATATAGCTCTTGTAGCACAAAAATGGAAATTTGAAAATATGTGTGATTTAAAGTGGCTTCGTAGACGACCCATATATTTTCTGTAGAAAGAATGTTAGTCCAAGAGATAAAATACAAATCTGATATGTAAATAGTGAACCATTGTGTAAAGAATAGAACTGGTGTGTTTAGGATATTTTTCTGTCAAGAAGATAAGTTGGACAACGTAAGTACTTACTTCATACAAACTGTTAAAAGATAATATATGAAAATATAATATTTATAAGTAATAGATTTTGTTCAGGTGCATGTCTCGAAGAAGCCAAAGATAGTACCATAGGAAGTAGCTTCAGACTATGGGAACAAACAAGATTTACCCAATATGTGATATTATATTCAATAAGAACAAAGCATAGCCGAAAGTATGAGCTGATGAACAGTCTAAGGTAATATAAGTCTTGTCAATTCTTATGGCATATGGTCTGACGCCATGTTCAAACAAATAGCAGGCTTGTAAGATTTTATAATCAAATATATATATATGAAGTATGTATATATAATATACTATGTTGTGGAGACAAAACTTCATATAGATGTTCTCGGCCAATGATGGCGCATGAAGGTTGGTGCAGCCTAAGTTTAATAATTTATTGAAAGTTTTTTATTTATTTATACCATACTTCTACTGCTAGCGCGCGAGACCCATGACTGTGATGGGGTAAGAGTATATAAAAAAACGAACTCCCAGTTTTTTATCTAATAGGACGAAACAAAGCACTATGGAAAGTCTAAGTCAAACCGAAAAAAAAAATTATATGGGTACAAGGCTATGGCCGAAAAATATAACCAAAGGTTATAGCACATAACAAAAAATGTTTAATTTAAAGATCAATTCACATACTTACAGTAGGTCCAAGAAATATAAAAGAGGTACAAAATGGGACAATAGGTATGGAAAGATGTCTAACAAGTATTGGCGTCAACTTTTCAGGCAGACTGACAAAGTTTTGTCTACATAAAATAATAAAGACGTATGAAAAGAACAGACATATCAGTCCACTCCCAAGAGATGTGACAAAAAAAAGAAACTGATGGGTATAACCATAAATCTCGGTCAAAACAATTTTTTTAATCTAATGTCTCCAAACAGGTAAAGACGAAATCTACAATCTCACATAATAGGTCTTAAGCATCCAAAGCAATTGGATCCATGAATAAAGTGTCTAAATCACCTAGCCAAATGTTAAAAGGTATCAAATCTCCATAAGGCAATAAAAGGACGAAAAGAGTGAACTATGGCAGGTACTAGCTTAAAGCCTATATATATATATATATATATATATATATATATATATAACTCCTCATGAAAGTTAGCATAAGATTTGGTTACCACCAAAAGTAACAAGTATAAAGAATACACATATTGATATTTAATAAATAACAATATTGTTTGGAACATTCATTTTAGTCTTCCAAATAATTTCGAAAATTATTTTAAGAATAAGAAATTCATTTTAAACGAAACTTATATCAATTAAAAAAATAGTTTTAACAAAAATAATCTTATTTCACTTTTAGAAAAAAATATTTAGACAACCAATCACATTAACACAAATAATATATGAATGAGTGCCTAATGTGTCAAGTGCAAATGTGAAACCATACGTGAATACATTTACTCGGATATGCCATTGATTAGAGTTGAGGTATGTTGAGTCGTGAAAATAAAACTTAGCATGAACAGGTATAACTCAGTCAGAATAGATATGTAATCAAGGCAATATGACATAAATGCAAATATTATATTATATAATATAATAAATATATGTATATAATAGTATATGAACAAGATTATATTATAAATATTATACAATAATAAATATCTATAGAACAACTTAATAAAAATATGTTTGGAATCATCAAAATCAATATATTAAGTTAAACTAAAATGTACATTAATTAAACTAATTTAATTACTTAGGGATAAATAACATTTCGTTAACATATTATATATGTGGTATGTATTTGTGGGATACCATATTATAAAGTATAATGTTGTGTATTCTTGATGATTTTGATTCTATTCCTATAATTTTAATTATCATGGTATCAATCTTGTATTTTTTTTGTGTTATTATTATCAATTCCGTCTCAAATGTTTTTAACAATTAATTAAAATTATGACCAGATGTTACCAAATCATATTTAAAATTTAGGGCATGCAGTTCCAATTGTAATATAAAATTTTAGGGCCCGAAGTTCCCAACTTCTATTTAAAAATTTGGGGCCTGAGGTTCCTAATTGCTATTTAAAATTTGGGGTCTGAAGTTTTCGATTGCAATGTAATATGTGGGGCCTGAAGTTCTCAATTGCTATTCGAATTTTGGATCCGTAGTTTTAATAAAAATATATATCAAATCAAAACCTTAAGTTTTGATTATATATTAGGGTAAAAATAATTTGTAATTTGGACCTGATGTTCCAAATATTTTTTTTCCTAATTAAACTTGAAATTTTGACATAATAAAGTGGGGATTTTACAATCCTAAGATATTAATAAAATCTAACCTGAAGTTCAATTACTTTATGTGTTGAACCTGGAGTTATCGCAAATATATAATAAGGACATGAAGTACTTTCCAAGATCCAAGCTTAAGATGCGGTACTCGACCTCCAAGCTCAGAATATTGGTGATGCCATAAAATCGAAAAATACTATGTCCCGATAGGACAAGGTTAAGCCACTTATATTCTTGAAGCATCACATGCACAATTATTTGAAAAGTTAGTACCAGACTTTGAAAAATCATTTAGAGTTGTGGAACTCCCTGAAGGAGCGTTATGATCATCAAAAGTCGATTATACTTCCATATGTACGCCATGAGTGACTCGATTTCAGGATTTTAATATTGTGTTTCAATATAATTCTACTATGTTTAAAATTACCTCCAAGATAAAGTTATATAGGAAAAAGGTAGAGGGTGAATATGTGTTATAGAATGCTTCCACCACTTTTCATGCCTCGAATATGCTCCTGCATCATCAATATCAAAAGCGAGGGTTTAAAAGGTACTCAGAACTAATCTCAAGTCTCATAGACATTGAGTAAAATAATGACCTACTGATGAAGAATCATACATCTAGACCCACTCGAATTGTAACACTCGATGAAGTGAATGTTCACTCTGTTCAAAATATTAAAAGAGGCCAAAAAGATATGCGACAGGGTCGTGGAAACTCTAGAAGAGGTGGTTATTATAAACAGGACCCTAGAAAGAATACGAATTTCAAGCACCACCAAAAGTGGAAAGATCGAAATAATAAATGGAACCGGAAGTCCGGCTCACCGAATACAAATGATATTTGTCATAGATGTAGTCGTAGTGGGCATTGGACATGAACATGTTATTCGTCGAAGAAATTACTGGAAAAATATTAGGCTTTGATAAAGGGAGCGGAGACAAATATTATCGAAGGTCCTAGAGACCTTTGGATACTTGATGATATCGAGCTCAATTTTAATGATTTTTATGAAGACGAGGATGGAAATTCTATTAGTGATGAGACATTTGATAACATGCTTGGAGAACCCCCTAAGGCGGTCTCGAAGACCTAAATGATTATATTTTTTTTATTTATTTAACTTCTTAATATTTTATATTGAGACAATCGTAGTTTATCATTAAAACATAAACAATTTTGTGTATTTATTATAGTAATTATTTATTAATAGATTGGTTTGATTGATTTTTTATTTTTATTTACTCATCTTAAAGGTATGTATTCGAGAGTAATAGCAAGTGATGATACTTATCTCATAGATAGTGGGACACCCACACTATTTTAAAAAATCAAAAGTTTTTCTTAAACCTGCCATATAATACAACTAATGTTTTCACTATAGCTCATCCTGCTAAGATCATTGAAAGCTCTGGAAGAGAGATGTGTTGTTATCTAATGGTATACTTGAGCAATTCCAAATGATTTTTTTTAGTTTTAAGGACATAACAATGAACGGGTATCATATGAAAATATGTAATTAAGGTAACAAAGAGTTCCTTTGCATGACTTATAGTATTGGAAGCCAGAATCTCACATTAGAAAAATTGGCTACACTATCCATGGATTTGTACCACGCAATAATTAATGTTTTAGAATCACATATTATCATGAGTCGAAAGCTCAATGATCATAATACTTTGATATTGTGGCATAGGCATTTAGTCTCTCTAGATTAAACATGTTATGTCGAATCATAAATAATTTTCATAGGCACTCTTTGACAAACAAACAACTTACCTTACCTGATGATTATTTTCGCATCTCTTGTTCTCAAAGCAAATTAATCACTAAGCCATCTATTCTTAAAGTATCTTTTGAATCACCATCTTTTTTACAAAGGATTTAAGGGAATATTTGTGGCACTTTCCACCCTTTTAGCGGACCTTTCGAATATTTTATGGTTTTAATTGATGCATTTAATTATTGGTCACATGTTTGTTTGTTATCTACACAAAATCCGGCCTTTTCAAAATTACTTGCTCAAATCATAAAACTTAGATCACATTTTCCTGATCAACATATCAAGTCCATCCATTTAGATAATGTAGGAGAATTTGCTTATCAAGTTTTTTTATGATTATTGGTTATTATAAGAAATTGATGTTGAGCATCCAGTCCCTCATCTCTACATCCAAAATGGTTTGGCTGAGTCCACAATTAAACATTTACAACTTATTACACGACCTTTACTTTTGCAATCCAAACTCCAGTATCTCCTTGACAATATGATATTCTACATGTTGTTAAGTTAATTAAACTTATCCTAACTTCTTATACAACTTGTGTCATGATGTTAGCCAAATATATCACACTTGTGTAAATTTGATTATGCAGTGCAAGTGCCCATCACCCCACCACAAAGTACCAAAATGGGTTCCCAATATCGTTTGAGAATATATGTTGGTTATAATTTGCAATAAATAATTCTTTATATTGAGCCATTGACAAGTGATGTCTTTACTTGTAGATTTGTGGACTGTTATTTTGATGAGACACTCATTCCGCCATTAAGGGGAGGTAAGAACATACTAAAAGGACGGTCCGTTCCTAAAGATCAACGAGAATTAACATGAAATATTTTCACTTTGTCTCATCTGTCCCCCATACACTACACCAAAAAGGATAATATGCCACCCTTGAGCAGACTACCCTTGTCACGGTCAAAGACCGTGACAAAAAAACACGGGTTGGCTCGTAAGGTGGAAACTCATGACAATAAGCTAAAAAGGTTGGAGGCGACGATCCCAGATATATACGCCTTCATAAAGCGTTAGTGGGGGTCCACCTCCGATAAGGGCACATCCGATAAGGGAAATGGTAAGGGGAAGGGGAAGGAGGTAGACGAGGATGCCACTGCTCCATCGTCGATACGCACAGACTCGTCAATACGTACGGGCTCATCACCCTTATATGATCCATTTCCTATCTTGACCCCCGTCGAACAGCCTATGTCAACAATCAGTTGGTCGAGCGTGTTTTTAATAGACATATTTGGTGTCACGCCGATAACAAGGGGGCTGAGGGATTAGTACACCCACCCAGTTATGTTGGTTCATAGACGTGCCATGTAAGACTTTGAGGTAAAGGTTTGCATCACGCATATTGTGACAGGAAGGGAGAATGCACATTTGTGGTTGCAAGAACAATGCGGTGTTTGGCGAATTAATGGGTGTCTCAATTCATATGTTGTGTGGCCTTCCTTCCTCCTCTAAGCTACTGTAGACCCAACTCCATGACATTATTTGTATTTATTTTATTTGGATATTAGATATTGGATATTATTTGTATTTTTTTTATTTAGTTATGGATATTAGATGTTGGTTTAGTTTTGGTTATGGATATTTGTATTGGTTATTGAATATTGAATGTTGCTTGATATATTTGCTATTTGGACGGGTTAAAAATTGCTATAACAAGTACAAATATATTGTTGGGCAGTGGCAGTGGCCATACTGCCCAATAATTTTTTTTTTAAAATCAGCCCAGATTTATCACGGACCTTGACCGTGATAAATTTTTATTTGTCATGGAATTATCATGAACTTTGACTGTGATAAGTTTTCCTTTGTCACGAAATTATCACGGTCAAAGTTCGTGATAAATCTAAAAAGCTTTTCATGATCTTTGATCGTGACAAATCCGTGATAAATGTCTTTGTCACCCCAAAACTTGTCACGATCTTAGACCTTAACAAGTCTGGCTTGTCACGATTTTAGACCTTAAAAAGCGGGCAGTTTTGGTGTTGTGACAATGCTCAATATGAGCATGAAATGTGAAGGATATTGCATCTTCAGGAAATTGCAAATAAATTACCCAATGCATTCAATGATGCCACAAAAGTAACCGAGTCTCATGAGCCCTCTGCAAATGTTGTAGCCATAATTGATATACTAGTGGGACAAATTTTGATTACAATAACAAATGAATCTGTTGCATATCAAAAGCATAGTAGACCTATAGTTTCCAAAGATTCAGCTCCTCGGATGCGAAGATCAAATGAAAAATCATGCCCTTATAATACTCTAAAAGAGGTTATGAATGAAAGATCCAATTTCTGTGAAACCCCTAAAGAGGTTATTATCTATGAAAATATACAAGTCTCTGAAGTGACTATACAATCCCTTGAAGAGAAAAAGGTACCTAGCGATAATAATGAGATCTTTATGTTTTATAAGTATTTAGGAAAAATGTGGGATCATAAATAAATAGGCATCGATGAGATATTTTCATATTCAGTAGATACGCAAGTTTCAAAGGGCAACGATGATGATAGTGAATCACGTACTCTAAATAAATGTTGACAAAGGATAGATTGACCAAAATGGGAAATTTTCACCAAGGTAGAATGTGAGTCTCTAAATAAATATGGTATATTTGGACCTATAGTACAAACCCCAAAAGGTTTTAACCGTGTAGATTACCAGTGGGCGTTTGCGAGAAAAAAATGAGAAGAATAAAATCACTCAATATAAGGCAGAACTTATGGCACAAGGTTTCCTTCAGAAACTTGACATTGGTTTTTAAGAAACATACTCCCCTATTATGGATGGTATAACTTTCAAATATCTGATTGGCTCAATAATTTATAAAAATCTTTCTATGAAACTCATGGTTGTTGTCACCACTTATTTATAATAGGACTTAAACACAAACATATATAGGAAAATCCCTAAAGGATTTTCTTTTCCTGAAGCAAATCCAAGAAGTACGTACTCAATCAAACTAAGATGGTCATTGCAATTTAGTGAATACTTGTCTAAAGAGGGGTATGAAAATAATCCAATTTTCCCCTCTATGTCTTTCTAAAGAAATATTCAAAAGGATATGCAATAGTAGAAGTTTATGTGGATGACATAAATTTAATCAGGACTCTAGAATAGATCGAAACCACTGTTAATTATTTGAACAAGGTGTTTGAGATTAAAGAACTTGGGAAAACTAAAATATGTCTCGACCTACAGATCAAGAAATATTCTATTGAGATTTTAGTCCACCAGTCTAATTATACTGAAAAGGTATTACAATGCTTTAATATGAATAAAATTCACCCATTAAGTACTCACATGGATGTCCATCCTTTGTATATAAATAAAGATTCATACTGTCCTAAACGGGAAAATAAGGAAATATTGGATCCAAAAGTACCCTATTTAAGTGTAATTGGTGAATTTGTTGTATTGAGCACAATGCACTAGTCATATATCTCATTTTCTTTGAAACTGCTTGGTAGAGATAGTTTTGAATCAACCAAAAGGCATTAGGCAGATGTCAATCACATCCTCAGATGTCTACGCAAAATCACTAACATGGGTTTATTTTATTCTTATAATTCTAGTAGTTCTAAGTTATTTGGTTATGAAAGATTTGGATATCTCTTTGATCCTCATAAGGTTCAGTCTCAGATATGTGATGTAATTCCCGGTGGTAATACTATTATTTCTTAGCATTATACTAAACAAACTTTGTTACCTACTTCTTTTAACCATTCTAAAATTTTAGTTCTTAATGAAGTTAGTTATCGGTGTGTATGGCTGAGATCTTTAATTCAGAATATTCAAAATTCTTATCAATTGCTTGCCACTAAAAATGTTCCAAGTGTCATGTTTGAAGAGAATGCATCATGTATAACACAAATCAAATAAGGATTCACTAAAGGATACAAAACTAAGGACATTTTGCGAAAGTTCTTCTTCACTCACTAGCTTCAGAAGAAAAATGAGATTGAAATTATGAAAATTTGTTCAAGTGACAACCTAGATGATCTTTGCACCAAAGGCAACATATTAACAATTTGTGGAGGATATTGGAATTCTGAAAGTCCTACACAAGGATTTTACACATTTTTGTGTTAAATACTTAAGTAAATTTTATCTTGCCTAAACATGCATTTAGGTGATTAGCAAGAGAAAATAAATAAAGCACATAATATGGCTATGTAGGAGAAAAATACACAACGGGAAAAACCTCGGATGTCCTAGCCATGAAAATCTCACTATGTATGGAATTACAAGGGTCATGAGAATAGACTTACACAATAACCTTGATGCCCTCGTAAGACTTGACGATCTTCGTTCCTCAACCTTCACCAAAGTGATACGCATAAGTCCACTCATGAGGCTACCACAACGTGTGAGTCCACACATGCCTCTGTATCCATCGAATAATCTCAATAATTGTCTATGAATCTGAACACGAAATCCACCATTTTTTCACCATAACACCATAACACGGAGTCCATCGTGTGTAAATAGCAGCCACTACAAATTTCATCGCGGGAAATGAATACTCAGGAGTGAAGAGTATTAATCCAAGGTTCCCAAACAAATATCTCAAAGCATATATGAATTAAAACTTGGATCTTAAACTATATGGGTGAAAACTAGGGTTTAGAGGCCTTTTGCTATGTAAAGGAATTCAATTTCACCAAAACTCTCCTTAAAAACTTATGCCAGGACCCCTATATATATAGTAAAAAAAAACATTTTTGGAGGTGGAGCGAGCTGACTTTCCCTACGTTTAGCTTCTCTTCCTAGCCCTCTAAATTACTCATACCATCCTACCTATTGGCCTACTTACCTATCTTCTTGTCTACTTTCTTCCTTAAGAGCTTTCAGGTTATGAATGGTATTCTGCTACTAGTCCATGTGCCCACGCCCATCAATTTATTTTAAGCTTGATCGTGACCTTAAGCTCATTACATTATTTGACTAAACTCGTTAGCTCCGAACTATATTCAGTCAGAACCCAATTCGAGAACCTCTCAAATAGTGCTCCTCGCAAAAATTCCAGATCATTAAAGATGAATAAAAATAGTAGTTTTCCTATCAAGTACCGAATGTTCTTTTGTAACTCAAGAGAATAAATAGAGAACATTGCCTTCTGTCAGCACTAACACCATCCAAGCTTGCATTGTCGCTCAAAGAGAGATACTTATGAGACCCCCTCAAGTTTTGGTCAATAATAAGTCGAGGATTCTTGGATCCATTTATGGCCTAATTGCCTCATCTAAGACCGGAGTAGATGCTCCCACGTTAACTGATCTATGAAAAACATTTTTTCAGTGTTCGTTCGAATAAAACCAAGAAGTCGTTCGAACGAAACTATATATCTCGTTTGAACCAAACTGAATCTTATTCGAACGAAAATGAAAATATTGTTCGGTTAGACTTCGAACGAGCTTCAAATGACATTTACTCTGTTAGACAGAAAATCCTCATTTGAATTTCATTCAAACAACATGAGCATTTCATACTATAAAGTCATTCGAATGACTTAAAACCCAAAAATATTTTTCTTTTAAAAACATTTTAAAAATCCCTAAAACAATGTTTTATAAAAATACTTTAAAAATAACACCCAAATATAAATATTAAGGACAAAAAAAATATGCATTGATACTCGAGAGATCCTTAAAAGTTGAAGAAGAAACGTGGCACGATGATGTAAATGCTCTAACTTGATCGCCACAGTCTTTGAAAAATACATCAGAGGCTTGAAAGATTAACACACTCAAATTCTAAAATATGACTCAACGATTTAGTCGAAACATGGAATAAGAAAAAAACATACAAATTGGCTCGGTTAAGAAATTTATCCTTAAAAATAAGTCGACTCCACCGATTGACAAATTGAACATATCAATCAAGGGGATCATGTTATGAGGGGAGGATATAAAAACATATCATTTGGGACATACGTGCGTTGCAGAATTTTTTCTTTGACTAGGTTTTTTCCCATTGGTTTTTTCGTGTAAAGGATTTAATGAGGAAGCATTAAGCACGTCCTATCAAGTACTTTGGGTCTGGAAGAAGTTTTAATCAAAGCCTTAAGGTGATTTGACTGGACTCACCTGTTGATAGGCAGGGCAAGGGGTATGCCGATCGACACCCCCTTATTTTAGAAAATTCCATCTTTCCTTTTTTGTCAAAATCAAAAGTTCAAAAAATAAATCCTTATTCCAAAAATCCCCAGAGTTATTTATTCCTATATTATCCATTTTTACTCATCCTTTCTAAAAAAAATCTTCTCTCAAGTTATTTAATAAAAGATCCCATCCTTTTAACGGTCTCAGCAACAAAGTAAAAAGTGCATGTAGAATAAGTCACTTAAGCAAAGATAAATAAGTAAAAATCTCATTCATTTTATATATTGCCATTTACATCAATACATTTTTCCAGGATAAAGAAGAAAAATAGTAGACAACAAAAACAGCGGGACTCAGCCTGAAATCCCCCAATCTCAATCTCTCTCTAAGACCCCCATCATTATGAGGAGTGCGCTTCCCCCAGCGGTGAGCTGTGGAACCTCCACTCCCCGATTCCGATCCCTCTGCCAAAGAAGTAGACGACACCAGACAAGAAGGAACCAAAACTGAGTCCCTAATATAGGCAGTTGCGGACGCCACCCAATTTCAAATGTCCCTAAGCCAAGTAGTTGACACACGGACATACTACAAACAAAGCAATAAAAATAAAGGGCAAATCAGTCAGCCTAAAGTAAAGAAAAATCCAGATAAGGACAAAGAAAGAGAAAATATACCTCTGACTGAAGGACATCCTCCGTCATCTCCAGCAACCCCGGATACAACGCATTAGGGCGATTTGGCATACACAACGATCCCCCTCCAGTCAATCAAAAATTATAGGAAGGCGGAGAAAGCTAAATGAATGGAACCTCCGTTGTCGCTGTCGACGACAATGCACCACCTGTGCTATGGGCGAACCCTACCGACCTACTCGTACCCATGCCCAATGTCGTTGGAGGTGGAGCCACGTTCACCACATCGTAGATATAAGAAGGCACCATCTAGCTCATCACAAAGTTGAGATAGTCATAGGTAGCCATCGTATCCCTAAAGAGAAAATAAGCCTCGCCGAGTATCGCTGCCATCCTGGCCTCCTTCGAAATCTCCCGCACCCACCTTATATACACCAGGGGCACCACCGGTGGGAACACCACCTCATCCTCCATAATCTATCGTACCACTATCTCCCCCAAGTACCAAGAATAACCGAACTCATGCGCCAGCAATCTGTGCATCTGCCTATGCAGCACAGTCACCCCCATGTACTAGATAGCCATCCCTAGGGGTAGAAAGTCACCTGCAATCCCAATAAAGATAAATATTTACACATATAAAGAAAATTCTAAAAAAGGATTCAAAAGAAAAAGGCAATAACATGGTCGCTCGTCAGGGTGTTCAAGGCCTGATGCACTGCCGACGGAGAAAGAGACTGCTTTGACCGCCAATTGGACTTTCCCCAACACTACATTCGGCAGGAGTCCCACACCTCCTCATCATGCAAACTTACCAAATGGACATTGAGACCAATAACCTCATAAAACCATGTCTAGAAAAAGACAAGAATTAACATAAGAAGAAAACTAAAGGAAAATACAAGAAAATGCATAAAGAGAAATGCAAGAATTACCTCCAGAAGGTACGTGGCCCCCATAAAGGTTTGTCGGAAGCACCGGATGAAGGCATACAGAGAAGAGCCAAAGGATCACCAAGGTCAAGATCCCCCATTCATAAAGAGGGATATTTGAAAATACCCTAAAAATGGTAAAACCATAGATGAACGACGTCGCCACTCGACGCCACCAAGAAACCCACCAACAAAAGAAGAATGAATAAACGAGCCACCTGCTGTGCTTGCAGCCCGTCTGTATCATCAATCCTTCGGATCAACAACATATCCTGGATAAAAGAAATGCAGATTGAATCACTAGAGACTACCCTCCCCACATCTCCTAATGTCGTATACCCCGCCTCCGGCGTCACCCTCAACATACGATCCACTTCTATCTGAAAACCCTTGCAATCAATCCCAAGCAGCTGTTGAACCCCACACTGATCGACATCTTTTTGTTCCTTTTCCCAAAGAAACTCAAAATATCGTGCCACTACCAAATGGCAACCTCTGCCACCCACCGATCGGCAGCTGCTGAAATTTCATACAAAAATCCCCCAAAATGCCAAAAATTCCTAAAATTACTGAATAAATATTGGAATATTTTTACACTAAGAAAACCATTTTTTAATCTCTCAAAATCCCCGGTCGGATTAAAAATACATTGTTATCCTAAAAAAGGAGTGCCTTCATCCCAGAGTCCACTACAACTCCCTAGCGAAATCCTAAAACCTTAAGTCATCCCCGGCGAAACTCAAAAACTTAAAAATCAAATGTTTACCCAGTGGAACTTTTAAATCCGACTTCCTCAGCGGAGCTATAAGCCTTAGCCAGATATCTCTCCCCAGCGGTGTCTCAAATAAACACATTCCCCAATGGGACCATAAGTGCATCCAAACTTTTAAAGATAAGGCTCTTCAGATAGTAAACCCTTGCATTACAATTTTAGGTCCTCATAATTGATCTTGACCTGTAAAATTGGTCGCCCCTACTTTATGTTCACAGAATTGACCTCGATCCGTATAATTGGTCATCTCAACTTTTAGGACTAGAAAATTTACCTCTACCCATAGAATTGGTCGCCCCAACTATAGGTCCTCAAAACTGGCCTCGACCCGCAGAATTGGTTGCCATAACTTTAGGTCTTCATAATTGATCTCAACCCGCAGAATTGATCGCCCCTACTTTAGGTTCACAGAATTGACCTCAACCCAGAGAAATAATTGCCCCAACTTTAGGTTTCGTAAAATTGACCTCGGCCCACAAAATTGGTCTCCACAACTTTAGGTGCTCAGAATTGACCTCGCCCACACAATTGGTCGCCTCAACTATAGGTCCTCAGAATTGACCTCGCCCGCATAATTGGTCTCCCATACTATAGGTCCTCAAAATTGACCTCGAACCCCAAAATTAATCGCCAAAACTTTAGGTCTTTAGAATTGACCTCGCTCCGTATAATTGGTTATCCCTACTTTAGGTATATAGAATTTAACTCGACAAGCAGAATTGGTCTCCACAAATTTAGGTTTGCATATTAGACCTCGACTCGTAAAATTGGTCGCCACAACTATAGGTCCCCGGAATTGACCTCGACCCATAGAATTGGTTGCCCCAACTATAGGTCCTCGAAATTAACCTCGACCTACAGAATTAATCGTCATAAATTTAGGTCCTCAAAATTGACCTCAATCCACATAATTGGTCTCCCCTACTTTAGGTCCTCAAAATTGGCGTTAACCCACAGAATTGGTCGCCCATACTTTAGGTCCTCAGAACTTACCTCGGCCCGCATAATCAGTCATCCTTAGAATTACCTTAGGTCTTCAGAATTGATCTCATCCCTCTGAAATGGTCATCCTTATCTCTTAGGCCCTTATAATTGGACCCCTCAACCCTCTAAAATGGCCATCCTCGTCCCTTTGCAGAATTGACCTATTCCCTAAAACATCCATGTGGTGTCTATTCGACGACTTTCACTTTTTCCAAAGATCACACATCGAGGGGATATATAGACAACAAATTCTAGAAACCCCATAAGCCTCCCCTTAGGTCCCCAGCACTTTCCCATTTATCATAAACCCTTGGTCATACCCCGAGTACCGATCTAGAGGCCATCGGGCGCTCCCATGCCCCGTTTGACATTGGTCAACTTTCTCATCAGAGTGAAATATTAATGAATCATATAAGGGATTTGAATCCCCTTTCCAACGGTCTGCCCCATGCATGAATTAGCATAGCGGTTTGAACAAACGAATAATTTTACTACCAAAAATTGATCTGGAGGCCAACGGGCACTCCTGGGCCTCGATTTGATCCCAATCAACTTCATCGTCAGAGAAAAAGCTCAATAAATATTTAAAGTAATTTGAATATCCTTTCCAAAGGTTTGACCCGTGCATAAAATGGTATAACGGTTCGGATGAACGATCCATTTTCCCTTAAAAATTATTCCAATGCCACCGGATGCTCCCAGACTCTGTTTGACCAAAGTAAACTCTTCACCTCAAATGAGACTAAATGAATCTTCGAAGGGAACTGAATACCTCTTTCAATGGTCTGCTCCGTGACGAATGACCCATCTTACTCCGAAGGGTCACTGGGCGCTTCCGAGCCTCATTTGACCAAAGTTAACTCTTCAAACTAGACGAAGAACTTTAAAATATTGAAGTGCCCCGTATAACCTTTACAATGGTCCACCCCGTGCATAATTCAGACTTACGACTTGGATGAGCGGTCCATTTTTGTCTGACGATCTCCTATCCAAATGACCGACGGGCGCTTCCGAGCCCCATTTGACCTAAAGTCAACTCCCAACCTCAAGGATATCTGAATAGAATTTCCAACGGTATGCCCCATGTTTGATTTGGGCTTACTAAATTGCATTTTATGACCATTTTTCTAAAAAATATGCACTAGATTGCCAATTGGCCGGTCCATTTCCCTACCTATTAACGATGGCCGAAACGTTCTTACAAAGGGTGCAAGACCTTTATCTCCCCCTCCACCGCTAGCACGAGCGCCGACCCAGAGGGGAGAAAAACAGAGGGATGACCATAGTTGGCAAGGTAAACTTCTATCTATTACTGGTAGGACTGAGCTCATTACATCTATTATCCATCTTACTATTAACTATTGTTTCATGACCTACAAGTGGCCCATGGGTCTCCTTAATAATATCCAAGCTTGCATTATAAATTTTCTTTTACCTTGTTTACATGTCCAAATACCTCTTTATTTTTTCTTGGAAAGTTATTTGTACTCCTAAAAATAGAGGGGGTCTTGGCATTAGGAATCTCATTACTCTAAATAGATATGTCTGTCTTAAGCATGCTTGGAGCCTTCTTAAGAAAAATAACCCTTGGAGAACCTTCTTCCTACCTAGATCCAACCCATATACTGAACATTCATTTAAAATTTCATTTGTTAGGCCTAGCCTCAAAGATTTCTTCAACCTCATTGATCTTCATTGTAGATGGATCATTGTAAATGGCTTATCTATTAATCTATGGAAAGGTAATTGGTTGGGATCCTCTTTTCATTCTCTTATTGGTATAGATATCCCCAATTGTCTTTGGACTATTAGCCTATTTATCCATAACAACCACTAGTCCACCCCCTACTTTCACACACAATATTCCTAAGATCTCTGAGACCATATTCTCCATAAATTTTCCTTCTACCCCCACTAATGACAAGAGAATTTGGCCTTATACCGCTGATGGCACTCTCATTTTCAAAGATGCATATGATTTATTTTCCACTCATCATCAAGTCACCCCTTAGACTAAGCACATTTGCAAGAGATTCATACCCACGACATTTCAGTGTTAGACTAGAGGATTATGCTTGGTTAAATCCCCACTTTGTATTGGCTGTATAAAACCAATATCAATCCTAATCTAATATGCACCCTCTATGATACTAGCATTGAAACTGTAAACCACCTTTTCCGTGAATGCTCTCATACTTCAGACTTATGGCACTGTCATTTTAGCAATTTTAATTTACACATGCCTCAAGTAATATCGATGGACATGCTATGGTACAACCTCAATGGACATACTATAGAATCATATCAGAACTCTATAATGTAACTTCTAAATCTTCAATATTTGGATAGCCCCTTCATTACTTAATTTTAATGTAATTTGGAGGAGCATAAACCTCCTTATTTTTCAAAATACCTCTATTAGCATCAGTAAAATCAAGGCCTTCATTCTCTCTTGGATTCAATTCCAGCCCCCCATATCCCTAGCCACATGCATAATTCCATCTCAGACATGCAAATTCTTAAAACTCTCAAAGTTTTAAGAAATCCTCCCAAAGCTCCCACCGTTATAATTGTTCAATGGATTACTCCCCTTCCATCTTAGATAAAACTCAAATATGATGGGATGTTCCATAGCTCCCCTGGTCCTGCTGCCATTGAGGGTATGTTTAGAGACCAATTTGGGCATATTCATGGTGCCTATTGTAAGGAAATTGGTAACCAATTTGATGTTTATGCTGAATTAGAAGCTATCATCACTGGCATTGAACTTGCTTGGTCTTATGGATGGCACAAGCTTTAAATTGTGTATAGAGGGATTAAAAGTCACCCTGTGATTAGAGATAGCTTCTCCTCCTAACAAAATAAGCTCAGCGGTGAAGCTCAAAGAAGAGTCCCAATAAATAAGCTTAAAGAAGAGGCCCAATATGGAATCCTAACAAGGAAGCTCAAATAAGAGTCCCAACAAGGAAGCTCAGAGAATAGGCCCAATGAGGAAGTTTAGAGAAGAAGATCAGGGAAGAAGTTCAGTGAGGAAACTGAAGGAGTCCCTTCAAGAAGGATCATTTGCTTCCTTTGTTATCTTTGTTATATTTATATATTTTGTAAGACGATGTAGCCTGTAAGTTGTGACGGTTCTTTAATGAGAAGTGAGGTCAAACTATATTCGGGAGGGACCAAGTCGGGCAAGGATTGGGAGAGATTACATGATCTATCGAATAACCTTACCGTGGGAACCTCGAAGGGAACTGATTTAGAGGATTGAGAAGGAAGATATCGTCAAGGCTTGTCTTAACCATTTTAAATACACCTGGTAAAACACCGAGAGACCGTAACCCAAGAGAGCTTATCCAGAGTAACCATGAGTTCCATCTCACTTTGAGCCTAGTTCCAAATAGTCTTTTACCAAAGTCACATCTGCTTTGAGTGATGTCAAGTGATACCCACCCGCTGTTCAATCCAAACTTGAGTAAACCACTACTATATGGGGGTTTTCAAACGATTTGGTGGGTTACCACTGTTATAACGACCTCTAACACACAATTGATAGCCAAAAGATATATGTTGGCATTTAATGTTTATGACGTAGGGCGGGCTGACCCATCTATGCATTTAATGATAAGTGACATAAAGGTATGAGGGGTGGTATTTCACGATTTTTGAGGCTGAGACCACTTGAGTAAGGTTGGTGGATATATAGACACCTCAACCACTTCCTTTTTAAGAGAGTTTTTCACGACCAAAAAGAGGTATCTTTCTGAAAGCCATAAGTTATTTCAAACTAGAGCATTTATCCACCCACCATTGATAGTTATTTCTAAGTTTTTTATTGCATACCTAGAAAATTTAGTGCTATTGCTGAGAGAAACCTTGGTGTTTAAGCTGCCTGCTGATGAGTATCTAGGGTGCTTGATTTTCTCTCCCTTTGACTGAGTTATCTCAGAGGTTCATTTATTGTTGAATGAGTTATACACGAGTGCTTTTGCGAGTTCAATCTAAGTGTTTTATAAATATATATTATGTGTTTATCTTGTCAGTGATGATAGCAACTTGTTTAATGATTTATCACCATAAAGATAGGGGTTATGCCTTTGTTTATATTGTAACACCCTAACCTTAAGAGGAATCCCCTCTTACATTTGGCGCCTCCGCTGGTGAGGTATTCTTCTAAAATTATGGCCCAAGATAATGTTAACCGTGTCCTTAACTTTGATGAGGTTCAACAGAGTGAAGAGCAAGCGACGATGGAACTTGAAACCTCTAGAGAATGGGTACCTTGGGTGGAGGTTCCCTAAGTTCAAATGGTGAAGGAGTCCCAGCAGTCACGCAAGCTTCCACGAGTGTTATGATGTGTCGAGTTCAGATGCCCCACTTAATGGGTAAGTTTATGAATTTTTTTCAAACTCCTGTGGAAGTAATAGCTTTTGGAGGGCGATGGACCCCAGTTCTTTTATTACTCCGATAGGGGATCCAGTGGCCCCACCAAGAACAGTTTCAATGTGCATTATCCCCATGACCACCGTCCTCACAACTGTACTAACGGTGGCGGCACCAAACATGATTAACATTACATTTGTGTTTCCTCAACCAAGTGTTGTAACGACGGAGAAAGTTCCCTCTCCTTCTTTGGAGGATGTAAAGAATGAGATTTTGAAGATGATGGCGACTTCCTCGCAAGTGGCTAGCGAGGCAGCTTCAGTTTATAATGAATTTCGCACTCTTTACACAGAAGATTACAACGATGAGCCTTATAACAAGGAATATGTGCCTCCCATATTTGACAAGTACACTATAAAAGGGGGGACTCGAAAGAGAACATTAAAAAATTTATGGAACACTTGAAGTCCCATTGCAATAACAAGAGGTTGTGTTTGAGGGAGTTCTCCAAAATACATGTTAGTACCGCTTCCCCTCAATTGATATCCTCACCCCTCAACTAATGTGCATGCCTAACCTACTACTCTAACCCACCTAATTATGATACCCTCCTAACTAGTCTGGTTTGCACCTCTTCACATCAAATCAATTATAATGCCCACCCATATTATTGATACAATACATTACAACATTGTCCCAATTCTTTATATTCATTAGGAATCTCTATCAAATGATTTAGTTCTCGTATACTTGGTTAATTTAGATATCACTATCTATTAATTACTGATTTAGTTCTCGTACACTTGAATAATTTAGATATCACAATCTACCTTATCTACTAACATACTCGTAGAAGAATCAATCACACGTACATATATACATCACTCTTATATATATATATATATATATATGTATGTATGTATAAAACCCCTAGATGGAAACCTGCGGTGTGGGAAAACTCTATTATCAAGTCCCAGTACATCACATAGTATATAAGTACACTGGCTCGAATAGTCTCCCTCGAACCATAAATCATATCACACAATATTGGAGACGAACATAGCTCTAAGCCTTTGAGATACGCTCATACCTAACGAACCCAAATGACCGATCACACCCTCATTCACACAAGTGGTGCACAATCCATAAGGTATATCTCCCAAGGTACAATTCAATATCCCCCTAAATGAGCTCATTAGAATAAGACTGTCCACGATGCAAAACCTCCCGTGATAACAAGTAGCCAAGATATGATTACACATACAAATCAAATCATAGGTATACCCACCACTCATGTATGTATATATATATATATATATATAATGTCGTTATAGGTATGTACCTAACCTATATCATATGTCCCGTACTTAGTATAGTATATCTCGAATATTCTACATAACGTAATACTTCTCATATTGAATTTCCGAGTGTTTCTGAATACCCAAATGGTTGCCAAGTGCCCCTTAAGTAAATTCAGTAGGCAATCTCACTCAAGGCCTACTGATCTTAGTCCTACATTCCCCTAATTTTCCATACTAAGAAATAAATATCCGAATAAGATTTGATTACCCATTAATCTAAATCAATTATTAGTCTTAAACCCTCCTCGTGCGACCAACCTCAAACCCAAATTAGCCAGCTGGTAATTAAAATATATCTCAATACTATCTTACAATTAATTCAAGGGTCAACCCAAATCCTTTCCATGAATTTTATGTAAAAAGGGAAAAAACTATGCATTTCTGGGAAATCGAATCGATTCGTTCTTGGTCTGAATCGATTCGGCCAAGGAGCCGAATCGATTCTCCTATAATATGTGTCGTCATCTTCACTAATAGCAGTTACGGGGTTCAACATTTTTAACCTTAAAACCTCCATGATTCATTACCAATCTCCAAACCAAGCATGCTACACATTACACTAACATATATACATGATTTATAACGTATTGAAATCATTAAATCCTCAAAGAACATCTTTAAATTTCATTAATTCAAGATTAATTCTCTAAAACCCCTAGTTTATCATTTTTGTCCAAGAACTTCCATATAACTCTAGATTTCTTCCTAATTTCGTGAAATCACATCATTAATTCATCATTCAAGCATAAGGGATCAAGTTTATCACAATTTCCCACCCAAGAACGTGATTTATATCTTCCAAATTTAGCCGAAATTCATGTAATCATTAAATTCATCATCCTACTTTAACATGGATGATATATCAAATCATAATTTAACAAGATAAACACTTGACTTAATGTGAAAGTTTGATTTCTGCATAATAGATGATAGGATTGATGTTCTCCTCTTCTCGATCTACAATCCGGTGGTAGCGGTGGTGCAAAAAGGTGGTTCTTGGCCTTGGAACCCTAGGAATGGCTCTCCTTCTTCCTCTTGTGACTCTCCCTTGATTTGGCAATTGATAACCATCATCTCCTTTACATTTCATCAGATATAATCCTCTAATTTTCGTGGGTTTATTTTCTCCAAAATTTCAAAAGACCAAAATACCCCTCTGGGGTGCCGGGTTAGCCTAAAAGTGCCTCGGGACCCAAACTAAACCCTAGGATAGACTTTTCTGACTATATTGATCCTTCTGGACACACTGGCGCACTCAAAATGACCATATGGAATACCAAAAGTGAAATTCTATTTTATTTCCCAAATTAAGTTTCAACATGACTGACGTGCACATCCTGACTAAATTTACCGTAATTGTCGTATTTCTCACTCACGACAATTATAATATTTTCGTATCATTATTATTACTCACTCAATAAGTAATAATCAATACAAATAAATGCTAACCCTTATCTCGCTAATTAATATTTATTTTACCGGATTAATTTCTAAATATAATTTAATTAATCCCAATTAATTCTCGATATAAAAATCAATAAAATAACGGGGTATTACATACTTCCCTCCTAATAACGGAATTTCATCCCGAAATTCAGAAAAAAACAATACTTGGTATGAATAACTCTGGATACTTTTCTCGCATCTCATCCTAGAGCTTCTAAGTGGACTTGTTAGCATTATGATGTCCCCACTGAACTCGCACATGTGGAACTACCTTCGACCTCACTCTCCTTTCATTATGCTCTAAGATAGCAACCGACACCTCTCCTCATATGAAATATCGGGCTGCAAATCAATTTCTTCCAAAGAAATATGCATGTGAGACAACTCATCCCGGAGGTATCGCCTCAGCGAAAAAATATGAAATACATCATGAATCCGATGCAAGTATACTCTACCAACCCAAGTCTGTATGCAACGGGCCCAATCCTCTCAATGATAGGGAATGGCCCCATATATCTCGATGCCAACTTCCTTTTCTTCGCGAAACTCATTATCTCCTTCATAGGAGATTCACGTAGTATCACCTGATCCCCCATATTAAACTTTAGGAAGTACTGCTTAGCATCCGTATAACTCTTCTGTCGGTCCCGGGCTATTCATATACAATTCTGAATCGACTCAATCTTGGCCGACGTATTCTGAATTAAATTTGATCCGAGAAGCTTGTTGTCCCCCACCTCCAACTAATAAGCGAGCGAACGACAAGGTCTATCGTACAACACCTCAAATGGTGCCATGCCAATCATAAACTGGTAGGAGTTATTATATACGAAGTTCACCAGTGGAAGATACCGCTGCCAACCTCCCCTAAAATCAAGGATGCACATCCGTAGCATATCTTCCAAGATTTTATTAGTCTTCTCTGTCTACTTGTCCATCTATGGGTAATAAGCCGTACTCAATCGTAACTCGGTACCCATAGCCTCCTGGAAACTCTCCCAAAATCGAGATAAAAAAATCTTATCCCTATTAGACGCAATATCTACTGGCATCCCATGCAATCTCATTATCTCAGCAATGAAATTCTGGGAATATTGTCCCGTAGTATAATAATTCCGAACTGGCTAGAAGTGAGGTACCTTAGTCAATCGATCCACTATCACTCAGATAGAATTGGGACCTCGCTGTGAAGTAGGTAACCCAGTAATAAAATCCATGGAAATGCTCTCTCATTTCCACATCGGGATATCTAATGGCTGTAGAACCCCTGTCGATTTCTGATGGTCCACTTGCACCAACTGATAAGTGTTACACCTTGAAACAAACTCGACGATGTCTCTCTTCATCCCACTCCACCAGTACTGTTGTCTCATGTCATAGTACATTTTATCCCCTCCAGAATGTACCGCAAATCGGGACCCGTGTGACTCTGCCATCACTGCGTGCCATAATTCCTCCCCCTCTAGGACAACTAATCTCTCGTTGAATCATAAACCTCCCTCTAAACTCACAAAATACGACTCTGCTCCTTCGACTAAGAGTTGTGTGATCCGCTCCTAACAAAAAGAATCTGTTGCCTGTGCCTATACCACCCTCGTGAAAATCTGGGGGCTGACGGTCATGACTGACATGAACGATCGAGCAACCGAATCCTGAATTCCCAGCTCCTTCCATTTTGCCTTCCATACTTCAGCTACATCCCATACTGGCCTACGACTTAACGCGTCTATTGTAACACCCCGTAGTTTTATATCACATTTAATTTGATTAATTCAGATTTTTTTTGAAGTAAAATAAAATTTTGAATTTAATTATTTTTGGGAACTTAAAATGTGAGTTTCAATATTGAAAGTTTGGATATTAATCTAAATTCAAATCGAAGTCAAAACGGAAAGAAAAAAAATTATCACGGTCTTGGACTGTGACTAACGGGGTGAATTTTTTTAGTGTAAATAGAATTCTATTAGCATTAGGACTTCTAATCATTATAAATTAAAACTAATCCGTGGTTGGGTCTTTCAAATCACTTTTTCCACAACTCTTCCTCAAGAAGACTTCTCCAAAATATTTCTCTTCCATCTACAAACCTTTGCCCCAATTTTCTTCAAAGTTTTAATTCAAGATTAACTGGGTTTTCTCAAGACGCGTCAAGAACGGACATTTATTAACTTTGTGAGAAGAATACATCTTCAAGATCAGATTTCTTAATCAAATTTTATTCAGGCATGAATACTCTATTCCTTTCCTTTAGTATTATGCATTTTAAGTGTCGTCTAAATCCTTAATCATGTTTTTGATTAAAATCAATTAGCAACCTAATTAGAGAAAGTGGACACAAATTTTTGGGGCTGTTTTGATAAAACTTTATAATGTGATCTAATTCTTGAAACCCTTGGGTGCGTAAGTAGATTGTTGGGTTTTTATGGTTTTGGGGGTGTAGGTTTGCATGTAGAAGTTATGGAATTATTTATATGTTATGTGGCACGCTAACGCCCTTACAAAAATTAGCAGATTTATAAAGTAGAACGATTATGTCATATTGAATATCATCGCATGTTAAATGAATTCACATTATTGAATAGAATGAATTATGTTGAAAACAACGACGGTGCTATTAATTGAATTAAATTAAATTTGGAGCCTTTATGATTATATTGTCATGTTGTGTTTATGATTTATGATATGGATGGATTATTATTATTCACTTTTGTGATCGCGGGGACGAGGGCTTTTGGGTGGTATATTTCTCACCTTGATTATAGGATTCTTACTAAGTATGGGACTAGTGGTTATGCCTTAGTTATAATTTATGCTTGCTAGGCACGGGACTAGTTAGTGTAAATTCGCGGGAATTTTATATTCCGGGGGTAAGTTTATTTTTTTATGTTTATTTATCGTCGTGTTAGCCTAGGCATGAGACTAGGATGTATATTATATTGGAAATTCATCTTATACGTAGGATATGATGTATATGTACTTTGGGGACCCTTAGGTATGGGACTAAGGGATATTTTGAGGATCTCACATCGATAAAAAGGGTGGGGTAATTTTCATAATTGAGAAATTGAGAATTTCATACCTAAGATAATAAAATGGGTATTAAAATATATTGGTGGCATAATCAGCGAGGGTCGACAGTTTAAACGGGCCAGCTGGCATTTTATGTAGTGTCGTATATGGAACCTCGTCATGTAGCAGGGGTCTACAATTTAACCAGACCAGTTGGCGTTTTGACAAAGGGATGTGTATTTTGGTGGAGAAATCACCCGAGGTGGGAGGACCGCTATTTTTAAGTAAAATAAATTGAGAAAATGATAATTTGGGTTAATTTAATTAAATTAAAGCTTTGGGGATTTGGAATAATTAAAATTATATTGCTGCACTCAGAACCTTGGGGGTAGTTAGTAATTTATCTTTCCCACATTTAATTATATTCGTAATTAAAATACTCTATTGTGATATTTATTGCGTATAATGCTACTGTTTGGGTTTACAAACCTATTTGAGGGGAGTAGTGTGTATTCATGCTCGGGGCTCTAACCTTGTGCATTGACTAACTTTTTCATTTATTAGTGCTGGAGTAGTTGCATAGGATTTATTGGATATCGTTCGGAGGTGCAGCTGGATTTATTCTTTTATCGCTTTATTTAGTTAAACATTCTTTTTAGTCGTATTTCATATGAGACTTCTTTTGGATTTTATTGTGCCATTAGGTTCCAAAGTTGTTAGAGGATTTCAGTTGGATAATTCACAGTTGATTATTACTCAGTTTTAAGTAAATCATTTTGGAGATTGGATTTATTCGAAGTTTTAGCATGTGATCTTTTATCATTAAGTTGTTATTATCATTTGGGATTGACGCAAATATTTATCTTATGGATTTATTTTATTATGTCTCATATCTGTCTCATGCTAATAATGGTATTTTATTTACTCGCGCCCGACATAGTTTTGGTGGTGGCTGACACCAGATTAGGCGGGGTGTGACATCTGCAATGACATTAACCTTTCCCGGGTGATACTGGATGTCAAACTGTTAATCTTTCATAAATTCAAACCACGTGCGCTGACGCATATTTAACTCTCTATGAGTGAACAACTAGTGAAGTGACTTATGATCTGTGAATAGGCAAAATCTCTCTCGCAGCAAATAGTGGCTCCAAATCCGCAACGCAAACACGACTGCCACTAACTCCAAGTCATGGGTGGGTTAATTCCTCTCACGACACTTGAGCTTGCGGGAATCATAAGCTATAACTTGATCTTCTTGCTGTAACACATCCCCAAGTACCCGTAGGGATGCATCCGTGAACATAATATACTCTACTCTTGCCCCGGGAAGTGCGAGTATGGGTGCTGAAGTCAACTTATCCTTCAGCTCATCAAAAGCTAACTGACAAGCATCATCCCAAACAAATAGTACACCTTTGCGATTCAAATTAGTCAATGGACCCGCAATCTTCGAAAAAACCCCTGATAAACCGTCTATAGTACCCTTCTAACCCCAAGAAACTGCGCACCTCTGTCGGTGTCATGGGTTGTCCTCACTCCCTCACCGCTGACACCTTACTCGAGTCCACCGATATCCCCAACTCAAAAAATGATATGCCCCAAGAAATGTACCTCTCATATCCAGAATCCATATTTTTCAAAATTTTCACACAACTGATGCTCACGCAGTGTTTGTAAGACCCGACGCAAATACTCGGCATGCTCTTCCTCGGTTCGGGAATAAATCAAAATGTCATCAATGAAAATGATAAAAAACTGATCCAAGAACTTTCTGAACACCCTATTTATCAAGTTCATAAATATGGCTAGCGCAATGGTTAGTCCAAATGGCATAACCCAAAACTCGTAGGACCCATATCTTATCAAGAAGGCAGTCTTTGCACATCCTGCTCCCGAATATGCAACTGGTGATAACCTAATCTCAACTCTATCTTAGAGAAGTAGGCGGTTTCTCTCAACTGATCGAATAAGTCATCGATTCGGGACAACGAGTACTTATTCCGTATCGTGACTTTATTCAACTCCCAGTAATCCACACACAAGCGCAAAGACCCATCTCTCTTCTTCACAAGCAGTACCGGGTCACCCCTAGGAGACATACTACGATATATAAAATCCTGCCCCAACCGTTGTTCAATCTGATCCCTTATCTCCCTCGTCTCCATAGGAGCTATACGATATGGTACACGAGCTATTGACCGAGTGCTTGGTGCCAAGTCAATGACGAACTCAGTTTCTCTACTAGGGGAAATCCCAGTATCTCCTGAAGCACATCGATAAGCTCACATATAACTGGGATCGAATCAAGGGAAATCAACACCCCGTGAGAGGTCTCCCCTTCTATATAGTACAAATGAGTGGACGATCCTCCCTCAGGATGAGGCATCGCCACTAAGAACATCTCCTGGTTGGGGATTGTAAATGTAGTATATACTCCTACTATAGCAGTCAATCGTGGCCCTATACTCAGCTAGCCAATCCATGCCTATGATGGCGTCATACTCAGACATATCTAATACAAGTGTATCAACAGGCAAAACTAATCTCCCAATATCTATACTCACACCTCAGCATATAAAGAAAATCAGTGTCCCGCTACCCAGTGGCGAGTCTACACATGTAACTGTACTATCTACAGTCTCTAATAACCCCGCGGCTCGTGCAAATCTAGTAGCTATGAAAGAGTGTGAAGCCCCAGTGTCAAATAAAATGTGCCCTAAAGTACCATGAATAAGAAATATACCCTTAACAGTAGGTGGAGTGAAGCCTGGTGGACGTTATACACGCGCCCATACTATAACTTCCCCTACTGGGGTGGGGCTATTGGAATGGTTGGTGCTGCAGGTAAGGATGGTACGGGTGGTGGTGCTAATGATGGGAGGGAGATGGGGAAAATAGGTCTTTGAGGCTCCTAGAGGGATCCTTGCTGCTGCTGAACCCTGCCCTTATCAGGGCAATACTGTCGCTTGTGGACAGTCTTCCCATAAATAAAACACCTGCCTACAAAATTACCTCCCCTTTTGGCCCTGCTGGCCTCGACCCTGTTGTCCATTACCACCTCTACTCGTGCCCTAATGAAATTACTGTTGGCCTGTCTGGCCCTGCTTGAATCCACTATGTCCCTATCGATAATTCACTAAACAAAACCTCTTAGCAGCATCCCCCTGGTGGGGACCCTTCTCACTTCACCTCTGTTGACCCTAAGTCGATTGTGCCCCACCGGAACTACTACCCCCAGACCTGCCCTATTGGCTGGACTCTCCTTCTTGTTTTCTCCCCTTAACATGGAATCTGTGGTCCTGACAATAAACTATAGCAAAATTCAACACCTCAGTATATGTCTTTAAAGCAGGATTACCTAACAGATGTTGTGATCCTCTAAGTAAGACCATTCGTAAATAATTGTATCCTCTTTTCCTCTGTAGGTACCTCTCTTGGAAGGAAGTTAGCTAACCTCATGAATTCTTTCTCATACTCAGCCACTGTCCTCCCCTCCTGGGTGAGATCTAATAGTTTCTGCCTCATCTCTGTCTGGATAGCGGATGGGAAGTATTTACGATCAAACTTCTCCTAGAACTCCTGTATCGACATACTTTCTCTCTCCTCCGCAGTGGTAATAGAATGTCGTCGCAACTAGCTTAAATGTAGCTAGATACTGCCTCTAAACGTCCGTGCACTCGTACATCCTCAAATGCCTCTGGATGTCTTTCTTCCATTGGCTAACAATCACTAAATCTGAACTCCCCTGGAACTCGGGAGTGTGTGCCTTTTGAAAGGCATCTCTAACTCGCTCCCAAACATATGGGAACACATGTATCTGAGCTGGTGCCAAAACTTGAGCCTGAGGTGGTGCCTATTGCGCAACTGTAGCCAATGCTGCATTAAACGCCTGTGCAACTATAGCGGCAACCTCTGCAGCATTCATGGTACCCTGGCACGGAGCTGGACAAGGCTTTGGCTGTGCCTCTGGGGTGGCTTGTGGTGCACGTCGAGGAGGCATTCGAACGAGAAAGAATTTTCCATCAATTTACAATTAAATATATCTTAAAATAGTTGAAGACATAAATGCGTAATAAAGAATACAACATTCCTAATAATAGGGATCTATATCAAAGAAATCTACGCTGAAAATCGTAGTAAGCCGCACAGATCCGAAAGACACTAGAACGTGATGCTCTGATACCATCTGTGACACCCCGCCTATTCCAATGTTGGGTGATCAGTCCATTATTAAATTAAACAGGAATCATTAATGGTGTCATTCTTAGCATCGCCGTCGAATTTCAAATTAATTACTAATATCCTAATAGCCCAGTGTCAAAATTTTAATCTTAATTATTATCATACAATAAATAAATCAAAAGAAATATATCATTCACCATTTCCATGCACATAACAAAGAATACTACAATAATGACATAAGTAAATAATTGAGTCTGTAATAACACTCCAGATAAAATCTAAACACAGTCATCCATGTGTAAAGTCTAAATCAATACTAGAAATAAACGGGAATACAAAGTCTCTGAAAATAGTTTCCAACTATGATTGGGCGGCATGCCCGACTGAGATAAATGAAGATAGATATAAAAGTGGAGGTGTCTAATAGCAAGGTCCTGCAACCTCCACAATAGCTGCAGCACGTCAAATGGGTAACTCTTATACCTGGCGTCCCTGTGGCTGGGCACCTAAAATGGTTTTTACAAAAAGGATTTAAAACGGGTCAGAGCCCAAGTAAAACAGTTTGAAAAAGTTTAGCAAGTGTTTAAAATGCGAAAATATAAGATATTAAATACATGTTAATACTGTGTGCCCTTAATTGATATCCCTACCCCTTAACTAATGTGCACGCCTAACGAACTACTCTAACCCACCTAGTTATGATACCCACCTAATTGGTCTGGATTACACCTCTTCGCATCTAATCAATTATAGTCCCCGCCCGTATTGTCCATACAATACGTTACTACATTGTCCCAATTTTTTATACTCATTAGGTATCTTTACCAAATGATTTACTTCTTGTATACTTTGGTTAATTTAAATATCACTACCTATCAATTATTGATTTAGTTCTCATACACTTGAATAATTTAGATATCACAATCTACCTTATATACTAATATACTCGTAGAATAATCAATCACACATACATATATACATCACTCTTATCACACACACACACATATATATATATATATAACACCCCTAGGTGGAAACCTGCAGTGTGGAAAAACTCTGATATCAAGTCCCAGTACATTACATACTATATAAGTACACTGGCTCGGATAGTCTCCCTTGAAGCATAAATTATATCACACAATATTGGAGGCGAACATAACTCTAAGCCTTTGGGATACGCTCATACCTAACACACCTAAATGATCGGTTACACCCTCATTCACACAAGTGGTGCTCAATTCATAAAGTCTATGTCCCGAGGTACATGTCCATATCCCCCCAAACGGTCTCATCAGAATATGACTGTCCACTACGCGAAACCTCCCGTGATATCAAGTGGCCTTGATATGATTACACATACAAATCAAACAATAGGTATACACTCCACCCATGTATATATATAATGTCGTTATAGGTATGTACCTAACCTATATTATATATCACGTACGTAGTATAGTATCTCTTGAATATTCTACGTAATGTAATACTTCTCATATTAAATTCCCAAGTGTTTCTCCATACCCAAATGGTTGTCAAGTGTCCTTTAAGTAAATTCAGTAGGCAATCTCACTCAAGGCCTACTGGTCTTGGTCCTACATTCCCCTAATTTTCCATATTAAGATATTAGTATCTGAATAATCTTTAATTACCCGATAAGCCAAATCAATTATTAGTCTTAAACCCTCCTCGTGCGACCAACCTCAAAGCCAAATTAGCCTACTGGTAATTAGAATATCTCTTAATAGTATCTTACAATTAATTCAAGGGTCAATATAAACACTTTCCATGAGTTCTATGTAAAAAGGGGAAAAATTATGCAATTCTGAAAAATCGAATCGATTCAGCCTTGGTTCGAATCGATTCGCTTTTCGAATCGATTCAGCCAAGGAGTCGAATCGAGCCACCTGTAACAAGTCGTCATCTTCACTAATAGCAGTTATGGAATTCACCATTTTCAACCTTAAAACCTCCATGATTAATTCCCAATCTCCAAACCAAGCATGCTACACATTACACTAACATATATACATGATTTCTAACGCATTGGAATCATTAAATCCTCGAAGAACATCTTTAAATTTCATTAATTCAAGATTAATTCTCTAAAAATCCTAGTTTATCAATTTTGTCCAATATTTCCATATAACTCCAGATTTCTTCCTAATTTCATGAAACCACATCATCAAATCATCATTCAAGCATAAGGGATCAAGTTTATTACAATTTCTTACCCGAGAACATGATTTATATCTTCCAAATTTAGCCAAAATTCATGAAATCATTAAATTTATCATCTTACTCTAACATGGATGGTATATCAAATCATAATTTAGCAAGATAAACACTTGCCTTAATGTGAAAATCTAATTTCTTCAGAATAGGTTATAGGATTGGTGTTCTCCTCCTCCAGATCTACAATTCGATGGTGGTGGTGGTGGTGCAAAAAGGTGGTTCTTGGCCTTGGAACCCTAGGAATGGCTCTCCTTCTTCCTCCTGTGACTCTCACTTGGTTTGGAAACTGATAACCCTCATCTCCTTTATGTTTCATCAGATATAATCCTATAATTTTCGTGGGTTTATTTTCTCCAAAATTTCAAAAGACCAAAATACCCCTTTGGGGGGCCGGTTTGGCCTAAAAGAGTCCCGAAACCCAAACTAAACCCTCTGTTAGACTTTTCTGACTATCTCGACCCGTTTGGATACACTAGTGCACTCAAAATGATTATATGGAATATCAAAAGTGAAATTATATTTTATTTTCCAAATTAAGTCCCGACACACTGACACGCGCGTCCTTACTAAAGTTGCTGTAACTGCCGTATTTCTCACTCATGACAATTATAATATTTTCTTATCATTAATATTACTCATTCCCTAAGTAATATTCAATATAAATAAATACTAACCCTTATCTCTCTAATTAATATTTATTTTACCGAATCAATTTCCAAATATAATTTAATTAATCCCAATTAATTCCCGATATAAAAATCAATAAAATTACGGGGTGTTACACACGGGTGGGCTATGTAGACGGGAGAGAAGAAGGGGATAAAAAGAAAAAAAAGGATAAAAAAAAAAAGTTAGGAAGAGATAGAGAAGATCCACGACCATTGCCATGCACCATTGAGGAAGCTGTCAGTTGTTACAATTCCATGTTGTGAGGGGGCACTCTATGTGCCTAAAGATTCTCACTAATTGAGCCAGGCCCAGAATTAAGAGCAAATCCAAAATATTGCCAAGTGCGTTGGTGTATTTTCCATCCAACAACAACCTATTTTACTTTGACAAGGATTATAAATAAACACATGAAGGCTGGGACTTTGTAGTTCCACAAGGATATGTCAACCAGAACCCATAACCAGCCTACAGAGAAAACTTGAAGGTGGCATATGACGAAGAGGCTGAAGATGAAGTGAGAGAACTAAGCCTGAAAAAAGAGGATTTCGAGGAAGCTCTGAAAAAATTCACTTAAGTGATGACGAACACCGTGATAGCTTACCAACAAGTAAGTGCTAGAGATATAGAGGAAGTATATAACATTGAGGGTCATATAGTAAAGCCTAGTATGGAGTATCAAGTTGTAGTGAAATCTCCTAAGTTTGGGTGGTTGTTTGATCAAGTGGGGATCCCCCCAAAGAGCAGGTTGGAGATCACTTAGGCAATTTTAGACATTTCTAGGAAGAATACAGTCCCATCAGTGAGATGGAGGGGGCCCATGGTCAGGCTAGTAAGGAAATTCATGTTAGAAATTATAATTTTTAACACTGATAGAGCGGTGAGGTTCCCTCACAACAGGCCATTATATATTACGGCCAGTGTGAATGGGGTAAGCTTCGCAAGGGCTTTGATGGATGGGGGAGCTTCTATAAACATCATGCCCATTAATTCATTTTATGCTCCGAATATCTCGTAGGCCATATTGATACCAATGCCTTTGGTGATTTATGGATATGATTACCAGTCCAAAAAATTTATTAGTTATGTGAACATGGGGATTGTGATGGGAAATGTTACCTCACACATCAAGTTCAATGTGATTGAGAGTGCTACTTCCTATCATATTTTGATAGGAAGGCTGTGGATGCGTAACCATGGCTTGGTCCCCTTAATGTACAACTAATGCACTAAGGCAAATATGAAAGGGACTGAGATTGTTATCAGAGCAACCAAGAATTTTTTTGCTCACGAGGAGGCCCATTTGGTTGATGCTGCATTTTACATAGTGCTAGAGGAAGATGTAAGATTTCTAACGAGGCGTATGGAGGGTGTGAAAGTCCCCTCTATCAAAGAGAAGTTGCGGCCTGTGAACAACCATGGTGAGGAAGGGACAAACGGAAGGCAAGAGGTTGAGGAAGTAAACATTAATGGTCCTAAACCCCAAGCTGTCTCTAAGAAATTGGGAGATAAAATGAGGCCTATGATTAACCACATGGAGCATGAGGTCAAGAGACAAAGTGTGTTAAGTAGGTTTTCTAGGACTAGGCTAGAAATAGCTATGTAGGAGAGGAAACGGAAGGCAGTTGCTTTGCCCAACCGATAATGCAAGAAAGTGCAGTTAGAGGATGGGAGAGTGGTATACCACTTTTGAATGTGTGAGCGAGTAGTCGATAAAGCCGATGAGGAGGATGACCCGGAATATGAGTGTTTTTTGGTGGATAATCAAGGACAGGGCTTTGTTATTGATAACTCTAACATTCAAGAGTTTGTAGAAGAGGTTTAACGTGAGCCTGAATATATGACTGATCGCCCAAAGCCACAATTGCAAGAGCTAGAACATATTGACTTAGATGAGGAAGGAGAAGACCCAAGGCACATTTCATCTCGAATAATCTAGATACAAAGAAGAGGAGAAGATTGATGGAGCTGATTTGAGAGTACAAATATGTCTTGGCATGGAAGTATACGGAGATGGAAGGACTGGATTAGGAAGTAAGTTATCAAAAGTTAAACATTATGCCTTTATCCATACATATGAAACAAGCTGCGTTGACTTACAAGCCAGATCTAGATCTGAAGATCAAAGAAGAAATGCAACGACTGTTAATTGCAGGGTTCATCAAGCCAATTCAACATCCCATCTGGCTATTTAGCATTATCCTAGTGGGGAAGAAAGATAAGAATCAAATAAGCATATGCGTGGACTTTCGAGATCTTAATAGAGAGTGGCTAAAAGATGAGTTCCCTCTACCCTTCATTGATAGCTTGATAGATGCAACATCGGGACATGAGATGTATAACTTCATGAATGACTACATGAACTACAATCAAATTAAGATAGATCCAGTTGATGCAGAGAAGATAACATTTATAACCCTTTCGGGCAACTTTATATACAATTTTATGCCTTTTGGGTTGAAAAATATTGGGGCAACGTACCAAAGGACAATTATGGCTATTTTTCATGATTTCTTTCACGATATTTTGGAGTTCTATGTGGATAATTTGATCATCCAGTCAAAGAAGGAGGAGTCTCATCTATCAGATTTGAGGAAGGTATTTAACAGATGTAAAAGGTACAAGCTAAGGACTAATCCGTTGAAATACGAGTTTGGGTGATGAATGGAAAGTTCCCAGGCTTTGTGGTAGATAGCTAAGGAGTGAAGAAGAACCAAGATAAATAAAAAGCCATTTTGGAGATGCGTTGTCTAAGAACTATGAAGGAGCTCAAGAGCTTTCTCTATAATGTCTCCTACCTCAGGAGATTTAAACCAGGGTTAGCTAAAATAACTCATCCGTTGATGGATCTACTGCACAAGGACGTAAAGTTCAAATGGGAAGAACCTCACTAAGAAGATTTTAGTAAGCTTAAGAAGCTTTTCAATTCTCCATAAACTATAATTCCTCTAAGGGCAGGAGTACCATTGCAACTCTATCTCACCTCCACCACCAGGTCCATCAGTGCCCTCTTCGCACAAGAGTTTGATGGGAAATAAATACCAATTTACTATCTGAGGAGAATCAGCAATGGTCCATAAATGAGATACACTAGCATTGAGAGGAATTATTTCGTCTTAATGTTTGTTACCCCAAAACTTAGGCATTATATGCTATCTTTCATTATCCATATCATGATAAGATGTGATCCTATTAAGTTATTATTTGCACGGACCATATTGACTGTGAGGGAAGCTAAGTGGTTCCTCATTATCTCAAAGTATGACTTGAAATACGTGGTCCCTCGGGAAATAAAGAGCCAGGCATATGCAGAACTGTTGGAAATTTTCCCCTTGAGGATATTTGAGCCACCACTAGAAAGCATTTTGGGGGATAACATTTTCGCCAACTTTCTAGATGCCAACTTAGAGGAATGGACAATGGAGTTTGATGGTTCATCTACACAACGCAAAGGGGGGAAAGGGTTATTCTTTCAAGAGGAAATGAAAAGATTTTCCTATCTTTCAAATTAAATTTCTCTTACTCCAACAATAAGGTAGAGTATGAAGCGTTGGTGGTGGGGTTGCTAAAGGCTCTTCGAAGGGGCATTTGTTCACTCTGTATCAAGGGTGATTTAAACTTGGTGGTTAAGAAGGTGAATGGAGAATATGATTTGAATCACCTCAGTTTGTCACCTTACAAAATAATTATCCAAAGGATGATTCCATCAAGTCAAGGTGAAAAGGCACCCCAGAACAAGGAACTGACATACTAACACTTATATCACCATTGCACAGAAGATAGCAATGCGTAACAATATCTATGGCGATACAACGAATAACTACTCCCTTGATGATACAATCTCTTTTATCAATGGATGACATCGTAGATTGGATGAGCAAGATCAGGAAGCAATTTGATTCTGGGGAAGGAAAGATGGAGCTGAGGAAGTTAGTGCAATTTTTTAGGAGACCAGTTATTCAATCACGGTTCGATGATTACTTTGAATTTGAGGGACTGCTGAAGCAAATGAAGGAAGAGTTCATGAGTATCCAAGCTAAGTAGAGGGACCTCGTACCCAGACTCGTTCTTCACTGGAACATTGGTTGTGGAACCACGGTCATTGTTGCTATATTCATCAGCTGGAATAAGATCCTAAAGTGGTTGGGAAATAGATAAGGGGGCACACTGAGTATGCCCTTGTGAAGGTGTGAGCTCCCTCGTGGCCTAAAATTATTTAAATAATGAGTTTGAGAATAAAATATTAACATGTTCTTTCATTTTTAAGTCACCAAGTAGGTGTGAGATTTTGAGAAAAATTTTAACAAGTGCTTTCATTATTAAGTCACCAACCAGGTGTGAGATTTGGGAAAAAAACTTCGCAAGTGTTTTCTTGCTAAGTAAGAGATCATGAAAAAAACCTTAGCAAGTTTTTTCGTTTCTATGTAAGTGATTTTTAAAAAAAGAAAAAAAACCTTAGCAAGTGTTTTCGTTGCTAAGTAAGAAATTTAAAAAAAAACGTAGCAAGTGTTTTCAGTGCTAAGTCACCAAGTAGGTGTGAGTGTAGGCATATCCTAACTTATGCGAAAAAGGCAAGAGTTACCTCAGGAGATGGAACATTCATAAAAGGGATTGGGAGAGTGTCATCATCCACAGTCTCCCTCACATGCTTAGAAGGGGATACTTTCAGAGGAGCCTCATTAGATAATGTGGTAGCTTCATCAGGATAAGGCACAAGTGCCAACTCAAGCGAAGGTTCCCCAAAAACCCCAGGTGTCTCAACTGGGCCAACTGTAGGAGAGGTAAAAGAACCGCCAACCTTTGATGCTAGAGGAACCTCACACTGAGCAACTAGAGAGTTACCTCGAAAGATTCGCACCAAAAAAGGAACAAAGCTAAGTGTTAGCGTCTAGGGGCAATAAAAGGATTGAGAAAATGGCAAACAAATGATGTAAAGATTTACCTCAGGAATAGCTGCTTGAGGAACCCAATCCATAATAGGTCTGGTAAGAGGGAATAAAGGCAAATACTCATCAATAGCCCTAACCAGTGAAGCAACAATAACCTGAAGGAGTAATAACATTACAATACTCAGTGTTACTGAAATCACACTTGAAGAAAATTTTAAAGAGTAGATTTCGTTACCTTTGGAGTACTGGAAGAAGAAGGCACAATGACCAGAGGAAGCACACACAGAGGAGAAGAATGGGAAGAATTTAAACGAGTTTCCTCTGCTCGAGGGGAATCTCCATTGGTATTCACGGTAGAGGTAGAAACACCTTCTCCTTATCCAAGTTTGCATGCAGCTTCTTATGAACGCCATGAAAGAGGACGCCTAGGGTATATAAGTCCAACCATATAAGAATGAGGTGTAATAGCTATTTTCGTTAAACGCTCCTTTATAATTGGACTTGTAGGATAAGAGTACCCACCTGAATAACATTCCTAGAATGCAAAAAAACATTTCTTAAGTGTTAGTTCAAGATTTTTTCAACCCAAAGTGTAAAGATAAATTTACACCAAGATAATGCAGTTACCTCTAAAGAAGGAGAACGATAAGGCATGGGACTATAGGACCTGCCTTAATCTCTTATTGACCCTCTATGGGGCTGTCATTTAAAATTTTTGGTTCAGAGGAACCAGGTGGAGGAGGAGATGTTTTGTGATTAGAGGTAACTGGAGGATGATGAAATTTGTAGGCACACTTGGGAGTAAACTTGGTGCACAACATTGTTTTCTCTGTGAAGGAGCACCACAGATAGAAGAAGGTCTTTTGCTCCCTATATGAGAACTTGTTCCCTTGGGAATTGAAGATGTTAAAACACGATAGAAAGATTCTTCAGGCAATGGGGGTATAACAGCTTGAGCTGCTTAAAACTCCCTCATTATCCGTGAAATCTCTAAAGACCCTTATTAGTAGGATCCTCCCGAAGAGTGGGGACTTCTTTAGGAGGGATAGAAACCAAAGGAGGGGAAATAAAAGTATATTTAGACTTAGACTTGGTTTTGTATTTTTTAGGAGTTGCTTGAGAAGGTCCCTCACTAGGGGCACCTTCAACAGAAAAAACAAGGGCAAATTTTTTGGAAGGGGGGGCCTTATTTCCTTTTTAAGAAATATTGGTCAGGGAAGCATAAGGAGGAAGCTCAGTAGGAGGTCCCTTCAGAGCACTACTTAAAGAAAAATCCATTCGCAGAATAGAGTTTCGCTTGAGCCTCAATGGATTGGAACGTGAGAACTGGGGGGTATTGAGGGGGACTTTGGATAAGTTCTTAAATTTTGACCAGTTGCATCGACCAAAACTTCATGGCAATATTAGAATAAACATCACCTTGCCAATGGAGACCTGGAATATTTAGTTTCCCACTAAGTTCATGGCATAACACTGAAGCAGCAGGAACAATGTAATCAGAGTAGTCTTGAAAGAAAGATGTCTTCTCGTGAGAAATCTGGAAAACTTAGTCAGAGACACCTTGGTCATAGCCAAACTGACGGGAGCACCAGTTGGGGTTATAAGGTTCAAACGAAGTTCCCTATTCAGTTAATGATGATAAAAATCTTAGAGTAAGAACAAGCATAACGGCTAATAAGGGTTCACTAGAAATTATCTCCTCATAAGCAACTTTAACCCTTTGAGATTTATGGGAGAAAAATGACAAAGTGTGAGAAAAATATTACTCGTTGTAGGGCCTCAGTACAAAAGAAGAAAATTTGTCTAATACACACATTATGTCCTTGAGACTTTATTTCTTTGACCAATGAAGAAGGCGATGGGGCTTGATATCTTCCTGAATTGGTAGGAACACCTCATCCCAGGATATCTCTGGAAATCTCATATAGACAAATCCCATCAGAAGGAGGGAATTGGAAAAGTTAGCCACATTGTATCGGCCAAGAGAATGATCCATGTCAATATGGGTCCTATCAAGCTAGGTGTAGAGGGATCCTAGTGTTAAGGTAACCAAAAGGAGCTTGAATCCCCTTGCCAATCTCACAAAAATGTTTATAAGGTCCCACATAGAGTGGTCGTTGGGTTTTTCGGGCAGAAGAAAATGAGAGAGAACATAGAGGATGTATACAGGTAGCTTAAGAGATATACCTTTGCCTTTGCCATAAACTACTTCGAAAGAATATCCAGCCTTAGAAGATTCCACATGGAAAAATGGCTGATCAAAGGGACGAAGGTAACTTTATTTGAACACCCCACGCAGTTCCAGCATATTTAGTCCAAGTCATAATGGGCATTTTCCTCATTGTCATCTAAGGCCTCATCCAAATAAGATAAGGTAATGACTGGATTAATTCCTAAAAGTTCACATACTTGCACCAAAATAACGATAAACACACCCCACGCAGTAAAAAAGGTCTGAGTCGTTATGTTCTATTGAGATGCCAGGACATGAAGGTCAATGTTGTGCCAGGACATGAAGGTCAATGTTGTGCCAGGACATGAAGGTCAAAATAACGAAATTATGATGAAAACACTGTTTAAATAGGATTTAAACGCCGCTTAAAAAAATGTTTCATTTGAACGACTTGAGGAACTCGTTCGAGTGACATCCCATCTCGTTCGAACAAGATTGGATGTCGTTTGAACGACAGCGCGAAAGTTTAACTTTTTGTTTAAAACGTCTCTTCTAATTAGAGATCTAAAAATGTCAAACTCTTTTACGAGCTTATCATCATAAAACGTAGTTTAAACCTTTTAAAACACTATAAAACATTTTAAAACATTTTTCTTTATAAAAAATATCTTTTATAAAAATAATTCCGAGCACAATTAATTATACGCATTCATACCCGAGTGATCTCGGAATGAAATTAACTTTGAAGACGAATAAACTTGCACCAATTAAACTATGGCATGATTAAATCTTTGAAGCTTTGCCGCAAAGTCTTCAATTTCTTCAATACGTCATAGACCGAGTAGGATCGTGACACATATAAACATCTCCCTATGACATATTACAAACACAGTTTTGTTCGCGGAATTAAGTCAAAATAATACAGGGACTCGATTGGAAATTTATGTCCTTACAAAATCTCCCCCTTTGACTATTCCAGGACAAAACTAAACCAGTGAAATGCCTAGCCGGGTCGTCAAGCCGTATGACGCCTAAATCCCATCCCATAAACCCAAAAATAAAAATTACAGGACTCAGACTAGAATATGTAGCACCGACAAGCATGAACTATGTGAATGTGATGTAGACTTGAAATCTCGAATCGCTGAAGCATACCTATAGACATGAAATAGACAAACAAATACCCAGTGAAGTATGGTGGAACAAATGAAACCAATACATTTATCTAAATGATACCAAACAATAATAGATACCAATATGAATAATCTCTGAAAATACTCATTTGTTAAACAACTTGAGCAACAAAATGATACCAATTTGATGAGTGTGAAAATGATACCAATGTGATCTACCAACATCAATCAGAGATACCAATTTGTAAAATATGAAATCAAAACATGCTCAAATATCCCTCTACATCACATACATCTCTCCCCCTTTTTGTCTCGAATAGACAACCCAGTGAAAAGATAAACCAATTAGAAATATCAAACATGAGAATATAAACCAATTTAAATCAATTGGATTCTAATTTGAGAAGTGAAAAGGCTAGATAATCATGAAACAACCAGCTAAATATGATCATGTAATGACAAATCAGTAGCTAGTAAACCAAGGAATGACACAAAGAATACAACAAATTAATCAGGTGTGATAAATAGACTATATGAAAAATATAAATTTTGAAATAAAAGAACCTGCATATAAACCAGTCAGTCCAAAAATTCTTCAGCAGTACCAAAAAATATACCAATTTGAACCAGCGGACTGCAAACCAATCAGAAGCCATTTTTCAGCCTGTCGTTCGAACGAGCCAGGGACATCGCTCAAACGAGATGAGGATGTCGCTCGAACGAAGTACATATGTCGTTCGCGTGAGATGAGTTGTCGTTTCAACTACTTCGCGCGACCTGCAAAAATTTCCCACTTCCCCAGAAATATTATAAAATATTGCCCAATGAAAAAAATTTCACAAAAAAATTCCAGGAAGGGCGTGACAGATGCAAAACAGTGCAAAAACAGTAGGCTTTTTACACAAAATGCAAAACTCATAAAAACTTAAAATGCGAGTTACATGCAAACATGGTACCGATGTGCTGAAACATGGACATGGAATGAATGGGCGTGAATCTAAAATAAATGAGTCACAATTACAACACATCGAAACGATCAATAAGTTCTATTTGATAGCGATAAATCATCAAACTTTATCATAGCCATAAGACAATTAAAGAGTGAGCTTAATGAACTAAACATACTATATGCACATAAATCCATAATTTTGACGATTCTACAAACAATAGCTTCAAATTGCAATGCTTCAACATTAAGATTAGTTGTGCAAACCCGTTTAAATTTTTAATCCATCCAAACTCCCTCAATAATATCATATTTTCTTTGGAATGAACTAAATAAATTTGGCCCTTTACATAGCATATTGCATTTTCCTTTTGGGCTCTTTTAAACGGTAGCTTTCACGACGAGTTAATTTTGAACTCTCGTAGCCCTTTCACGTGAATCACTCATCATTTTTTCAATTAGATCAATTCAAATCCTCACGGTAAACAGTTATAAGTGCACACTTCTCCTTAAGTTTACTGACGCATAGAAGACATGACTGAGATAAGAACGCCTCACCAAATTCAAATATGCAAGAGAAGTCAAACATCCATATAAACTCGTGCAAGTGTGCGATGTTGGCATATATACAAAGTTGAATCAAAATGCATATAAGCTTCGAAACAGCCTCATATAAACAATGGTTAAGATCATTCTAAGCATCGATAATAATGACTAAATGTCCTAGTCACATGTATATGAAACAATGGGGGGGGGGGGGGGGGAATCCAAGCACACAATAATGCCACATCAAACATGTAAACTCAAAAACAAAAACTGAAAATCTTTTTGGCTTTTCAAAAGATTTCTTCAAAAACAAAATCTTTTTGTATTTTTCAAATAAAACTCAAACAAATGAAAAATATAATACAAAGAGATAAACATGTCATAACACTAGAAAATTATAAACATGATGCAAGGGCTAGCGTATGACAAAACATGCAAGCTACTATCCATAAGAAATAGCAAGAGATGAATCATGTGCATGCATGTGAGAATCAACCAACGAAGCATTTAGCATCTCCAAATGGATTTCCTAACCCAAATAGGTGTATACCTAACAAAACGGGTTTTGGGAACCAATGGGACACTACGTTTAATCTTCCTAGGGTCTTTTCTAATATCAAAACAAAAACTCCTAAGGTGACCTTTCCTATCACAATGCGAACAAGTGAAAACACGATGAGGAATGGGACCTTTAGGTTGACCTTTTCTAATACCCTCGAATGTGGTTGGCGCTCTAAAAAAAACTATCGTTTTGGCTTTTACAATCAAACCACTAGAACAAGATAAGTCGCTATCATCACTACTCGAGTAATTTAAATCATTTTTTAACTTCAAAACTTACGACTCAAGCAAACGATTAGACTCCTCAAAAATTCGGCACTCCTTCTTTAAATTTTCAATTACCCCTAGAAGGTTATCTCGCTCCCCCTCAATATGAGAAAACTTACCCCTAAGAGTCTCTTCTCGTGCCACAAAATCATTAATCGAATTATTTTCCTCAACGGCACAAACACTAGAATTTCTCAAATCCTCTAACTCTTTTTCTAAAATGAGGACTCTATCATTGTTGATACCAAAATTAATATGCTGATGTGGACGAATCATACGAAGACACTTGTCAATCTACATGGTACAATAACAACGAGGAAGTTCATTTCCTCGACCAACTCATGTTCTCCCCGAGCAACGAGGATATACCGAGGAACTGCAACACTCCGAGGTACTCTAGCACTCCGAGGAACTCCTGAGCAACGAGCAACTAAGGCGGTCCGAGCTGCATCTCGGCCGTAGTATTAATTGCCAGAATGTCAACAGTTCAACTATTCATTGAATGTTTATCACATTGACACACACGCTGCATTAAATGTATTACCCTTTCATATGTATATCATTTAATGTATCAACCCATTCATGTACAGCCTAAGGGCTATAAATACCTTGTATCACCCTCATTCAAAGGGACCGGAATTTCTTGACTAAACTAGTAATCGAGAATTCCCAAACACTCAGCAATAACATAATAGTGGACGTAGGCCATTCATATAAGGCTGAACCACTTTAAAAATCTTTGTCTCATTTTATTTATCTGTGATTGAATAATTAGAGCGATCTAATTTTTTACATCAACAAATTGGCGCCGTCTGTGGGAAACGACTGTTGCTATCGTTTTTCACCAAAAATCATTTATCATCAATGGCAGATAATCCAGAATCCAGTAATCGAAATGCTGGAAATACTGGAAATCCTCCAAATCCATCTGCACCTCCAGATCTGGCTGGAATTATGACGAATCTGGCTGAAGGACAAATCGCCATGCAAGAAACAATGAGGCAACTCATTCAAACTCTTCACGGTGGTGCACCTACCCATTCAAGGCAAAGGAGTGATCGTGGGCAATCGCGATCCAGGCGTACTGGGTCATATCGTAATGAAGAATCTAATGATTTCTCTTATCAACCTGGCCGAACTTCATCGATACGGGCTACGGATACAGATCAACATATCACCCTCTCTCCGGAGAGAACTAGCGCCCTGTAAAGATTAAGCAGGGCATCTCCTTTCAGTCGGTTAGGACCTAGGAGAAATATGAGTCCACCTAGAGCCCCATCGAGAAGCTTTCGACCACCATCAGGTTTGAGAGAAGGATCATCACAATCAAGACCAGCTACTCGTCGAGATAGATCTCAGGAAGCTACGTCAGAACAATCAATTGCTCGGACTAAGCAGCCCGAGGAAGGAAATGAAGCGTGGAAGGGTTCCATTCAGCGATTGGAGGATAGACTTGGAGAAATGGTTAAAGAAAGGAATCCCTTACAGAGAACTTTTGTTCAAGGGACACCTTTTGTGCAGGCCATTGTGAATTTTCGTACACCATCGAAATTTAAAGCACCTGTAGTGACCCCTAAATATGATGGAAAGACAGATCCTGTTATTCATATAGAACAATACCAGGCTGCTGCCGACATATATGCTGTCCCCGACGAGATGAGGTGTAGAGCATTTTTGGGAACTCTTACCGGATCTGCACAAATATGGTACAACAATCTTCCTCGGGGTAAGATTTCAACTTTTATCCAGTTAGCCGAGTTGTTCATTGGTAATTTCTATTTTGGAGCAAAGCCGGTAAAGCGAGTAGCGCACTTGTTAAGTGTTAGACAAAAATCAGGTGAGAGTACTAGAGATTACATAACTCGTTTCAATAACGAGAAGTTGGAAGTCATAGATTACGAAGAAAAGACAGCGATCACTGCTTTGATGAGTGGATTGCTGCCTAACAAGTTATATTATACTTTGGCCAAAGATCCACCTAAAACTATGTCGGAGTTGATGGCAAAAGCGGCCAAAATCATGAATGCCGAGGAGGCTATGGCTGCGAAGAAGAATATGGATAAAGAAACCAAGGTGGAGGTTGACAAATCTAAGAAGAAAGAGAAAAAAGGTAATGGTGGTGACAAGCACTCCAAGAATAATAGGACGTCATGGGAAGTTCTGAAGAAATATGATAATTATACTCCATTGAAGATGGGTATTAATCATGTTTTAGAAGAAATCAAGAATAACGAAGAAATCAAGTGGCCAGATAAACTGAGGACCAATCCTGACTTGAGGAATAGGGCCAAATATTGCGAGTTCCATAAAGATCATGGCCATACGACCAAAAATTGCATAGCCCTCCAGAACGAGATTGAAACGCTCATCCGAAGAGGAAAGTTGTCAAAGTATGTAGATCGCAGAGGTGAAAGGAAGAATGATGATAGAACCAGAGATCGTTCCAGATCTCCTCGTCGGACGGAGGAGAAAAAGAAAAGAGATCATGAAGATGATCTAGATGAAGACCCCGATCTTCCAAAGAAGCCAAGACAGCCTGAACGAGAGGTATTTTCCATACGTTTTGGGTCATTTGATTGTAATGTTATTACAGGAGGAGATGTTGGAGGGGGAGACCTTACTGCAGAAAGAAAGGCCTATCTCGGAGAGGCTCAAGCCTGCTCATATATTTAACGAATAAATCTTGCCGAGGATGATCGTCCGAGGAAGGTAAATAAAGAGAAGCTAGTTATTGGTTTTTCAAAAAATGATTTGGCCGGTGTTCTTTACCCTCACGACGATCCCTTGGTGATCAAAATGAGGATGAAAGATGTGGTGATTTCAAGGGTGTTGGTGGACAATGGTAGTTCGGCAGACATCATGTACTATTCATGTTTTGATAGCTTGAATTTGAAATTATCTCAATTGGAACCTTATCACAGACCCCTTCTGGGTTTTGCTGGCGAGAAAGTTTTTCCACTTGGGACGATCAAGTTGGACATATTCATTGGAACTTGGCCTGCTTGTCGAACAGAAAGAATACGCTTCTTTGTGATGGATAAGAATGTGCAGTCAGCCTACAACATCATCATGGGAAGAGTTGGTTTGAAGAAGTTCGAAGAAGTTCCATCTACAGTGCATCAATGCTTAAAATTCCCAACAAACTTCGGAGTAGGAGTTGTAAAAGGTGATCAAAAAATAGCTCGGGAATGTTATTATTCGTCTGCCGAGCAAGATGAGCTTGAGGAATCAAGGAAAAAGACTATTACCTACCAGGTAGAGGAAGGTACAAAAATTGAAACTCTTGATCCCAGGGATGAATCCCAACTTGTAAAAGGACTGGTAGTAGAATCTACAGAAAATGTTATTCTGGACGAGGAGCACCCTGAACGAATAACTCAGATAGGTTCGTCGTTGGATGCTTCAATAAAACAAGAGTTGATAATGTTCTTGAGAAACAGGAAGAAAACTTTCGCATGGAGTCATGAGGACATGCCAGGAATAGATCCAAACTTCTTATGTCACGAACTCAATGTGAATAAAGAGATCAAGCCTGTAAAGCAGAGAAGAAGGGTATTTAGCCCCGAGAAGAATCAAGCCATACAAGAGGAGGTCGAGAAGCTTCAGAAAGCCCAATTCATTGAAAATGTGAAATATCCAGACTGGCTGGCAAACGTGGTGATGGTAAAGAAGAAGAACAATAAATGGAGAATGTGTGTTGATTTCACTGATCTCAACAAGGCATGCCCAAAAGATCATTTTCCATTGCCCAGAATTGACCAACTAGTGGATGCTACCTCGGGACATGAGCTGCTCAGCTTCATGGATGCGTATTCTGGTTACAACCAGATCAAGATGAAACCTGAAGACAGGGAAAGTACTTCTTTTATTACCCCTAGGGGAACTTATTGCTATAATGTTATGCCTTTTGGTTTGAAAAATGCAGGTTCGACATACCAGCGGCTGATGAACAAGGTTTTCACCGAACAAATCAGTTGCAACATGGAAGTCTATGTCGATGATATGCTGACAAAAAGCAAGAAAGCTGCAGATCATCTAGTTGACTTAGCTCAGACATTTGATCAACTGGATAAATACCAAATGAATCTCAACCCGACGAAGTGCACATTTGGAGTACGAGAAGGAATGTTTCTCGGATACATTGTCAACCAGCGAGGCATTGAAGCAAATCCAGATAAGATCAAAGCTCTTTTAGGGTTGCGATCTCCAACAACAAAGAAAGAAGTGCAGAGTCTTACAGGACGAGTTGCAGCGCTCAACAGATTTGTATCCCGAGCAACTGACAAATGCCTCCCATTCTTCAAAACACTCCGAAGAACTTTTGAGTGGACTGATGAATGTGAAAAGGCCTTTCAAGACTTGAAAAAGTATTTGGGAGCACCTCCATTGTTGTCCAGGCCAATAACAGGAGAAAAGTTGTATTTGTATCTGGCAGTATCAGAGAATGCAGTCAGTTCAGCATTGATTAGATTGGAGAATGGAGTCCAGAAACCAATCTATTACACAAGTAAGGCTTTCCGAGGAGCAGAAATCAGGTACCCAAAGCTGGAAAAATTGGCATTGGCATTAATTGAAGCAAGTAGAAGAATGAGGCCATATTTCTAGGCCCATACCATCGTCGTTTATACCGACATGCCACTGAGGCAAGCCCTTCATAAGCCAGAAAATTCAGGGAGATTGATGTACTGGGCAATAGAGCTCGGTGAATATGATATTGTGTATGAGCCCAGAGCATCATTAAAAGGGCAAGCTGTAGTAGATTTTATTGCAGAATTTACATATCCTGATACCCCCGAGGAACAAAAATTGCCCGCTGACCAACCTGGGGATGTTACAGGATCAACAGACATAAGTCCAGACCAACTCCGGTTGGTAAAAGGGCCTATGGATGTAGAAGGATCATCAACTTCAAATTCAAACCAACCCCGGTTGGTTGAAGAACGAGAAGAGATGGTCAACAAGGAGCGAAAAGTGCCAGGGAAGGATGAAAAGAAGCAACAAATATTTCACCGAGGAACTCTATCAAATAAGAAATTTGAAGACGGGTTGCCCATATGGAGATTATATGTAGATGGCTCATCTTGAACAGCAGGTTGTGGGGCAGGAATTGTTTTGAACACCCCAGACGAGATTGACATGGAATATGCTTTGCGATTCCAATTCAAAGCTTCTAATAATGAAGCTGAGTATGAGGCCATGATAGAAGGTTTAAACTTAGCAAAAATTATGGAAGCACGACAAGTAATTGTATTCAGTGACTCTCAATTAATTGTAAATCAGATGACAGGAACATATGCAGTTAAAGGAGATTTAATGGCAAAGTATCATGCAAAGGTGATGGAGTTACTGACAGAATTTGATGCCATTCAATTGGTGAGAATACCGAGGATGGAGAATGTACAAGCAGACGCACTGGCCCGACTAGCATCAGCTACTCGTACCGAGCTGCGAAGAACGATACCAATTGAAGTATTGGAAAGTCGGAGCATAGATGAAAACTTGACGATGAATGTTATTACCTTTGATTTAGGACCATCTTGGATGGATCCCATCAGGATATACATTGAAGAGGGAGGATTGCCAGAGATAAGCTCGCTGCTAAAAAATTGAAGTATAAAGCTGCTCGGTATGTATTAACTAATGGTATTTTATACAGACGAGGAATTATGGCAGGTTTGCAGAGATGTGTACATCCCTCCGAAGTGAAAGAATTGATTGAAGAGATCCATGAAGGGTCTTGTGGAGCTCATGTAGCAGGTCGAACACTATTACAAAGGGTAATGACTCAAGGATACTATTGGCCAACGATGAGGGCTGATTGTATAGCCTATGCTAAGAAATGTGACAAGTGCCAACGTTTTTCCTCTATCCGACGAACTCCACAAGCATTGTTGACACCCATAACTTCCCCTTGGCCATTCGCCATGTGGGGAATTGATTTGGTGGGACCATTGCCGACCACCCGAGGAAGATTTAAGTACCTCATCGTTGCAGTAGACTATTTTACTAAGTGGGTAGAAGCTGGACCCCTCATCGACATGACGTACGAGAAGGTATACCAGTTTATTTGGAAGAATATCATCTGTCGATATGGTCTCCCTCATGCCTTCATCACAGACCATGGAACCCAATTTGATAACGAAGAATTTGCTGCTTATTGTCATCAGTCGAACATTTTGAAGGTCCATTCAGCACCAGGCCATCCTCAAAGCAATGGACAGACTGAAGTGACGAATAGAACACTGCTGAATGGTTTGAAGAAAAGGCTAAGTGAAGCTAAAGCTAACTGGATTAACGATCTACAATCAGTATTGTGGGCTTACCGAACAACTCCCCAAGCAGCGACTGGAGAATCACCATATATGCTGGCATTTGGAAGTGAGGTTGTAATACCTACCGAGTTAGGTCTCCCAACACACAGAGTGCTGAATTTCAATTCCCCAGTCAGCGACTTGATGAGAAGACTGGATTTGGATATGCTCGAGGAAGTAAGAGAAGAGGCAGCCATTAGGAATGCTTCTTACCAACAACGCACAACTCTGTTCTACAATAAAAGGGTGAAGAAATACGATTTAAAAGAAGGAGATTATGTGCTAAAGAAGGTCATTCAGAAACACAATAAATTGGAAGCAAATTGGCATGGACCTTACCGAGTTACAGAAGTCGTTCGACCAGGAACTTACCGAATAGAAACTCTAGAAGGAGAAGAATTCAAGAATGCTTGGAATGCTGAACACCTTCGCAAGTATTATCAATGATGTAAAATGTACAACGGTTCCATCAATATGAATAAAACGATGATGTTTTCACCATTTTCTTCTCCTTTGTTTGAAAGTTTTTCGGGGAATACTAGTGTTGTACACTACGCTGCTCGACAGCAAAAAGAAGACAAAAGTTCGAAAGAACCAAAAAATATACTCCTTTGGTTAGGAGGCGTACACGAGCGTGACCAACTAAGGTTGGTAAGATAACTAGTGGACAAAAAGTTCGAAAGAACCAAAAAATATACTCCTTTGGTTAGGAGGCGTACACTAGCGTGACCAACTAAGGTTGGTAAGATAACTAGTGGACAAAAAGTTCGAAAGAACCAAAAAATATACTCCTTTGGTTAGGAGGCGTACACTAGCGTGACCAACTAAGGTTGGTAAGATAACTAGTGGACAAAAAGTTCGAAAGAACCAAAAAATATACTCCTTTGGTTAGGAGGCGTACACTAGCGTGACCAACTAAGGTTGGTAAGATAACTAGTGGACAAGATAGTTCGAAGGAACCTGATAGTTCAATAATCAACTACGGTTGAGGGAAGAACGATATCATTTTGAAAATAGGCCAACAAGTTGGTTGGAAGGTAAAATCATTCCAGAAAATACAAAGAATTCCAAACTGAACCAAGTATAGTTGGTCGGTGATCAACTATACTTAGTCGACGAGGATAAATTATCGACCATGGTTGGTCGGGCACATTTTATGAAAAAAATTTACCAAGTATGGTTGGTCGGGGATAAAAACCCATAAACTGTAGTTGGTCGACAAACACAATTTAACAACCTTGGTTGGTTGGAAACATTTTAAACATTTTATACTCATTACTTTATTATTAAGTGATTGAGCAACATTGATATTTGTAATTTTGATTACTAAGTTGGTTGATGAACAACATCATATTGTTATCTTTTTAACAGATACATATACACAAATGTAAAAATGTAAAAATAAACACAAGATAATCGCAATACAAATTTGCAAACAGAAAATGAAATTCTTTCATTAAGATAAAAATGTATTACAAGCTATACATATGTGCTAATTATTACATTGAAAAACCTATTCTATTGGTTTCTTTCCTTTAGCTTTTGAAACAGGTTCCTCGCCGGCAGGAGGATCTTCTAAGCAAAGAGGAGAATTGATGAAATTAATATCTCTGAGCATTCTGACGTTCATCACAGAAGGTGTATCCAAGAGATGCTCTGGACAAGATAATTCAGTCTGAGAATGAAGACTATAGTCGCCGAGATATTTTGAAATTAAACTCCGAGGAATGGAACGAGCTGGGATCCATTCCATGTCCAATTTGAAAGGTGGCACAGGCAAATCTAGTAACCCTGGAGCATGATAATCCCATAAAAAATGCCCTTGCTCCAATTTCAGTACACCCAGGGCATTCAACCATCCTTGCTTATAACCTTCATTATTGGCATGTTCAATCCGAGCATCCAAATGAACAAGGGCTTCATTGTATCCTTCCATCCAAAATTCCCTGGGCTGTTTATGGAATTGGAAGGTTAATCTATCCAATTGTTCGTGAAGGCTCCTGGCAAAAACATCTTTATTATTCAAAGCAGACTTCGTTGCAGTAAGTTGATCTTCCAAAGATAGATTTTTCTTGGACATTTTAGATAAAGCCCGATCTTTGGCGTTTAATTGGTATGCTTGAGTTTCCAAAGTATATTGATTGCGAGCCTCTTCAACATTGCGGCTAAGAACTCTTGATCGACTCTGAGCAGCGACTGGAGAACTTTGCTCCTCGGCAACATTTTGAACAGCTCTTCCTCGCCCACGAGAACTTCTTCCTCGTCCCCGAGAAGTCACAGGAATAACAGATTTTCTTAAGTTGTCCAGTTCTTGCCTTAATTTGGCATTCTCAACTTCTAAGAACGAGAAACCTTCGTCGGTAACTTGCACTAAAGCAGTGGAAGATGACGCTGCAGATTCATACTGTGCCAGCTTTTTCTGCAAGTTATTGTTCTCTTATTCCAGCAACTCAGCAATCTGCCTGCAAGCCTCGACTTCACCCTTTAAAGTTCTTTCCCTAACATCGTATCCAGCAAGGATCTTTTTATGGCCTGTTTCAGAAGAAAGTTGTTGATATCTATTTTCATATTCCTTGTGCAACAAAGCCATTGATTCATTGTGCTGACCTTGGAGATCTTCTAAGGAATAATGAAGTTCCTCAATCAAGTCATAGTAGGCCACGTTGTTGGCCACAGCTCGGTCGAGTAAATCCTTCAAGTACCGATAAGCCTCAATTGCTTGTTCTGAGGCATCATGGCCAAGGATGTCAGCAATTTCAGATGTACTAAGGTCTGTATGACCAGCCTTATAATATTCGTGACATTGCTGCATCAGCTTTGTATCATGTGCAAATATCAGTTCCATTCTAGCAACAAACTAAGGATGAGAAAAAGACAACAATCAACAACAGAGATGAACAAGGATGTATTTTATTAGATCACAAAAGTATTACATTGTTTGATTACAAATAATGAAAGATAGAAATGATACCGAACAACTTCACACCTTTTCCTTGTCTCCCAAGACTTTCTCGGGAGGCTGGGACGAGGAGCTTGGTTGCTCGGTGGTAACAGCAACTTGATCTGCAGGAGTTGAAATTTTTTCAGGAGGAGGAGGCATGGAAGAAATGTCCTCGTTGGCAGAAGATAGAGATGCAGGGACTTGATCACCTATGGACATAGAAGATTCATCAGAGGCAGGCTCATCTTCTTCTTCTTCTTCTTCCACAATTGGTGGAGGAGGACCAGGGAGGTGCAACTGGAATAGCTCGGAATCATCCTTGATCTTCAATTCCTGTAGGGCAGCTACCCAGCCATCTCGGAAGTATTTCAACTTCCCGTATTGAACTTAGGATGTCATCGCAGCAATCCCCTTGTCTCATCCTTTATCCCAGCCTGTGCTGAAGGATTTTTTAACTGCGAGCTTTCTTCTTAATTTCTCTGAGGAAAGCTTCGCATCCAATTCTTCTTTTTTGCCCTTGATATCTCGCAGGGCGGACAATTCTTCCTCTGCCTTCCTCAGTTTATCCTCAAGTTCTCCAAAATTCTTGAGCTTGTCGTCATATTTCTTATGCTCGACCTCTAAACTTTTCACTTTATTCTCCAAACTCTTGGAGATCTCAGCCATCTTCACCTTCTCGGCCTCAACTGTAGACAACTTTTTCTCCCAAATAGCCCTGTCCTCACTATACTATTGGCGAGATTCCTTCAAGGATTGGGTCAAACCCAGCAGAGCATCCTCTACACCTGACGAGGAGCTTGAAGCTTTAATAGCTTCATCCTTCTTCACGATATTATTGAAACAGTTCACTAGCTGAAAGATGAGAAAAACAGTAAAGTCAGTGCAAAAATACAAGTATTCAGAGAAAGAAAGAAATTCAGAATGTGAGAAATTTACCGAAGCAAGGTGACGAGTAGCTAGGGCTGTCAACATATCCCTAGAAATATTTTCATCAATTCCTTGGACCTCGGGTATGATCCAAGTTTTTACCGAGCTCATTGCAGAGCTCGGAGGAATGATGGTTGGAACACCAACAACACCAGATGGTGAAGAAGAGACAGTTTTAGCCAAATTGACTGAGGATGATTTCCTCAATCTCCTCAAAGGAACTTCAGCAGTTTCAACCAAGGAAGAACTCTTGGTCGGAGAAACAGTAATCACTTTTACTGGAGCAACTTTCTTGCTCGAAGCCACTGGGGCCTTCTCGGCAGCTTTGGAAGGTGCAACATCCACCTTCTTAGTCCCTTCTGGGACATCAACTTTTCTTTTCTTGGCCCCAGCAACCGAAGTAATGTCATCAAATAGAGCAGGAGGAGCTCTTTTCTTGCCCATTCTCTGACTTAAAGGAAGATGAGAATCTGAAGAAGAATCTTCTGGAGTTGAAGCTGGCTCAACAGGGCGAGCAGTATAAGAGGTTGTATAACTCTTATACTGTAACAAATATGATGCAGACCTGATGTGCTCATCTGCAACGTTCTTATGCAAACCCCAGATAAGTTTCAGATGCTTAATATTAACCTCTGATTCTTTTGGAGTTTTTCTTTTGCTATCAACTGCAAATAAATACATAATGAGATATCAGTCATACATTTTGTCAAACATGATGAAAGCATAATTTCATAAGTAAAATAAAATGAAAAATAAACCTATCCCATTGCCATATGGGGGGCATCTGGGACCGTTGTATACTCCATCTCCAACTAAAGGGGCATATTGCCAATTTTTAATAACCAACCCATGTTCAAAATAATCTCTATTTGAGTCAGGGAGGTTAACTACAAGAGCCCTATTCAGAAACCTAGTTTTTAAGTAATAAATATTATCTAGAGTGGCCCATTTATAGCAATACATAATTTCAGGGATCCCTATACGAGTCCCATGAGTTAGATTTAATTTGTACACCCCATTAATTATTCTCCATGAATTGGGGGCTATTTTTGCAGGGACAAGATCAAAATACTGACAAAACTCAAGACACAATGGGTTTGGTGGAAAAGAAAATCCACATTCAGCAATGAATAAACTGGGGAACCAATGTCCCTCAGCCAATCGAAAATAATCTAAAGGCTCAGAAAGAACCTCCAGAGTTACCCAGGAAGGAATGGAAAAATCGGAACGAAATTTCTCAACAGACTCCAAAATATAAACCATACTGAATAAAAGAGATACAGAAGAAAGGAAGAAGATCTTACAGGAAGAAAGGAGGTATGTTGACAACGAACGAAAACTAGGATGAACGCACAAGAGAGAAGGAGAAAATAGAAAGCTTGAATGCAGGGAATTGGAAAAAGAAGAAGACGGTATGGTTACCTAAGAAGTTTAAATACTTTGCCTTGGGAAGCGGCGAAGGAAATGATTACAAAAAAGAAACTATTGAACTTCCGACGGCTAAAAGGACAAAAAGGGCACTAAGATCGAAGCGCTCTTAAAAGTTCAAAAAAAAGGCGGATTCGTTGAATTTGGAAATAAATTCAAATACGATGCTCCTAAAACCCAGGAAGATCATTCAATATTGCCATAAACCGAGAAAGAATGTTCCATATTCCTCAAAGTTCGAAATATGAAACATTGGGGGCTTCTGTTGATACCAAAATTAATATGCTGATGTGGACGAATCATACGAAGACACTTGTCAATCTACATGGTACAATAACAACGAGGAAGTTTATTTCCTCGACCAACTCATGTTCTCCCCGAGCAACGAGGATATACCGAGGAACTGTAACACTCCGAGGTACTCTAGCGCTCCGAGGAACTCCTAAGCAATGAGCAACTAAGGCGGTCCGAGCTGCATCTCGGCCGTAGTATTAATTGCCAGAATGTCAACAGTTCAACTATTCATTGAATGTTTATCATCTTGACACACACGCTGCATTAAATGTATTACCCTTTCATATGTATATCATTTAATGTATCAACCCATTCATGTATAGCCTAAGGGCTATAAATACCTTGTATCACCCTCATTCAAAGGGACCGAAATTTCTTGACTAAACTGGTAATCGAGAATTCCCAAACACTCAGCAATAACATAACAGTGGACGTAGGACATTCATATAAGGCTGAACCACTTTAAAAATCTTTGTCTCATTTTATTTATCTGTGATTGAATAATTAGAGCGATCTAATTTTTTACATCAACAATCATCACTCTCATTTTTGACCAATTTTAATATATTAAAATCTTTAAACGAGGAACTAAAGTGCTCACGACAAATATCTCTTTGAATTTGAAAGCTTTGCAAATATTCAATCCTATTTTTGAGACCATAATTTTCTTTCTACAAAACTTCAATATGATTTGCAAACTTTAAATTCAAACGATACAGATCGTCAACGCTTAGAGAATCCATCGAGAGAAAACAAACACAGGAGAGATAAACAAACACACGGGATCACAAAACAAATAAAAATGTTTTCTAGCTCTGATACCAATCTGAAGAGTGCCCAATATGTGTGTGTTTTCTTTCAAACCAATTTTTATCAAAAAATTAGCCAACTTTTAATTAAGCACCAAACCAAGTTGTGAAAACCCAATTCTTACTTTAAACCAGTTTTATCTTGATTAATCATAAACATGCATCTAGTGATTAAAGCAAGTAAAGTAAAGTAAAGTAAAGTAAAAAAATACTCACAACGCTGGATGTACGAGGAAAAAACCCAAAACGGGAAAACAACCTCGGACGACCCAAGCCAGACAATCACTATGAACAATGGTTTTACAAAGATAGATTAGCCTTACACTAAGACTCGATCCCCATGGGTCTTGACGCTCATTCTGATCTTCAACCGTTCTTCAATAGTGCCCACGTAGAAATTTCGTCTTCCACGATACCTGTCCACAACACACGCGTCCACGTAGGTCTCAGTGTCCACCGATATGGCTTTGATTCGTCTACGATGTTGAACAAGAAGTCCTTCTATTTTCTTCACCGCAAAACCCTTTGTGTTCAATGTGAATAAACAACTTTGGTGCAACAAGATCACGTAAGCATATAATAATGATAGCTCGGATCTTTGCAAAATTCTAAGGATGTGTTTATGCTTTGTAAAACTTAGAAAACATGTGCAAACAAGGTTCTGGTTCGTAAAACTGTTTTCCATAAAGCACACCTACGAAATTATGATGAAAATACTGTTTAAATAGGATTTAAATGCCATCTCGAAAAATGTGTCATTCGAACGACTTGAGGAACTCATTTGAGCGACATCCCATCTCGTTCGAACGAGATTGGATGTCGTTTGAACGACAGCGCGAAAGTTTGACTTTTTAACTTTTTGTTTAAAACATCTCTTCTAATTAGAGATCCAAAAATGTCAAACTCTTTTACGAGCTTATCATCATAAAACGTAGTTTAAACCTTTTAAAACACTATAAAACATTTTTCTTTATAAAAAATATCTTTTATAAAAATAATTCCAAGCACCATTAATTATACGCATTCATACCTGAGTGATCTCAGAATGAAATTGACTTTGAAGACGAATAAACTTGCACCAATTAAACTACGACATGATTAAATCTTTGAAGCTTTGCCGCAACGTCTTTAATTTCTTCAATACATCATAGACCGAGTGGGATCGTGACACATATAAACATCTCCCTATGACATATTACAAACACAGTTTTGTTCACAGAATTAAGTCAAAACAATACAAGGACTCGATTGGAAATTTATGTCCTTACGGATATAGTTAGACCATGGGGAAACATGGGCTGTGCAACCTTCAGGTCCCTCAAAATCATTCTGGGAGCATGAAAAGTCTCCAGATTCAAACTAAACCTTAGAGTTCCCTCCATGTATAGAAAATCCCAACCTTTTTCATTGTTGTCCTCATCACCAAGCGTCATGGGGTTATACTTGGCATTGGTAGAGAATAACTTACACTCATCAGTGAAGTTATCATCTTAGCCAAAAATAGGCGAACGATAGTAAAAGTGGAGCTGCTCTTGGCGCGCCACCATCATGATAGTGGCGTCTTGGTTAAAAACTGGGTAGGGAATCACAGTGGGGGTAATTAGAACACTGGAAGATGCTGTTGAAATAGTCAGGAAAAATGAGAAAGTTTTACCAAGTATACGAAAGAAGGAGAAGGAAGAGGACGGGGAAGAACAACCTGAGAATGGAAGAGGTGGTGAAGGAGACTAGAGTTAGTATGGAGGTTGGAGCTGAAAAGGGAGCAACAATGGAGGAAAAAAGTTTCTCTCTCTAAAAAGCACTTAGCTCTAGTTTTTCAAAATAACGAAGGTGATAAAAAGGGAAAACAAAGGAAAAGTTTAAGTAGTGGAATATTGGGATTTTGAACAATTGATTTATTTTTAAAAAATACTTTTGAATTTTCTCATGCATGGGAAGACGTAAAGTTATGATGACGCTTGGGTTGTTGTGTTGTACGTAATCATTTCAGATTGTCACGTGTCATTTCAGGAATAACCTTAAAGTTAATGTTACGCCACCATGTCATTAATGATGACATGTGTGAAGGGGACATAAAGATACTTCTAGACGAAACAAAATTTTAGCGTCGTTCTTATTTTGAGGGGAATGTCTCATCAGTTCAAAAAGCTAGCCATTCGAAAATTTTCATTAACAATGTTCCCTCGCCATGGGCCTGAATGGTGACGGAATGGGATAAAGCATATCTATTAAGGTTCATCGGATTAAGAAGTTTCGTGCGGATATTTCTTAACCTCATAAAAAATATCCACATAAAGGGGTAAATACAGAGGGGGATTAAAAGTTACCTTATGATTAAAGATAGATTATCCTCCTACTAAAGGAAGATCAGTGAGGAATATCAGAGAAGAGGCCCAATGGGGAAGCTCAGAGAAGAAGAATAGGGAAGAAGTTTAGAAAGGAAGCTCAAGGAGTCCCTTCGAGAAGGATCAATTGCTTCCTTTGTTATGTTTATTCAATTTGTATATTTTGTAACACGGTGTAGCATATAAGCTGTGACGGTTGTTTTATGAGAAGTGAGGTCAAACGATATCCGCGAGGGACCAAGTCGTGCAGGGCTTGGAAGAGCTTCCATGCTCTATTGAATGATATCGCCATGAGAAACTCAGAGGGAACTTGTTTGGAGAATTGAGAATCAAGGAAATGTTAAGGCCTGTCTTGACCATTTTAGATACACCTCACAAAGTACCGAGAGACCATAACCCGAGAGAGCTTATCCAAAGTAACCATAAGTTCCATCTCACTTTGAGCCTAGTGCCAAATAGTCCTTTACCAAAAGTCACATCTGGTTTGAGTGATGTCACGTGATACCTACCCCATATTCAATCCAAACTTGAGTAAACCACTACTGTATGGGTGTGTCAGACTATTTGGTGGGTTAACACTGATATGATAGTCCTATAACACAAAGTTGGTAGAAAAAGGTATATATTGGCATTTAATTTTTATGACGTAGGGTAGGCTAACCCATCATGGCATTTTATGTTAAGTGGCATAATGGTAAGAGGGATGGTCTTTTACGATTTTTTAGACTAAGACCACTTGAGTAAGGTTGGTGGCTATATAGACACCTCAGCCAAATCCTTGCAGAGAGAGTTCTTCACAACCAAAAAGAGGTATCTTTCTGAGAGCCATAAGTTATTTCAAATCATAACATTTATTCACCCACCATTGATTGTTATTGCCAATATTTTTATTACATACCTAAAACATTTAGTGTTGTTACTGAGAGAAACCTTGGTGTTTGAGTTGCATGGTGAGGTGTATCTAGGGTGCTTTGTTTTCTCTCCCTCTGGATGGATTATCTCAGAGGTTCAATTATTATTAATTGAGTTATACACGAGTGCTTTTCTGAGTTCAATCTAAGTGTTTTTTCTCTCTCTCTCGATCTCTCTATATATACTGTGTGTTCATCTTGTAATATTGATAACACATTATTTAGTGATTTATCTCCATAACAATAGGGGTTGTACCTCCGTTTATATTGTAATACCCTTGCCTCAAGAGGAATGCCCTCTTATAGATTGAGTTGGATTTATACTTAGTTATGTGTGGTCTTTTGAACTGTTTTTTTCATCCTCAATGGCAGTTGCAAATCAGATGGAATAAATGTAAGGAACTTCTTTCCAAAATGCATTTTTTTTTGCACTCATATCTACTAAGAAGGTAATATGCTTGGTGATAAACTCTCTAACCTTGGCATTTCACACAGTTCTTTTAAATGGTGGAATAATTATTTTGACTCCATAAATGCCTTTGTTCACAAAGACATGAGTGGAATGACTCATTATAGATTTAAAAACTAACCTCTAACTCATTTCATGTTATATACCAAGCATATTATGGTTATCACCCTCTATGCTAAAGAGATCTGTAGGTGCAAAAAATCTCATCCACCGGGGGGTACCAATTCATCACGATACAAGTACAAAAATAAATACGAGAGAGACACAGATTTATGTGGTTCGACCATGAATGACCTACGTTCACGGGGCTGCTGGTGTGTTTCATTAGAATGATCAGAGAGTTTTACATGAGAGTGTTTCTCTAACTTCTAAGCCCCCTTTCACAATGGGGGGGTGTCCCCTTTATATAGAGTTAGGGTTTACATTAGGGTTAAAAATATGGATGAATAATGAAATAGACAAGTCCTATCTTCGTGGAGTTTGATTCCAATTAGATATTGCTCCTCGGTCTTCTAGTTTATTAAGGACCTTAGTCGTCCCTGTATTGCTGGCGCGTCTGTTGCTCGCCATCTTGACCGGGGTGCTCGCCACATGTCATGCTATTACGTAGACATCTTTATTGTCCCCACAATTTCCCCACAGGTCGCAATTCAGCTGAGTTAATTGTGAGATGAGCTGGGAGTTGGTCCATAATCTCTTTAAACGTATGCAGTTGTTGATGTGAACTGGACTGGTGATTTTTAAGTTGTCGTTCAACTTTTAAGCCTTCTTTAGTTGATCTTCTCGCCTTCATATGTGTTTAGATGAATGCTTGTCTTGAGTTGAGAGACGTTCAATTAATATGGGAACCGGACTCGAGAGTGTCGAGCTGCCTACGTACCCTCTTGGGATCAGGTCGAACGTAGTTCATTATCTATTTTATTGCATAGCCCAATTCGTGAGGCCGACCACAGGCCTGTTCAGAATTCGTTTGCTGAGGCTTTCTCGAGCGTGCATTAAGTTTAGGTCATCTCCCTGTATTTTGATCGTGTATGGTCCATTTACTGAGGCCGACCATAAGCCTATGCATCGAGCCTTGCTTAAGCATGTACCTAGTAGGGGTAAGACCTTGCATTAGGTTTTTTATATGGTCCAATTGGATAGGCCGACCAAAATCGTGGGCGTCGAGCCTTGCTCGAGCATGTACCTAATAGGGGTAAGAACCTATATTAGGTGTTTCATATGGTCCAATTGGAGAGGCCGACCAGAAGACTAGGCGTCGAGCCTTGCTCGAGCATGTACCTAGTAGGGGTAAGACCCTGCATTAGGTTTTTATATGGTCCAATTAGAGAGGCCGACCAGAAACCTATGCATGGAGACTTACTCGAGCATGTACCTAGTAGGGGTAAGACCCTGCATTAGGTTTTTCATATGGTCCAATTAGAGAGGCCGAACAGAAGCCTATGCGTCGAGCCTTGCTCGAGCATGTACCTAGTAGGGGTAAGACCCTGCATTAGGTTTTTCATATGGTCCAATTGGAGAGGCCGACCAGAAGCCTATGCGTCGAGCCTTGCTCAAGCATGTGCCTAGTAGGGGTAAGACCCTGTATTAGGTTTTTCATATGGTCCAATTGGAGAGGACAACCAGAAGCCTATGCATCGAGCCTTGATCGAGCATGTACCTAGTAGGGGTAAGACCCTACATTAGGTTTTCCATATGATCTAATTGGAGAGGTCGACCAGAAGCCTATGTGTCGAGCCTTTCTCGAGCATGTACCTAGTAGGGGTAAGACCATGCATTAGGTTTTTCATATGGTCCAATTAAAGAGGCTGACCAAAAGCCTATGTGTCGAGCTTTGCTCGAGCATGTACCTAGTAGGGGTAAGACCCTGCATTAGGTTTTTCATCATGTGATATGTAATCGATATACTTATCGTACTTAGGTTTTTCCCGTAATTTAATGTAATACCAATTACGTTTGTATTTTTCCACTTTCTAATGCCTCGCATGTAAATATCCGCCTATTTTACCTTTTAGGTTGTGCCGTCACACTTCCTTAGGCCTAAAAGGCGATGGCAAAAATGCACCTGGTTTAAGGGCCATCCACTCGCTCAGGATTTTAACCGACCAACATAGTTGGCCACCAACCTGAGTTGGCTTTTTGCCTAGGGATCCCTCATAGGGATTTTATTATTGCCTGGGCAACTCGTGAGGCCATTTGTATTTGGAGATGACAAAGGCCTGTAGACGTACTTAATTTAGTGGGAATAAGCAAGAAGGCTGTTATAACTAAATCAAGCTTGGTCTTGATCGTCATTTGAAAGATTAATTCCAGTGTTAACCATGTTGGTATCTGTCTTGAGTTGACCTCTTCTATTTTGCTTTAAATGCTGCAGTGAATATATTCACGTGTGATCGTTGCCATGGAGCCCCCAATCGGGTTATAAAGAGAAGACTGCCCGACCGTCCATCGAGTCATTTGATCTGTATAACCAAGATGACAAGTGTGCCCGATCGTTCCTCAGGGCTTTATTGTGTTGAAGAGTGTCACGTTGATCGTTTGTCGAGCTGGATATAATGAAGGATTATCTTGCTCATAGAGCTCCATGTAATGTATCGTTCCTCAGGGCACACACTTCGTCGACCATGCATGGTGGTTCCAGGAGGCTGTGAAAGACTCCGTATAGCTCATGTACCTAAATAAATTGATATGAGTTCAAGGCGTCCTTGTACAGAAATGCATTGATCTGATATGGTGTTCAAGGAACACCGTTCCTCTGGAGTGGATATCTTAGTGTTGATGATGCGTTAATTTGTTGCTTAGTGATCGCCTATCACTATGGGTTGTCTGACGATGTTGCTTGATACATTTAGGTTGGTCTAGTGTTGTTATCAATATGTTCTGCTCATTGACTGTGACCTTGCTGGATGTGTGACTTCTTACAGGTTGGATTCGTCCTTGTTGATAAACATAGTTGATCGTTGCTCTTCATGCTGCTTTATGTGTTATTGGATCTTTATTGTACAGATCGCCCAACTTTTCATTTGACGAGGTTGAATTAAATAAGAACTGTATTGCCCAACTATTTATTGGAGCTTGAGACGTGATTACACAATGCCAACTATCCATAGAAGTTGAGGGTCCATCGAGGAAAAATTACAAAGGACCTAGTAGATGTCGTGAACGATCCATGTTCGAGCATCCGCCGGAGCATTTATAAGATAAATGATCCCTGGATGCCTGTCGAGGCAAAAACTGTAGAGGATCTGGTAGATATTGCTGGTGATCTATGCTCGAGCATCCGTCGAGGCAAAAAGGAATGAGCAAGTATTACGAATGATCCTGTAGTGTTAGTGAAAACTAACTTTCCAATAAATGCAATGTCGATCATTAATCGACTATGCCAACCATCTGTTGGGACTGAATATAAGAATTATCCTGACCAACCATTTGTTGGGGATAAAATGCGACATGTGTGGCAAATATCTTCGGGACTAAATATATAGAAATATTTTGCCGAGCATTTGCTGAGATGAACCTTGAATATGCCTGATCGTCCTTCATGTCAAGAATCATAGAGCCAGATAATCAATACTGAAATTGAAGAAATATCAACGTCCGAGCATCCGTCGGTTATCACAAATGTTGCTCAAGAATTTGTTGGGTCCAAGGTAGTGTAACGTGCTCGACTATCCGTCAGAGTATTGACGAAATAAGTGGTGCCTGGGTCGTCTGCCAGGGCAATGTTGTATATGTTAGAGTAGATATAGAGAGAGATCTGTGCTCGAGCATCTATCGATGCATTAATAAGACTTCCAAGAGCTTAAGATTGTGGCCGAGCATCCACCGAGACTGAATCTTGTACCTGTAGAAGTTAATAAGTTGCTCGACCATTTGTCGAGGATAATTCAAATAGAATTTATCATGCAATATGATGTGCATCTGTTCGAGCATGTGTCGAGGAAAATATTCATAGTATTAAATGAATGACATGAATGATCCCATAATTTTTGTGATAAAATCTCACAAGGATGGCCGTGCCCGAGCATCCGTCAGGGCTACGCTAAGTATTAGTAAAGATATTACACCGACCATCCCTTGGTATAACCAATAATAGCTAGACAACAATATTGAAAATTAAATGACCGAATAAATGACATGAGTGCTCTTTAAGTGCGCCCCAATATTCATATGGACAAAATGATTGTAATAAAGTCGAATGAAAGATGCAAAATTTATCAAATATATCCAGATGTATGACACAAGAGTTAATTTAGAATTTCTCCAAATAGATTTAAGAAAATACTTAATATTAAGTTGGTTTCAAAAAATTATTTTCACATAAAATTTGTGTAGCGGCAATGAAAATTTGTGTAGCGGCAATTGTTTTTCTCATGTGAAGTATAGAGTATAGATAGCCCCCTGCTAACAAATTTATGATGATAAAAATCATGAGCATAATTTGTGAGCAAATAAAGTATTATGAGACGAAAACGAACAATGTACAAATCAATGTGTGTATCCATCAAGTGGGGTTGTGCTAAATACAAGAATTATCCTGACCAGCTATCCACTGGGGATAAAATGCGACATGCGTGGCAAATATCTTCGGGACTAAATAGATAGAAATATTTTGCCGATTATCTGCCAAGATGAATCTCGAATGTGCCTGACCGTCCTTTAGGTTACGAATCATAGAATCCGAGCTTTAGTCGGAGTAATAATAATTTTGCCCAAGCATTTCTTTGGGTCTAAGGTGCTATAGTGTGCTCGACTATCCGTTGGAGCATTAATAAAATGAAGGGTGCCTGGATAGTCTGTTGGGGAAAAGTTATAGAATACCGAGTAGATATAGCCAGCAATTCGTGCCCGAGCATCTGTCAAAACATAGATGAGATTTCCATGGAATTAAGATTCGTTGTCGAGCATCCTCGGGGCTAAATCTTATACCTGTGGAAGTTAGTAATTCCCCGACCATCTGTTGAGGCTAAATCAGATAGAAGTTATCATAAAAATGATATGTTCAACAAAGTATATAAGAGGAAAAAAATTCGTAGTAGCGTATGAATGTAATGAATGATGCAATGATTTTTACGATAAAAATCCCACTGAGATAACCGTGCCCGAGCACCCGTCGGGGCTGAGCGAAATAACTGAATAATCTCCTTACGGTGAGATTAAATTGTTGTAGCTGAACGACAATATTGAAAATTAAAATGTTCGAATAAATGACATGAGTTCTATATAAGTGTGCCCCACTATTTACGTGGACAAAATAATTTGTAATAAGGGCGCGTAAAAAAGTGCCAACTAAACTCGTTGTAATAAAATCACCCGGTCCCTTAAAATAATTTAGAGAGAACCGAGCAATGCAAAAATTAGTCAAAAATATATCTTAAATGTAAGACACAGGGATGATTTAGAATTTTTGCTAAAATTATTTAAAGTTCAAATAAATAATGAGTTATAAATAGATTTGCAAAATTGTTTCCTGGGGAGGTTTCGTAAAGCCACGAATTAAATAACAGGAATTTACTAAAAGAGGGGGGCTTGACTCAATCAGGCGTGAAAACCCACGCACCTCAAAAGGCTTTTACCCCTGTTTGAAATGCCTGAAACGTGCAGGTCGAAGAATGAGCAGAGTGAGATGGAGGAGCTCGCTGATGCTCGATTGGCTGCCTAGTGATCGTCTGAGGAGCAGTATCTAATGCTCGTCGACTTGTGATTATGGCCTGGCGTTGTAGCTGAGGTTCACCGACCATTGATTATTGTCCAGTATTGTAGCTGATGCTCGCCGACCTTTGGTTATGATCCGGTATCGTAGTTGATGCTCGTCGACCTGTGGTTATGACCCAACGTTATAGCTGATGCTCGCCGACCTTTGGTTATGGTCCGACATCGTAGTTGATGCTCGTCGACCTGTGTTTTCAAGGCAGGTAGCTATTGACCGAAGAATGAGAGATTTACTGCATCTTCGTATATCTTTTGAATTTTTCCACCGAACTGAAATTATTAGATGGTGTCTAACAGCTGATGCTCGCCGACCTTTGGTTATGGTCTGGCATCGTAGTTGATGCTCGTCGACCTATGTTTATGGCCTGATTTTGTAGCTGAGGCTCGTCGACCTGTGATTTCAAGGCAGGTAGCTATTTGACCGAAGAATGAGAGATCTAGTGCATCTTCGTATATCTTTTGAATTTTTCAACCGAACTGAAATTATGAGATGGTGGCTGACCTATCTTTCCTCCAACCTCTTGATTGTCATGCTACCTATATGGGTTGGTAATAAGGGCCATGTCGCCCAGTCTTTGTCGACTTGCCCTTTTCTCATGTATGCTTGGCTGTGTGCCCGGATGGAAGATGCAGTGGCGAAGCTAGAAATCCACCTCAAGGGGGGCCAACACACATTGTGTTGGTAAAATTTGTGAAGAAAATGGCTAAATTTTGTACTATAGAAAATTTAAGGGGTCATTATCTAAAGCATTTTAAAAGTTAAGGGGGGCCATGGCCCCCTCCAAAAATGGCTGGCTTCGTCCCTGGGAAGATGACAGTTATCAAGATGTTCTCCAAAAAAGGGGGTGTTATCGGACCCAGTAATTGAAATCTTTGGTCATCCAAAAATCTCGAAAGAGAGAGAACATGTTCAGATTTTGATCGTACCTGCATAACCATACAAGAGTCTAAATAGTTGGAGAGTCCTCTCACATGTTGGGTATTGAGATTCGTAAAAAATGAACAGTAGTTATGTAGATTCCCAGATAAATATACACCAACTATAAGATTTATGAACATAAATGTACGAAAACCATACATAAATGCATCGATCTATGTGAAAAATAAATAATTGTATATAAAACATATAACTTTTAGTTCACAGATTAAAGGAAGAAAACTTATCTCTTAATTATATGCGTGTGAATCGTTGCGTCGCAACGTAAATCTTCGTCTTGACAACATGAAGGAAATACTTTTCGTGTTGTTTCCCACAGACGACGCCAATTATAGGTGCAAAAAATCTCACCCGTCGGGTGGTGATAATTCATCACGATAAAAGTACAAAAATAAATACGAGAGAGACAAAGATTTACGTGGTTCGACCATGAATGGCCTACGTCCACGGGGCTGCTGGTGTGTTTCATTAGAATGATCAGAGAGTTTTACATGAGAGTGTTTCTCTAACTTCTAAGCCCCCTTTCACAATCGGGGGTGTCCCCTTTATATAGAGTTAGGGGTTACATTAGGGTTACAAATATGGATGAGTAACGAATATGGATGATTCCTATCTTCATGAAGTTTGATTCCAATTAGATACTGCTCCTCGGTCTTCTAGTTTATTAAGGACTTTAGTCGTCCCTGTATTGCTGGCACGTCTGTTGCTCGCCATCTTGACCGGGGTGCTCGCCACATGTCATGCTATTACGTAGGCATATTTATTGCCCCCAAAAGATCCTATAACACATGATTGAGTGAGATTGTCTTACCTCTCTGGTGATGATTTTTATTTCTTAGTGCAATGAACTGACTTTTAGGCAAATTATTGGTGGTACCTCAGTTATCACATTGATGCCTTTTGCTCTTAGCATTTTATTATGCTGTATTGCCCATACCCCTTATTTTATTCAACATTGGATTGAGGATAAATGTTTTGTCTTATACCTTGATTCTCCTCCATATAGTTTTGGTTTTTATAATCCCTGTATAGGTCTGCCTCTCATGCCATGGTTATCTTATTGGATCAATTGGACCCATCCTTGCACTTGGAGGGTACTCTGTCTTGAAATGAAGGCCACTGATTGGTTAGCTAATTCTCATGCTATGGTTTGGTTCCCCACTCCCATGCACATGATTGGTTTCTCTCGTGATTTGATTTGGAGATATTATTAGACACACTTGTTGAATGTTAAGGACATATCTACATTCAAGCCTACCCAGACTTTGGACTACCTTTGAGATCTCATGCATTTACTTGATTTTGTTTAAATGCTTTCTCTATTATACTCATGAAATTAGCACTTAAAAAAACCCATTTTTTTCTTGCCTATCTTACTGGTAGTGGTGAGATCAACCTTGTTGGTATCACCAATTACCATAAGATTTTAGACACATGTAGCCATCTCTAAAAGGCCTTACGTATTATCATCTTTTTTTCATTTTTTTGTCTGCTTGTAACTTTTCTTTTGATTTAATAATATTTGGCTCATTGAGTCTTCTAAAAAAACACTTTCCTTTACCATCCGAAGTCAAAACTTGGGTTTCACCCCAACTTGTGTTACATTTCAAAATTATCATTTCGTGTCCTTTATACACTTGTATTAATTTTATCCCAAATATCACTTTCAATTAGGACCAATTTATGCAACACCTTTTAACATTTTTATTTCATAAAAATGTTCCTCTTTACATAAAATTTCGAGTTTACCCATTTGTTTCCAAACTTAACCTTTTCTCCATTTTCACAAGTGTCATTTTCCAAAAATATTATTAAGTTACAGCCATTAACTTCTTAAGTATTTTTAACTTATTAACACTTATTTAACAGTTTAGAGTAACATATTTTTCAAGTTTAAAATCTCTTTATTTCATTTCTTTCTTTACTAAGACAACCCTTTTTGGCATTTGGAAGACTACTTTACAAGAAAATACCATTTTCTCTTGGTTTCCACATACAGTCAATATCTATTTACCACATTTTCTACACCCTTTAACGCACTTTAAGGGCTGAAATTTATATTTTCTTTGTTTCATATTTAAACCCAATAAAATCTTCATTAAACTTGTTTATATGCTCATTATCAAAATACTACAAGTTTATATACATGAGAAGAAGGATTTCAAGTCCAAAAATCCTATTAAATGGGTCTAACGTACGGTTCATTCCATAAATTTCACAACATTGGCATAACCATAATTTTCAAGCTAAAAGACATTTTTATTTCTCCAAAACATAAGTAAATGTATATTTATACAAAAATCCTAATTTTCACAAGAAAACTTTAGGATATTTGTTTGTAAAACATTTTCAACAAAAGAAATATCATTTCAAACATTTTATTCCATAAAATATTTAGATATTAAGATTTCTTGAAATATATCATTTTTCTCAAAACTTTTGGGAACTTTAATAAATCAACTTCTTTTTCACCAAACCATAAGAAATTACCTTCTCAAATCATATATGCATTCAACTCTAACAAACTCTAGCTACAAGATCAATAATATGCAAAATAGAGTTGTTAAGCTAAGAGTAGAGTTTCCCACCTCAAAGGAAGCTTCAACAATGGTGGATGAATGTAGAAGAATAAGGCAGCCTCTCACCTCCTAAGGTGACCTTAAAAATGTTTCCTAGCTACAATAATATTGTCTTCTTGAAAGCTCCATAAAACCTCCTTCAAACTCTATGATTTCTTCTACCCTCTTCTTCAAAACCCCCCACCAATATCTCCATATATTTGTAACTTGTCCAACAATGGTGTAGGTAGATTTATAAGCTTAAATATGGTAGAAAAGGGTTAGAATATAGTGGTTTTGGATGGAGGGATGCTGGTGTTAGGGTTCTGTGTAGTGGTTGAAGGTGGGGAAGCTCTTAAGGCTTGAGATAGAGGGGAAAAATCTGATTGAAAATGCCTTAAAATGGGATAACTTTCACTTAAATACCACCCAAACCGTAAGGGTCAAATTCAAAAAAGGCCCCTACACTTAACCCGATACCCAAAGGTCAATTAAGTCTTTTGTATCACGTTTTGATCATAATCGCTGAGAGCTTGGCACGTCATCCAATTTGATGCTCCACGTCTAAATTTTTCTCCAGTCGTTTGAACGACCTTCCCACTCTTTCGAATGAGATTTCCTTCTTGCTCGAATGGGAATTAATGAATTAATAATGAGACTAAATTCTAGGGTTAAATGGGGTGTGAGGAACACCTCGTTCGAACATCGGCATCTAACGAGATTCCAGAGAGCAAAGGAAATTAATCATTTCTAAGTCGGTAGAAGTTCTTTCAAATGACACGAGAACCTCATTTAAACGACTTCAGTTTTTCACCATTTAAACTTTAGGTCAAAGAAACTCCAATTCGGTTGCGTTGAGGCCACTACGTTACCCAAGTTTCACTTATGGTCCACCTCAATAAGTCCAAATCCCAATTGGTACTTATAAGGACATAATTTCCATAGTCCGTAGTTTACATGGAGTATATCGTATACCGCTACAACAGTCGAAGAAGTTCACGTTCATTGTTCAAGACGACGAATTCGAATTTCAAGTATTTTCAACATATGCACAACATGAGGTATAATTTCATATAAAATGTGTTTAAGTTTTGTAAATGCTTTATTTGAGTATTGGGATACTTTTTGAAATTATTTTATAACAAAAGAATTCATTTTTTCTAAGTGAAAATAATTTTTCAAGACCTGCAGGTGAGGTTTTTAAAATAATACTTTCTCGCCCCTGTCGTTCAAACGACAAGGTAATGTCATTCAAACGACATTGAAATGACGTTCAAACGACTACTTCTAATGACATCACATGTTGTTTGAAGGGTCGTGAGAAGGGTCTTTTCTTTACTTCTTCAAACGACCACGCACTATTTTGAAATTTTAAGGGTCATTTTTTAGGTAATTAATAACGATAACTAATGTTGTTCAAATGACATGACAACGTCGTTCGAATGACATCTAATGATATGAGCTACCTCAATATTTTTGTTTAGTTATAAATACCTGTTTTGAAGACCTTTTTCATTAAGACTTTTATACACGAAAATTACTTTTTGGCAGACCTTTAGTCTTCATCTTTTAAATTTAAAAACCTAGTTTTTGATTCACCAAAACATCCTAATCCGTTTGTGAATCATTTGTGGAACCCAAAATACTTCTTGGAAGTTCATCTTTGTGGAGTCCCATTTCTACTGTTGGATTGGTAGTTCTTGCGGGAGATGCTTGCTGACGATTGTGGTCATTGAGGTTCTCGAGAGGATCTTTGTTGGTGCTAGGCCGCGGTCTATGTGGATTTACTGCTGTAAATTCATTACAGATTTTACTGTATAATTGTAAGTTGCAATTTTCATTATATAGTGAAATAAAGGTTTTACGTGAAAGGTTTTTTTTCTTGAACCTTGATTTGTGATCGAATGTTTAATTTATCCACATAGATGCATGATCGGGGTTTAATAAATTTTGGATCAAATAATGACTATAATGAAATAAAATTGGAAATTTATGAATTAAGTAATTAATCGATATCACGTATTCTAAAAATTGGTATCAGAGATTTAGCTCATGATTCTATACCACTCTTACAAATTGGTATCAGAGCACGTTTCACCAAATTATTGTGAGATCCTTATTCCGTAAAATTTTTGTGAAATAAAGTTTTTTGAAAAATCTGATTTTGAAATTTTTTCCAATTTTTCCGATGGAGAACTTATATAATCGGCTGCCCTCCTTTGATAGCACGAATTATGCCTATTGGAAAGCCCGGATGAAATCTGGTTTAAAGGCTATTGATGAACGTGTCTGGATTGTTTGTGAAATAGGGTGGACTCCTCCCACGATCACCATTGAAAATGTCACCAATCCCAAACTTGTGTCGGACTGGACTGAGAATGATTATAAATGGAGTAACTTTAACTCCCATGGCCTTAACGCTATTTTGGAGCCGTCACCCCTGATGAGTTTTGCCGTATTATGATGTGTACCACGTCTAAAGAGGCATGTGATATCCTCTAATTAACACATGACGTTACCATAGCGGTTAAAGTGTCTAAGTTACAAAATTTGACCACCCAGTTTGAGACTATAACCATGTCAGAGTCCGAGTGTTTTGATGAGTTTTATGCTAAATTGTCGAACATAATCAATACAAGTTTTAATTTGGCTGAGAAAATTGAGGACACGAGGGTTGTTAAAAAGATTTTGAGGTCACTCCCTTCCCGTTTTATTTCTAAGGTCACTGTTTTAAATTCATTGGGGATATTAAATACACTGAGGTTAGAAGAACTTATAGGAGACCTTCAAACTTATGAGATCGACATGTTTCCCAAAATCGTTAAGCCTAAGAATAGAGGGATTGCACTTAAGGCACAATCTAGAAAAGGTGAGGAAGTGTCTAGGAAGAAAGAGAAGAAGAAGAAAGAGAGAGTTTGTGAGTCCGAGGGAGAGTTTGATTTTGATGATGTGACCATATTTGCTAAATTTTTTAAAAAGTTTCTCAAATTTTCCAAAGAAAATTATTTAAATAAAAGGATGTTTTAGAAGGCCAATGAGAGCGGTGAGAATGGTAAAGAAAAAGAGGCAAGATGTTTTGACAACGAGGTCAAAGGGCACAAAGCGTTTAAATGTTTTACTATGCTGAAGAGAAAGGGCAAGAAAATTACAACGCAAGCCACTCTTAGCTATAGTGATGAGGAGGTGAATGATTTCGATGATGAGCCATCACATGGTATGTGTGTCGCCTTTATGGAAAGTTGCTTGAGCACACCTAGTTTGTCCCACGACGATGAGGACACTTGTATTTGTGAGAGCCCTGATGATGATTTGAGCATTTCTAGTGAGTGTGAAAGTGAAGGCGAAAGCGATCTCCAAAAAGCGTTTAGAGATTTATACACCGAGACCTTAAAGATGAAGAATATGAATAATACAAAAGACCTTAAAATATTTTTTAAGGTCTTTTGAAATAATACAAAAAAAAATCTTTTTTTTAGAAAAAATTGATAAAGGCAGAAAGATTTTATTTTGATAAAATTGAAAAAGACAAAAAGATTTTTGTATTTTGTTTTACACCGTTTATGGATGGACATTTTGGATGACCAAGTCACAACATCATTCCGTATCCATGTAACTATTTGATAGTGTTTTGAGATAATACATCATTTCATCCATATGCTTTATAATTTTTGGAGTCATTAAGATGATATTTGATATTACATTCTACATATTTGACTCGTGATTTCCTTTATTGTACACTTGCACGAATTTATGTGATTATTGTGCTTGTCTATAACATGTTAGTCGAATTGTTCTCATCTTAATCCTGTCTTTAAAATGAACCATATGCAATAAAATTTGACAATGAAAGTAATGCATGTAAGAACCGTTGCCCGTGAGGAATTTGTTTAATATGAAAAAATTGAAGAGTATACACTAGAAATGTCTACAAAAGGCACAATTATCCTTTACGAGAAAGCCATCATTTAAGATGGGCCTAAAAAGTGTGGCATTTTACAAAGTAGCCAAGGCCCAAAGAGTTCAAAAAGAGCTAAAAAAGTGTGGCCTTGAAAAAAGTAGCCAAGTCCAAACTAGTTTAGTTTAATATGATCATTTAAAAGAAAAAAATGAATAAATAAATATGATCATTTTTATATATGAGGGAGTTTGGTTGAAAATATAACAACGGGTTTGGACGTCCTGACAAGGTCTTGAAAAAACATTACATAGTTCTAGAAGTTATTAGTGTGGAAATCATTTTATACTTTGATTTGTTGATTAGATTGAGTTGATATCATTTGAATTCAATAATTTTTTACACCTAAGGATGATTTTGAGTTCATTCGTTAGGAGTATCCATATTTATTGTGCACATTTATTACGTATGTTTGAGTTTATTTACCTATCGAATTAGTTCACACCCAGTCATTCCGTTTTCACAATTTGGTTATCTTAGTGTAAATTCACGGTGTGTGTTATTTATAAAATCTTTGCTTGAAAAATTTTAAAAGATGAAAAAGAGTTTGTGAAATCCTTTCGAGTTCATCCTTGCATGAGCGTAGTTGATCTATTCGTGATGATTTTCTATGCTTGTCGTGACACTCCGTGCTTATTTTTGTTTATTCTTTTCCTTGTCTATTTCGGATAAAAAGAGGAGGATAACGAATTATGAATTATAGGGGAGTGAGAGTGGATTATGGGGGAGAGTTGAGATTTTCTTGATTTGATTTATGTTTATCTCATTTTAAACTCGATATGTCACGAAGTTATTTGTTTTGTTTATTGTGTGTAGGATTTTGATGATCATTGGGTAACACACAAAAGAGAAGCAAGGAAAGTAAAGAGATTTTATTTGAAGAGATTTTAAAATTGAAGATTTTTGAAGAATTTGAAGACTTGCATTTTTAGTACCTTTTCACTTTTGGGTTCATGGGAGGGTATTAGATTTGTATAGGCAATTTAAGTTTGATAGTTTGGATTATTTTTAAATTGTGCCGGCACAGACATAGGGGGAGATTTGTAAGGACATAATTTCCATAGTACGTAGTTTACATAGAGTATGTCGCATACCGTTACAACCATTGAAGAAGTTCACGTTCATTGTTCAAGACGATGAATCCGAATTTCAAGTATCTTCAACATATGCACGACATGAGGTATAATTTCATATAGAATGTGTTTAAGTTTTGTAAATGCTTTACTTGAGTATTAGGATACTTTTCGAAATTATTTTTCTAACAAAATGAGGCATTTTTTCTAATTCAAAATAAATTTTCAAGACCTGCAAACGAGATTTTTAAAATAATATTTTCTGGCTCCTGTCATTCAAACGATAAGGCAATGTCGTTCAAAAGACATTGACATGTCGTTCAAACGACTGCTTCTAACAATATCACATGTCGTTTGAAGGGTCATGAGAAGGTTCATTTCTTTACTGCTTCAAACGACCACATATTGTTTTGTAATTTTAAGGGTCATTTCTTAGGTCGTTGGTAACGACATCTAATGTCATTCGAATGACATGACAATGTTGTTCGAACGTCTTCTAACGACATGCACCACCTTAATATTTTTGTTTAACTATAAATCCCTGTTTTGAAGACCTTTTTCATCAAGACTTTTGATACACGAAAACATCTTTTCGACAGACCTTTAATCTTCATCTTTTAAGGTTAAAAACCTAGTATTTGATCCACCAAAACATCCTAATCCTTTTGTGAGTCATTTGTGGAACCCAAAAAACTTCTTGGAAGTTCATCTTTGTTGAGTGCCATCTCTACTACTGGATTGGTAGTTCTTGCGGGAGCTTCTTGCTAACGACTGCGGTCATTGAGGCTCTCGAGGGGATCTTTACTAGTGCTAGGCTGCGGTCTATGCGTATTTTTCACGGTAAATTCATTGCAGCTTTTACTATGGAATTGTAAGTTACGAATTGCATTATATAGTGAAATATAGGTTTTACCTGAAAGTTTTTTTTTATGAAACTTGATTTGTGATCGGATGTTTAATTTATCCACATATATGCATAATTGGGGTTTAATAAAATGTGGATCAAATATTGACTCTAATTAAATAAGGTTAAAATTAGAAATTTGCGAATTAAATAATTAATTGATATCTCCATTTACAAATTGGTATCATAACTTTAGCTCGGGATTTTATACCTCTTAGAGTCCTATTAATTCACTAAATCATAAAAGTAAGATCAAAGTTATGGGGCGGGTGTTACAAAAGAACTTGGAATTCATGAGCAAGGGCCAACATCCTTCGCGACTCCCATCATCCGGGATTACCAGTTTGGTATTAGGTAGAGAGCTATGATATAAGATCTTGACCAATTTGAGCAGCATGAGCACTAAACATGCTGCATAAAAAGGGATACTACACTATAGATAGTTTATAGCCAAGTCTATTCAATGAAGGGCCTAACGGATGGGAATATTTACACTAAGAAGTGAAAAATACCATTGACAGTGCCATAGATATTGATCCAACACTCCCCACATAAGTTTTCCCATAGAAGATCTCATTGATCCCTATAGTAAGCTTAACCCGCTTGTTATATAAATAACATTTGACCTCTTATTACTAGCAATATCATCCTGGACCCACCATTACACCGATGTAGGATGTAGTTAAGGGGATAATTACCTAGCTACTGCCCACATAGTTGGCATAATAGAACTTCAAGACTAAATAACCCATCGAGGCCATCCTCTTCCATAAGGTCCCCCTCTCCCGGAGGTACTCATAAACTATAAAGATAGAACTAGTCAACCCTTTTCCCCATAACCGCACACATGGAAAGTTCAACAGCATACAATATGTAGTTTTTGCCCTCGCCCATGCCAGATTTGTCAAAAAAGTCTCACCCCGGGGATCGAAATACGCTGAACACTGGTACTAATATGAAGAAATATTTTGCAAGTATGCTAGAATTGTGAGAAATATGAACCTAAAAAAAATTGGAACATCTTTCGATGAGGAAGAGAGTAGGAGACCGCCTCCGATAATGACATCTGTTCAGGATCATCTATGTCAAAAAAATCATCACCTTATATGCCTGATAAGTCCTGACTACGATAGAGGAAATTCCCACCCTGACCCAAAAATTGGATATAGACATACGGTGTATAGAGGACTGTATGTCACAAACCCCTCTAAAGTTAAAAAAAGACTCCCCTAAGACTAAAACTTGCCCATGTACTAGATTGGACTAAAGTAATATTCCCAAAGCCAACACCACCTACCACTAGCTTTACATCCTTGGTTGACATTCTACTCCTTTTAGAGAAAGTTGAACACAAATATCTGAGTAGGGACCATACTCTCTTCAGACAAAGAGGTCGCCTTCCTCACTAGGTTGGGTTGACACTCCACTCCTTCGAACCCAGTCAGTAAGGAGAAAGGTCCCCCTAAATTTTTTATCACACCTCCTCCTCAAGAAAATGATAAAATGCAATATTAACTCCGTTAAAAATAATCTAACATCATCATTTGAGAACTATTAACTATATCTCGGGAGCACCGAGCCTCCTTCATCCATCTGTTGTTCTAAGGTTTTGTGCCTATAGACCTGAATCTGACTGAGATATAAGCTACCATCGGATCCATCTCCATGTAAAAACACATCAATTTCTCTGACAAGGACCTCCCCATGCAAGGTCATAATCACCGATTCTCACTGCACATCACCATTAAGGCCTATGGACAAAGTATACCCCTATTAGTGATAGACAATGGATTCACCATCAATGTATATCCCTCTCCCCACTGCCACCAATTTAGGATACACCACCTCAGAATTCAGACAATCCTTTATGTCCATCAGGGCCTGTGATAACACTCACTGAAAATTCCTAGGATCCATCATCACCACTCTTATAATAGGGCTTATCAAGTTTGATATGGAATTTCAAGTACTCGACAAACTAGACAACTTCAACCTCTTACTCAAGAGATAATAAATACACCCCATAGGGGCATTACACACATCACATAACATGAAAGTCAGGCTCCTATTTAAAATTAAGGTCATCATAATCTAGGGGGACGATGATTAGGCTATATTTACCTATGCTAATAATATTGCCTCCTGGATTCCCATCAGGACAATAGCGATATCTGCCTCAGTGGATTTTGAGTTGTCCCACTTGCTCACATGATATAATGTGACTCAATTTTTCACAGTGTAACCGCTCAAATCATCCAAAAGATTGGATATATGCTAGGTTTCGGCCTCAAAAGGAATAAAAAAGGAATCCTCGAAGCCGTCACTGCCAAAGAACAAAAGGGAAATTTCGATTTGGGGTATATATCCTTAATAACAAAGCTTCATCTCTCGATCCCAAAGACCCCTATTATGGGTGGAATGGTCATTTTCGTCTTCTAATAGAGGACCTAACTTATCACAGACTCCCCGAACCATGGTGGGATGAAGCTAAGATATCTTTACAACAAGGTATAGAGATCCTTTATGCTGAAGGATTATACATAAATTATGAGAAGATTCACAAAGTCATCCAGAACGAGCTCAATGTATCATGGGCCACTGAGGAAGATAGAAAGATCCCTGGGCCAAAGGAAAATTTGCACCCAACTATGGAGGACCCTACCTTGCCACCACAATAATTTCATGTGGTGTGGACACCTTATCTGATATCGACGGAATCACATTTTACCAACCCTTAAATCTCGATCGGTTGAAGAAATTCTTTCCTTAATCTTGCCAGTGGGGAAGAGGAAAAGGCCAATTTAATGCAAAAATTATAGGTCATAGCGGGTAGGGAGGACTATGAAAGACCATACATATTCCCATCCCTATATTAAAAATCCCACTTATGACACTAATCTTTCGCATGAAGTCATCTAAAATACTTTGAGCCCTTAACATTTCAATTCGAGAGAACTATGTAGATCTGATTATTTGCTATATTTTTATCGTATACATTGAACACAAACACCCCGTTTCTTTGAATTGGAGATACATAGGCAACCCGAGATATCACTTTGAGCTCGATCTAAATAAACAGAAAAAACCCGTTTTATGGGAAACCTCCACTTATGGTCATTGTGCCTTCCCTCCAAAAGAGTCAGCGCGCCCAAAGTAAACTAAACATCAAGTAACAAAATCTTGCACTAAGGCATTTTAAAGACTCCGGGGGTCAAACTTATCTAATAAATAACACATAAAAGTCTAATGCTATGAAAACACCGATCAAAAGAAGCCTAAACATGATAGTACAATACCCCCTACCCTCTTTTTAGAAACAAGATATTTTCAAATCACCCCACATCCTAGGACGGATCATCAACAAGTAGAATCACTAAGGAGGCCCTATAAAATGACACCTTATTCGGGACAAAGAACGACACTATGATTCCAAAGCTACATCGAAAGGTTATTCCTCGATCACCAAGCAAAGAAAGAGGAACCTCCTTCCCTCACTTTATTGATGACAACACGGACAAGTGGCTCACCATCAAGAAGATAAATATCATCTATCTCTAAAAGAAACATATATAAAAGATGGGGCACTTTTATTTCCACACGTATATGTATAATTTATTCTTTTTTCTTCTGTGTACATGTGTATTATCACCACTTAATAAAAAAATATCTTAGGCTCATTATGTCCATATGCACTATGCCCATTACTCTAATGAAATAGAGACTGAAAAATTAAAGAAATGCAAAATGCAAGGTACAAACCATTCATCATCTAAATAGAGTGATATTAATTATAGATATGATGTATAACGATAATCCCCACACGCCAAAATGTGTATTGAGGATTCTTCGCATTCGTCCTAAAGGAATATACTGCATAAATGCAACTGGGACTTGACCCGACCAAAAACCACAAAAACCTTTTTGTGAGGTTACATAAAATACCACGCAAAAGGTGAGCCAAAAATACTATCTTACCAGATCATCATGTACGTGGCCTCTTCCCCGAATGATCACCTACATAACTCCCGTCCAAGACCACCGACCCCGGTACCCTAGTCATTACACCTGATGCAGAAACACCAATCGAATATACCATACTAGCCGATCATTGGATAAAACCCTTTGATATCCTCAAGTAGTCAGTAGCATTTTCCACCATAACTTCAACATTTAAATGGCATAAAGCCAAATTCCCCGATTATCAGTGCGTAAACATCCCCCCCAACTGGGCGACATCGACGTATACCTGCTGAAAATATATAAAGTATAAATTTAATCAACTTTAAGATAAAAAATGAACTAAGACGTACAAAAAAAAGATTGTCAAAACTCACATTGTTCACAAAGAGGTTAAGGTCCACTGACGGAGCCAGCAATCCAAATGTGAATCGTGTTGTTGAATGCGCACGACTTGTGCCTCCCATGAAGAACCATAGTAAGCACTAAAAGTAACCCCAAAAGAGTGCAAAGACCAACCCGAGTCATAAAAGGAGTTGGAGTGACAAATCCCAGAGAAAGTGAAGTAGCATCCTCCACAATAATCGCGATAATTGTCTCGAAAGAAGAAGCCCTCATCCCCACCAGGAGGCTAACCGACAGTGATAATAAAAATGGGACGTCAAACATCCCACAACTCGCACCATTCCTTTGATCCATGATAATATGATAGAACTGAGTTCATGAGAATGAAAGTGTAAGGTATGCCAAGGAAATAAAGTCGTTGACTCATGAAATATGCGTTGATAAAGAGGTGAGTAAAGGCTTAACAAAAAAAGGAAGGGAAAATATACATTAAATAACTTTCAGACCACCGGGAGGGATGGTAGCGTGGTCAACTATCTCATTGTGGATATCCATATATTCAAATGTTTCAAAAGCATGGTTAGCCGTGCGATTAACCTTTCAATAATTTTTAAAAAATCCCATTTTGCCCCACCCTTTCTACCTATTTATCCTCATACCCCCCCACACTTCACAAAAAATAGGCAAACCTATTTTTAGACCCTTTAGATTTTGATGAAGAGTACCTGCACGCACACCCTCTTAGTTAATCGCCTCTGCGAAAACCTTAATTTATAATCGGGGTGTAGATCCTATTCACCTCGTATATAAAAATACCCTAAAAAACCCACCAAACCCCCAGAACAAAACCATGGGCACCAAAATGTAAATTAGGAAAAAAACACAAATTCCCAAAGCACCCTCTAGGGGTCTTTTAACCATACGGTTAAAGGTCCCTATCCCTTTGCCCACACGACTAAAGGGCTTTGATTGTGTGGTTATCCATTTACTCTGTAATGATTAAAAAAGCTTAGGAGATATTTTCTCATCCATATACGTGCCTCAATCCCCTTTTAACCCTACACGTGTCTTGTCTTTTAATCGCGCGGTTAAAGATTCCAGTTGACCGTGCGACCAAAGGGGCCAGAACCCTATAAAAGAAACTCCCCACCATCCTTGAAAATCTGCCCAAAATCCAACGTTGATTTAGTTTTATAAATTTCTCAATCTCGAGCGCTCGAGATACTCAAAATCATTCTGAAAAGTCTCGAAAGAAGTTCATACTTTAGAAAAGTCGCTTATCTTGTAGTCCCGAATGTGGCTCGTATTTCTAAAAAATCACCTTCGAGAAAAATAGAGGCAAACATTTAAATGCATTCCGCAAAATTCATTGCTTCATGAAGCTCTGTCTGACTAAACGGAGCTCTTCCCAGCTCAGGTACCTGGGGACACTCCCCCACGAAAAATTTAGTTCATGCTACAAAGGTAAGGAAACTCATCTTAATTCTCAAGTCATATATATTGTGATAAACTGTCCATACTTATTTATCTCTTTTAGCCCGACACCCATTTAGGGGAACGGGTATGCACTTTATAACGTTTATATTTTAAAGCCTCATTTTAACCCCCAACACCTCTGTTAATTGAATCAAAATGCTCATATGTTAGATAAATGCTAATTAATTGCCATAATGATTAAATACAAACATGAAAACATAATTTTTAACATCATTCTCAGGAAAGCATCAGTGCGCCTTATCAGTCAAAACTTTGCATAAGCTAAAGTCTAAAATTCGGCTACTTCTAGCACCTCTTCAAAAGAACAAAGCCCATCCCCATGGTAGAATCCCTTTATATGCGTTTTCATATAAATATTTCTCACATGCCAACCTTTGATAAACATATTTTTAACATATAAATATATCAATCCAATGCAAAAAAATGCTATATTAAAGACTAGTATCTATAAATACTATAAGGTTGTATATTGTATACCGAGTACCCCATCGCCTGCACTTGCAAATATATCTTGTTTATTGTAACCAAGTTGGCTTTAATCCCATGTTCGCTTGGGTACGCAGGCAGTATACTGTAACACCCCGCCCGCCCGGGGAGAGCGAACGGAGCGCCACTATCGATAAAACTAAACTAATCCACAATATAATAAGGTATAGAGCATCTAAATCGCATAATAGAAAAGAAACCACTGATTTCATCTTCAAATTAATACAAAAAATCTCTCAAAATAATTACAACAATCTAACTATCTCGAAAACAAATAAATCTCCAAATTCTCTATAGATCAAAATAAATAAAGTCTTCTAACTTTTATTCTCGAATAATCTTCCCAAAATAATCCATGCTAAAATCCATTCTCCAAATCAAATCCAAAGCGCCCAAAATCCGCGCTAACCTGCCACTAAGAGAAAATATGGGGAAGTACACAATACTACAGGAAAGATGCTCAACAAATATAGGTTAGCGATGAATAAAGCGTAACAACACGAGTACGAATATTCGAGTCAAATGCAAATCTCAATAACATTTTATCAATAAATTTCTCAACAACACATTAATCGGGTCACCAGGCCTCAACCCATCCGCATAGGCTTTATCAAGACATAGCCCCAGGAAGTAGGAATTTTGGCGGGTGCCCAACGTTTGTGCCATATTAAAATCTCATGACAACGTCCTCAACGACAACATGAATAATACCACATGAATCAAAATAATTCCAACAATTTTTTTTCAGATTTTCAAGAATTTATCAATTCAAATATGAGTTCAATTAAACATGAAATCAACGGAATAAACACTCGCGAGATTACGGAGCATATTGTGTAAAACACCTTACTTTAAACCACCAAAAGAATAAACATAATTCTGCCTAGAAATCACAGAACAATCCATAAAAAAAATATGCTCTCAAAGATCATCAAAAACACCTCCAAGAACAACCTCAAAATAACCCCCAAGAACACCACAAAAACCTAAGGTTGAATGCATAAATTAAGGGTATTGTTTGTGTATAAAAGAGAGGAAAAGAAAATATATTTTCTGGGTATGTTTGTGCCACAAGGCTATTCCAAAATACTTGCCCGTGATCCCTTTTTATAAGGTAAAAATATAAGAGTTGGAAACCAAAACAACTTCTCAAAATAACCTTCTGCGCACGTTTTCTGGAGGGGTCGATCGATCGAACCCCAGGCATCGATCGATCGATCATGCCTAAAATCTAACAGTTCGCCTTGAAAAAATTATAAGGGACAAAAATTATAAAATAAATATAAAATCCGTTCTAACTCCGTTTTCGAAACCGTTTGAAATTCTCGCCTTTAAAAATAATAACCAACATATTTGAGCAATAAAAATAATTTTATCTCAAAATTTATTTTTCCTCTTTATTTTGAAAATACCCCAAAAATTACGCGGGTTGTTAAACTTCCCCACTAACAATGGAATTTCGCCCTCGAAATTCGCCGAATACCTAACTCTCAAAAATCAGGCCACAATCTCCAAAAATAATCTCGTCACCAAAGTAAATTCCTCACATCTAATCTAGATGCCTAACGCGAAATGATTCTCTAAAAATAATCTATCTCCAAAAATACGCGCCATAAAAACGCAATAGACCCAAAACCCAAGACCCGAGGGTGGTCGTATACCTAAGCTCTGATACCATTCTGTAACACCCGGCCCGCCTGGGGAGAGCGAACGGAGCGCCACTATCAATAAAAGTAAAATAATACACAATGTAACAAGGTATAGAGCATATAAATCCCATAATAGAAAAGAAACCACTGATTTTATCTTCAAATTAATACAACAAATCTCTCGAAATAATTACAACAATCTAACTATCTCGAAAACAAATAAATCTCCAAATGCTCTATACATCAAAATAAATACAATCATCCAACTTGTATTATCGAATAATCTTCCAAAAATAATCCATGCTAAAATCCATTCTCCAAATCAAATCCAAAGCGCCCAAAATCCTCGCTAACCTACCACTAAGAGAAAATATGGGGAAGTACATAATACGACAGGAAAGATTCTCAACAAATATAGGTTAGCGATGAATAAAGCGTAACAACACGAGTACGAATATTCAAATCAAATGTAAATCTCAATAGCATTTTATCAATAAATTTCTCAATAACACATTAATCGGGTCACTAGGCCTCACACCATCTGCATATGCTTTATCAAGACATAGCCCCGGGAGGCAGGAATTTTGGCGGGTGCCCAACGTCCGTGCCATATTAAAATCTCATGACAACATGCTTAACAACAACATGAATAATACCACATGAATCAAAATAATTCCAACAATTATTTTTCCAGATTTTCAAGAATTTATCAATTCAAATATGAGTTCAATTAAACATGAAATCAACGGAATAAACACTCGCAAGATTACGGAGCATATTGTGTAAAACAACATACTTCAAACCACAAAAATAACCAACATAATTCTACCCAGAAATCACAGAACAAGCCATCAAAAAAATATGCTCTCAAAGATCATCAAAAACACCCCCAAAAATAACCTCAAAACAGCCCCCAAGAACACCACAAAAACCTAAGGTTGAACGCATAAATTAAAGGGTACTGTTTGTGTATAAAAGAGAGGAAAAGAAAATATATTTTCTGGGTATTTTTGTGCCAAAAGATGTTCCAAAATACTTGCCCACGATCCCTTTTTATAAGGTAAAAATATAAGAGTTGGAAACCAAAACAACTTCTCAAAATGACATGCTGTGCACGTTTTCTGGAGGGGTCGATTGATCGACCCTCAGGCATCGATCGATCGATCATGCCTAAAATCTAACAGTTCGCCTTGAAAAATTATAAGGGACAAAAATTATAAAATCAACATAAAATTCGTTTTAACTCCGTTTTCGAAACCGTTTGAAATTATCGCCTTAAAAATAATAACCAACATATTTGAGCAATAAAAATAATTTTATCTCAAAATTTATTTTTCCTCTTTATTTGGAAAATACCCCAAAAATTACGTGGGTTGTTACATATACCAAATTAAACTCGTGAAGCACAATCCTTATATTACGTCTCTTAACGCACGATCTATTAGAGATGCATCTGTCCCTAGTTCAAATAAAGGAGTAACCAATCCAAGGATTACGACACCTCTAGAATTTTATCCATGTCGATAAGGGATACTTAAATCTGTGTCCGTGACTTCTGGTCCACTGCAATACTAAAAATACACCTCCCTCCCTAAATAGAGAAGTATGTCTAGAACTAACATCCTTAATAATAAACCTCCAAACTATCCAGAAGGATAATATCTTTTGGCTAGTGATCACCTGATGATGATAATATAATATGCCCATACCGATGATAACTTATGTAACTCTTAAGTCAATTCCTACACTCTCACACACATCACATTGAAACACGTGAATATTCAAACTACGTAGGCTTTTATCTCGTGGCTATACGAATACGTATGCATAATACCAAGTCCTTCTCGTGATCACAAGTATCGATAATATGTCTCATGATATATTTTCACCACCGAATTGCATCCATATCCATTCTTTCATCCATTATCCATCTCTAAACCAAACGAGATATCCAAATATCTTAAAGCCACGATATCTTGGGCACCCTATACAAACATGCGTGCACATATTATACAAAACCGGACTATATAGGCATTAATCTCGCAGCTATATGAGTACGTAGGCTCAATACCGAGTTCTAATCATGAGCATAAGCCTTGTAACGCTCGAATTTTTATAAATTAATAAAAATCGCATTATGAGAAATTATGGAATTAATTTTGTTAGAATAATCTTATAGTTAAAATTAAGAAGAAAAATTCAAAAATATCGTGTATCGCGTTACGCGTGTTAAATTGAGTTAAACCTTTTAAATTAAAAATGATGGTATGAAATAAATTATATAATCACACCTAAAATTAAGTTATGATATCACAGGGATAAAAGAAGGAAATTCAAAGAAAAATAATGATAATAACAATAATCATAATAATATAAAAAATGGATTTTGTTAAAAAAAAAATGGAAAATTTAACTTTTAACAACGTTAACGATTTACATTTTCTCAAAAAAATTCATCTAAGGCATGTTTTGGTGAATTTTCAATTCGGGCAAATTTAAGTATGATATTTGTGGGGTATTTTTGGATGACTCCCCTTGGATGTTAACCGCTTTCTAGCCATTTTTGGACCCTTTTGGCAGTAGGCTAGCAACCTGTAATACCCCATATTTTTAATGACTTTTAAAATAGGATTAATTAGAATTAATGGTTATAATTAGAAATTAATCCGGATTTAAATATTACTCGAGAATAAAGTAATATCTGATTTATGTTGAATATTACTTAGTGATTTAAGTAATATTTATGATATTAAATTTATAATTGATTGTGACTTTATAAACTTGTCGCGAATTATGTGTACGACAATTAGGGTAATTAAGTCAGGACGCGCATTTGAGTCGTTTCGGGATTATAATTTAATGAAATAAAAGTGAATTATTATTATGTCATCCGAATGGTCATTTTGACTATGTCAAAGTGTCTGGAAGGGTTCAAATAGTCGAATAATTCTACTTGGGTGTTTGATTTGGGTCTCGGGGCGCTTTGGAATCGAAAGGACACCCCAGAGGGGTATTTCAGTCATTTTACAAGGGAGGTGAATATTAACTACGGAAATCTGAGTTTATTTTATAAGTACAGGGATTAGAGAGCTTAGGTTCATTCACCAAAAATATGAGGAAATGGTTTAGGGGAGATTGAGAGACTCTCTATGGGAGAAGAAGAGACTTTTCTAGGAAATCTAAGGACAACCACCTTACACCACCAAGAGCCACCACCACCACCATCGAAAGTTGACCAAAAAAAGAGAGGACCACCAGTAGAGTATCATCCCCGACGGATTAGACCTACAATCTAAAGGCAAGTGATTAATTATTTCAAATTTAGCATGTATATTGTCCATGTAAGGTTGTATAGTAACTCTGAAAAGAAGCATAATCCAAAATGAATTAGGGTGATGTTAATTGAACCTTTGAAAGGAGAATGATGTAGGATTAATTTTCTTTTGAGTGTAGAATTTAATCCACGAAATGTGGGAATTATTGGTGAGGAAAATTTTAGTTTATATGATGTTCTTGGAGAAATAATAATATATGAGTTTTGTGGAAATAGTATGTTTTAATCCATCCTTCTTGATGATGTTAGCTGGTTTAATTATTATAAATCAATTATATATCTTGGTTTATCATATGGAATGAATATTTAGGAGTTTGGGATTATTTGATAAAGGTTTTGATGATTAAAAAGTATGAAACCCGCAGGAAAAACAATGCAGAAAACTGGGCAATATCTGATCCATCGATCGATAGACTTAAGACTGTCGATCAATCGACCAAAATCATCGATCGATCGAATCCCCTTGGAAATGTGAAATATTTTTCTTTTTAATTGTTGATTAAATCCCAAACTTTGAGGAATCTTTAATGATGATTAAATGACCTTAATGGAACTTATGGAAGGGCAGTATGATATACTTAAGACCCGAAAAATATTATTTTGGGATTGTGAATGAGGGGAAATTAATGATTAAGTAATTAAACGAGTTATTTTGGAGAATTATATTATTTGGGGTTTAAATCGGATAAATGATAATTTATGGTTAAGACCAGTAGTAAGAGAGTCATTAATTATCGGTATAACCTTAGGTATGATTGGGATTAACCTTGAGAGGTGGAATAAAGGGTTAAGAGTGAATTAAGGGTTATCGAGAATTAAACCTAATTAAAGTGAATTTAATTCGTAGAAATTCGAGAGCCGTGATGACATGGATTTGTAGGACGTGATGTTTACCTACTGAATTTATTTGAGGATTAAATAATCACCATCGCGCGGTAAGATAAGTTCGAAAATAGATACTTTGAGGATTAAAGTCATAATCGAAAAATACGTAGGATACTCGGGATGTAATTATATTACGTATGGGATTTATTATATGGGTTGTGCGTATGCCCAATGGTTATATATAGGTATGACGAATACCTATTATTATATATATAAGTGAGATGATTGCCAGTTAATATCATATGGTTTTATGAATACCTTACTCATGTTATATTTATATAGGTGTGATGAATACCTATATTATTATTTGTATGTATGACATACTTATGTTGCTTGCTATCGGGGTGGAGGTATCGTGCTGTGGACGATCTTATCCTTGTGCTCCCAATTGGGAAGGATTTTAGATTCGTACCCTGAGCATAGGGCATTGGACACTTGATATCGGTGTATATGATAGTTTCGACGGTTGAATGGGAGCGTAGGTATGTGCATGACCCATTTGGCTGGGGAGTATGTTCGCCTCCAATATATTTGTGTTATGATATGATTCGTGAGAGAAGACGAATCAACAGTCCTTTATATAGTGACATTATGTATCAGGACATGATAGTAGAATATGAATGCACAGCAGCTGTGATTGGGGAGGTGGCGTATTAATATATATATATAATTAGTGTGATATTATATATATATATATATACAGTGATGTAATCCACTGTGTGACATTGTAGATATAGACATGTAATCTTCTATGTGAAATTGTATATTAAAAATATAAAAACTGTGATTAGATCTACTGTGTAATGTTGTAGATATAATTAAATAATGAAATATGAATTGCATTAAGTAAGTGAACACTTAATTCCAAGGTTGTAACAAGACTAGTTCATATTATAGAGAAATGAATATGAATAATTATACTTAGTATGGTATAGGACTTATGGGTTTATGAGATGGGTTAAAATTATGTTGTGGAAACTAGTTAGGAGGGAACCTTAACTAGGAAGATAATAAGATACGATAGGTGTGCACTCTAGATGAGGGGTGAGAATTCTCAAGAGAGAGTCCAAGAAACTAACATGTACATAATAAATGTTTATTTGTAATTGTTAAGTACTTGACATTTTTAAGATCTTTTACAATCGGGATCTAACCTGTTTCCTTGCACATTCTCTTCTTTACTATATCTTATACATCAGGTATCTAGTAGCAGGGATGCCCAGCATAGATTATAGATGTTCCGATGGATTATAGACACTAGTAGAGATGCGGACTTTGTTTTGACGCTTTCTTACTGTTGATTCACTCATCTATAGCGTCTACTTCATTTAGGGCATGTCGCCTAGGATTCTGGAGGTTGTAATTAATTATGTAACATTATGGATATCAGTTTTATTTAGTGTGAAGGTTATAATTTCACTGGAGGGTTATTCTAGTCACATTTATTCTTGTTGTAGTTAATTTAGTTATGATGTATTTTTGAATATTATTATTCCGTGTCGTGGAATGGTTTTAATTAAATTAAAAATGGAAAAAGTTTTTGACACTTATCTTAATTAACTATTAGATGATTAATAAAGAAATTGTTTTCGACAATGATGTTGAGAATAAACCAACTAGATATTCTGATTTAATTAAATGAAGGACTGATCACCCGATATTTAATTGGGCAGGTCGTTACAGGTGGTATTAGAGCATCATGTTCTACTGTCTTTAGGATCTGTACGACTTACTACGTTTCAGCGTAGCGTTCTTTGATGTAGAGCCCTATTATAAGGATGTTGAATTCTTATGCATATTTCGATTTACGTTCTCCTGCCATGAAGTCAGTGGGATATAATGCTTATACGAGTTCAGTTGGGCATCGTTCGCCAAACACATTGGGATGACTAGCAAGAGCTGTTAGAAGGACAACACGAGGAGGACTCAGCCAAAGATATAAAGTATTTTGGAAAATGGTGTTGGAGATAGAAACCATCATAATTGTTGTTTGGGATGAGAACATTAAGGAATTCGCTTGGGAGATGTAGTTTCCCAAGAACCATCATAGTTGATGGTTGTGCCGTTCTTAACTCACCCAACACTGTATGTGAAAGGTGAGGGAGTCGGAAGGACACTTATGAAGGAAGATATTCAAAGACAATTGTGAAGGGTGAAGTGTAGTAGCACCCACGATTTGAAAATTTTCTAGTAAATTTTTTCTAGGTAGAATAAACTTAAGTGATAAGAGTTAGACATCACATATAAAGAACATATGTGAAGCTAGAATAAGAATTATAGGTATGGTTCGATAGTAAAATCGTTCATTTGATGTTTTAATCAGGATATGAATGGAATTTCGAAACTTATCTCTTATGGGCAAGAAAGAGAGAAGTAGCTTGTTTAACGAACTCCTTACCCGAGAAAGAATGGGATACATAGAAGATAGATAGAGTTCATTATGTGAAAGGACTCGTGAGTGAAATACTCTAGTGTGAGTGGAAATCTGACGAAGACGACTAAGATTAACGTCACCAAGTAATTTAATGATGCTTCCAAATGCAGGGGAGCTAGAAGGGTTAGGAAACCTAACCTAAGGGCAAGATTAAATTCAATATTGTTAATGAAACATCACCGGAAGGTGTACCTAGTAGGGGAGCCATTTAAAGTGACATGATTAAACTCCAACTTAGTGGTGATGAAATCAGCCAAGACTAGTGTAGTTAACAATGAATCCCATAGGACCCGTATAGAAAAAAGAGTTAAGGGAATAGAAATTGGGAGTTAAGATTGATAGGTCCAAGAAAAGGACGTTTAAATGGACAGTAACGGGGTAATAGTAAGGGAAATTGCCCTATGTGTAGAGAGAGAAAGACTACTAAGTGTTAAAAGTGTCCACATTGAGTAGTGAGACGGATGAATTTTGGTAATAGTAAACCACACCAATTAGACATAATAATTGGAGGAGTGAGACTTCTAGGGGAGTAATTGTGTCAAGAGAAATAGGCCTAGGAAATTTACGACCCAAGAGTGGTAGGTTCAAGTAGGACCAGTGGAGTCCTCAGTAATTGTAGCATACCGTATTTCAAGGTTGGCGGGGTCCAAGATGAAAAAGGGAGGTTGGTAAGAACATAAATGAGGCCTAGATATATTGGGCCAAAGTTTCAATAATGGATGTGTAAACCACATGAGTGAATAATTTGTCCACAACGGGTTGGTACAACTATAGGATGAAATCCTAGAGGTATAACGAGTGCAAGTGATCGTGAGTTATTTTGACCGTGAGAAGTGCATGTAAGGACATTACGTGACCAGGAGAGATTGATGAAGTTTTATTTCATCCTTGTGAATTAAGGATTAATTCTAGTGTCATGGTGTGTCACAATAGTTATATATAAATTGAAAACCCTAAATTCGCGTGCGAGTCGAGGTTAGTGGAAACGATAATTTTAAGAGTCTCTTTACAAAAGTATTTCTCACTGATAGAGGGACTTTTTGGGGTCGCTCGTCAGTGAACCGAGTGGGTCCTAAGAGTATATTTTGTTATTATAATTTTCTATTGCTTTGAGTTATCATAATAGAACTCATTATGGTAATATGTAGTGAAAAATTACCAAATGTTTTAAAAATAGTAGATTTAGTGATAAGACTATCGTCCTGGATACTCTGGGGAGAGTAAAATTAATTTTGTGCGGCGCCAACTGAAATAGGGTTGGGTCTATATTTCATGATATCATTGACCTTACTGAAAATGATGTCTAGTTATATGTGTGAGTAGAAATTTATTCTACTGATGTGACTCAGGATATATTATGTTTTTGTCGAGCAGTGAGAAATAACTCATTATATATAGCGCCGTGAATTTGGGATAATGAGAGCAACATGGTTTATATTATTTTTAGGGATATATAAGCATGGACTAGTAGACTTTTACGTCAACATACAAAAATTATGAAAAGGTACAAATTATGGACTGAGGACCATTACGAATCTCGATGACCGGTTATGTTAAGTAGTAGTGTATCGGGGGGTTCCTTGTTTGTATTTTACTTTGCGAGATATCCCACGCATGAAACTTGAGAACGTCGAGAGTGGGAGAAAAGTTTGGTTGATAGTGCATAAGTTTGTACCTTTGTCATTTTAAATATAGAAACATAAATTTAGAGTTGATAATTCTCTTATGACTTAAGAGTCGCCTAGTCCTAGTAATATTATGAGTAAAACAATGATGCCACTGATAGAGTGATCAAGTTATGACTAGTGGGGTGATTGAGTGCACCCCTACCATATCAGTATGCCAAGTGAGCAAAAATTTGATTTAATAAGAGTATATGTTATTTGTGCAACAATACGAGAAATATAGGGTGTATGGGCGCCCTAGGTAATTGAATCAGATATGGGTACCCATTTTGGAGATATGGGATAAGGAAAATAAATATAGAGGTTTAGATATCGGGACTTGAATGTTCGGTCATTTATGATGATTAGAGATATAGTCGGTAGAATAACAAATGTATCAGGCTATACATGACTACGATAATAGAATTTAAATGAAGAGATGTTTGGATAGATTCCTCTTGTAGCGGACCACTTGTCTATTGGAATTAGGGTGGACCATTAGAAACCAGCAGAGGTTTCTCCAACCATTAGAGATTTCTAAGTAGTATTGGGAGAGTATTCGTAAGGATTTTACTGCGAAGATGGTTACGATCCTATATGGGTGATAGTGGATCCGTTGACTGAGGTCGATCACGTTATGCCAGATAGGGTTGATCATACTAAGAGATAATATTCTTTGATCTTATATAACCGAGATAGTGAGGTTACATAGGGTACCGTTTAATATTGTGTCCAATTAGGATGAGATTTTATCTCCCTATTTTAGAAGAATTTTCACGAGGCATGGGTACCGAGTCGTGATTAGGTAAGATTTATCATTTACAGAATAATGGGCAGACTAAGCGGACAAATCAGATGTTGGAAGACAAATTATGTTTGTATCCTTAAATCTTAAGGGAGGACGAGAGATGTACGTTCCACTAGTGAAGTTGGTGTACTATAACTCTTATAAGTTTATTGTCGGGCATGATGCCAGTTGAAGTATGGTACGGTAAGTCTTATTGTTTCTCATACTTGTGGGATAAATGTGAGGAACCAGGAATTATTGCAAATAGTAGAGATGATTTGAAACTTATAGTATATATTATGTGTAGAATATATACTGCACAATTAACCTACTTGTGTATGATAATCGCAAGACGAGATGGTATTTATCTAAAGAACGGTTAATCTATTTAAGTGCATATAGTAGAAGGTTAGATAGTGGATATCTAGAATAAAGTATAAGTAGTGAAACTTAAACTGTAAGGCTTGGATAAGAACCTACATAACAGGGTAACCAAGGGTTAAAATGATCATAAGTGAGATGTTCATTATTGGGGATTTTCGATAACGTATTGTATGGGCGGTACAGATTAGTCTACTTGGGAGCGCAAGTATGTGATGCGCAATACTTATCCAGAATTTTTCTTGCCTGCTATACTTTTTTTTCCGAATTTTGGGACGAAATTCCGTAGTAAGGGGGGAAGTATGTAATACCCCATATTTTTAATGACTTTTAAAATGGGATTAATTAGAATTAATTGTTCTAATTAGAAATTAATCCGAATTTAAATATTACTCGAGAATAAAGTAATATGTGATTTATATTGAATATTACTTAGTGATTTAAGTAATATATATGATTATGAATTTATAATTGATGATGATTTTATAAACTTGTCGCGAATTATGTGTAAGATAATTATGGTAATTAAGTCGGGACGCGCATTTGAGTCGTGTCGGGATTATAATTTAATGAAATAAAACTGAATAATTATTATGTCATCCGAATGGTCATTTTGACATCGCCAAAGTGTCTGGAAGGGTTCAAATAGTCGAAAAAGTCTACTTGGGTGTTTGATTTGGGTCTCGGGGCACTTTAGAACCGAAAGGACATCCCAGAGGGGTATTTCTGTCATTTTACATGGGAGGTGAAGAGTAACTACGAAAATCTGAGTTTATTTTATAAGTAAATGGATGAGAGAGCTTAGGTTCATTCACCAAAAATAAGTGGAAAAGGTTTAGGGGAGATTGAGAGACTTTCTATGGGAAAAAAAGAGACTTCTCTAGAAAAACGAAAGGATAACCACCTTGTACCACCAAGAGCCACCACCACCACTACCAAAAGTTGGCCAAAAAAAGAGAGGACCACCAGTAGAGTATCATCCCCAACGGATTAGACGTACAATCTAAAGGCAAGTGATTAATTATTGCAAATTTAGCATGTATATTGTCCATGTTAGGTTGTTTAGAAACTCTGAAAAGATGCATAATCAAAGATGAATTAGGGTGATGTTAATTGAACCATTTAAAGGAGAATGATGTAGGATTAATTTTCTTTTGAGTACATAATTTAATCCACGAAATTTGGGAATTATTGGTGAAGAAAACCTAAGGTTATATGATGTTTTTGGAGAAATAATAATATTTGAGTTTTCTGGAAATAATATGTTTTAATCCAACTTTCTTGATGATTTCTGTTGGTTTGATTATTAGAAATCATTGACATACCTTGGTTTATTGGGGAGTTTGGGATTATTTGATAAAGGTTTTGATGATTAAAAAGTATGAAATCCGCAGGAAAAATAATGCAGAAAACTGGGCAATATCTGCTGCATCGATCGATCGACTTAAGACTGTCGATTGATCGATCGATCGACTCCCCTTGGAAATGTGAAATATTTTTCCTTTTAATTGTTGATGAAATCCCAAACTTTGAGTAATCTTTGATGATGATTAAATGAACTTAATGGGACTTTGGGAAGGGCAGTAGGATATACTTAAGACCCGAAAAATATTATTTTGGGATTGTGAATGAGGCAAAATTAATGAGTAAGTAATTAAATGAGTTATTTTGGAGAATTATATTATTTGGAGTTTAAATCGGATAAATGATAATTTAAGGTTAGGACCAGTAGTAAGAGAGTCATAAATTACCGATATAACCTTAGGTATGATTTGGATTAACCTTAAGAGGTTTAATAAAGGGTTAAGAGTGAATTAAGGGCTATCGAGAATTAAACCTAATTGAAGTGAATTTAATTCGTACCCTGAGCATAGGACCTTGGACATGTGCTATCGGTGTATATGATAGTTTCGATGGTTGAATGGGAGCGTAGGTATGTGCGTGACCCATTTGGCTGGGGAGTATGCTCGCCTCCAATATATTTGTGTTATGATATGATTCGTGAGAGACGCCGAATCAATAGTCCTTTATACAGTGACATTATGTATCATGATATGATAGTAGATTATGCATGCACCGCAGTTGTGACTGGGGAGGTGCCGTATTAGTATATATATAATTAGTGTGATATTATATATATATATATACTATGATGTAATCTACTGTGTGACATTGTAGATATAGAGATGTAATCATCTGTGTGAAATTGTAGATTAAAAATATAAACTGTGATTTAATCTACTGTGTAATGTTGTAGATAGAAGTAAATAATGAAATCTGAATTGAATTAAGTAAGTGAACACTTAATTCCAAGGTTGTAACAAGACTAGTTCATATTGTAGAGAAATGAATATGAATAATTATACTACGTATGGTATGGGACATAAGGGTTTATGAGATGGGTTAGAATTATGTTGTGGAAACTAGTTATGAGGGAACCTTAACTAGGAAGATAATAAGATACGATAGGTGTGCACTCTAGATGAGGGGTGAGAATTCTCAAGAGAGAGTCCAAGAAACTAACATGTACATAATAAATATTTATTTATAATTGTTAAGCACTTGATATTTTTAAAATCTTTTACAATCGTCCTCTGACCCGTTTTCTTGCACATTCTCTTCTCTACTATATCTTGTACATCAGGTATCTAGCATCAGGGATGCCCATCATAGATTATGGAAGTTTCGATGGATTATATCTACTATAAGAGTTGCGGATTTTGTTTAGACACTTTCTTTCTGTTAATTCACTCATCTGTAGCGTCTACTTCATTTAGGACATGTCGCCCAGGATTCTAAATGTTGTAATTATTTATGTAAGCATTGTGGATATCAATTTTATTTAGTGTAAAGGTTATAATTTCACTGGAGGGTTATTCCAGTCACATTTATTCTTATTGAAGTTAATTTAGTTATGATGTGTTTTAGCATATTGTTATTTCGTATCGTGGAATGGTTTTAATTAAATTAAAAATGGAAAAAGTTTTTGACACTTAGCATAATTAACTATTAGGTGATTAATAAAGAAATTGTTTTCAAAAGTGATGCTGAGAATGAACCAACTGGATATTCTGATTTAATTAAATGAAGGACTGATCACTCGATATTTAATTAGGAGGGGGATTACACAACCCCTAATGGGTAGGGGTCATGGGAGATGGGTAAGTGGCATATAGGGTGCCTTGTAGGGGTCATTTCTAGGTTTTCACCTACATAATTTTTTCCTTTATTAATAGAGAATGAAAATTTCCTTTTTGTCAAATTCAAAATACACATTATTTCTACTATTTTAGCTCAAACTTCCTTATTATCTCTATAGTTCACTTATACTATCCTACACAATTACCCTTCCATAATCAAGGATTTTCAAGAGTTGTAGAGGTGTTATTTTGGGTGTAAAAGAGAATTGATAAATTTTGAGCTTATTAGGTTTGCTTTTCAACATCTTCATCAAAGTTACTATCTTCAAGAGTAGGAGTTCTACACTATTTTCAAGTTGAAAATCAAGCATGCTAGTTATATGTATATGTATGTATGATTTACATGACTATTTATGCTCATTATCACTATATATATGGATATATGTTGATAAATATATGATAAAAGTGGTGAAAAGTTAAAGTTTGAATTGTGTTAGAATATCATAATGTTTAAGGAAGTTATTCCTAATGAAAATAATGTTTAAACGAGTTATTTCATAAAGATGGATTTGGTGAAGAAATGTAGGATGCATACATGGGTTTATTTGGTATAAATCCTTTCATTCATAAACAAAATCTTATGTAGCTAAGGGAAATGGGTTTAATTTGTGAAAAATACATTTGAACAAGTCTTGGAATATGAAATAATAATTTTGTAAAAATCAACACATTAGTCACATAAAATGACACTACTTTATGTGAAAAAAGTTTAAGAAGTTTAAAGTTTAAGGGACTAAAAGGGAAAATAGTAAAGTATTGACAAGAATAGAAATGTCTAAAAATAAAGGTTCTCAATTTTTAAGAATAATTATAAAAATGTTAAAACTATAGTTTTTGGGCCTAAAGTGTCATTCTATGTAAATTTTGGGCTTATAAACCAGTTTTCCAAGCTAAAGGACTCTAGTTAAAATAGTTAGATTTTATATGGTGAAAACTCATATTTTGTAAAAGAAAGATGAAAATAGCATTTTCGGCAAAGTATATAAAATGCAAGTTTATATGTGTGCACGAATAGTGAAAAATGCATTAAAGTGTAAAAATGGGTATTTTGAATTCAAAGGTCAAATTTCACAAGAAATGATAAATAAATTTTCTTTTAACGATTAAATACCGAGTTAAAGGTAAAATGAAAATGGTTTTTTGATAAAGTGTGAAACTTAGAAATTAAGTGTTGGAACTAATCTCATCCCGAGTATTTGGCCTCATCGGCCATTAAAAGGGAAATAAAGAAAAATGTTTAAAAGTGGACTAGAGTGAAAGAGAATAAAATAAAGTTATAATGACATAACAAGTAAAAGACCCTCAAAGGTAATTGAAAAATTTAAGGAGGGCCCGTAGCCCTATGGTGAGGCTTAATGCTTAGACCCAAGACTACTAATCAATACTTTATTCCGGCTTGGTTGGAGTTGGTGAAAAGTCGTATAACACTCATGGTACCCCGATTAATCAAGTGAAAAGATGATTGTGAGCACGACTCTCAGTAATGTAAATACGAGTATATGGAACAACTTGTAAGAATGTGAAAGCATGCTAATAACTAAATTAATGGGATATAGGTATTGTCAAAAGAAAGATTAAGTGTGAGTGGGCTTATCGCCCGGATTTCATGGTCGAAACGCTAATTTCATGTCACGTTGCTTTTTGCATGAGAACACTTAATCATATATGTATAGATATTCTTTGTATGTACTACTGTGCTAGTATTTCTCCTACTAGGCCCATGCTCATACTCCGCCGTTGCCAAACCCCCCAAGTACTTCAGGACATGATAAATGAAAGGAACCCGCTAGAGGTAAAGAAGGATTTACGCGTCAGTAGAGCTCAATTTACTATTTACTTTTGATATGTAATTTAAACAAAACTTTTGATCACGTCATTTAGAACTATTTGGAAGTACTTTAATTTGAATCTGTAATAAGACAATGTGAGGTGGATTTTCTCTAAATTATTATTTACTCTATGAAATTGTCAACTGTTTTATTTCAAGTGTTCGTTTGAACTTTATAAGTTGAATATCATTTCAATAATTGAATTCAATGGATTTTACAACACAAAAATTTGGAAGCGAGACTTTATAATAAAAGAGTATTTTTAGAAATGAAATCGAAGTAGACAAATATTTTTCGCAATTAACCCCCAAATCGGGGAGTCACAAGCCTCGACAATATGTCTCATAATATATTCTCCCCACAGTGATGCAATCATTTCTCACATCTCATATACCCTCTTTCATACATACTACAAAGGAGATATAAAAAAGACTCAAAGATAAGTTCTCTCGTGCAACACTAAAAGAACGTGCAAACACGTATATACACTATACATAATCGAACAACATAGGCTTTAATTCCAAGTGTTTTAGGTACGTAGGTGCAATACTGAGTCTTTCTCATGAGAACGAGCATGGAAAATATCTCTCTCGATAAATTATCATAACAAATATGCATTTATCTGTCACATTAACCTTTTATCCCTCCTCAAACCTTGAACGAAATATTAAACTATCTCTAAGCCGCAACTCCTCGCACATATTTACATAACTTAACGACCACCTGCAACCCAAGTCGATATTTCTCGCACATTTACATATGTAATAATGACCACTCGTTATACAAGCATCAAGTCATGCACAAGCACACTTGTCTACTTGAATCAGTTAAGTGACATTCCTATATTATGGAGCGTAGGTTGCCAGAAAATCCAAAATTTTAATTTCTAAAGGGATGGTTCATCGGATATTTCTAATTTTTAATTTCTTTCAAAAATTAAATTATCTTCGTCTAAAGCTCAACTTTAATTCAAGTTCAAATATACACAAACAAAATTAAAACATGTTTAATTCAATATTAACATGAATTTTGTCCAATTAATAATTTCGACTTGAATTAAAGTAAACTAAAACTACCCAATTTAATTAAGCACTAATTAAATAACTTTTTATGGTTAAACCAAATTTTATCTTATAAAACCTAAGCATGCATCTAGATGAATTTGCAAGATAAAATAAAACAAATCACAATGCTGTGATGTACGACGAAAACCCACAACTAGAAAAAACCTCGGACGACCCAACCACAAGTCTACTAAGTACGAAATTATAAAAGGACGCAATAGAATACTCATATAATGAATCAACGCCCTCGCAAGCCTTGACACTCTTCGTTCCTTCAACCTATGCCTAGTTATAACGCATGAGTCCACCTATGTCTCGGAGTTCATTGATGGGGAAAAGCTATTGTCACGCACACGGTATCAACTGTATGAAAATCCACGAGCACGGAATCCTCCGTGAGAAATAATCTCTATGGTGTAGGGATAAAATAGGGTGCCAAAAATGATCTCAAACAAATATCATGTTGAAACTTGGATCATAAAAATAATTTGGGTGTAAACTTGTTTTTATTTTGGAAATTAAATCATTAAGGATCAACAAAAATCAAGGGACCTTTTTAGAGTGATTTTTCTCTAAGGAATATGGAAAAAGTCTGTGGAAAAAGATAACTCCCACACTATATAAATGGGTAGCAAAAGTCGTGGGAGGTTATGGAGAAAAAATGCTCAAAAAGTGACATTATTTTACAAAAAATTGCCCGGTCATTCTAAGGAGTCTCAATCTCATTCGAATGACATTCTAATGAGATTTCAGAGCACACAAAACAAAATCTCATTAGAAGTCGTTCGAATGAGATCGTTTGAACAAGGTTCTTTGAACGAGATTTCAGCCATGAATCTAGATAATTTTGATATGAATGTGTGGCCGCCAGTTTCGTATTTTTTTGATTTTTTTAATTAGTTATGATTTTTCTACGAAAAGGTTTTCGAGAAAAAAATCTTAAAATAGTATGAATTCAAAAAAAAATTGACAAAAATTCTAACACTCAATAATATATTACAAGTCTCAACATAATATAAGCATTCACACCTAGGAGATCCTTGAACTGTTGATGACGAACATAAGGTACGAAACACGGTATATGATGTGATCTTCTTTGACTTGAATGCTACGTCTTCAACATTTATGTCATAGGCTTGAAAGGTCACAAATGACTTTTATCCCATGACTCAAGGAGTTTTGTCTTGAATTAAGCCAACACTTACAAATTGACTCAATTGAAAATTTTTCCTTACACTATACCTCTTCCTGAAACTGTTCCCACATAGGCAACTATCCACATTTTAAGGGATTCTCAACCTAGGGTCTCTAAATCAGTTATAAAAATAATTAAAAAGTAATCAATTAATGTTAAGGTCTATAATAAGAATATAGAGTAAGTGAGGTGACTAACATCTTACCCACTCATAACCCGATTCCCAAACTGACACTACAATAATATCTGGACCAAACACAAACTTAAACATGCCTTAGACTCTAAGCCTAAGAACCAGGGTTTGTGAATTTGAACAAACTCAAACTTTTTATTTATTTATATTTATATAAAACAAACTCGTGACTTTGAACAACCGACAAAACCCCTTATCGCACAAACACTACACTTAAGCTCTAAGCCTAAGAACCAGGGTTGTGCGAGTCAAAACGGATATGACGTCAAATATTTTCTAGGGGAAAGGTAATTTAACTCACGTCAAATCAATAACCCAAGCTCGGATGGATGAGGCAGACCGAGAGACAAGCACTCCAGGGCATCCACCATTGAACACATAAGTTCTTTCTCCCCCGATCATATCATTGCCTGGGGATCGCAACTCCGCACGTATGTTAAGAAAATAATTGTAATATTTAACATGAGTGTGACACATTGCACCCTTCTTAAACTTTAAAAACCTATTTTAATATTTAAAAATAATAATAAAACACGTAAATATATTAAAAAAAAGCTTCCCCAAAGCCCATCACAACCGTCTCTCTTATCTCTTCCTCTTTACCCCCATAGCTACAGCCTTTCCCACCCATCTCCTCCTTACCAAATGGTTGTCGTTCATTTTCTATATCCTTTAAATGGTCCCTCCCACCCACATTTCTGCCTCCAATGTTAAATTATCATAAACTCACCCTTTCCTTCTACCGCCTCTCTTTCTCACACCCTGGTCTCACTTTCCCATGTTTATCTTAAAAGGTTCAAATTCATCACCAAACTCATTGGCAAATGTGTTGTAGGTGGTTAAAAAATTGAAAGGGATTTATAATTATATAACAAAAACTATTGTTTTGTGTTGTGTAGGAGATTTTAGTCTTAATATATTTCCATCTTAAAGCTCGAGATTTAAAAACAACAATAACAAGTGTTAATGTAGATGATTGAGTTTGTTTTTACTTTAATTTGAGAATGTATTGGGTATGCAATATGCTTTAATTTATTTAAATTTTAGCAAAAATTGCACATGGAATTGATTTTCCATTGTTAGGGTTATTCAATTCTTAGGATAGTGGATGGGTTCCTTTATCTAGTGGTTTTTTAATAAGTTACGGATTCTAAATTTTTTAGTTTGGTCATGCAATTTGTATACTCAAAATGTACATAATTATATATCCTAAACAATTTGCAATTGATTTTGACACCATTCTTTGATTTTTTTTTCTATTTATTTAGTGTTGGGTTTTGGTTTAATTCAATAGCAAGTCACCATTCTCACAGATGTGAATGATAATGGAAAGATCTTGAGAACTATCACGAGTGTTCCCTTGTAAAAAAATTTAATCCCGGTTTATTCTTGTAATAGGCAGCTATGGAGGCAACAATTGTGAGTGATGTGAGTTAGAAAATGGGTTAAAAAAATCTCCCCTACTCTTGTTTATTTTTATTTTTTTATCTTTTTAAAATTTTAACATTTTTTGTTCAATCATTCCATATTAGATGCCACACTGGCACCATTTGTGTGCCAACCACTATTTTGTCAAGTTTTTTTAATAGTATAATGGATGATTAAATTTGAACACTTAAAAAATTTAAGGGTTAACATTGAAACTTTTAAAATATCAAGTGCGAAATTAAAAATACCTCAAACTACAAAGTTAATTTTGCATTTTCCCCACAATTCATTACTGATACAGCCGTATATATTTAAAGCATATCAATAAATATCTTGCACTAGGATAACCATCATTGAAGGTCTTCATTCATAGGTTATTCTTTCTTTTGGTTTATTTTCTTTATAGTTTTTTCCCTTTGTATTACTTTTGGGCATTTTAGAAATCACTATCTTTATGGTAGACATTTTTCTTGGTGGTTCCATCACCTTCTTACCTATTTTTTTTCAAATTTCCTATTTTGAAGTTTCATTTGTATTTTACTCACATTCTTACCTAATGGTTTGTTTTACAAAGGCAACAAAGTCTATATTTTGTCCCCCATTGACTACCATCAATTCTTATTTCTAAAAGCGATGCGTGTGGATATTCGTTATCATTGGATGTGACTCAATTTAATATTTTCTCAACTAAATTTTGTTTCAATTTTTTTATTAAAGATTTAGGAAGTTTATTTACTATCGAGCCTAGCCTACCTCCATAATGTATATACTACAAATGTTCATATCCTTGGGCTAGGTTTATGATTATTTTTCATATTTTTAGGTATAAATATGCAAATGTTTATATTTTGGCTATGCTAGCATTAGTCTTTTATGGGAGTTTATAAGTATTTGAAATTTTATGAGGTGACTGTTTCATGCCCACAAAAGCAAGTTTTAGCTCGGAGGTATGCTCACCTTCCCAATTCGTACATAATAGTGTTCATTTTAGAGTATTTAACATGATACATTTTTGGTCAATTGTTTGAATGAGTTTCTTTCATTTTTCTATTTCTTTTATGTTTTTCAAAATTTTCAGATGGATTATTCTTTTAAGACTTAGTAATCTGATTCTACTTAATTCTTGTAACTCAAATTTAGGGCTTGCGATGCATTTCAAATGCATGAACCCATGAGTGGGGTGTTCTCGCTCTTTAAGTGGTATCGCTTTAAGAAAGTAAGAATAACGTCTCAAGAAATTTAAGTATTTAAGGTGCCCATTTAGGCATGTTTTATTTATAATCTTCAAATAAGACCATGAATATAATGGCTAGTTTTATTTTTTAATATGGTATATATGTAGAGTTTAAAGATATTTTTGGAATAAAAAAATTGATCCCACGCGATAATTACTTGTCTATATTAGTTGTGCATTAAAGCTTTCTATATTTACAATCTTTTATGTTTTTTAATGAAAAATTACGATCGTTTAACTATTTATTTTAAGACTTACAAACCACCCGTATATCGCACGAGTCGATAACTAGTATAACCTTAAAAACGGAGTTCCAAATCGAAGTTCACTTTTCTCCGTTGGCCAGATGTGTAATCATCAAAATATTTATCAATATTTATTTTGCACTAATATCTCCTCTCAAATGATTTGATCCCTACCTCATCATTATAACACATCTCCCTCTCTTTTCATGGTAGTGAGACATATGTACTATAATTATGTTACACCTCTTTCATATCTATCAACATTTCTCTTTCTCTCACTTTCGTTTTCTTTCTTTTCCTCCCAATTAATTTATGCCTCTCCATATTTGGTCTTTTCTCTCTATCTAAGCATCCACAACCATTTATATTCTCTTATCATTAATTTCATAGGAATTACAATGACTTATTCATATTCTCATAGCAGTATAAAAACTTCCCACTTCCCTCCTAACTATTTATATCTCTTTAAGTTTCAATTCCTAATTCTTATTTTTTTCCCATCATCCGATGGGAAATTTTGAGCTTTGATTAAAAGTGTATTGTCAATCTCAGAGACGGAGTTGACCGATGGAGTAAATGAATGTTCTATCTTGGTTACAGATTGGTCCACTATTTGAATTACTCAACCATGGATTCGCTACTGAGTTAATATGCCATGCTTTGTTTTTTGTTGTTTATAAATACAAAATAGTGGTTTTATCTAAACTGATCTTTAGATGCAAAAGTATATGTTTTGTAATAGTAAAAGAGGATTATTATTTTTATCGTCCAAATATACATAGTCATACAACTGTAATTTAATTAAATTAATTATTGTTATTTAGTGGGTTATTTTTCTCTAGAATTACTTATGTAATTGGGTCTTATTTACATATTTTTGTAAATTTACAAATTCAATTAATTTTTGCTTTATCGAACGACTTATGTAATGGGTTCTTATTTACATTATTGTAAATTTACAAATTCAATTAATTTTTCGTATGTAGAACGACTTGTTTAATGAGTTCTTATTTACATATTGTTGTATATTTATAAATTAAATTAATTATTGCTCTGTGATGGGCTCTTAGTTATGTATTTCTATAAAGTTATATCACAGGAGAAAATGGATGAGTCCATGACTTATACAACCTATGAGAAAAATTGAAGGATAAGACTTAAAATCATATTGAGTTAATCTTTCTTTTTCTTTTGTACTCAAGAAACTCCTTTATATTCATCCCCTCAAAAACTTAGGTGGGAAGACCTTATATTATACAATTGTAATTAGTGGTAATCTATATCTTATCCATTCGAGAAATGTCCATCCCTGAACTTGAGGGTCCATTTGGTTAGGGGTGAAATATCTTTAATCGAGATGAAAAGTAAAATGGTGAAATATCTTTCCTCTTACGTGGGTTTAATTTTATCCAATATTTTTGTTCAAAATGTCATAATTATAACTTTTGTATCCGTTCACTATTCCAAATAAGCAAAAATTTACTTTCAAATATATGAAAAAATATTTCACCATTTTACTTTTCACCACGGTTAAAGATATTGCCACATGTCTTAAATTGCTACCTACAATAAGATCTAACCCCCTACCCCCTTATATCCTCCAATATCTTATCTTATCTTATCTGTTACCTCCTCATAAATCCCCTCCAACTTGCATTTCCAACTCCCATCTGATATTCAAATTGTGTCTCATCTTTACTTCCTCTCAAGTTATTAAATTCCAATTAAAGATGTGTATATATATCCCCCTTTCTCTAGTTCTCCCATTGGTAGAAAATATCTCCTCAATATCTTGTTTACATTCTTCAAACCCCAACCTATAGGATCTCTTTATTTTATGATGTTAAGAAGGTATGTAATATCCTCCTAACTATTTAAGTCTTATGAGTTTTTCTTATTGTTTGAATTTCGCAATTTTGATTGTTGATTAGTTGTTAAATTTGGGAATACTGTGTTCGATTTTCTCATATTTTTAAAGTTGTATCTAAGAAAGAACTATTTTTTCTTGAATCACACAAATTATATAATTTTTGGATTATGTATATTAATTCTTGTCAAATTAGGGATTTAAAGCAACACTTCTTGATTTTTTTTATAGGATCTCTCATATCCTAGAAAAGATGCAATTATTTTTTTATCTTTGTTGTATAATTTGTAAATATCGTTTATATATATTAAAGTTGTTTGACAAAAGGCGAATCAATTTTTCTTATTGAATTGATAGATAAATTGCTTCGGGTTCAACACTTTATGAATAAATGTTTGGTAAAAGATTCACCATTGAAAAATATATTGTTCTAGGTTCAATTGAGAGCCAAATCCATCAATGAATGTGGCTTACCCACCAATAACAATTCAAGTTATAAATTTAAATTAATTATGGCTGAAAATAAATATTTCTCCAATTTTGTTAAGAATAATTGAATATATGGAAGAAAAAAATAATTATTGATTTACCCTTTTACCATGACAGGTTGTATATACATTATTTTCTTAAATGCCACAAAAAAGATGAAGAAGATGCTACATAGTGTATAATAAAATGATATTTTTATTTATTAATTTTAAAAATAAAATATGAACTGTATTTAGTGCTAAAATGTTTTTTTGGTGATAAATTCAAATGTTATATATGAAAAAATAAAAAATATATTGTATTTTATGTTGATATAAATCTTCAAACTTATTATAATAACTAATAATATTTCTCTAGCACATATGCACACTACATGAACAACTATCATATGGAGCAGATGCTAATATGTCTAAGAGTTCTTCCGAAATTAAAGAAGATGACAAACTACACCCATTTACATACATACATTATAGAAATAAATATATAAATGTATTTACGCATCGCGGAGGGCTAAAAACTAGTCATCGTATAACTAAAATGTAAAATGGATGTTCAAAACGGAGGTTTATGTCTCTCGCCACTAACATTAAAGCAATGCTTTATGTGACACATGTCTATCAAATTAATATAATATGAACGCAATGCTTTCTTACCCTCTCTCTATCTCTGCCTAATGAAATGATGGGACTCTGTTAATTAATTGGTTATGATCTATAATATCCCAACTATGACCTGTTGGAGATTTTTAAAATAAGTGAGTAAATGTTGGCGTGTGAAAGCTTGTGATTGTTGGTATATACTAGTCATACCTGTTGGTATTTAATAGTCATACATGTTGGTGTTTAATAGTCACACCTGTTGGTATTTAATAGTCATACTTGTTGGTATTTAACAATCACACCATTTCGAAATAGATTAAGACTGATAAATTCAACAGTCGTGACTCTTGAGACACAACCTTTCATTTCTTATATATAAAGGCTACCAATTTTGAAATTGAAAATAATTATATTAACCCAGTTTCAAATTTCTAAACCCCTGTAATCACTCACTTACATTTTTAGGAGATATACAATTATCTTATTATGTTTGTGTACAGAAACATAATAAGAACTTTATTGTCTGTTCTTCGCTGCTACATCCAAGAGCTATCTTCCAACATATAATTTGCAGACAATGCAATTGCTTTATTGTATCTTGAGTACGAATTTGCGAATTCCTATTTGTATACCGAATTATCTTGGTGGGGCAAATATTGTATTTAGGAAAATGACATAATGCCTTTAAGTAAGTTTTCAGATTTAATTTGAAGTTCAACATAGTTGTATTTAAGAGTTTATATTGTCGTATTGAAGTTGATATTATTGTTATAAATAGAAGAGTTTCATTTCTGCCAATACAAACATATTTTCCAACATGACCTCTTTGCTCACTCCTCTCGCTCTTTTTAATCTCTATAACGAACCACCGTCGTCACACCATATAGTTTTTTCTAAAAAGATCACCTATAAAAAAACATCCATTGCCATAACTACTGTAAATCTTCAAATGTAATCTATATATTTTTCCATTAAGTATACTACCCTAAGGTTTGAGTGGTTTTGGTTCTTATTGTTTAATATATCAGGTTTTTATTATCAATCATGACCATCGTCGTCAATACCACTTCACACTTCCAATGGTAACTTTTGTTTTGGTTCCCCTCTCTATTAATAAGAGTGGTTTTGCATATTTAAACTTTTATATGTTAAAATTGATATTATTAGCATTCCAGTAATTTGATGCTTTTACTCAATATGTTTGATAAAATATCTAAAGGACTCACACATGCAAGTCAGGTTGATATGAAACTATAGATTTTATTTTAATTTAATTATAAAAATGATTGTAGGTTTTATTTTCCATCACTCGTGGTTTTGTATTTTATGTAAACTATTTTTGTTGTGAATTTGGTAATCCAACTTAAATTCAAAGTTGATTGCATATTATGAAGAAAAATGTATTTCAAGTAAAAAGGATATTGTGTAGTGACAACATAATTAATATATAATGACACTTCACTATCTTTTCTCTATTGTACTTGAAATGAAAACAAGTACTCAATACATTATAAAATATACTATAAGGAACATATAATCCATGTAATAATGCAACCATGATCAATCATTACAAAGAAGATTCAAAATCACTTAACTAGCTCTAGCATGATTAACTCACAAATGATCATAAGTTAAATACTCAAAGATCAAACAAAATCATCAAGAGAAGTTCAAGTACAAACAAGCATGTTCATGATCATCTCATAAAAAAATAACATTAAGTATTTTATGCAACCTAGAAGAAAGATTAATGACCAGAAGACCTTTTCCAAATCTTAATGATGTTTAGGAACTATTGTACAAATGTAAATAAACTTGTTTGGTCTTGTATATGCTCAAAATCATCCTTCCGAGGCCTACTAAAAACTACCCAAAAGATATGACCAAACCTCAACATTTTAGTAAATCATACTAGAAGGAGTTAGTCGACTATAGACTGTATATTTGAATATAACTCAATATACAGTCGACTACACATTGAGTTATATCCAACTACCTTAAGCCAAGTGGATTTTCCTTTCAGACGAGATGGATTTAGTTGGCTACACAAAATGTAACAGGGCTAGTCCTGAGGATTTGGGAGCCTATGGAAAACTTGTGAAATGGGGCCTTTTGTATAGTGAACTTTTTGTTAGAAATATATCATGTATTTTTAAGAGATAATAATGAATGTTTTTATTAATCACTAATGCGCAACCAAATAACTTGTAAGTTGCTAACATATGAAAGGTCAACTACAATATATCCTTTATAATTAACCCACACTATCCAAAAGACCTATAATTAACACTGGACTACTCACATCCCCCCCCCCCCCCCAAATAAAAAACACAAGATTAATAAACTCAAAATACCAATTAAAGTAGAATTATCTCACCTTTTTAGCTGAAAATCACTAATCAAACTTGGATAATCAAGTTTTTTCACCATATCTTTTTCGATGGATAATAACGCTAAACAACCCAACAATCAATCTAAAAAATTCCAAGCACAACCAAGTAAGGAACAATGGAATCTATTTTGATGAAATCTATAAATCAACTTTGAAAGACCTTCCTCGCCAAAAAGAAAGTTGAAAAAAAAAATAACTCAAAATATAAATTAAAGGAGAAACTGTAACATAAAAAATAACAACAAATTAAAAGGAAAAATTAGTTAACAAGTTCATGTTAGTTTTTTGTAGTGAATTTCTTGCCGTTAACTAGTTCACGTGAATTTTTTATTATAAATTTGTTGTTGCTAATTTTTTAACAACAAAAATTAACAATATATCAACGATTCCAATCCAACATTATGTTAACATAATAATGTTAACATAATGGAGTTCTCCGGTGTGATGATTACAGTCCCTACTATAGCCCCTTCAGAGTTGGAGGTGCCATCCACATACAATATCCATTCATGGATTGGTAAATCCCATGATCTTTTAATTGGTTGGCAACCATTTGATCGCTAGATACTTCTTATCCCATAAATTCTCTTATAAAATCAGCCAACACATATCCCTTAATTTTTGTTCTTAGTTGATAGTTTATATCGAATCTACCAAGTTCAATTGACTATATGACACGTTGCGAAAAAAGCTTTAAAGGGAAAGAATGTGATGATTGTGGTGGAATGGGCCTCAAAGTAGTATTTTAACTATCGGGACACGATGACTAAAGAGTAGTCCAACTTCTATAATGGGAGATAACGCTACTTGGTGTCCAGAATCATCTTGCTGATATAGTAAATGCGAGACTATATTTCTTCTTTCTCGCAAACCAAGGCTGAACTAACTGCGTGGCTTGAAACTGCTAGGTAGAGGTAGAGAGGGCCCCCTTGATCTGGAATGGATAACATAGGAGGTTTGCTCAAGTAAGACTTGATTTCTTTAAGGGATTTTGAACACTTGTTATTTCAGGTGAGGCTTTTATCCTTCTTTAGTAGTTGAAAGAATGGCCTGTAATGCTCGGATGAATTAGAGATGAAACGATTCAAAGATTCTAACATGCCAGTTAACTTTTGAATTTCTCATAACATATTCGACGTCTGAGCGTTATTTATCACAACTATTTGGTCAGCATTTGCTTCAATCCCTCTTTTGCTGACTAGATTACCGAGGAAGTTTTTGAACTGGACCCAAATGAGTATTTTCTCGTATTGAGCTTCATCCAGTAGTGCCCGAGGATTCCAAAAGTTTTCGCTAAGTCCTTAAGGCGATTGTCTCTGTGCCTGCTCTTGATGAGAATATCGTCAATATACACCTCCATTATCTTTTTCATCTTTTCTTTTGATGTCTTAGTAATCAATCTTTAGTATGTGGCTCTAATATTTTGAAGGACAAAAGGCATGAACTTATAACATTACAATCCCAATGGAGTGATAAAAGAGGTCTTATCCTAGTCGAGGCCGAATAGTGGGATCTGGTTGTACCCCGAGTAAGCATTTAGGAAGCTCATCTACTGATGGGCTCTTATGGATTCGACCAACTGATCTATTTTCCTCTGAGGGAAGAAGTCTTGGGGATACGCTTTAGTGAGGTCATTGAAGTCCACACATACTCGCCATCCACTATTGCTCTTTCGGACCACAGTCGAGTTTGAGATCCATTTTGGGAATTAAAATTCTTTGATGGACCTTGCCTCTATAATTTTTCGTACCTCCTTTTTTACTACCTTGGCCTTCTATAAGGTAGTGGACAAGTTTTTTGTGTGATCGGTGAAAATGTTGGGTCAATGCGAATTTGATTATAGGTGACTCTAGGATCAATCCTTGGCATGTCTCGGGGCTCCCATGAAAAAACATTTAGGTTATGCTTTAGAAAAACAATTAATTCCATAGTTTCTTGGTTAAATAATGTGGTGCTGATTAGAAACTTCCTCTATGGTCGGATATTATAAAAAACTACCTCCTCCAATTTTTTCACAACTCTGCCTATGGGGTCAACTCTTGTTTCTTCTACCCCTCGTCTGCCATATTTTAGCTACTATTTGGATGGAATGGCTCCGTCTTAACATGTTTTGGGAATGACTTCCCTTTCTTTCTTCTTTTTATTTCTTAGTCCTGAGGGCAGCAATGTAACACTTTCGAATAATGTCCTGATCACTTTTTATCTCCATTATTCCCCACTATCTGATACACTTGAGTTTTTGATGTTGGGTTGAGGGCACTGCCCTTATGGCGTGTATACACCCTCTCTTGAGGATTGCATGATAAGGCGAGTTAATTTCCATTACTAGAATCTCAATGAGTTTAGAGATGTTCCCTGCTCTTACAGGCAGGACTACTTTTCTTAATGGCATGGTCAGCTTTCCAACGAAGCTGACTAGTGGGACGGTCACTTCTTTTAAGTTTGTCATCTTTAGTTTGATCTTGTGAAAAATCTTCACGTATATTACCTCTGAAGAACTTCCTTGAACTACTAGTATCTTATCCATATCCTAGTTTACAATCCTAAAAATGATTACTAGGGCATCATGGAGAAGGGTTCTTACCCCTATGAAATCATCTTACATGAAGATTATATGCTTATTATAATTAACATCTTCTGGTCGCCTGCGTTTATTAGCTTGGCTTTGGGCAGGATCAATCTAGAAGGCCTCCATTACTATAATAACCTTCTTAATTCCATCCGAATTGCATTTCCCTGTATCTGGTGGGGATCATATTCCCAATGAATAGTAGCAAACTCGTGCTCTGCCTCGTCGTCTAATACATTATCTGGTTTTGGATCATCATTAGTGGAGACCTGATCAACTTTCTTCTCAATATATTCGTTTAGATGCTCCGTTTGGTCTAACTCCTCCAGATAGGATTTTAGGGATTTTTAATTCTCTGTCTTGTGTTTGTTATCCTTATGGTAAGTGAACCTGAGTGCATTGTTCCTCTTGCTCAGGTCACCTTCTATTTTTGTCAACCACTTGAAGAATTAGTGGTCCTTGATCTTGCCCAGGATATTATAAATTGGTTCCTTAAAAATTGTGTTAACGAATTCGAATGCCTTGGATGAGTCTACCTTGCACCCATTCTTTTCTCCTCCATTCTTATTTTTATTCCCATTCTTTGGGGTTTCCTTTGCTCGCCTTTGCGCGACCAGTTTTTCTTAGTCGTTGTTGACCACATCTTCCATCTTGGAGTATTTTTTAATACGCGACATGATATCATTAATATTGTCTCCTTCCTTCTTAGTGAGAGACTAGTGAAACATGGAGGTAAGGGTAAAATCAATCTTAAATGATGCTACGGCCACCTGTTTTGAGAAATCTTCTACCTAGAAGGTTTCCCAATAGCATTAGCATATTCCCGTAAAGCCTCTTGTGGATTTTTCCTCATGGTGAGGAGAGAATCCATATTCTTCGGATGCGAGCTATTAGTTATAAAGCGAGTAGTGATGTAAGAGACTTAAAACTCTTAATCGACCTTTGGGGCAGCCTCTCGAACCACTTTTGGGCGACATTTTCTAGGCTGGATGGAAATATGCGACACATAAGAGCATTGTTGTGGTTTCATAGAGTCATCGATTGTATATATTGGCGAATATGATCTACGGGGTCAGTCTTTCCATCGTATATCTTAACCTTGGGGTTGAGAAATTCTTTAAATACCCCTCCTCTTCAATTGCCCTTAAGAAGGAGGACTGTATCTGTGTGATGAGGGCCCTTCTTGCCAACTCTTTTATGGATCTAGCTCTATGATGTGCTGGGTGTTTATCCATTTGTCTTCAAACCAAACTTCTTATACCTTGCTAGTGATGTTCTTCATCTCGGTTGCATCTTATCAGGCGACTTTCATGCTATGAATGATCTTACTTGCGGCTAGTACTCCTTTCTCGGCCACGAGTTTTGCTTGCCTGAAGGCTAGGGGTCTGACCATGGTGTTTGAGATTTCCCTCATGGAGTTATTTCTCCATTTTATTCAATCGTTGTTGGAGACATGTGTTCTCTTCTATTTGGAGGCAAGTTGCATCCTCTTGCTTGTGGAGTTATTCTTCACAAATGTCAACTAGTTGTGAGATCTGCGTTGATCTAGGTTGTGAGATAGGCTTGTATGTCAGTAATGAGGGGTGCACTGTATGGATGATGGGACATTATGTTTACTCTTTGGTTCTAATTTGATTTTAAAAAAATATAATTGTTCCCACGAACAAAGCCAATTATGAGTGTAATAAATCACAATTAAATATTTTTAAAAAACAAAAGGATTTAAAGAGTGAAGAGATGGGCACAACACACAATTTTATGTGATTCGATAACTGCCTACGTCCATGGAGGGTTTTCTCTGTTTTTATTAATCCGTTAGAGGTTCAGAATTACATGCCCTTTGCTCCTGGATGAGGGTTGTATAATAGTAGTTAAAAGTAGTTGAGTTGTATGAAAACTCTCGTAGATCTTCATTAGCTCGCTGGTGATTCTTGTTTATCTTTCCTAAGAATGTAGATATCCAAAATGAGTCTTCAATTATTCACAAGATATAATCTTGTGTTTATCCATGCAACATTGAATTTAATTAGGGAAGATTGATGGGCTTATTCGAACTTTCAAAAATTGGGCCTTCATGATTTTGCATCCACAATATATATGATATATTATTAGTATAGTAAACGTATAGTAAATATTTTTCATGCAATATTCAACTACTGAGACCTTTTTTGAACACCTCATAACATTTTCGGGGCGTCCACGGATTTGATCACTATACACACACACACACACACATAATATCCCTTGTTAGATTTACCAAAGACGAAAATAATTTATTTGATATTATGGATTACTGATTACGGAGAGACCGTGACTAAATAAAAAAGGGAGGATGTTGTATAGAACAATTCCTCTTTCTGTTGATTTTATTCAATGATTGACCAAAGGAAATTTGTCATAAATAATAAATTGCATGAACTTAGATCAATCAAATAATGATATTTCCATGCGACGATTCAGCCCAATCAATTTGTTATATATATATATATATATATAGTTGACAAGTATAATTTATTCTGAAATTTTATGTTAATTAAATGTTCAAATGTTCTATAATTAACGAGTATAATTTATTTTGACATTTTTCATGTTATCTTGTGTTAATTAAACATTAAAATGTTTATAATTAACAAATATAATTTATTCTGACATTTTCATATTATGTTGTACGAATTAAATATTAAAATGTTTCATAATTAACAAATATAATTTATTTTGATATATTGTTTCAAATTGTGTTGTGTTAATTAAATATTAAAAATGTCTTATAATTAACAAATATAATTTCGTAGTATGTTGTGTCAATTAAATATTAAAATGTTTTATAACTAACAAATATAATTTAATAAGTATAATTTATTTTGACATTTTCATACTATGTTGTGTTAATTAAACATTTTTCATATATGTGGTGTTAATTAAAAACTTTCAAATATAAAAAAGCATGATTTTTTGAAAAGAAAAGTTAATAAATAGTGAAGAATTCAAAAGTTTTGGTGGTCAAATTTAGTTTATTAGGAGCCAATCGCGTGGGATTACCTTCTATCTTCTTCAGCCACATGAGATAGGTGCACCTAGGTGCATTGTTCCTTTTGCTCAGATCACCTTCTATCTTCTTCAACCAATTTAAGAATTGGTGGTCCTTGATCTTGCCCAAGATACTGTAAATTGGTTCCTTGAAAATCATGTTAACGACGTCGAATGCCTTGGATGAGTTTACCTTGCCCCCATTCTTGTATCCTCCATTCTACTTTTTATTCCCATTATTTGGAGTATTTTCTTTTTCGTTTTTTTTGGTCCCCTTTGCACGACCAGTTTTTGCTTACTCGAGACTTATCGTCCTGATAAAATGTTTCTCCCATGAGTGGTCGAAAAAGCAATAGAAGTGATCTTAGGTACTTATTCAGTTATAAAAAGGCATTATCTCACTCCTTATTCCACTAAAAAGTTTTTTTCAATAGTTTGAAGAAGGGTAAACATCTGTCAGTAGCTTCGGAAATAAGCCTATTAAGGGAGACTACTCTTCCAATTAACTTTTGTACGTCTTTCTTGGTTGAGGGAGACTATATGTCAATCAATGCTCTAAAATTGTCTAAAATGGCCTCAATGACTGATTGATTTACTATGAATCCTAGGAATATTCCTTCTTGCACGTTGAACATGCACTTGGTTGGATTGAGTTTCATCCGATGCTTTTCCAACTGATCAAACGTCCCTATGTCCATAATGTGGTCGACGACCTACTTTCTCTTGGTGAGCATATCGTCCACATATACTTCCATGTTTTTACTAATTTTCTCTTTGAAAACCTTATTCACCAACGTTTGGTATGTTACTCCAGCATTTTTAAGCCCAGAGGATATGACGTTGTAGCAGTAAGTACCTTGACTAGTGATAAATGAGGTTTTGTCCTTGTATTTCGGTTTCATCTTGATTTGGTTATACCCTAAGTAGGCATCCATGAAACTGAGTAACTCATGCCCAGTTGTAGCATCGACCAATTGATCAATTCTAGGAAAGGGGAAATGATCTTTTAGTCAAGCCTTATTAAGATCTTTGAAGTCAACAAATATACGCAATTCGTTGCTCTTCTTCTTTACCATCACCACATTGGCCAACCAATCAGGGTATTTGACATCTTCAATGAACCTTACTTTATATAATTTGTCTACCTCTTCTTGGATAACCATGTTCTTCTTGGGGCTAAACACACATCTCTTCTGTTTTATCGACTTAACGTCCTTAATTATATTCAATTCATGGCATATGAATCCTGGGTCAATCCCTAGCATATCCTCATGGCTCCAAGAGAATAAATTCTTTAGCTATTTAAGGAATCTTATTAATTCCTTTTTTAGGGTTGGATCCAAGGATGAACCAATTTTTATAGTCTTCTCTGGGTGTTCATCGTCCAGGATAATCGTTTCTATTGCTGCCATTACTTGTCCCTTAATTAAATCAGCCTCTTTGTGGATATCTAGGTTCTCAATCTGGTAAGTGGTAATGAGTTTCTATATTTTCTCCTAGTCGACTGACATGTAATAGCATTTTCTGGAATCAATTTGATTTCCCAGAACGATGACTACCCCATAATGTGTTGGAATCTTTAAGCATTGGTGGACAATATATGATACTGCTTCTAATTTCTTCAAGCTGATTCTACTAAGGATCATATTGTAGACTGATTGGATGTTCTTGTCTAAGATGAAGAAATGAATACTTTCAGTTCAGTTGGCTGGCCATGTGTTGATAAGGACTTCCCGCTTGATAGTTCACAAAGGATACACCTTTTCTCCCAAGAAGCCTATGAGGGGTCGGTGGTAGGGCTCCAATTTGCTGTTGTGCAACCCCGACTCTTTAAAGTAATCATAAAATATGACGTCGACTGAGCTACCATTATCCACTAAAATTCTGGACACTCTTTCTTCGCATACCCACATAGTGATGACTAGTGGATCATTAAGGGGATAAAGCACTCTCGATAGGTCGTTCTTATAAAAACCTATCACCAGCTTGTCTTTGTTTACTTTCCTTGGAAGGCCATTGATATCATCAAATAGATTCCTTTACCGAATGTATGAACATGGCTTATCTTTATTTAGGTAAGCTTTTGTTTTGACTATTCCGTCGTTGGCACTAGTGTTACCCCTGTAATGAAATGACAACCAAAAGATATCATTTTACCACGATCTCGAGGTTTCTTCGACAACTCTGGGTCATCTTTTGAGTCATTATCTATGGATTTTTTCTTATCATCCATTCCCTTACAAAGAGATTTTGATCATCTTCGGGTGTCTTTATGTCCTGTCAATGGACTTAGAAATCTTACCATGTTGGATTGAACTTTCTTTTTCATTCTTCATGGCTATGCAATTGTTCGTAGTATGCCATGGTCTTTGTGAAACTCACAGTATTTGGACGTATCTCTCCTATTAGGAGAAGACTTCAATTTTCTAGGACATTTTAAATCCATGCTTCCACGATTTATTCTAGCATGTGGTGTACTTCAACAGTAAGTTGGTATACTCATCATACCTATTGGGATTTTTGGCCTTTTTTTATCCTTCTTCTCGAAGATCTTATGGTCGTTAGACTAGGAGCTAGAGGCTTGTTTTGCGACCATGGCCTCCTTGGCATTCATGATTTTACCAAATTTAGCCATTAACTCTGTCATGGTCTTAGGTGGATCTTTGGCCAGAGCATAATATAACTGTCCACGGAGTAAACTTCTCATTAAAGCATTGATCGTTGTCTTTTCCTCATAGTCTACCACTTTTAATTTTAGTTATTAAATCGAGTAATATATTCATGAGTGGTTTCCCCCGATTGTTATTTAACACTTAGCAAGTGAGCTACTCTTTTGATGAGTTTGGCTCCAAAGTAGAAATTAATTATGAATATCTAGTCAAGTTGCAAAAAACTGGAGATTTGTTCAGTAGGCAAATTATTGTACCAAATTTGTGTTGATTTAGTAATAGTGCTTGAAAATGCATTTCATCTGGGATTAAAAAGATGTCAATGGCATCCTAGTATTATTATACATGAAGGACATGATCAATTTTTTCGTCATATTTGTTTGAGTTTAGTAGGTGTTAGGAAGTTCACAATTATTGGGAGAAAGGGTGGTGTCTTCACAAAAATTCGATGCAAAGGATTCTTAAATTTGGCTATTTTGCCTAAGTGATCTTCCAACCGTTGAATTGATCCTTTCCGAGATCATCTGCATTAGTTTTGACTGAGTCAGTCTTAGCAACTCGGTTATGCACTTGTGTTGGTCTCTCTTCTTGGAAAAATCCTCGCACACTAGTTCGCGATCTTAGAGAACCTTCTTGGCCGTCTCGAGATCTGGATGGATCTCTATGATTGTGGCCCCTATTTGCTCAGGGATCTAATCGATCGAAGGGAGAGCCCCTGCTTAGTCTATCCAGGGCATTCGGCCGTTACTAAAATAGAGAGAGCCCATCGTTGTAATAAGTGTATCAAAGGGAGGAGGTCACACCAGGGCGGTAAGACCTATCATTGGAAGATATGGAATATTTGGATCGACTTCTTTCGTTTTTGGGAGATGGAGGTGGCATTTATCTTCTGGAGGTTGGGACAACATCCAGTCTGGCTTGAAGCATTTGAGTAAGTTGCATTACTATTTCTTACACTGCTTTATGCCCCTTAGAGATGTTGTCGCGAGTGGCAGAAAGGATGAAGTCATTGTCTGTACAAGAGTACCTTCTGTAGTATCAATCATACTTCAGTAGTAAGATTAGAAAAGTAAAGATCGAAAGAAATAAGTAGGAAATAAGAATAACTTATCCATACATAGACAGTGCCAATATATCGATGTCTATATTTAGGTCTGATAATTTGAAATAATCTTAGCCCAAGTTCCAATATTTATAGCCACAAATAAAAATAATGATCTAGAAAGATAAAAGAATTGTAGAGAGACATGAAGATTTTACATGGTTCATTCCAATAATAAGCCTACATCCACGGGGGTTATGTCACTATATTTTTAAGGTTCAATACAAATCTCTCGAGAACACACTTTAGGGTTAGAACAAAGTAGTTATGCCCCCTAGATAAGAGGCTGAAAGTGCGCAATTCTCTAATGGTGTAACTTATTTAATTAGATGTCAATCCCATAAACAAATTTTATATCCTTTAAACTCTAAACATGCATCTAGGTGATTCAAAAGACTAAGTAGATAATGCCTGTAAGGAAAACAAATTTCAAGGAAAATCCTCAAAGGGGTAAAACCCTTTATTACACTAATACAGTTTAAAAATCGTAACTTACAACCTTATAAGTGAAACACAGCCTAACGAATCTCCCACAAGTGACCATCGTCTTCTTCAACAGTAGTTCCCTCAAGTCCCATAAAGACTACAGTCTTCCTTCAGTAATGATGTACGTAAGAATAAAAAGAGCAACAGTAAATACTCCTTCTCAATAAGATCAGCAGTGAAGACTCCTTCTTCATAATTGTAACTTCAATACAAAAGTATTTTTGGTTTCTAAGATGATTTACAAAAGTATATAGGAGAAATTGTGTAAATCAAAAAGTGTTTTTCACTTTTAAAAGTGAAGACTTTTTTAGCAGGTGTGCAGTTTCGTAAGTGCAAAGTCTTAATAAAAACCCTATCGAAAATAGGTATTTATAGTGGGATACAAAATTCGAGGCGATGTAGGGTCGTTCGAACGAAACATCGACGTCGTTCTAACGATATCATGATCTCATTCGAACGATGCACATATCCCTTTCAACGACCTCGAAAAATTTAAGACATTGAGCCCTCATCTTAAACTCGTTTGATAATTGCTTCAAATGACCTTTGAATGGGATGCAAAGTTATTCTAATGAGATTGCCATCTTGTTTAAATGAAGCTGGAAAAAATTAGAATATTTTTAAGTTTAAAAAACTGCCTCGTTAAAAAGAAAACATTTTAATATAAAAACTCCCAAAACTGTGTAAAAAATCCTAAAATCCAAAGCAACAATTATACCAACATTATGTAACGTTATGGAGCATCTAGAAGATAAAGTGGTGTGATGCTTGATAATCGGATACATCTTCTTGAAAGTGTGAACATGAAGTAACATGAAGGACGTAACGAGATATTCCATACTCGATGTAACCAAGATTCTATAGGCAAGTCCTAAATGCTAGCAACAATGGCAAAAAAGTTGCCTTTACAGAGGTAGAAATCTATTTATAGTAGTTGAAAGTTTAAGATATGGAATACCTTTATACACTTGTTATTTAAATCTTTACATAATAATAGCTAGTTGGATAATTATTCACGTGAATGTGCATGGTGACTACTGAATGTTCCACGTGCGTTTATTCATATTACTGACTGTTCACCTTCACAGGTGTGGTCGACCGTAAAATAATTGAGCCAACCAAGTCTATTCATTGTTTTAGGATGCAAGGAAAATGCTAACAGATGTCACTATTTTATTGATCCAAGTAGCCTAATTATTTTAGGATACAACAATTATGCTTCTTAGCAACTAAAGACTTATCAGTGGACTACCCCACTTAGCATTTGGAACTTTTAGCAATTGTGTTCGCATTAAAAATTTAAAGGTACTATTTGTATTAGGAAAGGTTCGAGGTGTTATCATATCAGAAGAGTCATTGCTACATCTTCACTCACCGTGATATTAACTTGCATTAGAGACGTTGGATTAAGATTTTGGAAGATTATGATTTCACATTATGGTATCACTTGGGTAAAGTTAATATCACGGCAGATGATCTAAGTAGGAAGTCAGATGTCTCATTGGCAATGATGAGATTCCATCGGCATAAGATATTGAGGGACCTACAGTCCTACGAGTTGAAAGTGAATATGGGAACATAATTTGCTTATGTATAAAACATGGTGACGAGACTAGCTCTGTAACATAAGATTTTAGAAGCTTAAATGTATGATGATAAGATTATGCATTTTTGGATTGCATTCAAATGAGAAAACCATTCGATGATTAACTCTTGACAAAAATAATGAGGTATGGTTCAGAGGGAGGTTGATTTCTCCTACCCTTAAATAGATTTGAGAGGAAATTATGGCGGCGGTGAATAAGACAAGATTCATTATTCACCGTGGAAGTACAAAGATGTATCGATATTTATGCCATGATTACTGGTGGTGGGGGACGAAGAAAGACGTTTCATTCTATGTCTCTAATTGCCTCACCTATTAACAGGTCAAGATGGAGCATCAATATCCAACATGATTGATCCAGCTACTACAAGTTACGGAGTGGAAGTGGGAAGATATCATGATGGACTTTGTGAGGCAACCCTCTAACGAAGTCCCTTTATTTCTTGCCGATTAATCTCGCAAACATCATAAAACGACTAACCATATTGTATATAAGGGAGATAATCTGGTTAGATGGTGCATGAAACACCCCGCCCGCCCGGGGAGAGCGAGCGGAGCGCTACTCATCGATAAAACTAATCAAATCCACAAATAACAAGGTATAGAGCATTTAAATCCCACAATACAAAAGAGAAATCCACTAATCTCAATCTTCAAATTACTACAACAAATCTCTCGAATTAAAACAACTATCTATCTCGATACAAAACAATTCTCCAATGCTCTATACATCAAAATAATACAATCTTCTCATCTTGTATTAAAAATCTTTCCAAAATAATCCTCGCTAAAATCATTTTCCATAGCGCCCCAAAATCCGTGCTAACCTGCCACTAGAAGAAGATATGGGGAAGTACACAATGCGACAGGAAAGATGCTCAACAAATATTAGCGGTGAATAAAACGTCACAATACGAATACGAATATTCTAATCAAATGCAAATCTCAAAAGCAATTATATCAATATAATTTCTCAACAATCTTCTCATCTTGTATTAAAAATCTTTCCAAAATAATCCTCGCTAAAATCAATTTCCATAGCGCCCCAAAATCCGCGCTAACCTGCCACTAAAAGAAAATACGGGGAAGTACAAAATACGACAGGAAAGATGCTCAACAAATATTATCGGTGAATAAAACGTCACAATACGAATACGAATATTCTAATCGAATGCAAATCTCAATAGCAATTATATCAATATAATTTCTCAACAACACATTAACCAAGTCACCAGGCCTCACCACCGTACCGCGCCTATGCATTTTTCTAGCATATCCGGAAAAAGGAATATTGGCGGGTGCCTAACTTCAGTGCCATATTAAAATCTCATGACAACATGCTCAACACCAAATATAATATCACATGAATCGAAATTAGATTCCAACAAATATTTTCAGATTTCCAAATGACTTTATCAATTCAAATATGAGTCAATAATCACAAGAAAATAACGAAAATAATACTCGCGAGATTAAGGAGCATATTGTGTAAAACCTCATACCTCAAAATCGTCACATAATTCAGCCTCAAAATCTAATCACACCATCACATTCCTCTCGCGCAAATAATCAAATCTATTTCTAGCCCAAACTCGAGAAAACACCAAATAAGCCTTCTAATCTAAGGTTGAAATCTTGAATAAGTTTGGGGTATGGTTTGTAGATGAAAGGGAGTAATTTTGGAGAGGTCTTCTGGTTGAAAAGTTTATGAAAAGCCAAGCCACGAATTAGTTGATATATAAAGGATTAAGAGTTTTATTAAGAAAAGAGTTCTAATGAAATGCAAACACTAACAAATTTATTTCAGACCGTTAGAATTGGATGACATTTTACAGAGAATTATCTAAAGACGAGAGGAAGCTGTCAAAAAAATTTCAGCTCGATCGGACGGTTTAATATTTTTAAATATTTTTTAGGGAGTTTTATGTTTAGAGGACTCTAAGAGAGTTTTATATTTTGAGGACTCTTCTATATAATAAAAATTCAATTACAACTCCATTTTAATATCGATTTCGAAACCATTTGAAATTCTCGGCTTTAAAAATAATAACCAACATATTGGAGCAATAAAAATAATTTTATCCCAAAATTTATTTTTCCTCTTTATTTTGAAAATACCCCAAAAATTACGCGGGTTGTTACACTTCCCCACTAACAATGGAATTTCGCCATCGAAATTCGTCGAATGCCAAACTCTCAAAAATCAGGCCAGCAATCTCCAAAAATAAAATCGTCCCCCAAAATAAATTCCTGACATCTAATCTATATGTCTAACGCGAAAGGATTCTCTTAAAAATATCTATCTCCAAAATACGCGCCACAAAACACAGCAGACCCAAAACCCAAGACCCGAGGGTTGTCGTATACCTAAGCTCTAATACCATTCTGAAACACCCCGCTCGCCCGGGGAGAGCGAGCGGAGCGCTACTCATCGATAAAACTAATCAAATCCACAAATAACAAGGTATAGAGCATCTAAATCCCACAATACAAAAGAGAAATCAACTAATGTCAATATTCAAATTAATACAACAAATCTCTCGAATTAAAACCACTATCTATCTCGATACAGAACAATTCTCCAATGCTCTATACATCAAAATAATACAATCTTCTCATCTTATAGTAAAAATCTTTCCAAAATAATCCTCGCTAAAATCAATCTCCATAGCGCCCCAAAATCCGCGCTAACCTGCCACTAAAAGAAAATATGGGGAAGTACACAATACGACAGGAAAGATGCTCAACAAATATTAGCGGTGAATAAAACGTCACAATACGAATACGAATATTCAAATCAAATGCAAATCTCAATAGCAATTATATCAATATAATTTCTCCACAACACATTAACCAAGTCACCAGGCCTCACCACCGTACCGCGCCTATGCATTTTTCTATCATATCCGGAAAAAGGAATATTGGCGGGTGCCTAACTTCAGTGCCATATTAAAATCTCATGACAACATGCTCAACACCAAATATAATATCACATGAATCGAAATTAGATTCCAACAAATATTTTCAGATTTCCAAATGACTTTATCAATTCAAATATGAGTCAATAATCACAAGAAAATAACGAAAATAATACTCGCGAGATTAAGGAGCATATTGTGTAAAACCACATACCTCAAAATCGTCACATAATTCAGCCTCAAAATCTAATCACACCATCACGTTCCTCTCGCGCAAATAATCAAATCAATTTCTAGCCCAAACTCGAGAAAACACCAAATAAGCCTTCTAATCTAAGGTTGAAATCTTGAATAAGTTTGGGGTATGGTTTGTAGATGAAAGGGAGTAATTTTGGAGAGGTCTTCTGGTTGAAAAGTTTATGAAAAAGTGAATTGAAAAGCCAAGCCACGAATTAGTTGATATATAAAGGATTAAGAGTTTTATTAAGAAAAGAGTTCTAATCAAATGCAAACACTAACAAATTTATTTCGGACCGTTGGAATTGGATGACATTTTACAGAGAATTATCTAAAGACGAGAGGAAGCTGTCAAAAAAATTTCAGCTCGGTCGGACGGATCAATATTTTTAAATATTTTTTAGGGAGTTTTATGTTTCGAGGACTCTAAGAGAGTTTTATATTTTGAGGACTCTTCTATATAATAAAAATTCAATTAAAACTCCATTTTAATTTCGATTTCGAAACCCTTTGAAATTCTCGGCTTTAAAAATAATAACCAACATATTGGAGCAATAAAAATAATTTTATCCCAAAATTTATTTTTCCTCTTTATTTTGAAAATACCCCCAAAATTACGCGGGTTGTTACACTTCCCCACTAACAATGGAATTTCGCCATCGAAATTCGCCGAATGCTAAACTCTCAAAAATCAGGCCAGCAATCTCCAAAAATAAAATCGTCCCCCAAAATAAATTCTTGACATCTAATCTATATGTCTAACGCGAAAGGATTCTCTTAAAAATATCTATCTCCAAAATACGCGCCACAAAACACAGCAGACCCAAAACCCAAGACCCGAGGGTTGTCGTATACCTAAGCTCTCATACCATTCTGAAACACCCCGCCCGCCCGGGGAGAGCGAGCGGAGCGCTACTCATCGATAAAACTAATCAAATCCACAAATAACAAGGTATAGAGCATCTAAATCCCACAATACAAAAGAGAAATCCACTAATCTCAATCTTCAAATTAATACAACAAATCTCTCGAATTAAAACCACTATCTATCTCGATACAAAACAATTCTCCAATGCTCTATACATCAAAATAATACAATATTCTCATCTTATAGTAAAAATCTTTCCAAAATAATCCTCGCTAAAATCAATCTCCATAGCGCTCCAAAATCCGCGCTAACCTGCCACTAAAAGAAAATATGGGGAAGTACACAATACGACAGGAAAGATGCTCAACAAATATTAGCGGTGAATAAAACGTCACAATACGAATACGAATATTCAAATCAAATGCGAATCTCAATAGCAATTATATCAGTATAATTTCTCAACAACACATTAACCGGGTCACCAGGCCTCACCACCGTACCGCGCCTATGCATTTTTCTAGCATATCTGGAAGAAGGAATATTGGTGGGTGCCCAACCTCAGTGCCATATTAAAATCTCATGACAACATGCTCAACACCAAATATAATATCACATGAATCGAAATTAGATTCCAACAAATATTTTCAGATTTCCAACTGACTTTATCAATTCAAATATGAGTCAATAATCATAAGAAACAACGAGAATAATACTCACGAGATTAAGGAGCATATTGTGTAAACCCCATACCTCAAAATCGTCAGATAATTCAGCCTCAAAATCTAATCACACCATCACGTTCCTCTCGCGAAAATAATCAAATGTCGTTCTAGCCCAAACTCGAGAAAACACCAAATAAGCCTTCTAATCTAAGGTTGAAATCTAGAATAAGTTTAGGGCTATGGTTTGCAGATGAAAGGGAGTAATTTTGGAGAGGTCTTCTGGTTGAAAAGTTTATGAAAAAGTGATTTGAAAAGCCAAGCCACTAATTAATAATTGATATATAAAGGATTAAGAGTTTGATTAAGAAAAGAGTTCTAATCAGATGCAAACTCTAAAAAATTTATTCCGGACGATCGGACCGTTGGAATTGGATGAAATTTTCCAGAGAATTATCTAAAGACGAGAGGAAGCTGTCAAAAAAATTTCAGCCCCGATCGGACCGTTCAATATTTTAAATATTTCTTAGGGAGTTTTATGTTTCGAGGACTCTAAGAGAGTTTTATATTTTGAGGAATCTTCTATATAATAAATATTCAATTACAACCCCATTTTAATTTCGATTTCGAAACCGTTTGAAATTCTCACCTTTAAAAATAATAACCAACATATTGGAGCAATAAAAATAATTTTATCTCAAAATTTATTTTTCCTCTTTATTTTGAAAATACCCCAAAAATTATGCGGGTTGTTACACTTCCCCACTAACAATGGAATTTCGCCATCGAAATTCGCCGAATGCCAAACTCTAAAAAATCAGGCCAGCAATCTCCAAAAATAAACTCATCGCCCAAAATAAATTCCTCATATCTAATCTAGATGTCTAACGCGAAAGGATTCTCTTAGAAATATCTATCTCCAAAATACGCGCCACAAAAACACAACAGACCCAAAACCCAAGACCCGAGGGTTGTCGTATACCTAAGCTCTGATACCATTCTGTAACACCCCGCCCGCCCGGGGAGAGCGAGCGGAGCGCTACTCATCGATAAAACTAATCAAATACACAAATAACAAGGTATAGATAATGTAAATCCCACAATACGAAAGAGAAATCCACTAATCTCAATCTTCAAACTAATACAACAAATCTCTCGAACTAAAACAACTATCTATCTTGATACAAAACAATTATCCAATGCTCTATACATCAAAATAATACAATCTTCTCATCTTGTATTAAAAATCTTTCCAAAGTAATCCTCGCTAAAATCAATCTCTATAGTGCCCCAAAATCCGCGCAAACTTGCCACTAAAAGAAAATGTGGGGTAGTACCCAATACGACAGGAAATATGCTCAACAAATATTAGCGGGGAATAAAACGTCACAATACGAATACGAATATTCAAATCAAATGAGAATCTCAATAGCAATTATATCAGTATAATTTCTCAACAACACATTAACCGGGTCACCAGGCCTTACCACCGTACCGCGCCTATGCATTTTTCTAGCATATCCGGAACAAGGAATATTGGCGGGTGCCCAACGTCAGTGCCATATTAAAATCTCATGACAACATGCTCAACACCAAATATAATATCACATGAATCGAAATTAGATTCCAACAAATATTTTCAGATTTCCAAGTGACTTTATCAATTCAAATATGAGTCAATAATCACAAGAAAACAACGAGAATAATACTCGCGAGATTAAGGACCATATTGTGTAAAACCCCATACCTCAAAATCGTCGCATAATTCAGCTTTAAAATCTAATCACACCATCACGTTCCTCTCGCGAAAATAATCAGATCTCGTTCTATCCCAAACTCGAGAAAACATAAAATAAGCTTTCTAATATATGGTATAAATCTTGAATAAGTTTGGGGCTATGGTTTGCAGATGAAAGGGAGAAATTTTGGAGAGGTCTTCTGGTTGAAAAGTTTATGAGAAAGTGATTTGAAAAGCCAAGCCACGAATTAGTTTATATATAAAGGATTAAGAGTTTGAATAAGAAAAGAGTTCTAATCAGATGCAAACACTAAAAAATTTATTCCGGACGATCGGACCGTTGGAATTGGATATAATTTTACAGAGAATTAGCTATAGACGAGAGGAAGCTGTCAAAAACATTTCAGCCTCGATCGGACCGTTGTATATTTTTAAATATTTTTTTAGGGAGTTTTATGTTTTGAGGACTTTAAGAGAGTTTTATATTTTGAGGACTCTTCTATATAACAAAAATTCAATTACAACTCCATTTTAATTTCAATTTCGAAACCGTTTGAAATTATCACCTTTAAAAATAATAATTAACATATTGGAGCAATAAAAATAATTTTATCTCAAAATTTATTTTTCCTCTTTATTTTGAAAATACCCCAAAAATTACGCGGGTTGTTACACTTCCCCACTAACAATAGAATTTCGCCATCGAAATTTGCCGAATGCCAAACTCTCAAAAATCAGGCCAGCAATCTCCAAAAATAAACCCGTCACCCAAAATAATTCCTCACATCTAATCTAGATGTCTAACGCGAAAGGATTCTCTTTGAAATATCTATCTCCAAAATACGCGCCACAAAAACACAGCAAACCCAAAACCCAAGACCCGAGGGTTGTCGTATACCTAAGCTCTAATACCATTCTGTAACACCCCGCCCGCCCGGGGAGAGCGAGCGGAGCGCTACTCATCGATAAAACTAATCAAATCCACAAATAACAAGGTATAGATCATGTAAATCCCACAATACGAAAGAGAAATCCACTAATCTCAATCTTCAAACTAATACAACAAATCTCTCGAACTAAAACAACTATCTATCTCGATACAAAACAATTATCCAATGCTTTATACATCAAAATAATACAATCTTCTCATCTTGTATTAAAAGTCTTTCCAAAATAATCCTCGCTAAAATCAATCTCCATAGAGCCCCAAAATCCGCGCAAACTTGCCACTAAAAGAAAACGTGGGGTAGTACACAATACGACAGGAAATATGCTCAACAAATATTAGCGGTGAATAAAACGTCACAATACGAATACGAATATTCAAATCAAATGCGAATCTCAATAGCAATTATATCAGTATAATTTCTCAACAACACATTAACCGGGTCACCAGGCCTTACCACCGTACCGCGCCTATGCATTTTTCTAGCATATCCGGAATAAGGAATATTGGCGGGTGCCTAACGTCAGTGCCATATTAAAATCTCATGACAACATGCTCAACACCAAATATAATATCACATGAATCGAAATTAGATTCCAACAAATATTTTCAGATTTCCAAGTGACTTTATCAATTCAAATATGAGTCAATAATCACAAGAAAACAACGAGAATAATACTCGCGAGATTAAGGACCATATTGTGTAAAACCCCATACCTCAAAATCGTCGCATAATTCAGCTTTAAAATCTAATCACACCATCACGTTCCTCTCGCGAAAATAATCAGATCTCGTTCTATCCCAAACTCGAGAAAACATAAAATAAGCCTTCTAATATATGGTATAAATCTTGAATAAGTTTGGGGCTATGGTTTGCAGATGAAAGGGAGAAATTTTGGAGAGGTCTTCTGGTTGAAAAGTTTATGAGAAAGTGATTTGAAAAGCCAAGCCACGAATTAGTTTATATATAAAGGATTAAGAGTTTGAATAAGAAAAGAGTTCTAATCAGATGCAAACACTAAAAAATTTATTCCGGACGATCGGACCGTTGGAATTGGATATAATTTTACAGAGAATTAGCTATAGACGAGAGGAAGCTGTCAAAAACATTTCAGCCTCGATCGGACCGTTGTATATTTTTAAATATTTTTTTAGGGAGTTTTATGTTTTGAGGACTTTAAGAGAGTTTTATATTTTGAGGACTCTTCTATATAACAAAAATTCAATTACAACTCCATTTTAATTTCAATTTCGAAACCGTTTGAAATTATCACCTTTAAAAATAATAATTAACATATTGGAGCAATAAAAATAATTTTATCTCAAAATTTATTTTTCCTCTTTATTTTGAAAATACCCCAAAAATTACGCGGGTTGTTACACTTCCCCACTAACAATAGAATTTCGCCATCGAAATTCGCCGAATGCCAAACTCTCAAAAATCAGGCCAGCAATCTCCAAAAATAAACCCGTCACCCAAAATAATTCCTCACATCTAATCTAGATGTCTAACGCGAAAGGATTCTCTTTGAAATATCTATCTCCAAAATACGCGCCACAAAAACACAGCAAACCCAAAACCCAAGACCCGAGGGTTGTCGTATACCTAAGCTCTAATACCATTCTGTAACACCCCGCCCGCCCGGGGAGAGCGAGCGGAGCGCTACTCATCGATAAAACTAATCAAATCCACAAATAACAAGGTATAGATCATGTAAATCCCACAATACGAAAGAGAAATCCACTAATCTCAATCTTCAAACTAATACAACAAATCTCTCGAACTAAAACAACTATCTATCTCGATACAAAACAATTATCCAATGCTTTATACATCAAAATAATACAATCTTCTCATCTTGTATTAAAAATCTTTCCAAAATAATCCTCGCTAAAATCAATCTCCATAGAGCCCCAAAATCCGCGCAAACTTGCCACTAAAAGAAAACGTGGGGTAGTACACAATACGACAGGAAATATGCTCAACAAATATTAGCGGTGAATAAAACGTCACAATACGAATACGAATATTCAAATCAAATGCGAATCTCAATAGCAATTATATCAGTATAATTTCTCAACAACACATTAACCGGGTCACCAGGCCTTACCACCGTACCGCGCCTATGCATTTTTCTAGCATATCCGGAATAAGGAATATTGGCGGGTGCCTAACTTCAGTGCCATATTAAAATCTCACGACAACATGCTCAACACCAAATATAATATCACATGAAGCGAAATTAGATTCCAACAAATATTTTCATATTTCCAATTGACTTTATGTGACACCCCGACTAATTAAATACCGGGTAGCTACTCCTTTATTAAATTACTTCAAAATGCCAAGTTGGCTCAGCTAATAGCATCACTGTCGAAAATATTTTTATTATTACTAACCACCTAGTATTTAAAAGGTAAGTTGCCAAATTTTAATTAAAGTCTGATTAACATGCAACAAGTGTAATGAAGAATAATAACACCATTCACCATAACGAAGTAAATAGAATAACCATCACATAATGTAAATAAAGTCTGGAGGGAAAACTCCTCACTACAATGCCACAAGTGAAATAACTAAACTGAATACATAATCAATACATGCCAAAGTCTGAAAACTGTAATGGAAAAGTAACTCTAATGGAACTGGGCAACATGCCCTAGAACTGAAGAATACTGCATATGGAATCCAAATGATAGAAGCGTCTAAAAGCAAATCCCTGTAGCTTCCACAAACAGCTACATCTCGTCACCTGAATGAGTATCCTATGCATGGTGTCCTTGTGGCTGGGCACCTAAAATGGTTTTACAAAAAAATAGATTTGAAAGCAAACGGGTCAGAGCCCGAATGTGGAGATATTTTAAAAACCTGCAAGTGCTTTAAAAACATTTAAAAACATTAAATGCAAAGTACATGTTAGGACGTGCACTCACGTTAAATTCTCACCTCTCGTCTAACTGTGCACTCCTAACGTAAGTACCCATCTAACCACTAACTAAGTGACATCATATCTAGCTAGACTGTCATAGATTCTACCCTTATTACTCGGTTCCCATTAACATTATAACGATCACATTTAAATAGGGGCTTAACGTACATCCAGTTTCTCATAAAAGTAACATAACTCATTATAGATTATCCCTTTTATATTATTCAAAATTATTCACACAATACCATACGAAAGTTCCCATAATAAAGTGTATATTTTCCACAACATAAATATACAGTATAATACAATACAAGCACCCCGAGAATTAGCTGCGGTGCACGCATACTCTGCTATCCATCCCGGTACATCACGTACATAAGGATTACATATTCTGAATCTCTCAGGAATAGTTCACAGATAACAACATCACAAATAATGGAGGCGAACATAGTCACATCACATGGGTCACGCACATTCCTACGCTCCCACGATCAGCGGACTTATTAACATCCCAATAAGTCTTTCTCTGACCTATGTTCATCGAGGTAACCAGTCTAAATCCGGGCAACACAAGGATTAGAGGGCCCTAAGCGAACGCAAACCTCCCGTGATAGCAAGTATGGTAGGTATGTCATACACACAATTCATATACCAATACTAAGTAAGCACATATCTTAGTCATCCGGTAGTTTAATTGTAGTACTTATCGCATTCTCGTACCAATCTAATATATAAACTTATATAATCCCTGGCCATATTTACACGCGCCATAATTTATTCTCACGTCGTAGTAAACACTCACGCCTCAATCCCATATTAACGATTATTTAAATCACTCGCATATAATTTACACCTCATAATAACCCAAATGTCCCAAATCTATTAATATATCATCAAAGGAATGTTATCTTTATCCTCGAACAAGTTTACGGGACTTCCAAAATCAAAACAGGCCAAAAAGGCCTAAACTGCCAGCTCGTTAGAAGTCTCGTTCGAAGGAGGCTGTTCGAACGAGATTTCAGTTCGTTCGAACGAACTGTACCTTCTAACGAGGTCTCGTTCGAACGAAGTTATCGAACGAAATTCCCTTTCGTTAGAAGCGACTGGTCAACTCGTTAGAAGCTCGTTCGAACGAGCTCGTTCGAACGACCTGGAGAGGTCTTCTAACGAGGGACCAGTTTCGGCCCAGATTTTCTCCAATCTCGTTTTTCATCCATTTTAACACCTCAAACCTCTTCCAAAGTTCATCCCAACAACGTTTTAGGGTCTCTAATTCATCCTAAACATATTAAAGTCACCTCCTAACATGTTTTAAGGAATTAATTCGTCCTAAACATCATTAAATCACAAGTCTCTACACTTTTCCCCAATTTTTCAAGAACATGAACCCTAAAAGTTTTAGATCCTTAATTTATCCAATCAAATCCGTTTTTGTGTCTTACAAGATATATCAACATCATATTAGTCCTCTAAATATGATTCTACATGCAATCCTTTCATCAAAATTTAGTATTCTACTTCCAAACTCATGGGTTTTTCATTATCTTCCAAGAACAAACATAAATTTGAATTATCTAACATGGAAGGAATATTTTCTGAAATTAAATGGAATTAAGTCACTTGCCTTGATTCGATCTCTGATTTTGATGACGATTTCCTCTCTCTTTCTGCAGAATTCCCTCTGTCTCTCTTTCTCCAAGCTTCTTCTCCAATGGCTATGGTGGCTAGGGTTTTCTTGGGGAACAACTTAAAAAACTAATTCTAAAAACTTACGTAATCTATTGGGTTAACATGGGTTGGTTAGTGGCTTAGTGGGTCAAACCCACATCAGATTTACTTCACTAATTTTCGTCACTTTTAATCTCCTAAAATACAAAATTACCAAAATACCCTTTATATTGCTGGTATGGCCTAAAAATACCCCAGGACCCAAACTATACCCCCGGCTAGTGTTTTCTGACTATCTCGACCCTTCCGGACGCGTTGGCGCACTCAAAACGACCATACGATTAATAGAATTTAAATTCACTTTTATAAATAAAATAATTATATCCTGACGCGACTGTCACACGCGTCCCAATAAAATGACCAAATTGCCGTATATCAATCTCACGACAAATTTCATAATTCAATATTCATATAACATCATATATACTCAGTATAGTCAAATACCAACTCACATCTCGTTAGTATTTTATCCTGATTAATTCCCAATTAATTCTCATTTAATTAATTAATCCCAAAAATAAATATAGCAAAAAATACGGGGTATTACACTTTATCAATTCAAATATGAGTCAATAATCACAAGAAAACAACGAGAATAATACTCGCGAGATTAAGGACCATATTGTGTAAAACCCCATACCTCAAAATCTAATCACACCATCACGTTCCTCTCGCGAAAATAATCAGATCTCGTTCTATTCCAAACTCGAGAAAACACCAAATAAGCCTTCTAATATAAGGTATAAATCTTGAATAAGTTTGGGGCTATGGTTTGCAGATGAAAGGGAGTAATTTTGGAGAGGCCTTCGGGTTAAAAAGTTTATGAAAAGTGATTTGAAAAGCCAAGCCACGAATTAGTTGATATATAAACGATTAAGAGTTTGAATAAGAAAAGAGTTCTAATCAGATGCAAACACTAAAAAATTTATTACGGACGATCGGACCGTTGGAATTGGATGAAATTTTACAGAGAATTAGCTAAAGACGAGAGGAAGCTGTCAAAAACATTTCAGCCTCGATCGGACTGTTATATATTTTTAAATATTTTTTTAGAGAGTTTTATGTTTCGAGGACTCTAAGAGAGTTTTATATTTTGAGGACTCTTCTATATAATAAAAATTCAATTACAACTCCATTTTAATTTCGATTTTGAAACCTTTTGAAATTCCCACCTTTAAAAATAATAACCAACATATTGGAGCAATAAAAATAATTTTATCTCTAAATTTATTTTTACCCTTTATTTTGAAAATACCCCAAAAATTACGCGGGTTGTTACACTTCCCCACTAACAATGGAATTTCGCCATCGAAATTCGCCGAATGCCAAACTCTCAAAAATCAGGCCAGCAATCTCCAAAAATAAACTCATCGCCCAAAATAAATTCCTCACATCTAATCTAGATGTCTAACGCGAAAGGATTCTCTTAAAAATATCTATCTCCAAAATACGCGCCACAAAAACACAGCAGACCCAAAACCCAAGACCCTAGGGTTGTCGTATACCTAAGCTCTGATAGCATTCTGTAACACCCCGCCCGCCCGGGGAGAGCGAGCGGAGCGCTACTCATCGATAAAACTAATCAAATCCACAAATAACAAGGTATAGAGCATCTAAATCCCACAATACGAAAGATAAATCCACTAATCTCAATCTTCAAACTAATACAACAAATCTCTCGAACTAAAACAACTATCTATCTCGATACAAAACAATTCTCCAATGCTCTATACATTAAAATAATACAATCTTCCAATCTTGTATTAAAAATCTTTCCAAAATAATCCTCGCTAAAATCAATCTCCATAGCGCCCCAAAATTCGCGCTAACCTGCCACTAAAAGAAGATATGGGGAAGTACACAATACGACAGGAAAGATGCTCAACAAATATTAGCGGTGAATAAAACGTCACAATACGAATACGAATATTCAAATCAAATGCGAATCTCAATAGCAATTATATCAGTATAATTTCTCTACAACACATTAACCGGGTCACCAGGCCTCACCACCGTACCGCGCCTATGCATTTCTCTAGCATATCCGGAAGAAGGAATATTGGCGGGTGTCTAACCTCAGTTCAATATTAACATCTCATGACAACAGTCTCAACACCAAATATAATATCACATGAATCGAAATTAGATTCCAACAAATATTTTCTGATTTCCAAATGACTTTATCAATTCAAATATAAGTCAATAATCACAAGAAAACAACGAGAATAATACTCTCGAGATTAAGTAGCATATTGTGTAAAACCCCATACCTCAAAATCGTCGCATAATTCAACCTCAAAATCTAATCACACCATCACGTTCCTCTCGCGAAAATAATCAGATCTCGTTCTAGCCCAAACTCGAGAAAACACCAAATAAGCCTTCTAATCTAAGGTTGAAATCTTGAATAAGTTTGGGGCTATGGTTTCAGATGAAAGGGAGTAATTTTGGAGAGGTCTTCTGGTTGAAAAGTTTATGAAAAAGTGATTTGAAAATCCAAGCCACGAATTAGTTTATATATAAAGGATTAAGAGTTCGATTAAGAAAAGAGTTCTAATCAGATGCAAACACTAAAAAATTTATTTCGGACGATCGGACCGTTGGAATTGGATGAAATTTTACAGAGAATTAGCTAAAGAAGAGAGGAAGATGTGAAAAACATTTCAGCCTTGATTGGACCGTTATATATTTTTAAATATTTTTTAGAGAGTTTTATGTTTTGAGGACTCTAAGAGAGTTTTATATTTTGAGGACTCTTCTATATAATAAAAATTCAATTACAACTCCATTTTAATTTCGATTTCGAAACCGTTTGAAATTATCACCTTTAAAAATAATAACCAGCATATTGGAGCAATAGAAATAATTTTATCTCGAAATTTATTTTTCCTCTTTATTTTGAAAATACCCCAAAAATTACGCGGGTTGTTACACTTCCCCACTAACAATGGAATTTCACCATCGAAATTCGCCGAATGCCAAACTCTCAAAAATCAGGCCAGCAATCTCCAAAAATAAACCCGTCACCCAAAATAAATTCCTCACATCTAATCTAGATGTCTAACGCGAAAGGATTCTCTTAGAAATATCTATCTCCAAAATACGCGCCACAAAAACACAACAGACCCAAAACCCAAGACCCGAGGGTTGTCGTATACCTAAGCTCTGATACCATTCTGTAACACCCCGCCCGCCCGGGGAGAGCGAGCGGAGTGCTACTCATCGATAAAACTAATCAAATCCACAAATAAAAAGGTATAGAGCATCTAAATCCCACAATACGAAAGATAAATCCACTAATCTCAATCTTCAAACTAATACAACAAATCTCTCGAACTAAAACAACTATCTATCTCGATACAAAACAATTCTCCAATGCTCTATACATTAAAATAATACAATCTTCCAATCTTGTATTAAAAATCTTTCCAAAATAATCCTCGCTAAAATCAATCTCCATAGCGCCCCAAAATCCGCGCTAACCTTCCACTAAAAGAAGATATGGGGAAGTATACAATACGACAGGAAAGATGCTCAACAAATATTAGCGGTGAATAAAACGTCACAATACGAATACGAATATTCAAATCAAATGCGAATCTCAATAGCAATTATATCAGTATAATTTCTCTACAACACATTAACCGGGTCACCAGGCCTCACCACCGTACCGCGCCTATGCATTTCTCTAGCATATCCGGAAGAAGGAATATTGGCGGGTGTCTAACCTCAGTTCCATATTAACATCTCATGACAACAGTCTCAACACCAAATATAATATCACATGAATCGAAATTAGATTCCAACAAATATTTTCTGATTTCCAAATGACTTTATCAATTCAAATATAAGTCAATAATCACAAGAAAACAACGAGAATAATACTCTCGAGATTAAGTAGCATATTGTGTAAAACCCCATACCTCAAAATCGTCGCATAATTCAGCCTCAAAATCTAATCACACCATCACGTTCCTCTCATGAAAATAATCAGATCTCGTTCTAGCCCAAACTCGAGAAAACACCAAATAAGCCTTCTAATCTAAGGTTGAAATCTTGAATAAGTTTGGGGCTATGGTTTCAGATGAAAGGGAGTAATTTTGGAGAGGTCTTCTGGTTGAAAAGTTTATGAAAAAGTGATTTGAAAAACCAAGCCACGAATTAGTTTATATATAAAGGATTAAGAGTTCGATTAAGAAAAGAGTTCTAATCAGATGCAAACACTAAAAAATTTATTTTGGACGATCGGACCGTTGGAATTGGATGAAATTTTACAGAGAATTAGCTAAAGACGAGAGGAAGATGTGAAAAACATTTCAGCCTCGATCGGACCGTTCTATATTTTTAAATATTTTTTTAGAGAGTTTTATGTTTTGAGGACTCTAAGAGAGTTTTATATTTTGAGGACTCTTCTATATAATAAAAATTCAATTACAACTCCATTTTAATTTCGATTTCGAAACCGTTTGAAATTATCACCTTTAAAAATAATAACCAGCATATTGGAGCAATAAAAATAATTTTATCTCGAAATTTTTTTTTCCTCTTTAGTTTGAAAATTCTCCAAAAATTACGCGGGTTGTTACACTTCCCCACTAACAATGGAATTTCGCCATCGAAATTCGCCGAACGTCAAACTCTCAAAAATCAGGCCAGCAATCTCCAAAAATAAACCCGTCACCCAAAATAAATTCCTCACATCAAATCCAGATGTCTAACGTGAAAAGATTCTCTTAGAAATATCTATCTCCAAAATACGCGCCACAAAAACACAGCAGACCCAAAACCCAAGACCCGAGGGTTGTCGTATACCTAAGCTCTGATACCATTCTGTAACACCCCGCCCGCCCGGGGAGAGCGAGTGGACCGCTACTCATCGATAAAACTAATTAAATCCACAAATAACAAGGTATAGAGCATCTAAATCCCACAATACGAAAGATAAATCCACTAATCTCAGTCTTCAAACTAATACAACAAATCTCTTGAACTAAAACAACTATCTATCTCGATACAAAACATTTCTCCAATGCTCTATACATCAAAATAATACAATCTTCTCATCTTGTATTAAAAATCTTTCCAAAGTAATCCTCGCTAAAATCAATCTCCATAGCTCCCCAAAATTCGCGCTAACCTGCCACTAAAAGAAAATACGGGGAAGTACACAATACGACAGGAAAGATGCTCAACAAATATTAACGGTGAATAAAACGTCACAATACGAATACGAATATTCAAATCAAATGCGAATCTCAATAGCAATTATATCAATATAATTTCTCAACCACACATTAACCGGGTCACCAGGCCTCACCACCGTACCGTGCCTATGCATTTTTCTAGCATATCCGGAAGAAGGAATATTGGCGGGTGCCCAACCTCAGTGCTATATTAACATCTCATGACAACAGGAACAACGCCAAATATAATATCACATGAATCGAAATTATATTCCAACAAATATTTTCAGATTTCCAAATGACTTTATCAATTCAAATATGAGTCAATAATCACAAGAAAACCACGAGAATAATACTCTCGAGATTAAGTAGCATATTGTGTAAAACCCCATACCTCAAAATCGTCGGATAATTCAGCCTCAAAATCTAATCACACCATCACGTTCGACTCGCGAAAATAATCAGATCTCGTTCTAGCCCAAACTCGAGAAAACACCAAATAAGCCTTCTAATCTAAGGTTGAAATCTTGAATAAGTTTGGGGCTATGGTTTGCAGATGAAAGGGAGTAATTTTGGAGAGGTCTTCTGGTTGAAAAGTTAAGAAAAAGTGAATTGAAAAGCCAAGCCACAAATTAGTTTATATATAAAGGATTAAGAGTTGGATTAAGAAAAGAGTTCTAATCAGATGAAACACAAAAAAATTTATTTCGGACGATCGGACCGTTGGAATTGGATGAAATTTTACAGAGAATTAGCTAAAGACGAGAGGAAGCTGTCAAAAACATTTCAGCCTCGATCGGTCCGTTCTATATTTTTAAATATTTTTTTAGGGAGTTTTATGTTTCGAGGACTCTAAGAGAGTTTTATATTTTGAGGACTCTTCTATATAATAAAAATTCAATTACAACTCCATTTTAATTTCGATTTCGAAACCTTTTAAAATTCTTGCCTTTAAAAATAATAACCAACATATTGGAGCAATAAAAATAATTTTATCTCAAAATTTATTTTTCCTCTTTATTTTGAAAATATCCCAAAAATTACGCGAGTTGTTACACTTCCCCACTAACAATGGAATTTCGCCATCGAAATTCGCCGAATGCCAAACTCTCAAAAATCAGGCCAGCAATCTTCAAAAATAAACTCATCGCCCAAAATAAATTCCTCACATCTAATTTAGATGTTTAACGCGAAAGCATTCTCTTAAAAATATCTATCTCCAAAATACGCGCCACAAAAACACAGCAGACCCAAAAACCAAGACCCGAGTGTTATCGTATATCTAAGCTCTGATAGCATTCTGTAACACCCCGCCCGCCTGGGGAGAGCGAGCGGAGCGCTACTCATCGATAAAACTAATCAAATCCACAAATAACAAGGTATTGAGCATCTAAATCCCACAATACGAAAGAAAAATCCACTAATATCAATCTCCAAACTAATACAACAGATCTCTCGAACTAAAACAACTATCTATCTCGATACAAAACAATTCTCCAATGCTCTATACATCAAAATAATACAATCTTCTCATCTTGTATTAAAAATATTTCCAAAATAATCCTCGCTAAAATCAATCTCCATAGCTCCCCAAAATCCGCGCTAACCTGCCACTAAAAGAAGATACGGGGAAGTACACAATACGACAGGAAAGATGCTCAACAAATATTAGCGGTGAATAAAACGTCACAATACGAATACGAATATTCAAATCAAATGAGAATCTCAATAGAAATTATATCAGTATAATTTCTCAACAACACATTAACCGGGTCACCAGGCCTTTACACCGTACTGCGCCTATGCATTTTTCTAGCATATCCGGAACAAGGAATATTGACGAGTGCCTAACTTCAGTGCCATATTAAAATCTCATGACAACATGCTCAACACCAAATATAATATCACATGAATCGAAATTAGATTCCAAAAAATATTTTCAGATTTCCAACTGACTTTATCAATTCAAATATGAGTCAATAATCACAAGAAAACAACGAGAATAATACTCGCGAGATTAATGAGCATATTGTGTAAAATCCCATACCTCAAAATTGTCGCATAATTCAGCCTCAAAATCTTATCACACCATCACGTTCGTCTAGCGAAAATAATCAGATCTCGTTCTAGCCCAAACTCGAGAAAACACCAAATAAGCCTTCTAATCTAAGGTTGAAATCTTGAATAAGTTTGGGGCTATGGTTTGCAGATGAAAGGGAGTAATTTTGGAGAGGTCTTATGGTTGAAAAGTTTATGAAAAAGTGATTTGAAAAGCCAAGCCACGAATTAGTTGATATATAAAGGATTAAGAGTTTGATTAAGAAAATAGTTCTAATCAGATGCAAACACTAAAAAATTTATTCCGGACGATCGGACCGTTGGAATTGGATGAAATTTTACAGAGAATTAGCTATAGACGAGAGGAAGCTGTCAAAAACATTTCAGCCTCGGTCGGACAGTTCAATATTTTTAAATATTTTTAAGGGAGTTTTTTGTTTCGAGGACTCTAAGAGAGTTTTATATTTTGAGGACTCTTCAATAAAATACAAATTCAATTACAACTCCATTTTAATTTCGATTTCGAAACCGTTTGAAATTATCACCTTTAAAAATAATAACCAGCATATTGGAGCAATAAAAATAATTTTATCTCAAAATTTATTTTTCCTCTTTATTTTGAAAATTCCCCAAAAATTACGCGGGCTGTTACACTTCCCCACTAACAATGGAATTTCGCCATCGAAATTCGCCGAATGCCAAACTCTCAAAAATCAGGCCAGCAATCTCCACAAATAAACCCGTCACCCAAAATAAATTCCTCACATCTAATCCAGATGTCTAACGCGAAAGGATTCTCTTAGAAATATCTATCTCCAAAATACGCGCCACAAAAACACAGCAGACCCAAAACCCAAGACCCGAGGGTTGTCGTATACCTAAGCTCTGATACCATTCTGTAACACCCCGCCCGCCCGGGGACAGCGAGCGGAGCGCTACTCATCGATAAAACTAATCAAATCCACAAATAACAAGGTATAGAGCATCTAAATCCCACAATACGAAAGAGAAATCCACTAATCTCAATCTTCAAACTAATACAACAAATCTCTCGAACTAAAACAACTATCTATCTCGATACAAAACAATTCTCCAATGCTCTATACATCAAAATAATACAATCATCTTATCTTGTATTAAAAATCTTTCCAAAATAATCCTCGCTAAAATCAATCTCCATAGCGCCCCAAAATCCGCGCTAACCTGCCACTAAAAGAAGATATGGGGAAGTACACAATACGACTGGAAGGATGCTCGAATAATATTAGCGGTGAATAAAACGTCACAATACGAATACGAATATTCAAATCAAATACAAATCTCAATAGCAATTATATCAGTATAATTTCTCAACAACACATTAACCGGGTCACCAGGCCTCTCCACCGTACCGCGCCTATGCATTTTTCTAGCATATCCGGAACAAGGAATATTGGCGAGTGCCTAACTTCAGTGCCATATTAAAATCTCATGACAATATGCTCAACACCAAATATAATATCACATGAATCGAAATTAGATTCCAACAAATATTTCCAGATTTCCAACTGACTTTATCAATTCAAATATGAGTCAATAATCACAAGAAAACAACGAGAATAATACTCGCGAGATTAATGAGCATATTGTGTAAAACCCCATACCTCAAAATCGTTGCATAATTCAGCCTCAAAATCTAATCACACCATCACGTTCGTCTCGCGAAAATAATCAGATCTCGTTCTAGCCCAAACTCGAGAAAACACCGAATAAGCCTTCTAATCTAAGGTTGAAATCTTGAATAAGTTTGGGGCTATGGTTTGCAGATGAAATGGAGTAATTTTGGAGAGGTCTTCTGGTTGAAAAGTTTATGAAAACGTGATTTGAAAAGCCAAGCCTCGAATTAGTTGATATATAAAGGATTAAGAGTTTGATTAAGAAAAGAGTTCCAGTCAGATGCAAACACTAAAAAATTTATTCCGGACGATCGGACCTTTGGAATTGGATAAAATTTTAAAGAGAATTAGCTAAAGACGAGAGGAAGCTGTCAAAAACATTTCAGCCCCGATCGGACCGTTCAATATTTTTAAATATTTTTTTGGGAGTTTTTTGTTTCGAGGACTCTAAGAGAGTTTTATATTTTGAGCACTCTTCTATATAATAAAAATTCAATTACAACTCCATTTTAATTTGGATTTCGAAACCGTTTGAAATTATCACCTTTAAAAATAATAACCAACATATTGGAGCAATAAAAATAATTTTATCTCGAAATTTATTTTTCCTCTTTATTTTGAAAATTCCCCAAAAATTACGCGGGTTGTTACACTTCCCCACTAACAATGGAATTTCGCCATCGAAATTCGCCGAATGCCAAACTCTCAAAAATCAGGCCAGCAATCTCCACAAATAAACCCGTCACCCAAAATAAATTCCTCACATCTAATCCAGATGTCTAACGCGAAAGGATTCTCTTAGAAATATCTATCTCCAAAATACGGGCCACAAAAACACAGCAGACCCAAAACCCAAGACCCGAGGGTTGTCGTATACCTAAGCTCTGATACCATTCTGTAACACACCGCCCGCCCGGGGAGAGCGAGCGGAGCGCTACTCATCGATAAAACTAATCAAATCCACAAATAACACGGGTATAGAGCATCTAAATCCCACAATACGAAAGAGAAATCCACTAATCTCAATCTTCAAACTAATACAACAAATCTCTCCAACTAAAACGACTATCTATCTCGATACAAAACAATTCTCCAATGCTCTATACATCAAAATAATACAATCTTCTCATCTTGTATTAAAAATCTTTCCAAAATAATCCTCGCTAAAATCAATCTCCATAGCGCCCCAAAATCCGCGCTAACCTGCCACTAAAAGAAGATATGGGGAAGTACACAATACGACTGGAAGGATGCTCGAATAATATTAGCGGTGAATAAAACGTCACAATACGAATACGAATATTCAAATCAAATACGAATCTCAATAGCAATGACATCTGTATAATTTCTCAACAACACATTAACCGGGTCACCAGGCCTCTCCACCGTACCGCGCCTATGCATTTTTCTAGCATATCCGGAACAAGGAATATTGGCGAGTGCCTAACTTCAGTGCCATATTAAAATCTCATGACAATATGCTCAACACCAAATATAATATCACATGAATCGAAATTAGATTCCAACAAATATTTCCAGATTTCCAACTGACTTTATCAATTCAAATATGAGTCAATAATCACAAGAAAACAACGAGAATAATACTCGCGAGATTAATGAGCATATTGTGTAAAACCCCATACCTCAAAATCGTCGCATAATTCAGCCTCAAAATCTAATCACACCATCACGTTCGTCTCGCGAAAATAATCAGATCTCGTTCTAGCCCAAACTCGAGAAAACACCGAATAAGCCTTCTAATCTAAGGTTGAAATCTTGAATAAGTTTGGGGCTATGGTTTGCAGATGAAATGGAGTAATTTTGGAGAGGTCTTCTGGTTGAAAAGTTTATGAAAACGTGATTTGAAAAGCCAAGCCTCGAATTAGTTGATATATAAAGGATTAAGAGTTTGATTAAGAAAAGAGTTCCAGTCAGATGCAAACACTAAAAAATTTATTCCGGACGATCGGACCTTTGGAATTGGATAAAATTTTACAGAGAATTAGCTAAAGACGAGAGGAAGCTGTCAAAAACATTTCAGCCCCGATCGGACCGTTCAATATTTTTAAATATTTTTAGGTAGTTTTTTGTTTCGAGGACTCTAAGAGAGTTTTATATTTTGAGCACTCTTCTATATAATAAAAATTCAATTACAACTCCATTTTAATTTGGATTTCGAAACCGTTTGAAATTATCACCTTTAAAAATAATAACCAACATATTGGAGCAATAAAAATAATTTTATCTCGAAATTTATTTTTCCTCTTTATTTTGAAAATTCCCCAAAAATTACGCGGGTTGTTACACTTCCCCACTAACAATGGAATTTCGCCATCGAAATTCGCCGAATGCCAAACTCTCAAAAATCAGGCCAGCAATCTCCACAAATAAACCCGTCACCCAAAATAAATTCCTCACATCTAATCCAGATGTCTAACGCGAAAGGATGCTCTTAGAAATATCTATCTCCAAAATACGGGCCACAAAAACACAGCAGACCCAAAACCCAAGACCCGAGGGTTGTCGTATACCTAAGCTCTGATACCATTCTGTAACACCCCGCCCGCCCGGGGAGAGCGAGCGGAGCGCTACTCATCGATAAAACTAATCAAATCCACAAATAACAAGGTATAGAGCATCTAAATCCCACAATACGAAAGAGAAATCCACTAATCTCAATCTTCAAACTAATACAACAAATCTCTCGAACTAAAACAACTATCTATCTCGATACAAAACAATTCTCCAATGCTCTATACATCAAAATAATACAATCTTCTCATCTTGTATTAAAAATCTTTCAAAAATAATCCTCGCTAAAATTAATCTCCATAGCGCCCCAAAATCCGCGCTAACCCTGCCACAAAAAGAAGATATGGGGAAGTACACAATACGACTGGAAGGATGCTCAACAAATATTAGCGGTGAATAAAACGTCACAATACGAATACGAATATTCAAATCAAATACGAATCTCAATAGCCATTATATCAGTATAATTTCTCAACAACACATTAACCGGGTCACCAGGCCTCTCCACCGTACCGCGCCTATGCATTTTTCTAGCATATCCGGAACAAGGAATATTGGCGAGTGCCTAACTTCAGTGCCATATTAAAATCTCATGACAATATGCTCAACACCAAATATAATATCACATGAATCGAAATTAGATTCCAACAAATATTTCCAGATTTCCAACTGACTTTATCAATTCAAATATGAGTCAATAATCACAAGAAAACAACAAGAATAATACTCGCGAGATTAATGAGCATATTGTGTAAAACCCCATACCTCAAAATCGTCGCATAATTCAGCCTCAAAATCTAATCACACCATCACGTTCGTCTCGCGAAAATAATCAGATCTCGTTCTAGCCCAAACTCGAGAAAACACCGAATAAGCCTTCTAATCTAAGGTTGAAATCTTGAATAAGTTTGGGGCTATGGTTTGCAGATGAAATGGAGTAATTTTGGAGAGGTCTTCTGGTTGAAAAGTTTATGAAAACGTGATTTGAAAAGCCAAGCCTCGAATTAGTTGATATATAAAGGATTAAGAGTTTGATTAAGAAAAGAGTTCCAGTCAGATGCAAACACTAAAAAATTTATTCCGGACGATCGGACCTTTGGAATTGGATAAAATTTTACAGAGAATTAGCTAAAGACGAGAGGAAGCTGTCAAAAACATTTCAGCCCCGATCGGACCGTTCAATATTTTTAAATATTTTTTAGGGAGTTTTTTGTTTCGAGGACTCTAAGAGAGTTTTATATTTTGAGCACTCTTATATATAATAAAAATTCAATTACAACTCCATTTTAATTTGGATTTCGAAACCGTTTGAAATTATCACCTTTAAAAATAATAACCAACATATTGGAGCAATAAAAATAATTTTATCTCAAAATTTATTTTTCCTCTTTATTTTGAAAATTCCCCAAAAATTACGCGGGTTGTTACACTTCCCCACTAACAATGGAATTTCGCCATCGAAATTCGCCGAATGCCAAACTCTCAAAAATCAGGCCAGCAATCTCCACAAATAAACCCGTCACCCAAAATAAATTCCTCACATCTAATCCAGATGTCTAACGCGAAAGGATTCTCTTAGAAATATCTATCTCCAAAATACGCGCCACAAAAACACGGCAAACCCAAAACCCAAGACCCGAGGGTTGTCGTATACCTAAGCTCTGATACCATTCTGTAACACCCCGCCCTCCCGGGGAGAGAGAGCGGAGCGCTACTCATCGATAAAACTAATCAAATCCACAAATAACAAGGTATAGAGCATCTAAATCCCACAATACGAAAGAGAAATCCACTAATCTCAATCTTCAAACTAATACAACAAATCTCTCGAACTAAAACAACTATCTATCTCGATACAAAACAATTCTCCAATGCTCTATACATCAAAATAATACATTCTTCTCATCTTGTATTAAAAATCTTTCAAAAATAATCCTCGCTAAAATTAATCTCCATAGCGCCCCAAAATCCGCGCTAACCCTGCCACAAAAAGAAGATATGGGGAAGTACACAATACGACTGGAAGGATGCTCAACAAATATTAGCGGTGAATAAAACGTCACAATACGAATACGAATATTCAAATCAAATACGAATCTCAATAGCCATTATATCAGTATAATTTCTCAACAACACATTAACCGGGTCACCAGGCCTCTCCACCGTACCGCGCCTATGCATTTTTCTAGCATATCCGGAACAAGGAATATTGGCAAGTGCCTAACTTCAGTGCCATATTAAAATCTCATGACAATATGCTCAACACCAAATATAATATCACATGAATCGAAATTAGATTCCAACAAATATTTCCAGATTTCCAACTGACTTTATCAATTCAAATATGAGTCAATAATCACAAGAAAACAACGAGAATAATACTCGCGAGATTAATGAGCATATTGTGTAAAACCCCATACCTCAAAATCGTCGCATAATTCAGCCTCAAAATCTAATCACACCATCACGTTCGTCTCGCGAAAATAATCAGATCTCGTTCTAGCCCAAACTCGAGAAAACACCAAATAAGCCTTCTAATCTAAGGTTGAAATCTTGAATAAGTTAGGGGCTATGGTTTGCAGATGAAAGGGAGTAATTTTGGAGAGGTCTTCTGGTTGAAAAGTTTATGAAAACGTGATTTGAAAAGCCAAGCCTCGAATTAGTTGATATATAAAGGATTAAGAGTTTGATTAAGAAAAGAGTTCCAGTCAGATGCAAACACTAAAAAATTTATTCCGGACGATCGGACCTTTGGAATTGGATAAAATTTTACAGAGAATTAGCTAAAGACGAGAGGAAGCTGTCAAAAACATTTCAGCCCCGATCGGACCGTTCAATATTTTTAAATATTTTTTAGGGAGTTTTTTGTTTCGAGGACTCTAAGAGAGTTTTATATTTTGAGCACTCTTCTATATAATAAAAATTCAATTACAACTCCATTTTAATTTGGATTTCGAAACCGTTTGAAATTATCACCTTTAAAAATAATAACCAACATATTGGAGCAATAAAAATAATTTTATCTCAAAATTTATTTTTCCTCTTTATTTTGAAAATTCCCTAAAAATTACGCGGGTTGTTACACTTCCCCACTAACAATGGAATTTCGCCATCGAAATTCGCCGAATGCCAAACTCTCAAAAATCAGGCCAGCAATCTCCACAAATAAACCCGTCACCCAAAATAAATTCCTCACATCTAATCCAGATGTCTAACGCGAAAGGATTCTCTTAGAAATATCTATCTCCAAAATACGCGCCACAAAAACACAGCAGACCCAAAACCCAAGACCCGAGGGTTGTCGTATACCTAAGCTCTGATACCATTCTGTAACACCCCGCCCGCCCGGGGAGAGCGAGCGGAGCGCTACTCATCGATAAAACTAATCAAATCCACAAATAACAAGGTATAGAGCATCTAAATCCCACAATACGAAAGAGAAATCCACTAATCTCAATCTTCAAACTAATACAACAAATCTCTCAAACTAAAACAACTATCTATCTCGATACAAAACAATTCTCCAATGCTCTATACATCAAAATAATACAATCTTCTCATCTTGTATTAAAAATCTTTCCAAAATAATCCTCGCTAAAATCAATCTCCATAGCGCCCCAAAATCCGCGCAAACCCTGCCACTAAAAGAAGATATGGGGAAGTACACAATACGACTGGAAGGATGCTCAACAAATATTAGCGGTGAATAAAACGTCACAATACGAATACGAATACGAATATTCAAATCAAATACGAATCTCAATAGCAATTATATCAGTATAATTTCTCAACAACACATTAACCGGGTCACCAGGCCTCTCCACCTTACCGCGCCTATGCATTTTTCTAGCATATCCGGAACAAGGAATATTGGCGAGTGCCTAACTTCAGTGCCATATTAAAATCTCATGACAATATGCTCAACACCAAATATAATATCACATGAATCGAAATTAGATTCCAACAAATATTTCCAGATTTCCAACTGACTTTATCAATTCAAATATGAGTCAATAATCACAAGAAAACAACAAGAATAATACTCGCGAGATTAATGAGCATATTGTGTAAAACCCCATACCTCAAAATCGTCGCATAATTCAGCCTCAGAATCTAATCACACCATCACGTTCGTCTCACGAAAATAATCAGATCTCGTTCTAGCCCAAACTCGAGAAAACACCGAATAAGCCTTCTAATCTAAGGTTGAAATGTTGAATAAGTTTGGGGCAATGGTTTGCAGATGAAAGGGAGTAATTTTGGAGAGGTCTTCTGGTTGAAAAGTTTATGAAAACGTGATTTGAAAAGCCAAGCCTCGAATTAGTTGATATATAAAGGATTAAGAGTTTGATTAAGAAAAGAGTTCCAGTCAGATGCAAACACTAAAAAATTTATTCCGGACGATCGGACCTTTGGAATTGGATAAAATTTTACAGAGAATTAGCTAAAGACGAGAGGAAGCTGTCAAAAACATTTCAGCCCCGATCGGACCGTTCAATATTTTTAAATATTTTTTAGGGAGTTTTTTGTTTCGAGGACTCTAAGAGAGTTTTATATTTTGAGGACTCTTCTATATAATAAAAATTCAATTACAACTCCATTTTAATTTGGATTTCGAAACCGTTTGAAATAATCACCTTTAAAAATAATAACCAACATATTGGAGCAATAAAAATAATTTTATCTCGAAATTTATTTTTCCTCTTTATTTTGAAAATTCCCCAAAAATTACGCGGGTTATTACACTTCCCCACTAACAATGGAATTTCGCCATCGAAATTCGCTGAATGCGAAACTCTAAAAAATCAGGCCAGCAATCTCCACAAATAAACCCGTCACCCAAAATAAATTCCTCACATCTAATCCAGATGTCTAACGAGAAAGGATTCTCTTAGAAATATCTATCTCCAAAATACGCGCCACAAAAACACAGCAGACCCAAAACCCAAGACCCGAGGGTTGTCGTATACCTAAGCTCTGATACCATTCTGTAACACCCCGCCCGCCCGGGGAGAGAGAGCGGAGCGCTACTCATCGATAAAACTAATCAAATCCACAAATAACAAGGTATAGAGCATCTAAATCCCACAATACGAAAGAGAAATCCACTAATCTCAATCTTCAAACTAATACAACAAATCTCTCGAACTAAAACAACTATCTATCTCGATACAAAACAATTCTCCAATGCTCTATACATCAAAATAATACAATCTTCTCATCTTGTATTAAAAATCTTTCCAAAATAATCCTCGCTAAAATCAATCTCCATAGCGCCCCAAAATCCGCGCTAACCTGCCACTAAAAGAAGATATGGGGAATTACACAATACGACTGGAAGGATGCTCAACAAATATTAGCGGTGAATAAAACGTCACAATACGAATGCGAATATTCAAATCAAATACGAATCTCAATAGCAATTATATCAGTATAATTTCTCAACAACACATTAACCGGGTCACCAGGCCTCTCCACCGTACCGCGCCTATGCATTTTTCTAGCATATCCGGAACAAGGAATATTGGCGAGTGCCTAACTTCAGTGCCATATTAAAATCTCATGACAATATGCTCAACACTAAATATAATATCACATGAATCGAAATTAGATTCCAACAAATATTTCCAGATTTCCAACTGACTTTATCAATTCAAATATGAGTCAATAATCACAAGAAAACAACGAGAATAATACTCGCGAGATTAATGAGCATATTGTGTAAAACCCCATACCTCAAAATCGTCGCATAATTCAGCCTCAAAATCTAATCACACCATCACGTTCGTCTCGCGAAAATAATCAGATCTCGTTCTAGCCCAAACTCGAGAAAACACCGAATAAGCCTTCTAATCTAAGGTTGAAATCTTGAATAAGTTTGGGGCTATGGTTTGCAGATGAAAGGGAGTAATTTTGGAGAGGTCTTCTGGTTGAAAAGTTTATGAAAAAGTGATTTGAAAAGCCAAGCCACGAATTAGTTGATATATAAAGGATTAAGAGTTTGATTAAGAAAAGAGTTCTAATCAGATGCAAACACTAAAAAATTTATTCCGGACGATCGAACCGTTGGAATTGGATGAAATTTTACAGAGAATTAGCTAAAGACGAGAGGAAGCTGTCAAAAAACATTTCAGCCTCGATCGGACCGTTCAATATTTTTAAATATTTTTTAGGGAGTTTTTTGTTTCGAGGACTCTATAAGAGTTTTATATTTTGAGGACTCTTCTATATAATAAAAATTCAATTACAACTCCATTTTAATTTCGATTTCGAAACCGTTTGAAATTATCACCTTTAAAAATAATAACCAGCATATTGGAGCAATAAAAATAATTTTATCTCGAAATTTATTTTTCCTCTTTATTTTGAAAATTCCCCAAAAATTACGCGGGTTGTTACACTTCCCCACTAACAATGGAATTTCGCCCTCGAAATTCGCCGAATGCCAAACTCTCAAAAATCAGGCCAGCAATCTCCAAAAATAAATCCGTCACCCAAAATAAATTCCTCACATCAAATCCAGATGTCTAACGCGAAAGGATTCTCTTAGAAATATCTATCTCCAAAATACGCGCCACAAAAACACAGCAGACCCAAAACCCAAGACCCGAGGGTTGTCGTATACCTAAGCTCTGATACCATTCTGTAACACCCCGCCCGCCCGGGGAGAGCGAGCGGAGCGCTACTCATCGATAAAACTAATCAAATCCACAAATAACAAGGTATAGAGCATCTAAATCCCACAATACGAAAGATAAATCCACTAATCTCAATCTTCAAACTAATACAACAAATATCTCGAACTAAAACAACAATCTAGCTCGATACAAAACAATTCTCCAATGCTCTATACATCAAATAATACAATCTTCTCATCTTGTATTAAAAATCTTTCCAAAATAATCCTCGCTAAAATCAATCTCCATAGCGCCCCAAAATCCGCGCTAACCTGCCACTAAAAGAAGATATGGGGAAGTACACAATACGACATGAAAGATGCCCAACAAATATTAGCGGTGAATAAAACGTCACAATACGAATACGAATATTCAAATCAAATGAGAATCTCAATAGCAATTATATAAGTATAATTTCTCAACAACACATTAACCGGGTCACCAGGCCTCACCACCGTACCGCGCCTATGCATTTTTCTAGCATATCCGGAACAAGGAATATTGGCGAGTGCCTAACTTCAGTGCCATATTAAAATCTCATGACAACATGCTCAACACCAAATATAATATCACATGAATCGAAATTAGATTCCAACATATATTTTCAGATTTCTAAATGACTTTATCAATTCAAATATGAGTCAATAATCACAAGAAAACAACGAGAATAATACTCGCGAGATTAATGAGCGTATTGTGTAAAACCCCATACCTCAAAATCGTCGCATAATCCAGCCTCAAAATCTAATTACACCATCACGTTCGTCTCGCGAAAATAATCGGATCTCGTTCTAGCCGAAACTCGAGAAAACACCAAATAAGCCTTCTAATCTAAGGTTGAAATCTTGAATAAGTTTGGGGCTATGGTTTGCAGATGAAAGGGAGTAATTTTGGAGAGGTCTTCTGGTTGAAAAGTTTATGAAAAAGTGATTTGAAAAGCCAAGCCACGAATTAGTTGATATATAAAGGATTAAGAGTTTGATTAAGAAAAGAGTTCTAATCAGATGCAAACACTAAAAAATTTATTCCGGACGATCGGACCGTTGGAATTGGATGAAATTTTACAAAGAATTAGCTAAAGACGAGAGGAAGATGTCAAAAACATTTCAGCCTCGATCGGACCGTTCAATATTTTTAAATATTTTTTAGGGAGTTTTTTGTTTCGAGGACTCTAAGAGAGTCTTATATTTTGAGGACTCTTCTATATAATAAAAATTCAATTACAACTCCATTTTAATTTCGATTTCGAAACCGTTTGAAATTATCACCTTTAAAAATAATAACCAACATATTGGAGCAATAAAAATAATTTTATCTCGAAATTTATTTTTCCTCTTTATTTTGAAAATACCTCAAAAATTACGCGGGTTGTTACACTTCCCCACTAACAATGGAATTTCGCCATCGAAATTCGCCGAATGCCAAATTCTCAAAAATCAGGCCAGCAATCTCCAAAAATAAACCCGTCACCCAAAATAAATTCCTCACATCTAATCCAGATGTCTAACGCGAAAGGATTCTCTTAGAAATATCTATCTCCAAAATACGCGCCACAAAAACACAGCAGACCCAAAACCCAAGACCCGAGGGTTGTCGTATACCTAAGCTCTGATACCATTCTGTAACACCCCGCCCGCCCGGGGAGAACGAGCGGAGCGCTACTCATCCATAAAATTAATCAAATCCACAAATAACAAGGTATAGAGCATCTAAATCCCACAATACGAAAGATAAATCCACTAATCCCAATCTTCAAACTAATACAACAAATCTCTCGAACTAAAACAACTATCTATCTCGATACAAAACAATTCTCCAATGCTATATACATCAAAATAATACAATCTTCCAATCTTGTATAAAAAATCTTTCCAAAATAATCCTCGCTAAAATCAATCTCCATAGCTCCCCAAAATCCGCGCTAACCTGCCACTAAAAGAAAATATGGGGAAGTACACAATACGACAGGAAAGATGCTCAACAAATATTAGCGGTGAATAAAACGTCACAATACGAATACGAATATTCAAATCAAATGCGAATATCAATATAATTTCTCAACCACACATTAACCGGGTCACCAGGCCTCACCACCGTACCGCGCCTATGCATTTTTCTAGCATATCCGGAAGAAGGAATATTGGCGGGTGCCCAACCTCAGTGCCATATTAACATCTCATGACAACAGGCTCAACACCAAATATAATATCACATGAATTGAAATTAGATTCCAACAAATATTTTCAGATTTCCAAATGAATTTATCAATTCAAATATGAGTCAATAATCACAAGAAAACCACGAGAATAATACTCGCGAGATTAAGGAGCATATTGTGTAAAACCCCATACCTCAAAGTTGTCACATAATTCAGCCACAAAATCTAATCACACCATCACGTTCCTCTCGCGAAAATAATCAGATGTCGTTCTAGCCCAAACTCGAGAAAACACCAAATAAGCCTTCTATTCTAAGGTTGAAATCTTCAATAAGTTTGGGGCTATGGTTTGCAGATGAAAGGGAGTAATTTTGGAAAGGTCTTCTGGTTGAAAAGTTTATGAAAAAGTGAATTGAAAAGCCAAGCCACGAATTAGTTTATATATAATGGATTAAGAGTTGGATTAAGAAAAGAGTTCTAATCAGATGCAAAGACTGAAAAATTTATTTCAGACGATCGGACCGTTGGAATTGGATGAAATTTTACAGAGAATTAGCTAAAGACGAGATGAAGCTGTCCAAAACATTTCAGCCTCGATCGGACCGTTCTGTATTTTTAAATATTTTTTTAGGGAGTTTTATGTTTCGAGGACTCTAGGAGAGTTTTATATTTTGAGGACTCTTCTATATAATAAAAATTCAATTACTACTCCATTTTAATTTCGCTTTCGAAACCTTTTGAAACTCTCGCCTTTAAAAATAATAACCAACATATTGGAGCAATAAAAATAATTTTATCTCAAAATTTATTTTTCCCCTTTATTTTGAAAATACCCCAAAAATTACGCGGGTTGTTACACTTCCCCACTAACAATGGAATTTCGCGATCGAAATTCGCCGAATGCCAAACTCTCAAAAATCAGGCCAGCAATCTCCAAAAATAAACCCGTCACCCAAAATAAATTCCTCACATCAAATCCAGATGTCTAACGTGAAAAGATTCTCTTAGAAATATCTATCTCAAAAATACGCACCACAAAAACACAGCAGACCCAAAACCCAAGACCCGAGGGTTGTCGTATACCTAAGCTCTGATACCATTCTGTAACACCCCGCCCGCCCGGGGAGAGCGAGTGGAGCGCTACTCATCGATAAAACTAATCAAATCCACAAATAACAAGGTATAGAGCATCTAAATCCCACAATACGAAAGACAAATCCACTAATCTCAATCTTCAAACTAATACAACAAATCTCTCGAACTAAAACAACTATCTATCTCGATACAAAACAATTCTCCAATGCTCTATACATCAAAATAATACAATCTTCTCATCTTGTATTAAAAATCTTTCCAAAATAATCCTCGCTAAAATCAATCTCCATAGCGCCCCAAAATCCGCGCTAACCTGCCACTAAAAGAAAATATGGAGAAGTACACAATTCGACAGGAAAGATGCTCAAAAAATATTAGCGGTGAATAAAACGTCACAATACGAATACGAATATTCAAATCAAATGCGAATCTCAATAGCAATTATATAAATATAATTTCTCAACAACACATTAACCGGGTCACCAGGCCTCACCACCGTACCGCGCCTATGCATTTTTCTAGCATATCCGGAACAAGGAATATTGGCAAGTGCCTAACTTCAGTGCCATATTAAAATCTCATGACAATATGCTCAACACCAAATATAATATCACATGAATCGAAATTAGATTCCAACAAATATTTCCAGATTTCCAAATGACTTTATCAATTCAAATATGAGTCAATAATCACAAGAAAACAACGAGAATAATAATCGCGAGATTAAGTAGCATATTGTGTAAAACCCCACACCTCAAAATCGTCGCATAATTCAGCCTCAAAATCTAATCACACCATCACGTTCCTCTCCCGAAAATAATCAGATCTCGTTCTAGCCCAAACTCGAGAAAACACCAAATAAGCCTTCTAATCTAAGGTTGAAATCTTGAATAAGTTTGGGGCTATGGTTTGCAGATGAAAGGGAGTAATTTTGGAGAGGTCTTCTGGTTGAAAAGTTTATGAAAAAGTGATTTGAAAAGCCAAGCCACGAATTAGTTGATATATAAAGGATTAAGAGTTTGATTAAGAAAAGAGTTCTAATCAGATGCAAACACTAAAAAATTTATTCCGGACGATCGGACCGTTGGAATTGGATGAAATTTTACAGAGAATTAGCTAAAGACGAGAGGAAGCTGTCAAAAACATTTCAGCCTCGATCGGGCCGTTCAGTATTTTTAAATATTTTTTAGGGAGTTTTTTGTTTCGAGGACTCTAAGAGAGTTTTATATTTTGAGGACTCTTCCATATAATAAAAATTCAATTACAACTCCATTTTAATTTCGATTTCGAAACCGTTTGAAATTATCACCTTTAAAAATAATAACCAACATATTGAAGCAATAATAATAATTTTATCTCAAAATTTATTTTTCTTCTTTATTTTGAAAATACCCCAAAAATTACGCGGGTTGTTACTCTTCCCCACTAACAATGGAATTTCGCCATCGAAGTTCGCCGAATGCCAAACTCTCAAAAATCAGGCCAGCAATCTCCAAAAATAAACCCGTCACCCAAAATAAATTCCTCACATCTAATCCAGATGTCTAACGCGAAAGGATTCTCTTAGAAATATCTATCTCCAAAATACGCGCCACAAAAATACAGTAGACCCAAAACCCAAGACCCGAAGGTTGTCGTATACCTAAGCTCTGATATCATTCTGTAACACCCCGTTCGCCTGGGGAGAGCGAGCGTAGCGCTACTCATCGTTAAAACTAATCAAATCCACAAATTACAAGGTATAGAGCATCTAAATCCCACAATACGAAAGAGAAATCCACTAATCTCAATCTTCAAACTAGTACAACAAATCTCTCGAACTAAAACAACTATCTATCTCGATACAAAACAATTCTCCAATGCTCTATACATCAAAATAATACAATCTTCTCATCCAGTATTAAAAATCTTTCCAAAATAATCCTCGCTAAAATCAATCTCCATAGCGCCCCAAAATCCGCGCTAACCTGCGACTAAAAGAAGATATGGGGAAGTATACAAAACGACAACAAAGATGCTCAACAAATATTAGCGGTGAATAAAACGTGACAATACGAATACGAATATTCAAATCAAATGCGAATCTCAATAGCAATTATACACATATAATTTCTCAATAACACATTAATCGGGTCACCAGGCCTCACCACCGTACCGCGCCTATGCATTTTTCTAGCATATCCGAAAGAAGGAATATTGGCGGGTGCCTATCTTCACTGCCATATTAAAATATCATGACAACAGGCTCAACACCAATATAATATCACATGAATCGAAATTAGATTCCAACAAATATTTTCAGATTTCCAAATGACTTTTTCAATTCAAATATGAGTCAATAATCACAAGAAAACAACGAGAATAATACTCGCGAGATTAAGGAGCATATTGTGTAAAACCCCATACCTCAAAATCGTCGCATAATTCAGCCTCAAAATCTAATCACACCATCACGTTCCTCTCCCGAAAATAATCAGATCTCGTTCTAGCCCAAACTCGAGAAAACACCAAATAAGCCTTCTAATCTAAGGTTGAAATCTTGAATAAGTTTGGGGCTATGGTTTGCAGATGAAAGGGAGTAATTTTGGAGAGGTCTTCTGGTTGAAAAGTTTATGAAAAAGTGATTTGAAAAGCCAAGCCACGAATTAGTTGATATATAAAGGATTAAGAGTTTGATTAAGAAAAGAGTTCAAATCAGATGCAAACACTAAAAAAATTATTCCGGACGATCGGACAGTTGGAATTGGATGAAATTTTACAGAGAATTAGCTAAAGACGAGAAGAAGCTGTCAAAAACATTTCAGCCTCGATCGGACCGTTCTATATTTTTAAATATTTTTTAGGGAGTTTTTTGTTTCGAGGACTCTAAGAGAGTTTTATATTTTGAGGACTCTTCTATATAATAAAAATTCAATTACAACTCCATTTTAATTTCGATTTCGAAACCGTTTGAAATTATCACCTTTAAAAATAATAACCAACATATTGAAGCAATAATAATAATTTTATCTCAAAATTTATTTTTCCTCTTTATTTTGAAAATACCCCAAAAATTACGCCGGTTGTTACACTTCCCCACTAACAATGGAATTTCGCCATCGAAATTCGCCGAATGCCAAACTCTCAAAAATTAGGCCAGCAATCTTCAAAAATAAACCCGTCACCCAAAATAAATTCCTCACATCTAATCCAGATGTCTAACGCGAAAGGATTCTCTTAGAAATATCTATCTCCAAAATACGCGCCACAAAAATACAGCAGACCCAAAACCCAAGACCCGAGGGTTGTCGTATGCCTAAGCTCTAATATCATTCTGTAACACCCCGCCCGCCCGGGGAGAGCGAGCGTAGCGCTACTCATCGATAAAACTAATCAAATCCACAAATAACAAGGTATAGAGCATCTAAATCCCACAATACGAAAGAGAAATCCACTAATCTCAATCTTCAAACTAGTACAACAAATCTCTCGAACTAAAACAACTATCTATCTCGATACAAAACAATCTCCAATGCTCTATACATCAAAATAATACAATCTTCTCATCTTGTATTAAAAATCTTTCCAAAATAATCCTCGCTAAAATCAATCTCCATAGCGCCCCAAAATCCGCGCTAACCTGCGACTAAAAGAAGATATGGGGAAGTATACAAAACGACAACAAAGATGCTCAACAAATATTAGCGGTGAATAAAACGTGACAATACGAATACGAATATTCAAATCAAATGCGAATCTCAATAGCAATTATACACATATAATTTCTCAACAACACATTAACCGTGTCACCAGGCCTCACCACCGTACCGCGCCTATGCATTTTTCTAGCATATCCGAAAGAAGGAATATTGGCGGGTGCCTAACTTCAGTGCCATATTAAAATATCATGACAACAGGCTCAATACCAAATATAATATCACATGAATCGAAATTAGATTCCAACAAATATTTTCAGATTTCCAAATGACTTTTTCAATTCAAATATGAGTCAATAATCACAAGAAAACAACGAGAATAATACTCGCGAGATTAAGGAGCATATTGTGTAAAACCCCATACCTCAAAATCGTCGCATAATTCAGCCTCAAAATCTAATCACACCATCACGTTCCTCTCCCAAAAATAATCAGATCTCGTTCTAGCCCAAACTCGAGAAAACACCAAATAAGCCTTCTAATCTAAGGTTGAAATCTTGAATAAGTTTGGGGCTATGGTTTGCAGATGAAAGGGAGTAATTTTGGAGAGGTCTTCTGGTTGAAAAGTTTATGAAAAAGTGATTTGAAAAGCCAAGCCACGAATTAGTTGATATATCAAGGATTAAGAGTTTGATTAAGAAAAGAGTTCAAATCAGATACAAACACTAAAAAAATTATTCCGGACGATCGGACAGTTGGAATTGGATGAAATTTTACAGAGAATTAGCTAAAGACGAGAGGAAGCTGTCAAAAACATTTCAGCCTCGATCGGACCGTTCTATATTTTTAAATATTTTTTTAGAGAGTTTTATGTTTCGAGGACTCTAAGAGAGTTTTATATTTTGAGGACTCTTCTATATGATAAAAATTCAATTACAACTCAATTTTAATTTCGATTTCGAAACCTTTTGAAATTCCCGCCTTTAAAAATAATAACCAACATATTGAAGCAATAATAATAATTTTATCTTAAAATTTATTTTTCCTCTTTATTTTGAAAATATCCCAAAAATTACGCGGGTTCTTACACTTCCCCACTAACAATGGAATTTCGGCATCGAAATTCGCCGAATGCCAAACTCTCAAAAATCAGGCCAGCAATCTCCAAAAATAAACTCGTCACCCAAAATAAATTCCTCACATCTAATCCAGATTTCTAACGCGAAAGGATTCTCTTAAAAATATCTATCTCCAAAATTCGCGCCATAAAAATACAGCAGACCCAAAACCCAAGACCCAAGGGTTGTCGTATACCTAAGCTCTGATATCATTCTGTAACACCACGCCCGCCTGGGGAGAGAGAGCGTAGCGCTACTCATCGATAAAACTAATCAAATCCACAAATAACAAGGTATAGAGCATCTAAATCCCACAATACGAAAGAGAAATCCACTAATCTCAATCTTCAAACTAGTACAACAAATCTCTCAAACTAAAACAACTATCTATCTCGATACAAAACAATTCTCCAATGCTCTATACATCAAAATAATACAATCTTCTCATCCAGTATTAAAAATCTATCCAAAATAATCCTCGCTAAAATCAATCTCCATAGCGCCCCAAAATCCGCGCTAACCTGCGACTAAAAGAAGATATGGGGAAGTACACAATACGACAGCAAAGATGCTCAACAAATATTAGCGGTGAATAAAACGTGACAATACGAATACGAATATTCAAATAAAATGCGAATCTCAATAGCAATTATATCAGTATAATTTCTCAACAACACATTAACCGGGTCACCAGGCCTCACCACCGTACCGCGCCTATGCATTTTTCAAGCATATCCGGAAGAAGGAATATGTGCGGGTTCCCAACCTCAGTGCCATATGAAACTCTCATGACAACATGCTCAACACCAAATATAATATCACATGAATCGAAATTAGATTCCAACAAATATTTTCAGATTTCCAAATGACTTTATCAATTCAAATATGAGTCAATAATCACAAGAAAACAACAAGAATAATACTCGCGAGATTAAGGAGCATATTGTGTAAAACCCCATACCTCAAAATCGTCGCATAATTCAGCCTCAAAATCTAATCACACCATCACGTTCCTCTCCCGAAAATAATCAGATCTCGTTCTAGCCCAAACTCGAGAAAACACCAAATAAGCCTTCTAATCTAAGATTGAAATCTTGAATAAGTTTGGGGCTATGGTTTGCTGATGAAAGGGAGTAATTTTGGAGAGGTCTTCTTGTTGAAAAGTTTATGAAAAAGTGGTTTGAAAAGCCAAGCCACAAATTAGTTTATATATAAAGGATTAAGAGTTTGATTATGAAAAGAGTTCTAATCAGATGCAAACACTAAAAAAATTATTTCGGACGATCGGACAGGTTGAATTGGATGAAATTTTACAGAGAATTAGCTAAAGACGAGAGGAATCTGTCAAAAACATTTCAGCCTCGATCGGACTCTTATATATTTTTAAATATTTTTTTAGAGAGTTTTATATTTCGAGGACTCTAAGAGAGTTTTATATTTTGAGGACTCTTCTATATAATAAAAATTCAATTACAACTCCATTTTAATTTCGATTTCGAAACCTTTTGAAATTCCCACCTTTAAAAATAATAACCAACATATTGGAGCAATAAAAATAATTTTATCTCAAAATTTATTTTTCCCCTTTATTTTGAAAATACCCCAAAAATTACGCGGGTTGTTACACTTCCCCACTAACAATGGAATTTCGCCATCGAAATTCGCCGAATGCCAAACTCTCAAAAATCAGGCCAGCAATCTCCAAAAATAAACTCATCGCCCAAAATAAATTCCTCACATCTAATCTAGATGTCTAACGCGAAAGGATTCTCTTAAAAATATCTATCTCCAAAATACGCGCCACAAAAACACAGCAGACCCAAAACCCAAGACCCGAGGGTTATCGTATACCTAAGCTCTGATAGCATTCTATAACATCCCGCCTGCCCGGGGAGAGCGAGCGGAGCGCTAGTCATCGATAAAACTAATCAAATCGACAAATAACAAGGTATAGAGCATCTAAATCCCATAATACGAAAGAGAAATCCACTAATCTCAATCTTCAAACTAATACAACAAATCTCTCGAATTAAAACAACTATCCATCTCGATACAAAACAATTCTCCAATGCTCTATACATCAAAATAATACAATCTTCTCATCTTGTATTAAAAATCTTTCCAAAATAATCCTCGCTAAAATCAATCTCCATAGCGCCCCAAAATCCGCGCTAACCTGCCACTAAAAGAAGATATGGGGAAGTGCACAATACGACAGGAAAGATGCTCAACAAATATTAGCTGTGAATAAAACGTCACAATACGAATACGAATATTCAAATCAAATGCGAATCTCAATATCAATTATATCAGTATAATTTCTCAACAACACATTAACCGGGTCACCAGGCCTCACCACCGTACCGCGCCTATGCATTTTTCTAGCATATCCGAAACCAGGAATATTGGCGAGTGCTTAACTTCAGTGCCATATTAAAATCTCATGACAACATGCTCAACACCAAATATATGTAATAACCCTCGATTTTGGGAAGCTCATTTTATACTAATTTTACCGCATAAGGTAATTATATAAAATGTGGGGACTGGAGTAAATATCAATTTAATGAGATAAAAGTTAATATTTATTGGGATGTTGTATATTTACCGATTATGTAGGTAAATATCTTCAGGAGATATGATTTTTAGTGTCATGTATTTTAAATGGACTTTTAGTTTAAATGATTTTGGAACTCGAAATAATTTATAAATTTCCGGATGCCAGTTTAGAGGGTGTAGTTAGTCTCGGAAGGTGCGAGACAGTCAAAATAAGTGCCATATTGTATTTTTGTGTTTCGGGCACTTTTACCTGGTTTTAGCTTATATGCGTATTTGCGAGTCATTTTAATGTGGTATTAACCATTTAAGTTGGGAGTTTTAATCTAAGCCACGATTTTTGGTCTTGCCTCTTATTTCATTCCCTCATTTTATGTCTTAAAACATAGAGAGTAAAGGAGAGAAAGAGAGAAGAAGAGAAATGGAGAAATGAAAGAGAGATTGAAGATGGAGGATTTGGGATTGCTTCTTCTCCAAATAAATCTGAGATATCAACCCTAAGGCAAGTTTTCTACTTGCTAATATGTGATTTAAGATGCATAAATTGTATGATAGTTGTGTATTTACATTTATGGTTTAAATGTGGAATTTATGGGATTTAAGCCCTAATCTTAGTTTTTGGTGATGAAATTTTGGGTTATAGTTGTTATTAACCATGTAGGATGTTTTTGGGTAGATTATTGTTGCTGGATGTGTATGAATGGAGAGAGTTGGAGTTTGGAGAAATTAGGGTTCATAACCCTTCGTAGCCATTTTTGGCAAATTTGCAGGTCCGAATCGATTCGGCCCTTTGGGCGAATCGATTCGCTAAGGGAAATTTGCAGGACTGCATAACCCGAATCGATTCGGGTCAAGGCCGAATCAATTCGGCCAGTTGCAGAATGTTGGTTTAGTAGTCCGAACCGATTCGCTTTTTGGGCGAATCGATTTGCTAGTGCGAATCGATTCGGACCTTGGGCGAATCGATTCGTTTTCCTGCTGTTTTTGAGTTAATTTTATAACTCAATTTCAATTCTTTTCTTTAAATATAGGGATTAGGAACCTTCTTGAATGAAGTAAACTTAGAGTCCTAGAGTGTGAGATGAGTTAGTTGTCTACCCTACATTAGGAATGGGTTATGTGGGGACTTTTCCGGGGTTAGGCCTATTAATGATAGGGCATTCTTTTCTTCTAGTTAATTATTATAAAACCATGAGATGTAGTGTTATGTTCGGGAGACCTTAGAAGCTTAATTAAGCTATACTAGTTTTGATGGTTTATATTACCGCCCCAAAAGAATGTTGGAAGATTTTGAAAGTTCGATTGAGCTATGTTAACCTTGGTGGTTCATCATAACGCCATAAAGGTGAGTTTGGAGAATAAATTGAAAGTTATTTCATTCCTTCGAAAGATGATAACCTTGGGGTTTTAAAATAACATCCAAAAATGCTTGGGAGATGATGAGGAGTTTATTTACTCCTTTGAGGTTGTAGTGTTGATATAAACTATCGTATGACTCTGGATAGTAAGTTAGATTAATTACAAAAGTAAACGGTAGTGGTTTCGGATAATATGAAACATATACATGAAATTGAAATGAAATAGAAATGACATTGATTTTAGTAATTGAATTTACTTAATCTGGAACCGGTAAATAATGATTTACTTGATTTTGTTATGATAAATAAAATGGCTTAAACACACCTCTCTAAATGACATCATAAGGGAAGTCCGCGCGTGAGGTGAAGCCCCCTGGCTTATGAATGCAGGGTGGATATAGTCCTAGGCCATGGGAGCGCTTATTGTTGTATATTTTTCTGCGATGGGTAGGAGATTCCGGGTGTGGTCTTGACTACCCCGCAGGCTCATGGCCGCTTCCCGACGTCTTGCGATATAGGTGCCCAGGTTGTCTAATGATAGGCCCTGGAAGATGATGGTCATTTAGGGGCGCGCACAGTGGGGAAACCCGGACGGGCGGTCTTAGAATTCGTTATATGTATATAATTATAACAGTTCATAATCAAGTGGGACTTGATGTATTTGATATGCCATAAGAGCATGATGGAGTGCCACAAAGAGCACATGTAAATGTCACAAAGAGCATTTGAAAATGATTATTTTCCTGATAAGGAAAGGATTTTTACAAAAGGTAAAATTGAGATAAAACTCCCTTAAAGAGCAAAAGATTGTGATTATATATATATACTTCCTGCTAAGGAAAAGATATATGAAATAATTGGCACATTTGATGAAGCTTTTAGTTTAATGCTTCTTATTTTTGTTCCTGCTTAGCTTATGTTTTAAATTGTATAGGTTGCATCTTATTTCTCTTTCTTCACGATTTATCATACATTACTGTCATACTCTTTATTCATCTGGTAATCATATAGAACCGGGCCCTGATCTAGTTACATTTCTTGTTGCATATTCATCTTGTCTCTGCTCAGGTACTCCGCCGCAAGAATGCCTGATTTGAATTCCTATTCCGATGTTTTCAACGAGCCGTGATGCATTGCGGGTATTACGGGATACACTTGGTATAGACGTTTTCATTTTTTTTCTAGTTAAGATCAAGTCTTCTATTCGGGCGAGAGCCCCAAGCTTTGGTAAATGTCTAATGGAATGTAATAAGTAACTTATTGTACTTGTGTATTATTGGTGTATCAGTTTAGTGACCGGTTACCTATTCGGTCTTTTTATCGTATTCTTGTCGTATTATTTATATATGTCTTGGGGTTTCCCTTATCTTTCAGGAATTGGGTTGTTTGTTTTCATTTATTTACTTTCAAATCAAAATTTTTGGCAACCCGTTTTCTGAAATATTGGGTGGTTATCCTGGGTACTCTATATTTTTGTTATGATGCTGAGAATGATTCCATCCATGATTCCGTTATATTGGAGTATTGGGCTGGCCACCCCTTATTTTGGTGAGCGGGTTGTCATAGATGGTATCAGAGCATCATGTTCTAGAGTCCTTAGGAATCTGTGTGGACGCCTTAAGTTTTCAGCGTTGCTCTTGATTTGATGTAAAGCCTTAGGATTTAGATCGTCGATTTCTCTTGTAAGATTTCGTTCTTCTACCATGAGGTAGAATCTATAAAATCTTTTGCGTATTCGTGTGAGAATAATAGGTCGATAGAAGAAGGGCGTTATGGGAAGGTTTGTGGAGAACTGTAAGTTGTGGTCTGGGATGAGGACCGCTTTAGAGGCCGCTCCCTTTTTGTAGCACTTTCTTGTCTTGCTATTACGACTGCAAATTTCAGTTGATGTAGTTTCCCAAGTACCGCTAGAAGTAGGAAGTGGCACTAAACTTGAGAATTCACGCGATGTTATATTGAAGTGGAGAAGTGCCCTGTAGTAGAATGGAGGAAAATCCTTCACCCGTAGAAGAAGTGTTGTGGTGATGAATATGTGGTCACTATATTCGTGGGTGCCAGAAGTTTGGCCCATAGAGAAGCCCGGTGGATACTTGCAATGGCGAGTTTCTCTGGGATAACTGGACTGAGGAGAAGGTGGATTCCCGAATGTTCACGAAAGGTTCGGTTAAAGACCAATGGCGAATAAGGTGTTGTACGGTTAGGGAGTCGAGACCATGCACCATGAAGTGATAGGCTCCAAAATAGGTGTTGTTAACACTTTTGATGGAGTAAGAATCGTGAAACCCCATCGGTGGACACCCACCTGGGGAAGTTTCATTGAACTGAGGAAGAGGAGGCCAAGAGCGTGTCCTCTTTTACTGAGAAAGTAAGAGGGACTGCATGGGAAATTATTGTCAGCCAGAGTCGGAATAACGGCTATGATGTGGAGTGTAGAACCACTCATTTTAAACTTCGTTGAGTGGAGAGCGAGGGCAACAGTAAAGTGCCTGGTTGGGGAGTTGGTGGAGATAATGTTGGTATGTGTAAGGCTCGAATATGGAGTCTGAGAACCATTAGTATTGACCCGGAGTGCTTGGCAAATTGTGGAGGGAATTCTACCTTATAGGTGGGTAGTGTATATTCCTTAGGATAAGATTTAGTAGTATTGTGTCTACGATAGACTCGGGTGTGTATATTGAGCTTGTAGTAGTATTTACGCTATTATAGAAGGGTAATTATATGACTTCCGTGGTATGGAAGTTCTATCTTTTCTTCACTCGTTATGAAGCGAGTGATAATATTTTTAATGTATATGTGCCATATGTGTTACCTGGTTTGAGTGTTTTATTGCTTGTTTGCATTGTATGTGGATGTTATGACTTATATCCATGACCAACAAAGTTAAGTAGTAATGCATAGGAGGGGTTCCTTGTTTGGATTCCGCTTTTGCGGGACGCTCCACGCGTGAACCTTAACGACGTTGGGAGTGGAGAGATGCCATATTTCCTTTCTCTTATTTCATATATAGAATGCTAAGGTAAAGTCTAGAAGTAGAATCTTATTAGTAGAATTGTAAATTAGAATTGTACAGATCCCGATCATGTGTCTTAGACCGTCACATATTAATGACCGACGATGCGAGGTAGTAGTGTAACGGGAGGGTTTCTTGTCTGGATTTCGCTTCGGCGAGACGTCCCATGCATGAACCCGATCGAATGTCGGAAGTTGAGTAAGATCTTGGGCACTAGGGATGTATTTGGTATTATATGCTTACGATTTAGGTAGGATATATATAAATAGACCTTAGGATTTTTAGGATGTAAGACCTTGAGGGTAGGTGGTGTTAGTTTAGGAAAGCGGTAGGGAGTTGACCACGGATAAGTTATGGGTTAACTCTATAAGAGATTAGATCCCTTAGGAGCGAGATTATGGGGTCTCGAGAGGTTTGGTAGGTTCGGTCGAAGGAGATGAGACCTTTCTTAGAAATAATGTTACGTTGGTAACTTCATTTCCGGGGAGTTAATAAGGACGGGTGGATCCTCACTCCTGATCCATGATTGTAAGCTCGAGAGTGAGTTTAATGAGTAAGCTCTGCCAGGATTGGGGAGTAATAATACTAGGGCATAGACTCACTGTTTATGCGTTGCACAAGCTTAAACTTGTGGAAAGTAATATCCCGTGCTTGAATTAAGATTCATTGTGGTAGTGATCACCTTAAATAGATAAGGCACTACTTCCTGGGCAGGAAATTTGGTCCTTCTCGTAGACAACAAGTTGTTGCAATATGTTGTGGGAGAAATCGAGTTGGTGATCGGAGTTCAGAAGAACTAGACATTGGATATTTTCTCATTCGCTAAGGAAATGCGATTGGGGTAGTGGACGTGTCGAGTAGAGAACTCGTCAGAGATAATGGTAATGGCATGGAAGGCCAAGTAGAATGAGCATGAATAGGAAGACTCGGTAGAAAGAGCGTTTATGTCTGTGATTGACCATTTCACCTACTCGTGTAAAGAGAGTAGTAGTGGAACGAAGAAGGGTATTCATGGACGTCTGCATGGAACTACCGGCATCGAACTGGTCATGATCCCATTTGAGAAAATGGTTAATCGTTTGATCAGACTGTTGCGTTCTCGGCCATTATGGACGGACTACTTGTAGAAGAGTATCCCCCGTTCTCGATGGAGGAATAGTAAAACCGTGGGAGGTGCCTATTATAATAGGGTGGATCGAGACTAGATATTCGTGTCGAAGGTTTGGAAAAAGTTTCCGCGAAGTAATGGGAACCGTATGGAAATGGCGTATATCCTACCACCCTAAAGTGGATGGATGAAAGGGAGGAAATTTATGCCGAAAGGCATATTACGAACGTGCGCCTTAGTATACATAGTAGATGGGAGCAGTAATGGTATGGATGGAGGTTTTCGTGCAACCATTAGGTTTTGGAGTGGTCTTATGGATCATTTCCTAAGGCATGGTACCGTGAGTGGCCTAGCGTGGTCAGTTGAGTAATTCGTATACTCGATGGATGGAACCAATGGGTAATATGTTCCTTGGACTTGGAGTGGTCTCGGAACATTTCTTTAGAGATTTGGCTTTTAAGCCATACGCCTTGATGAGATACGTCGATGCGGGGGATAGCTGAGTAGCGTTGGGGCTAAGCCACTTAGAGTCGGTATGGATGCCCCGAGTTGAGATGTAACATAATTCTGAAGATTTGGCAAATTGTGCCGAGTCATGTGGGCATCGTGTTCCACCGTAGGAAGCTAGAATCGATAGTTAGTGAAGAGCGCCTTGTGCTACTAGACGAGAGAACAAAAGATGATTGACTAAGATCGACATGGTCGACCTTAGTCCGAGTCCATTTGGGACGTTGCAATAACGAGGGGTTTGTTTAGGATGGTAGAATCCTAGTTTAGAGTAGTATGCCCTTATCAGATTTGGGTATGCCCGAATTTTGGGAGCAAAATTCCCTCTTAAGGAAGGGAGTATGTAATAACCCTCGATTTTGGGAAGCTCATTTTATACTAATTTTACCGCATAAGGTAATTATATAAAATGTGGGGACTGGAGTAAATATCAATTTAATGAGATAAAAGTTAATATTTATTGGGATGTTGTATATTTACCGATTATGTAGGTAAATATCTTCAGGAGATATGATTTTTAGTGTCATGTATTTTAAATGGACTTTTAGTTTAAATGATTTTGGAACTCGAAATAATTTATAAATTTCCGGATGCCAGTTTAGAGGGTGTAGTTAGTCTCGGAAGGTGCGAGACAGTCAAAATAAGTGCCATATTGTATTTTTGTGTTTCGGGCACTTTTACCTGGTTTTAGCTTATATGCGTATTTGCGAGTCATTTTAATGTGGTATTAACCATTTAAGTTGGGAGTTTTAACCTAAGTCACGATTTTTGGTCTTGCCTCTTATTTCATTCCCTCATTTTATGTCTTAAAACATAGAGAGTAAAGGAGAGAAAGAGAGAAGAAGAGAAATGGAGAAATGAAAGAGAGATTGAAGATGGAGGATTTGGGATTGCTTCTTCTCCAAATAAATCTGAGATATCAACCCTAAGGCAAGTTTTCTACTTGCTAATATGTGATTTAAGATGCATAAATTGTATGATAGTTGTGTATTTACATTTATGGTTTAAATGTGGAATTTATGGGATTTAAGCCCTAATCTTAGTTTTTGGTGATGAAATTTTGGGTTATAGTTGTTATTAACCATGTAGGATGTTTTTGGGTAGATTATTGTTGCTAGATGTGTATGAATGGAGAGAGTTGGAGTTTGGAGAAATTAGGGTTCATAACCCTTCGTAGCCATTTTTGGCAAATTTGCAGGTCCGAATCGATTCGGCCCTTTGGGCGAATCGATTCGCTAAGGGAAATTTGCAGGACTGCATAACCCGAATCGATTCGGGTCAAGGCCGAATCGATTCGGCCAGTTGCAGAATGTTGGTTTAGTAGTCCTAACCGATTCTCTTTTTGGGCGAATCGATTCGCTAGTGCGAATCGATTCGGCCCTTGGACGAATCGATTCGTTTTCCTGCTGTTTTTGAGTTAATTTTATAACTCAATTTCAATTCTTTTCTTTAAATATAGGGATTAGGAACCTTCTTGAATGGAGTAAACTTAGAGTCCTAGAGTGTGAGATGAGTTAGTTGTCTACCCTACATTAGGAATGGGTTATGTGGGGACTTTTCCGGGGTTAGGCCTATTAATGATAGGGCATTCTTTTCTTCTAGTTAATTATTATAAAACCATGAGATGTAGTGTTATGTTCGGGAGACCTTAGAAGCTTAATTAAGCTATACTAGTTTTGATGGTTTATATTACCACCCCAAAAGAATGTTGGAAGATTTTGAAAGTTCGATTGAGCTATGTTAACCTTGGTGGTTCATCATAACGCCATAAAGGTGAGTTTGGAGAATAAATTGAAAGTTATTTCATTCCTTCGAAAGATGATAACCTTGGGGTTTTAAAATAACATCCAAAAATGCTTGGGAGATGATGAGGAGTTTATTTACTCCTTTGAGGTTGTAGTGTTGATATAAACTATCGTATGACTCTGGATAGTAAGTTAGATTAATTACAAAAGTAAACGGTAGTGGTTTCGGATAATATGAAACATATACATGAAATTGAAATGAAATAGAAATGACATTGATTTTAGTAATTGAATTTACTTAATCTGGAACCGGTAAATAATGATTTACTTGATTTTGTTATGATAAATAAAATGGCTTAAACACACCTCTCTAAATGACATCATAAGGGAAGTCCGCGCGTGAGGTGAAGCCCCCTGGCTAATGAATGCAGGGTGGATATAGTCCTAGGCCATGGGAGCACTTATTGTTGTATATTTTTCTGCGATGGGTAGGAGATTCCGGGTGTGGTCTTGACTACCCCGCAGGCTCATGGACGCTTCCCGACGTCTTGCGATATAGGTGCCCAGGTTGTCTAATGATAGGCCCTGGAAGATGATGGTCATTTAGGGGCGCGCACAGTGGGGAAACCCGGACGGGCGGTCTTAGAATTCGTTATATGTATATAATTATAACAGTTCATAATCAAGTGGGACTTGATGTATTTGATATGCCATAAGAGCATGATGGAGTGCCACAAAGAGCACATGTAAATGCCACAAAGAGCATTTGAAAATGATTATTTTGCTGATAAGGAAAGGATTTTTACAAAAGGTAAAATTGAGATAAAACTCCCTTAAAGAGCAAAAGATTGTGATTATATATATATATACTTCCTGCTAAGGAAAAGATATATGAAATAATTGGCACATTTGATGAAGCTTTTAGTTTAATGCTTCTTATTTTTGTTCCTGCTTAGCTTATGTTTTAAATTGTATAGGTTGCATCTTATTTCTCTTTCTTCACGATTTATCATACATTACTGTCATACTCTTTATTCATCTGGTAATGATATAGAACCGGGCCCTGACCTGGTTACATTTCTTGTTGCATATTCATCTTGTCTCTGCTCAGGTACTCCGCCGTAAGGATGCCTGATTTGAATTCCTATTCCGATGTTTTCGACGAGCCGTGATTCATTGCGGGTATTACGGGATACACTTGGTATAGACGTTTTCATTTTTTTTCTAGTTAAGATCAAGTCTTTTATTCGGGCGAGAGGCCCAAGCTTTGGTAAATGTCTAATGGAATGTAATAAGTAACTTATTGTACTTGTGTATTATTGGTGTATCAGTTCAGTGACCGGTTACCTATTCGGTCTTTTTATCGTATTCTTGTCGTATTATTTATATATGTCTTGGGGTTTCCCTTATCTTTCAGGAATTGGGTTGTTTGTTTTCATTTATTTACTTTCAAATCAAAATTTTTGGCAACCCGTTTTCTGAAATATTGGGTGGTTATCCTGGATACTCTATATTTTTGTTATGATGCTGAGAATGATTCCATCCATGATTCCGTTATATTGGAGTATTGGGCTGGCCACCCCTTATTTTGGGGAGCCGGTTGTCACAATATAATATCACATGAATCGAAATTAGATTTCAAAAAATATTTTCATATTTCCAACCGACTTTATCAATTCAAATATGAGTCAATAATCTCAAGAAAACAACGAGAATAATACTCGCGAGATTAATGATCATATTGTGTAAAACCCCATACCTCAAAATCGTCGCATAATTCAGCCTCAAAATCTAATCACACCATCACGTTCGTCTCGCGAAAATAATCAGATCTCGTTCTAGCCCAAACTCGAGAAAACACCAAATAAGCCTTCTAATCTAAGGTTGAAATCTTGAATAAGTTTGGGGCTATGGTTTGCAGATGAAAGGGAGTAATTTTGGAGAGGTCTTCTGGTTGAAAAGTTTATGAAAAAGTGATTTGAAAAGCCAAGCCACGAATTAGTTGATATATAAAGGATTAAGAGTTTGATTAAGAAAAGAGTTCTAATCAGATGCGAACAATAAAAAATTTATTCCGGACGATCGGACCGTTGGAATTGGATGAAATTTTATAGAGAATTAGCTAAAAACGAGAGGAAGCTGTCAAAAACATTTCAGCCTCGATCGGATCGTTCAATATTTTTAAATATTTTTAGGGAGTTTTTTGTTTCGAGGACTCTAAGAGAGTTTTATATTTTGAGGACTCTTCTATATGATAAAAATTCAATTACAACTCCATTTTAATTTCGATTTCGAAACCGTTTGAAATTATCACCTTTAAAAATAATAACCAACATATTGAAGCAATAAAAATAATTTTATCTCAAAATTTATTTTTCCTCTTTATTTTGAAAATACCCCAAAAATTACGCGGGTTGTTACACTTCCCCACTAACAATGGAATTTCACCATCGAAATTTGCCGAATGCCAAACTCTCAAAAATAAGGCCAGCAATCTCCAAAAATAAACCCGTCACCCAAAATAAATTCCTCACATCTAATCCAGATGTCTAACGCGAAAGGATTCTCTTAGAAATATCTATCTCCAAAATACGCGCCACAAAAATACAGCAGACCCAAAACCCAAGACCCGAGGGTTGTCGTATACCTAAGCTCTGATATCATTCTGTAACACCCCGCCCGCCCGGGGAGAGTGAGCGTAGCGCTATTCATTGATAAAACTAATCAAATCCACAAATAACAAGGTATAGAGCATCTAAATCCCCCAATACTAAAGAGAAATCCACTAATCTCAATCTTCAAACTAGTACAACAAAACTCTCGAACAAAAACAACTATCTATCTCGATACAAAACAATTCTCCAATGCTCTATACATCAAAATAATACATTCTTCTCATCCTGTATTAAAAATCTTTCCAAAATAATCCTCGCTAAAATCAATCTCCATAGAGCCCCAAAATCCGCGCTAACCTGCCACTAAAAGAAGATATGGGGAAGTACACAATACGACAACAAAGATGCTCAACAAATATTAGCGGTGAATAAAACGTGACAATACGAATACGAATATTCAAATCAAATGCGAATCTCAATAGCAATTATATCAATATAATTTCTCAACAACACATTAACCGGGTCACCAGGCCTCACCACCGTACCGCGCCTATGCATTTTTCTAGCATATCCGAAAGAAGGAATATTGGCGGGTGCCCAACTTCAGTGCCATATTAAAATATCATGACAACAGGCTCAACACTAAATATAATATCACATGAATCGAAATTAGATTCCAACAAATATTTTCAGATTTCCAAATGACTTTTTCAATTCAAATATGAGTCCATAATCACAAGAAAACAACGAGAATAATACTATCGAGATTAAGGAGCATATTGTGTAAAACCCCATACCTCAAAATCGTCACATAATTCAGCCTCAAAATCTAATCACACCATCACGTTCCTCTCGCAAAAATAATCAGATCTCATTCTAGCCCAAACTCGAGAAAACACCAAATAAGCCATCTAATCTTAGATTGAAATCTTGAATAAGTTTGGGGCTATGGTTTGCAGATGAAAGGGAGTAATTTTGGAGAGGTCTTCTGGTTGAAAAGTTTATGAAAAAGTGATTTGAAAAGCCAAGCCACAAATTAGTTTATATATAAAGGATTAAGAGTTTGATTAAGAAAAGAGTTCTAATCAGATGCAAACACTAAAAAAATTATTTCGGACGATCGGACAGTTGGAATTGGATGAAATTTTACAGAGAATTAGCTAAAGACGAGAGGAAGCTGTCAAAAACATTTCAGCCTCGATCGGACCGTTCTATATTTTTAAATATTTTTTTAGAGAGTTTTATGTTTCGAGGACTCTAAGAGAGTTTTATATTTTGAGGACTCTTCTATATAATAAAAATTCAATTACAACTCCATTTTAATTTCGATTTCGAAACCTTTTGAAATTCACGCCTTTAAAAATAATAACCAACATATTGAAGCAATAAAAATAATTTTATCTCAAAATTTATTTTTCCTCTTTATTTTGAAAATACCCCAAAAATTATGCGGGTTGTTACACTTCCCCACTAACAATGGAATTTTGCCATCGAAATTCGCCGAATGCCAAACTCTCAAAAATCAGGCCAGTAATCTCCAAAAATAAACCCGTCACCCAAAATAAATTCCTCACATCTAATCCAGATGTCTAACGCGAAAAGATTCTCTTAGAAATATCTATCTCCAAAATACGCGCCACAAAAATACAGCAGACCCAAAACCAAGACCCGAGGGTTGTCGTATACCTAAGCTCTGATATCATTCTGTAACACCCCGCCCGCCCGGGGAGAGTGAGCGTAGCGCTATTCATCGATAAAACTAATCAAATCCACAAATAACAAGGTATAGAGCATCTAAATCCCCCAATACTAAAGAGAAATCCACTAATCTCAATCTTCAAACTAGTACAACAAAACTCTCGAACTAAAACAACTATCTATCTCGATACAAAACAATTCTCCAATGCTCTATACATCAAAATAATACATTCTTCTCATCCTATATTAAAAATCTTTCCAAAATAATCCTCGCTAAAATCAATCTCCATAGAGCCGCAAAATCCGCGCTAACCTGCCACTAAAAGAAGATATGGGGAAGTACACAATACGACAACAAAGATGCTCAACAAATATTAGCGGTGAATAAAACGTGACAATACGAATACGAATATTCAAATCAAATGCGAATCTCAATAGCAATTATATCAATATAATTTCTCAACAACACATTAACCGGGTCACCAGGCCTCACCACCGTACCGCGCCTATGCATTTTTCTAGCATATCCGAAAGAAGGAATATTGGCGGGTGCCCAACTTCAGTGCCATATTAAAATAACATAACAACAGGCTCAACACTAAATATAATATCACATGAATCGAAATTAGATTCCAACAAATATTTTCAGATTTCCAAATGACTTTTTCAATTCAAATATGAGTCCATAATCACAAGAAAACAACGAGAATAATACTATCGAGATTAAGGAGCATATTGTGTAAAACCCCATACCTCAAAATCGTCACCTAATTCAGCCTCAAAATCTAATCACACCATCACGTTCCTCTCGCAAAAATAATCAGATCTCGTTCTAGGCCAAACTCGAGAAAACACCAAATAAGCCTTCTAATCTTAGATTGAAATCTTGAATAAGTTTGGGGCTATGGTTTGCAGATGAAAGGGAGTAATTTTGGAGAGGTCTTGTGGTTGAAAAGTTTATGAAAAAGTGATTTGAAAAGCCAAGCCACAAATTAGTTTATATATAAAGGATTAAGAGTTTGATTAAGAAAAGTGTTCTAATCAGATGCAAACACTAAAAAAATTATTTCGGACAATCGGACAGTTGGAATTGGATGAAATTTTACAGAGAATTAGCTAAAGACGAGAGGAAGCTGTCAAAAACATTTCAGCCTCGAACGGACCGTTCTATATTTTTAAATATTTTTTTAGAGAGTTTTATGTTTCAAGGACTCTAAGAGAGTTTTATATTTTGAGGACTCTTCTATATAATAAAAATTCAATTACAACTCCATTTTAATTTCGCTTTCGAAACCTTTTGAAATTCCCGCCTTAAAAAATAATAACCAACATATTGAAGCAATAAAAATAATTTTATCTCAAAATTTATTTTTCCTCTTTATTTTGAAAATACCCCAAAAATTACGTGGGTTGTTACACTTCCCCACTAACAATGGAATTTCGCCATCGAAATTCGCCGAATGCCAAACTCTCAAAAATCAGGCCAGCAATCTCCAAAAATAAACCCGTCACCCAAAATAAATTCCTCACATCTAATCCAGATGTCTAACGCGAAAGGATTCTCTTAGAAATATCTATCTCCAAAATACGCGCCACAAAAATACAGCAGACCCAAAACCCAAGACCCGAGGGTTGTCGTATACCTAAGCTCTGATATCATTCTGTAACACCCCGCCCGCCCGGGGAGAGCGAGCGTAGCGCTACTCGTCGATAAAACTAATCAAATCCACAAATAACAAGGTATAGAGCATCTAAATCCCACAATACTAAAGAGGAATCCACTAATCTCAATCTTCAAACTAGTACAACAAATCTCTCGAACTAAAACAACTATCTATCTCGATACAAAACAATTCTCCAATGCTCTATACATCAAAATAATACAATCTTCTCATCCTGTATTAAAAATCTTTCCAAAATAATCCTCGCTAAAATAAATCTCCATAGCGCCCCAAAATCCGCGCTAACCTGCCACTAAAAGAAGATATGGGGAAGTACACAATACGACAACAAAGATGCTCAACATATATTAGCGGTGAATAAAACGTGACAATACGAATACGAATATTCAAATAAAATGCGAATCTCAATAGCAATTATGTCAATATAATTTCTCAACAACACATTAACCGGGTCACCAGGCCTCACCACCGTACCGCGCCTATGCATTTTTCTAGCATATTCGAAAGAAGGAATATTGGCGGGTGCCCAACTTCAGTGCAATATTAAAATATAATGACAACAGGCTCAACACCAAATATAATATCACATGAATCGAAATTAGATTCCAACAAATATTTTCAGATTTCCAAATGACTTTTTCAATTCAAATATGAGTCAATAATCACAAGAAAACAACGAGAATAATACTCGCGAGATTAAGGAGCATATTGTGTAAAACCCCATACCTCAAAATCGTCACATAATTCAGCCTCAAAATCTAATCACACCATCACGTTCCTCTCGCAAAAATAATCAGATCTCGTTCTAGCCCAAACTCGAGAAAACACTAAATAGGCCTTCTAATCTAAGATTGAAATCTTGAATAAGTTTGGGGCTATGGTTTGCAGATGAAAGGGAGTAATTTTGGAGAGGTCTTCTGGTTGAAAAGTTTATGAAAAAGTGATTTGAAAAGACAAGCCACAAATTAGTTTATATATAAAGGATTAAGAGTTTGATTAAGAAAAGAGTTCTAATCAGATGCAAACACTAAAAAAATTATTTCGGACGATCGGACAGTTGGAATTGGATGAAATTTTACAGAGAATTAGCTAAAGACGAGAGGAAGCTGTCAAAAACATTTCAGCCTCGATCGGACCGTTCAAAATTTTTAAATATTTTTTTAGAGAGTTTTATGTTTCGAGGACTCTAAGAGAGTTTTATATTTTGAGGACTCTTCTATATAATAAAAATTCAATTACAACTTCATTTTAATTTCGATTTCGAAACCTTTTGAAATTCCCGCCTTTAAAAATAATAACCAACATATTGGAGCAATAAAAATAATTTTATCTCAAAATTTATTTTTCCCCTTTATTTTGAAATTACCCCAAAAATTACGCTGGTTGTTACACTTCCCCACTAACAATGGAATTTCGCCATCGAAATTCGTCGAATGCCAAACTCTCAAAAATCATGCCAGCAATCTCCAAAAATAAACTCATCGCCCAAAATAAATTCCTCACATCTAATCTAGATGTCTAACGCAAAAGGATTCTCTTAAAAATATCTATCTCCAAAGTACGTGCCACAAAAACACAGCAGACCCAAAACCCAAGACCCGAGGGTTGTCGTATACCTAAGCTCTGATAGCATTCCGTAACACCCCGCCTGCCCGGGGAGTGCGATCGGAGCGCTAGTCATCGATAAAACTAATCAAATCGACAAATAACAAGGTATAGAGCATCTAAATCCCACAATACGAAAGAGAAATCCACTAATCTCAATCTTCAAACTAATATAAAATCTCTCGAATTAAAACAACTATCTATCTCGATACAAAACAATTCTCCAATGCTTTATACATCAAAATAATACAATCTTCTCATCTTGTATTAAAAATATTTCCAAAATAATCCTCGCTCAAATCAATCTCCATAGCGCCCCAAAATCCGGGCTAACCTGCCACTAAAAGAAGATATGGGGAAGTACACAATACGACAGAAAAGATGCTCAACAAATATTAGCGGTGAATAAAACGTCGCAATACGAATACGAATATTCAAATCAAATGCGAATCTCAATAGCAATTATATCAGTATAATTTCTCAACAACACATTAACCCGGTCACCAGGCCTCACCACCGTACCCCGCCTATGCATTTTTCTAGCATATCCGGAACAAGTAATATTGGCGAGTGCTTAACTTCAGTGCCATATTAAAATCTCATGACAACATGCTCAACACCAAATATAATATCACATGAATCGAAATTAGATTCCAACAAATATTTTCAGATTTCCAACTGACTTTATCAATTCAAATATGAGTCAATAATCACAAGAAAACAACGAGAATAATACTCGCGAGATTAATGATCATAATGTGTAAAATCCCATACCTCAAAATCGTCGCATAATTCAGCCTCAAAATCTAATCCCACCATCACGTTCGTCTCGCGAAAATAATCAGATCTCGTTCTAGCCCAAACTCGAGAAAACACCAAATAAGCCTTCTAATCTAAGGTTGAAATCTTGAATAAGTTTGGGGCTATGGTTTCCAGATGAAAGGGAGTAATTTTGGAGAGGTCTTCTGGTTGAAAAGTTTATGAAAAAGTGATTTGAAAAGACAAGCCACGAATTAGTTTATATATAAAGGATTAAGAGTTTGATTAAGAAAAGAGTTCTAATCAGATGCAAACACTAAAAAATTTATTCCGGACGATCGAACCGTTGGAATTGGATGAAATTTTACAGAGAATTAGCTAAAGACGAGAGGAAGCTGTCAAAAAACATTTCAGCCTCGATCGGACCGTTCAATATTTTTAAATATTTTTAGGGAGTTTTTTGTTTCAAGGACTCTATAAGAGTTTTATATTTTGAGGACTCTTCTATATAATAGAAATTCAATTACAACTCCATTTTAATTTCGATTTCGAAACCGTTTGAAATTATCACCTTTAAAAATAATAACCAACATATTGGAGCAATAAAAATAATTTTATCCCGAAATTTATTTCCCTCTTTATTTTGAAAATACCCCAAAAATTACGCGGGTTGTTACACTTCCCCACTAATAATGGAATTTCGCCATCGAAATTCGCCGAATGCCAAACTCTCTAAAATCAGGCCAGCAATCTCCAAAAATAAACCCGTCACCCAAAATAAATTCCCCACATCTAATCTAGATGTCTAACGCGAAAGTATTCTCTTAGAAATATCTATCTACAAAATACGCGCCACAAAAACACAACAGACCCAAAAACCAAGACCCGAGGGTTGTCATATACCTAAGCTCTGATACCATTCTGTAACACCCAGCCCGCCCGGGGAGAGCGAGCGAAGCGCTACTCATCGATAAAACTAATCAAATCCACAAATAACAAGGTATAGAGCATCTAAATCCCACAATACGAAAGAGAAATCCACTAATCTCAATCTTCAAACTAATACAACAAATCTCTCGAACTAAAACAACTATCTATCTCGATACAAAACAATTCTCCAATGCTCTATACATCAAAATAATACAATCTTCTCATCTTGTATTAAAAATATTTCCAAAATAATCCTCGCTAAAATCAATCTCCATAGCTCCCCAAAATCCGCGCTAACCTGCCACTAAAAGAAAATATGGGGAAGTACATAATACGACAGGAAAGATGCTCAACAAATATTAGCGGTAAATAAAACGTCACAATACGAATACGAATATTCTAATCAAATGCGAATCTCAATAGTAATTATATCAATATAATTTCTCAACAACCCATTAACCGAGTAACCAGGCCTCACCACCGTACCGCACCTATGCATTTTTCTAGCATATCCGAAAGAAGGAATATTGGTGGGTGCCCAACTTCAGTGCCATATTAAAATCTCATGACAACAGGCTCAACACCAAATATAATATCACATGAATCGAAATTAGATTCCAACAAATATTTTCAGATTTCCAAATGACTTTATAAATTCAAATATGAGTCAATAATCACAAGAAAACAACGAGAATAATACTCGCGAGATTAATGGGCACATTGTGTAAAACCCCATACCTCAAAATCGTCGCATAATTCAGCCTCAAAATGTAATCACACCATCACGTTCCTCTCGCGAAAATAATCAGATCTCGTTCTAGCCCAAACTCGAGAAAACACCAAATAAGCCTTCTAATCTAATGTTGAAATCTTGAATAAGTTTGGGGCTATGGTTTGCAGATGAAAGGGAGTAATTTTGGAGAGGTCTTCTGGTTGAAAAGTTTATGAAAAAGTGATTTGAAAAGACAAGCCACGAATTAGTTGATATATAAAGGATTAAGAGTTTGATTAAGAAAAGAGTTCTAATCAGATGCAAACACTAAAAAATTTATTCCGGACGATCGGACCATTGGAATTGGATGAAATTTTACAGAGAATTAGCTAAAGACGAGAGGAAGCTGTCAAAAACATTTCAGCCTCAATCGGACCGTTAAATATTTTTAAATATTTTTTAGGGAGTTTTTTGTTTCGAGGACTCTAAGAGAGTTTTATATTTTGAGGACTCTTCTATATAATAAAAATTCAATTACAACTCCATTTTAATTTCGATTTCGAAACCGTTTGAAATTATCACCTTTAAAAATAATAACCAGCATATTGGAGCAGTAAAAATAATTTTACCTCGAAATTTATTTTTCCTCTTTATTTTGAAAATTCCCCAAAAATTACGCGGGTTGTTACACTTCCCCCCTAACAATGGAATTTCGCCATCGAAATTCGCCGAATGCCAAACTCTCAAAAATCAGGCCAGCAATCTCCAAAAATAAACCCGTCACCCAAAATAAATTCCTCACATCAAATCTAGATGTCTAACGCGAAAGGATTCTCTTAGAAATATCTATCGCCAAAATAAGCGCCCCAAAAACACAACATACCCAAAACCCAAGACCCGAGGGTTGTCGTATACCTAAGCTCTGATACCATTCTGTAACACCCCGCCCGCACGGGGAGAGCGAGCGGAGCGCTACTCATCGATAAAACTAATCAAATCCACAAATAACAAGGTATAGAGCATCTAAATCCCACAATAAGAAAGAGAAATCAACTAATCTCAATCTTCAAACTAATACAACAAATCTCTCGAACTAAAACAACTATCTATCTCGATACAAAACAATTCTCCAATGCTCTATACATCAAAATAATACAATCTTCTCATCTTGTATTAAAAATCTTTCCAAAATAATCCTCGCTAAAATCAATCTCCATAGCGCCCCAAAATCTGCGCTAACCTGCCTCTAAAAGAAGATATGGGGAAGTACACAATATGACAAGAAAGATGCTCAACAAATATTAGTGGTGAATAAAACGTCACAATACGAATACGAATATTCAAATCAAATGGGAATCTCAATAGCAATTATATAAGTATAATTTCTCAACAACACATTAACCGGGTCACCAGGCCTCACCACCGTACCGCGCCTATGCATTTTTCTAGCATATCCAGAACAAGGAATATTGGCGGGTGCCTAACTTCAGTGCCATATTAAAATCTCATGACAACATGCTCAACACCAAATATAATATCACATGAATCGAAATTAGATTCCAACAAATATTTTCAGATTTCCAAATGACTTTATCAATTCAAATATGAGTCAATAATCACAAGAAAACAACTAGAATAATACTCGCGAGATTAATGAGCATATTGTGTAAAACCCCATACCTCAAAATCGTCGAATAATCCAGCCTCAAAATCTAATTACACCATCACGTTCGTCTCGCGAAAATAATCAGATCTCGTTCTAGCCCAAACTCGAGAAAACACCAAATAAGCCTTCTAATCTAAGGTTGAAATCTTGAATAAGTTTGGGGCTATGGTTTGCAGATGAAAGGGAGTAATTTTGGAGAGGTCTTCTGGTTGAAAAGTTTATGAAAAAGTGATTTGAAAAGCAAAGCCACGAATTAGTTGATATATAAAGGATTAAGAGTTTGATTAAGAAAAGAGTTCTAATCAGATGCAAACACTAAAAAATTTATTCCGGACGATCGGACCGTTGGAATTGGATGAAATTTTACAAAGAATTAGCTAAAGACGAGAGGAAGCTGTCAAAAACATTTCAGCCTCAATCGGACCGTTCAATATTTTTAAATATTTTTTAGGGAGTTTTTTGTTTCGAGGACTCTAAGAGAGTTTTATATTTTGAGGACTCTTCTATATAATAAAAATTCAATTACAACTCCATTTTAATTTCGATTTCGAAACCGTTTGAAATTATCACCTTTAAAAATAATAACCAACATATTGGAGCAATAAAAATAATTTTATCTCGAAATTTATTTTTCCTCTTTATTTTGAAAATACCTCAAAAATTACGCATGTGGTTACACTTCCCCACTAACAATGGAATTTCGCCATCGAAATTCGCCGAATGCCAAACTCTCAAAAATCAGGCCAGCAATCTCCAAAAATAAACCCGTCACCCAAAATAAATTCCTCACATCTAATCTAGATGTCTAACGCGAAAGGATTCTCTTAGAAATATCTATCTCCAACATACGCGCCACAAAAACACAACAGACCCAAAACCCAAGACCCGAGGGTTGTCGTATACCTAAGCTCTGATACCATTCTGTAACACCCCGCCCGCCCGGGGAGAGCGAGCGAAGCGCTATTCATCGATAAAACTAATCAAATCCACAAATAACAAGGTATAGAGCATCTAAATCCCACAATACGAAAGATAAATCCGCTAATCTCAATCTTCAAACTAATACAACAAATATCTCGAACTAAAACAACTATCTATCTCGATACGAAATAATTCTCCAATGCTCTATACATCAAAATAATACAATCTTCTCATCTTGTATTAAAAATCTTTCCAAAATAATCCTCGCTAAAATCAATCTCCATAGCTCCCCAAAATCCGTGCTAACCTGCCACTAAAAGAAAATTCGGGGAAGTACACAATACGACAGGAAAGATGCTCAACAAATATTAGCGGTGAATAAAACGTCACAATACGAATACGAATATTCAAATCAAATGCGAATCTCAATAGCAATTATATCACTATAATTTCTCTACAACACATTAACCGGGTCACCAGGCCTCACCACTGTACCGCGCCTATGCATTTCTCTAGCATATCCGGAAGAAGGAATATTGGCGGGTGTCTAACCTCAGTGCCATATTAACATCTCATGACAACAGTCTCAACACCAAATATAATATCACATGAATCAAAATTAGATTCCAACAAATATTTTCTGATTTCCAATTGACTTTATCAATTCAAATATAAGTCAATAATCACAAGAAAACAACGAGAATAATACTCTCGAGATTAAGGAGCATATTGTGTAAAACCCCATAGCTCAAAATCGTCGCATAATTCAGCCTCAAAATCCAATCACACCATCACGTTCCTCTCGCGAAAATAATCAGATCTCGTTCTAGCCCAAATTCGTGAAAACACCAAATAAGCCTTCTAATCTAAGTTTGAAATCTTGAATAAGTTTGGGGCTATGGTTTCAGATGAATGGGAGTAATTTTGGAGAGGTCTTCTGGTTGAAAAGTTTATGAAAAAGTGATTTGAAAAGCCATGCCACTAATTAGTTTATATATAAAGGATTAAGAGTTTGATTAAGAAAAGAGTTCTAATCATATGCAAACACTAAAAAATTTATTTCGGACGATCGGACCGTTGGAATTGGATGAAATTTAACAGTTAATTAGCTAAAGACGAGAGGAAGCTGTCAAAAACATTTCAGCCTCGATCGGACCGTTCTATATTTTTAAATATTTTTTAAAGAGTTTTATGTTTTGAGGACTCTAAGAGAGTTTTATATTTTGAGGACTCTTCTATATAATAAAAATTCAATTACAACTCCACTTTAATTTCGATTTCGAAACCGTTTGAAATTATCACCTTTAAAAATAATAACCAGCATATTGGAGCAATAAAAATAATTTTATCTCAAAATTTATTTTTCCCCTTTATTTTGAAAATACCCCAAAAATTACGCGGGTTGTTACACTTCCCCACTAACAATGGAATTTCGCCATCTAAATTCGCCGAATGCCAAACTCTCAAAAATCAGGCCAGCAATCTCCAAAAATAAACTCATCACCCAAAATAAATTCCTCACATCAAATCCCGATGTCTAACGTGAAAGGATTCTCTTAGAAATATCTATCTCCAAAATACGCGCCACAAAAACACAGCAGACCCAAAACCCAAGACCCGAGGGTTGTCGTATACCTAAGCTCTGATACCATTCTGTAACACCCCGCCCGCCCGGGGAGAGCGACCGGAGCGCTACTCATCGACAAAACTAATCAAATCCACAAATAACAAGGTATAGAGCATCTAAATCCCACAATACGAAAGATAAATCCACTAATCTCAATCTTCAAACTAATACAACAAATCTCTCGAACTAAAACAACTATCTATCTCGATACAAAACAATTCTTCAATGCTCTATACATCAAAATAACACAATCTTCTCATCTTGTATTAAAAATCTTTCCAAAATAATCCTCGCTAAAATCAATCTCCATAGCTCCCCAAAATCCGCGCTAACCTGCAACTAAAAGCAAATATGGGGAAGTACACAATATGACAGGAAAGATGCTCAACAAATATTAGCGGTGAATAAAACGTCACAATACGAATACGAATACGAATATTCAAATCAAATGCGAATCTCAATAGCAATTATATCAATATAATTTCTTAACCACACATTAACCGGGTCACCAGGCCTCACCACCGTACCGCGCCAATGAATTTTTCTAGCATATCCGGAAGAAGGAATATTGGCGGGTGCCCAACCTCAGTGCTATATTAACATCTCATGACAACAGGCTCAATACCAAATATAATATCACATGAATCAAAATTAGATTCCAACAAATATTTTCAGATTTCCAAATGACTTTATCAATTCAAATATGAGTCAATAATCACAAGAAAACCACGAGAATAATACTCGCGAGATTAAGGAGCATATTTTGTAAAACCCCTTACCTCAAAATTGTCACATAATTCAACCTCAAAATCTAATCACACCATCACGTTCCTCTCGCGAAAATGATTCCATCTTGTTCAAGCCCAAACTCGAGAAAACACCAAATAAGCCTTCTAATCTAAGGTTGAAATCTTGAATAAGTTTGGGGCTATGGTTTGCAGATGAAAGGGAGTAATTTTGGAGAGGTCTTCTGGTTGAAAAGTTTATGAAAAAGTGAATTGAAAAGCCAAGCCAGGAATTAGTTTATATATAAAGGATTAAGAGTTGGATTAAGAAAAGAGTTCTAATCTGATGTAAACACTAAAAAATTTATTTCGGACGATCGGACCGTTGGAATTGGATGAAATTTTACAGAGAATTAGCTAAAGATGAGAGGAAGCTGTCCAAAACATTTCAGCCTCGATCGGACCGTTCTGTATTTTTAAATATTTTTTTAGGGAGTTTTATGTTTCGAGGACTCTAAGAGAGTTTTATATTTTGAGGACTCTTCTATATATTAAAAATTCAATTACAACTCCATTTTAATTTCGATTTCGAAACCTTTTGAAATTCTCGCCTTTAAAAATAATAACCAACATATTGGAGCAATAAAAATAATTTTATCTCAAAATTTATGTTTCCCCTTTATTTTGAAAATACCCCAAAAATTACGCGGGTTGTTACACTTCCCCACTAACAATGGAATTTCGCCATCGAAATTCGCCGAATGCCAAACTCTCAAAAATCAGGCCAGCAATCTCCAAAAATAAACTCATCACCCAAAATAAATTCGTCACATCTAATCTAGATGTCTAACGCGAAAGGATTCTCTTAAAAATATCTATCTCCAAAATACGCACCACAAAAACACAGCAGACCCAAAACCCAAGACCCGAGGATTGTCGTATACCTAAGCTCTAATTGTATTCTGTAACACCCCGCCCGCCTGGGGAGAGCGAGCGGAGCGCTACTCATCGATAAAACTAATCAAATCGATAAATAACAAGGTATAGAGCATCTAAATCCCACAATACGAAAGAGAAATGCACTAATCTCAATCTTCAAACTAATACAACAAATCTCTCGAATTAAAACAACTATCTATCTCGATGCAAAACAATTCTCCAATGCTCTTTACAACAAAATAATACAATCTTCTCATCTTGTATTAAAAATCTTTCCAAAATAATCCTCGCTAAAATCAATCTCCATAGCGCCTCAAAATCCGCGCTAACCTGCCACTAAAAGAAAATATGGGGAAGTACACAATACGACAGGAAAGATGCTCAACAAATATTAGCGGTGAATAAAACATCACAATACGAATACGAATATTCAAATCAAATGCGAATCTCAATAGCAATTATATCAGTATAATTTCTCAACAACACATTAACCAGGTCACCAGGCCTCACCACCGTACCACGCCTATGCATTTTTTTAGCATATCCGGAACAAGGAATATTGGCGAGTGCTTAACTTCAGTGCCATATTAAAATCTTATGACAACATGCTCAACACCAAATATAATATCACATGAATCGAAATTAGATTCCAACAAATATTTTCAGATTTCCAACTGACTTTATCAATTCAAATATGAGTCAATAATCACAAGAAAACAACGAGAATAATACTCGCGAGATTAATGATCATATTGTGTAAAACCCCATACCTCAAAATCGTCGCATAATTCAGCCTCAAAATCTAATCACACCATCACGTTCGTCTCGCGAAAATAATCAGATCTCGTTCTAGCCCAAACTCGAGAAAACACCAAATAAGCCTTCTAATCTAAGGTTGAAATCTTGAATAAGTTTGGAGCTATGGTTTGCAGATGAAAGGGAGTAATTTTGGAGAGGTCTTCTGGTTGAAAAGTTTATGAAAAAGTGATTTGAAAAGCCAAGCCACGAATTAGTTGATATATAAAGGATTAAGAGTTTGATTAAGAAAAGAGTTCTAATCAGATGCAAACACTAAAAAATTTATTCCGGACGATCGAACCGTTGGAATTGGATGAAATTTTACAGAGAATTAGCTAAAGACGAGAGAAAGCTGTCAAAAACATTTCAGCCTCGATCGGACCGTTCAATATTTTTAAATATTTTTAGGGAGTTTTTTGTTTCGAGGACTCTAAGAGAGTTTTATATTTTGAGGACTTTTCTATATAATAAAAATTCAATTACAACTCCATTTTAATTTCGATTTCGAAACCGTTTGAAATTATCACCTTTAAAAATAATAACCAACATATTGGAGCAATAAAAATAATTTTATCCCGAAATTTATTTTTCCTCTTTATTTTGAAAATACCCCAAAAATTACGCGGGTTGTTACACTTCCCCACTAATAATGGAATTTCGCCATCGAAATTCGCTGAATGCCAAACTCTCCAAAATCAGGCCAACAATCTCCAAAAATAAACCCGTCACCAAAAATAAATTCCCCACATCTAATCTAGATGTCTAACGCGAAAGGATTCTCTTAGAAATATCTATCTCCAAAATACGCGCCACAAAAACAAAGCAGACCCAAAACCCAAGACCCGAGGGTTGTCGTATACCTAAGCTCTGATACCATTCTGTAACACCCCGCCCGTCCGGGGAGAGCGAGCGGAGCCCTACTCATCTATAAAACTAATCAAGTCCACAAATAACAAGGTATAGAGCATCTAAATCCCACAATACGAAAGAGAAATCCACTAATCTCAATCTTCAAACTAATACAACAAATCTCTCGAACTAAAACAACTATCTATCTCGATACAAAACAATTCTCCAATGCTCTATACATCAAAATAATACAATCTTCTCATCTTGTATTAAAAATCTTTCCAAAATAATCCTCGCTAAAATCAATCTCCATAGCTCCCCAAAATTCGCGCTAACTTGCCACTAAAAGAAAATATGGGGAAGTACACAATACGACAGGAAAGATGCTAAAAAAATACTAGCGGTGAATAAAACGTCACAATACGAATACGAATATTCAAATCAAATGCGAATCTCAATATCAATTATATCAGTATAATTTCTCTACAACACATTAATCGGGTCACCAGGCCTCACCACCGTACCTCGCCTTTGCATTTTTCTAGCATATTCGGAAGAAGGAATATGGGCGGGTTCCCAACCTTAGTGCCATATTAAACTCTCATTACAACATGCTCAACACCAAATATAATATCACATGAATCGAAATAAGATTCCAACAAATATTTTCAGATTTCCAAATGACTTTATCAATTCAAATATGAGTCAATAATCACAAGAAAACAACGAGACTAATACTCGCGAGATTAAGGAGCATATTGTTTAAAACCCCATACCTCAAAATCGTCGCATAATTCAGCCTCAAAATCTAATCACACCATCACGTTCCTCTCGCGAAAATAATCAGATCTCGTTCTAGACCAAACTCGAGAAAACACCAAATAAGCCTTCTAATCTAAGGTTGAAATCTTGAATAAGTTTGGGGCTATGGTTTGTAGATGAAAGGGAGTAATTTTGGAGAGGTCTTCTGGTGGAAAAGTTTACGAAAAAGTGATTTGAAAAGCGAAGCCACGAATTAGTTGATATATAAAGGATTAAGAGTTTGATTAAGAAAAGAGTTCTAATCAGATGCAAACACTAAAAATTTTATTCCGGACGATCGGACCGTTGGAATTGGATGAAATTTTACAGAGAATTAGCTAAAGACGAGAGGAAGCTGTCAAAAATATTTCAGCCTCGATCGGACCGTTCAATATTTTTAAATATTTTTTAGGGAGTTTTTTGTTTCGAGGACTCTAAGAGAGTTTTATATTTTGAGGACTTTTCTATATAATAAAAATTCATTTACAACTCCATTTTAATTTCGATTTCGAAACCGTTTGAAATTATCACCTTTAAAAATAATAACCAACATATTGGAGCAATGAAAATAATTTTATCCCGAAATTTATTTTTCCTCTTTATTTTGAAAATACCCCAAAAAAATTACGCGGTTTGTTACACTTCCCCACTAACAATGGAATTTCTCCATCGAAATTCGCCGAATGCCAAACTCTCAAAAATCAGGCCAACAATCTCCAAAAATAAACCCGTCACCCAAAATAAATTCCTCACATCTAATCTAGATGTCTAACGTGAAAGGATTCTCTTAGAAATATCTATCTCCAAAATACGCGCCACAAAAATACAGCAGACCCAAAACCCAAGACCCGAGGGTTGTCGTATACCTAAGCTCTGATTGCATTCTGTAACACCCCGCCCGCCCGGGGAGAGCGAGCGGAGCGCTACTCATCGATAAAACAAATCAAATCCACAAATAACAAGGTATGGAGCATTTAAATCCCACAATACTAAAGAGAAATCCACTAATCTCAATCTTCAAACTAATACAACAAATCTCTCGAACTAAAACAACTATCTATCTCGATACAAAACAATTCTCCAATGCTCTATACATCAAAATAATACAATCTTCTCATCTTGTATTAAAGATCTTTCCAAAATAATCCTCACTAAAATCAATCTCCATAGCGCCCCAAAATCCGCGCTAACCTGCCACTAGAAGAAGATATGGGGAAGTACACAATGCGACAGGAAAGATGCTCAACAAATATAAGCGGTGAATAAAACGTCACAATACGAATACGAATATTCAAATCAAATGCGAATCTCAATAGCAATTATATCAATATAATTTCTCAACAACACATTAACCGGGTCACCAGGCCTCACCACCGTACCGCGCCTATGCATTTTTCTAGCATATCCAAAAGAAGGAATATTGGCGGGTGCCCAACTTCAGTGCCATATTAAAATCTCATGACAACAGGCTCAACACCAAATATAATATCACATGAATCGAAATTAGATTCCAACAAATATTTTCAGATTTCCAAATGACTTTATCAATTCAAATATGAGTCAATAATCACAAGAAAACAACGAGAATAATACTCGCGAGATTAAGGAGCATATTGTGTAAAACCCCATACCTCAAAATTGTCACATAATTCAGCCTCAAAATCTAATCACACCATCACGTTCCTCTCGCGAAAATAATTAGATCGCGTTCTAGCCCAAACTCGAGAAAACACCAAATAAGCCTACTAATCTAAGGTTGAAATCTTGAATAAGTTTGGGGCTATGGTTTGCAGATGAAAGGGAGTAATTTTGGAGAGGTCTTATGGTTGAAAAGTTTATGAAAAAGTGATTTGAAAAGCCAAGCCACGAATTAGTTGATATATAAAGGATTAAGAGTTTGATTAAGAAAAGAGTTCTGGTCAGATGCAAACACTAAAAAAATTATTCCGGACGATCGGACTGTTGGAATTGGATGAAATTTTACAAAGAATTAGCTAAAGACGAGAGGAAGCTGTCCAAAACATTTCAGCCCCGATCGGACCGTTCAATATTTTTAAATATTTTTTAGGGAGTTTTATGTTCCGAGAACTCTAAGAGAGTTTTATATTTTGAGGACTCTTCTATATAATAAAAATTCAATTACAACTCCATTTTAATTTCGATTTCGAAACCTTTTGAAATTCTCGCCTTTAAAAATAATAACCAACATACTGGAGCAATAAAAATAATTTTATCTCAAAATTTATTTTTCCTCTTTATTTTGAAAATACCCCAAAAATTACGCGGGTTGTTACACTTCCCCACTAATAATGGAATTTCGCCATCGAAATTCGCCGAATGCCAAACTCTCAAAAATCAGGCCAGCAATCTCCAAAAATAAACCCGTCTCCCAAAATAAATTCCTCACATATAATCTAGATGTCTAACGCGAAAGGATTCTCTTAGAAATATCTATCTCTAAAATACCCGCCCGGGGAGAGCGAGCGTAGCGCTACTCATCGATAAAACTAATCAAATATACAAATAACAAGGTATGGAGCATTTAAATCCCACAATACGAAAGAGAAATCCACTAATCTCAATCTTCGAACTAGTACAAGAATTCTCTCGAACTAAAACAACTATCTATCTCGATACAAAACAATTCTCCAATGCTCTATACATCAAAATAATACAATCATATCATCCTGTATTAAAAATCTTTCCAAAATAATCCTCGCTAAAATCAATCTCCATAGCGCCCCAAAATCCGCGTTAACCTGCCACTAAAAGAAGATATGGGGAAGTACACAATACGACAACAAAGATGCTCAACAAATATTAGCGGTGAATAAAACATGACAATACGAATACGAATATTCAAATCAAATGCGAATCTCAATAGCAATTATATCAATATAATTTCTCAACAACACATTAACCGGGTCACCAGGCCTCACCACCGTACCGCGCCTATGCATTTTTCTAGCATATCCGAAAGAAGGAATATTGGCGGGTGCCCAACTTCAGTGCCATATTAAAATATCATGACAACAGGCTCAACACCAAATATAATATCACATGAATCGAAATTAAATTCCAACAAATATTTTCAGATTTCCAAATGACTTTTTCAATTCAAATATGAGTCAATAATCACAGGAAAACAACGAGAATAATAGTCGCGAGATTCAGGAGCATATTGTGTAAAACCCCATACCTCAAAATCGTCGCATAATTCAGCCTTAAAATCTAATCACACCATCACGTTCCTCTCGCGATAATAATCAGATCTCGTTCTAGCCCAAAATCGAGAAAACACCAAATAAGCCTTCTAATCTAAGGTTGAAATCTTGAATATGTTTGGGGCTATGGTTTGCAGATGAAAGGGAGTAATTTTGGTGAGGTCTTCTGGTTGAAAAGTTTATGAAAAAGTGATTTGAAAAGCCAATCCACGAATTAGTTGATATATAAAGGATTAAGAGTTTGATTAAGAAAAGAGTTCTAGTCAGATGCAAACACTAAAAAATTTATTCCGGACGATCGGACCGTTGGAATTGGATGAAATTTTACAGAGAATTAGCTAAAGACGAGAGGAAGCTGTCAAAAACATTTCAGTTCCGATCGGACCGTTCAATATTTTTAAATATTTTTTTAGGGAGTTTTATGTTTCGAGGACTCTAAGAGAGTTTTATATTTTGAGGACTGTTCTGTATAATAAAAATTCAATTACAACTCCATTTTAATTTCGATTTTGAAACCGTTTGAAATTATCACCTTTAAAAATAAAAACCAACATATTGGAGCAATAAAAATAATTTTTTCTCAAAATTTATTTTTCCGCTTTATTTTGAAAATACCCCAAAAATTACGCGGGTTGCTACACTTCCCCACTAATAATGGAATTTCGCCATCGAAATTCACCGAATGCCAAACTCTTAAAAATCAGGCCAGCAATCTCCAAAAATAAACCCGTCTCCCAAAATAAATTCCTCACATATAATCTAGATGTCTAACGCGAAAGGATTCTCTTAGAAATATCTATCTCCAAAAGACGCGCCACAAAAACAAAGCAGACCCACAAACCAAGACCCGAGAGTTATCGTATACCTAAGCTCTGATACCATTCTGTAACACCCCGCCCGCCCGGGGTGAGTGAACGGAGCGCTACTCATCGATAAAACTAATCAAATCCACAAATAACAAGGTATAGATCATCAAAATCCCACAATACGAAAAAGAAATCCACTAATCTCAATCTTCAAACTAATACAACAAATCTCTCGATTTAAAACAACTATCTATCTCGATACAAAACAATTCTCCAATGCTCTATACATCAAAATAATACAATCTTCTCATCTTGTATTAGAAATCTTTCCAAAATAATCCTCGCTAAAATCAATCTCCATAGCGCCCCAAAATCCGCGCTAACCTGCCACTGAAAGAAAATATGGGGAAGTACACAATACGACAGGAAAGATTCTTAACAAATATTAGCGGTGAATAAAACGTCACAATACGAATACGAATATTCAAATCAAATGCGAATCTCAATATCAATTATATCAGTATAATTTCTCTACAACACATTAATCGGGTCACCAGGCCTCACCACCGTACCGCGCTTATGCATTTTTCTAGCATATCTGGAAGAAGGAATATTGGCGGGTGTCTAACCTCAGTGCCATATTAACATCTCATGACAACAGTCTCAACACCAAATATAATATCACATGAATCGAAATTAGATTCCAACAAATATTTTTAGATTTCCAAATGACTTTATCAATTCAAATATAAGTCAATAATCACAAGAAAACAACGAGAATAATACTCTCGAGATTAAGGAGCATATTGTGTAAAACCCCATACCTCAAAATCGTCGCATAATTCAGCCTCAAAATCTAATCACACCATCACATTCCTCTCGCGAAAATAATCAGATCTCGTTCTAGCCCAAACTCGAGAAAACACCAAATAAGCCTTCTAATCTAAGGTTGAAATCTTGAAAAGTTTGGGGCTATGGTTTGCAGATGAAAGGGAGTTATTTTGGAGAGGTCTTCTGGTTGAAAAGTTTACGAAAAAGTGATTTGAAAAGAGAAGCCACGAATTAGTTGATATATAAAGGATTAAGAGTTTGATTAAGAAAAGAATTCTAATCAGATGCAAACACTAAAAAATTTATTCCGGACGATCGGACAGTTGGAATTGGATGAAATTTTATAGAGAATTAGCTAAAGACGAGAGGAAGCTGTCAAAAACATTTCAGCCTCGATCGAACCGTTCTATATTTTTAAATATTTTTTTATAGAGTTTTATGTTTTGAGGACTCTAAGAGAGTTTTATAGTTTGAGGACTCTTCTATATTGTAAAAATTCAATTACTTCTCCATTTTAATTTCGATTTCGAAACCTTTTGAAATTCTCGCCTTTAAAAATAATAACCAACATATTGGAGCAATAAAAATAATTTTATCTCAAAATATATTTTTCCCCTTTATTTTGAAAATACCCCAAAAATTACGCGGGTTGCTACACTTCCCCACTAATAATGGAATTTCGCCATCGAAATTCACCGAATGCCAAACTCTTAAAAATCAGGCCAGCAATCTCCAAAAATAAACCCGTCTCCCAAAATAAATTCCTCACATATAAACTAGCTGTCTAACGCGAAAGGATTCTCTTAAAAATATCTATCTCCAAAATACGCGCCACAAAAACAAAGCAGACCCAAAAACCAAGACCCGAGAGTTGTCGTATACCTAAGCTCTGATTGCATTCTGTAACACCCCGCCCGCCTGGGGAGAGCGAGCGGAGCGCTACTCATCGATAAAACTAATCAAATCGACAAATAACAAGGTATAGAGCATCTAAATCCCACAATACGAAAGAGAAATTCACTAATCTCAATTTTCAAACTAATACAACAAATCTCTCGAATTAAAACAACTATCTATCTCGATACAAAATAATTCTCCAATGCTCTATACATCAAAATAATACAATCTTCTCATCTTGTATTAAAAATCTTTCCAAAATAATCCTCGCTAAAATCAATCTCCATAGCACCCCAAAATCCTCGCTAACCTGCCACTAAAAGAAAATATGGGGAAGTACACAATACGACAGGAAAGATGCTAAAAAAATATTAGCGGTGAATAAAACGTGACAATACGAATACGAAAACCGGGTCACCAGGCCTCACCACCGTACGTCGCCTTTGCATTTTTCTAGCATATTCGGAAGAAGGAATATGGGCGGGTTCCCAACCTTAGTGCCATATTAAACTCTCATTACAACATGCTCAACACCAAATATAATATCACATGAATCGAAATTAGATTCCAACAAATATTTTCAGATTTCCAAATGACTTTATCAATTCAAATATGAGTCAATAATCACAAGAAAACAACGAGACTAATACTCGCGAGATTAAGGAGCATATTGTTTAAAACCCCATACCTCAAAATCGTCGCATAATTCAGCCTCAAAATCTAATCACACCATCACGTTCCTCTCGCGAAAATAATCAGATCTCGTTCTAGACCAAACTCGAGAAACCACCAAATAAGCCTTCTAATCTAAGGTTGAAATCTTGAATAAGTTTGGGGCTATGGTTTGTAGATGAAAGGGAGTATTTTTGGAGAGGTCTTCTGGTTGAAAAGTTTACGAAAAAGTGATTTGAAAAGCGAAGCCACGAATTAGTTGATATATAAAGGATTAAGAGTTTGATTAAGAAAAGAGTTCTAATCAGATGCAAACACTAAAAAATTTATTCCGGACGATCGGACCGTTGGAATTGGATGAAATTTTACAGAGAATTAGCTAAAGACGAGAGGAAGCTGTCAAAAATATTTCAGCCTCGATCGGACCGTTCAATATTTTTAAATATTTTTTAGGGAGTTTTTGTTTCGAGGACTCTAAGAGAGTTTTATATTTTGAGGACTCTTCTGTATAATAAAAATTCAATTACAACTCCATTTTAATTTCGATTTCGAAACCGTTTGAAATTATCACCTTCAAAAATAATAACCAACATATTGAAGCAATAAAAATAATTTAATGTCAAAATTTATTTTTCCTCTTTATTTTGAAAATACCCCAAAAATTACGCGGGTTGTTACACTTCCCCACTAACAATGGAATTTCTCCATCGAAATTCGCCGAATGCCAAAGTATCAAAAATCAGGCCAGCAATCTCCAAAAATAAACCCGTCACCCAAAATAAATTCCTCACATCTAATCCAGATGTCTAACGTGAAAGGATTCTCTTAGAAATATCTATCTCGATACAAAACAATTCTCCAATGCTCTATACATCAAAATAATACAATCTTCTCATCTTCTATTAAAAATCTTTCCAAAATAATCCTCGCTAAAATCAATCTCCATAGCACCCCAAAATCCTCGCTAACCTGCCACTAAAAGAAAATATGGGGAAGTACACAATACGACAGGAAAGATGCTAAAAAAATATTAGCGGTGAATAAAACGTGACAATACGAATTGGATGAAATTTTATGTTTCGAGGACTCTAAGAGAGTTTTATATTTTGAGGACTCTTCTATATAATAAAAATTCAATTACAACTCCATTTTAATTTCGATTTCGAAACCTTTTGAAATTCTCTCCTTTAAAAATAATAACCAACATATTGGAGCAATAAAAATAATTTTATCTCAAAATTTATTTTTCCCCTTTATTTTGAAAATACCCCAAAAATTACGCGGGTTGTTACACTTCCCCACTAACAACCGAATTTCACCATCGAAATTCGCCGAATGCCAAACTCTCAAAAATTAGGCCAACAATCTCCAAAAATAAACTCATCGCCCAAAATAAATTCCTCACATCTAATCTAGATGTCTAACGCGAAAGGATTCTCTTAAAAATATCTATCTCCACAATACGCGCCACAAAAACGCAGCAGACCCAAGACCCAAGACCCGAGGATTGTCGTATACCGAAGCTCTGATTGCATTCTGTAACACCCCGCCCGCCCGGGGAGAGCGAGCGGAGCGCTACTCATCGATAAAACTAATCAAATCGACAAATAACAAAGTATAGAGCATCTAAATCCCCCAATACGAAAGAGAAATCCACTAATCTCAATCTTCAATCTAATACAACAAATCTCTCGAATTAAAACAACTATCTATCTCGATACAAAACAATTCTCCAATGCTCTATTCATCAAAATAATACAATCTTCTCATCTTGTATTAAAAATCTTTCCAAAATAATCCTCGCTAAAATCAATCTCCATAGCGCCCCAAAATCCTCTCTAACCTGTCACTAAAAGAAAATATGGGGAAGTACACAATACGACAGGAAAGATGCTCAAAAAATATTAGCGGTGAATAAAACGTCACAATACGAATACGAATATTCAAATTAAATGCGAATCTCAATAGCAATTATATCAGTATAATTTCTCAACAACACATTAACCGGGTCACCAGGCCTCACCACCGTACCGCGCCTATGCATTTTTCTAGCATATCTGGAAGAAGGAATATGGGCGGGTTCCCAACCTTAGTGCCATATTAAACTCTCATGACAACTTGCTCAACACCAAATATAATATCACATGAATCGAAATTAGATTCCAACAAATATTTTCAGATTTCCAAATGACTTTATCAATTCAAATATGAGTCAATAATCACAAGAAAACAACGAGAATAATACTCGCGAGATTAAGGAGCATATTGTGTAAAACCCCATACCTCAAAATCTTCGCATAATTCAGCCTCAAAATCCAATCACACCATCACGTTCCTCTCGCGAAAATAATCAGATCTCGTTCTAGCCCAAACTCGAGAAAACACCAAATAAGCCTTCTAATCTAAGGTTGAAATCTTAAATAAGTTTGGGGCTATGGTTTGCAGATGAAAGGGAGTAATTTTGGAGAGGTCTTCTGGTTGAAAAGTTTATGAAAAAGTGATTTGAAAAGCCAAGCCACGAATTAGTTGATATATAAAGGATTAAGAGTTTGATTAAGAAAAGAGTTCTAATCAGATGCAAACACTAAAAAATTTATTCCGGACGATCGGACCGTTGGAATTGGATGAAATTTTACACAGAATTAGCAAAAGACGAGAGGAAGCTGCCAAAAACATTTCAGCCTCAATCGGACCGTTCAATATTTTTAAATATTTTTTAGGGAATTTTTTATTTCGAGGACTTTAAGAGAGTTTTATATTTTGAGGACTCTTCTATATAATAAAAATTCAATTACAACTCCATTTTAATTTCGATTTCGAAACCCTTTGAAATTATCACCTTTAAAAATAATAACCAACATATTGGAGCAATAAAAATAATTTTATCTCGAAATTTATTTTTCCTCTTTATTTTGAAAATACCTCAAAAATTACGCGGGTTGTTACACTTCCCCACTAAGAATGGAATTTCTCCATCGAAATTCGCCGAATGCCAAACTCTCAAAAATCAGGCCAGCAATCTCCAAAAATAAACCCGTCACCCAAAATAAATTCCTCACATCTAATCTAGATGTCTAACGCGAAAGGATTCTCTTAGAAATATCTATCTCCAACATACGCGCCACAAAAACACAACAGACCCAAAACCCAAGACCCGAGGGTTGTCGTATACCTATGCTCTGGTACCATTCTGTAACACCCCGCCCGCCCGGGGAGAGCGAGCGGAGCGCTATTCATCGATAAAACTAATCAAATCCACAAATAACAAGGTATAGAGAATCTAAATCCCACAATACGAAAGATAAATCCACTAATCTCAATCTTCAAACTAATACAACAAATCTCTCGAACTAAAACAACTATCTATCTCGATACAAAACAATTCTCCAACGCTCTATACATCAAAATAATCCAATCTGCTCATCTTGTATTAAAATTTTTTCCGAAATAATCCTCGCTAAAATCAACCTCCATAGCGCCCCAAAATCCACGCTAACCTGCCACTAAAAGAAAATATGGGAAAGTACACAATACGGCAGGAAAGATGCTCAATAAATATTAGCGGTGAATAAAACGTCAAAATACGAATACGAATATTCAAATCAAATGCGAATCTCAATAGCAATTATATCAGTATAATTTCTCTACAACACATTAACCGGGTCACCAGGCCTCACCACCGTACCGCGCCTATGCATTTCTCTAGCATATCCGGAAGAAGGAATATTGGCGGGTGCCTAACCTCAGTGCCATATTAACATCTCATGACAACAGGCTCAACACCAAATATAATATCACATGAATCGAAATTAGATTCCAACAAATATTTTCTGATTTCCAAATGACTTTATCAATTCAAATATAAGTCAATAATCGCAAGAAAACAACGAGAATAATACTCTCGAGATTAAGGAGCATATTGTGTAAAACCCCATACCTCAAAATCGTCGTATAATTCAGCCTCAAAATCTAATCACACCATCACGTTCCTCTCGCGAAAATAATCAGATCTCGTTCTAGCTCAAACTCGAGAAAACACCAAATAAGCCTTCTAATCTAAGGTTGAAATCTTGAATAAGTTTGGGGCTATGGTTTTCAGATGAAAGGGAGTAATTTGGGAGAGGTCTTCTGGTTGAAAAGTTTATGAAAAAGTGATTTGAAAAGACAAGCCACGAATTAGTTTATATATAAAGGATTAAGAGTATTATTAAGAAAAGAGTTCTACTCATATACAAACACTAAAAAATTTATTTCGGACGATCGGACAGTTGGAATTGGATGAAAAATACAGAGAATTAGCTAAAGACGAGAGGAAGCTGTCAAAAATATTTCAGCCTCGATCGGACCGTTCTGTATTTTTAAATATTTTTTAGGGAGTTTTATGTTTCGAGGACTCTAAGAGAGTTTTATATTTTGAGGACTCTTCTATATAATAAAAATTCAATTGCAACTCCATTTAAATTTCGATTTCGAAACCTCTTGAAATTCTCTCCTTTAAAAATAATAACCAACATATTGGAGCAATAAAAATAATTTTATTTCAAAATTTGTTTTTCCTCTTTAATTTGAAAATACCCCAAAAATTACGTGGGTTGTTACCCTTCCCCACTAACAATGGAATTTCGCCATCGAAATTCGCCGAATGCCAAACTCTCAAAAATCAGGCCAGCAATCTCCAAAAATAAACTCATCGCCCAAAATAAATTCCTCACATCTAATCTAGATGTCAAACGCGAAAGGATTCTCTTAAAAATAACTATCTCCAAAATACGCGGCACAAAAACACAGCAGACCCAAAACCAAAGACCCGAGGGTTATCGTACACCTAAGCTCTGATACCATTCTGTAACACCCCGCCCGCCCGGGGAGAGCGAGCGGAGCGCTAGACATCGATAAAACTAATCAAATCCACAAATAACAAGGTATAGAGCATCTAAATCCCACAATACGAAAGAGAAATCCACTAATCTCAATACTGAAACTAATACAACAAATCTCTCGAATTAAAACAACTATCTATCTCGATACAAAAAAATTCTCCAATGCTCTATACATCAAAATAATACAATCTTCTCATCTTGTATTAAAAATATTTCCAAAATAATCCTCGCTAAAATCAATCTCCATAGCGCCCCAAAATCCGCGCTAACCTGCCACTAAAAGAAAATATGGGGAAGTACACAATACGACAGGAAAGATGCTCAACAAATATTAACGGTGAATAAAACGTCACTATACGAATACGAATATTCAAATCAAATGCGAATCTCAATAGCAATTGTATCAGTATAATTTTTCAACAACACATTAACCGGGTCACCAGGCCTCACCACCGTACCGCGCCTGTGCTTTTTCTAGCATATCTGGAACAAGGAATATTAGGGGGTGCCCAACCTCAGTGCCATATTAAACTCTCATGACAACATGATCAACACTAAATATAATATCACATGAATCGAAATTATATTCCAACAAATATTTACAGATTTCCAAATGACTTTATCAATTCAAATATAAGTCAATAATCACAAGAAAACAACGAGAATAATACTCTCGAGATTAAGGAGAATATTGTGTAAAACCCCATACCTCAAAATCCTCGTATAATTCAGCCTCAAAATCTAATCACACCATCACGTTCCTCTCGCGAAAATAATCAGATCTCGTTCTAGCCCAAACTCGCGAAAACACCAAATAAGCCTTCTAATCTAAGGTTGAAATCTTGAATAAGTTTGGGGCTATGGTTTGTAGATGAAAGGGAGTAATTTTGGAGAGGTCTTCTGGTTGAAAAGTTTATGAAAAAGTGATTTGAAAAGCCAAGCCACGAATTAGTTGATATATAAAGGATTAAGAGTTTGATTAAGAAAAGAGTTCTAATCAGATGCAAACACTAAAAAATTTATTCCGGACGATCGGACCGTTGGAATTGGATGAAATTTTACAGAGAATTAGCTAAAGACGAGAGGAAGCTGTCAAAAACATTTCAGCCTCGATCGGACCGTTCTGTATTTTTAAATATTTTTTTAGATAGTTTTATATTTCGAGGACTCTAAGAGAGTTTTATATTTTGAGGACTCTTCTATATAATAAAAATTCAATTACAACTCCATTTTAATTTCGATTTCGAAACCTATTGAAATTCTTGCCTTTAAAAATAATAACCATCATATTGGAGCAATAAAAATAATTTTATCTCAAAATTTATTTTTCCTCTTTATTTTGAAAATACCCCAAAAATTACGCGGGTTGTTACATTTCCCCACTAACAATGGAATTTCGCCATCGAAATTGGCCGAATGCCAAACTCTCAAAAATCAGGCCAGCAATCTCCAAAAATAAACTCATCTCCCAAAATAAATTCCTCACACCTAATCTAGTTGTCTAACGCGAAATGATTCTCTTAAAAATATCTATCTCCAAAATACGCGCCATAATAACACAGCAGACCCAAAACCCAAGACCCGAGGGTTGTCGTATACCTAAGCTCTGATAGCATTCTGTAACACCCCGCCCGCCCGGGGAGAGTGAGTGGAGCGCTACTCATCGATAAAACTAATCAAATCGACAAATAACAAGGTATAGAGCATCTAAATCCCACAATACGAAAGAGAAATGCACTAATCTCAATCTTCAAACTAATACAACAAATCTCTCGAATTAAAACAACTATCTATCTCGATGCAAAACAATTCTCCAATGCTCTTTACAACAAAATAATACAATCTTCTCATCTTGTATTAAAAATCTTTCCAAAATAATCCTCGCTAAAATCAATCTCCATAGCGCCTCAAAATCCGCGCTAACCTGCCACTAAAAGAAAATATGGGGAAGTACACAATACGACAGGAAAGATGCTCAACAAATATTAGCGGTGAATAAAACATCACAATACGAATACGAATATTCAAATCAAATGCGAATCTCAAAAGCAATTATATCAATATAATTTCTCAACAACACATTAACCGGGTCACCAGGCCTCACCACCGTACCGCGCCTATGCATTTTTCTAGCATATTCGGAAGAAGGAATATTAGCGGGTGCCCAACCTCAGTTCCATATTAAAATCTCATGACAACAGGCTCAACACCAAATATAATATCACATGAATCAAAATTATATTCCAACAAATATTTTCAGATTTCCAAATGACTTTATCAATTCAAATATAAGTCAATAATCACAAGAAAACAACGAGAATAATACTCTCGAGATTAAGGAGCATATTGTGTAAAACCCCATACCTCAAAATCGTCGCATAATTCAGCCTCAAAATCTAATCACACCATCACGTTCCTCTCGCGAAAATAATCAGATCTCGTTATAGCCCAAACTCGAGAAAACACCAAATATGCCTTCTAATCTAAGGTTGAAATCTTGAATAAGTTTGGGGCTATGGTTTGCAGATGAAAGGGAGTAATTTTGGAGAGGTCTTCTGGTTGAAAAGTTTATGAAAAAGTGATTTGAAAAGACAAGCCACGAATTAGTTTATATATAAAGGATTAAGAGTTTGATTAAGAAAAGAGTTCCAATCAGATGCAAACGCTAAAAAATTTATTTCGAACGATCGGACAGTTGGAATTGGATGAAATTTTACAGAGAATTAGCTAAAGACGAGAGGAAGCTGTCAAAAATATTTCAACCTCGATCGGACCGTTCTTTATTTTTAAATATTTTTTTAGAGAGTTTTATGTTTCGAAGACTCTAAGAGAGTTTTATATTTTGAGGACTCTTCTATATAATAAAAATTCAATTACGACTCCATTTTAATTTCGATTTTGAAACCTTTTGAAATTCTCGCCTTTAAAAATAATAACCAACATATTGGAGCAATAAAAATAATTTTATCTCAAAATTTATTTTTCCTCTTTATTTTGAAAATACCCCAAAAATTACGCGGGTTTTTACACTTCCCCACTAACAATGGAATTTCGCCATCGAAATTCGCCGAATGCCAAACTCTCAAAAATCAGGCCAGCAATCTCCAAAAATAAATTCATCGCCCAAAATAAATTCCTCACATCTAATCTAGATTTTTAACGAGAAAGGATTCCCTTAAAAATATCTATCTCCAAAATACGCGCAACAAAAACACAGCAGACCTAAAACCCAAGACCCGAGGGTTGCCGTATACCTAAGCTCTGATAGCATTCTGTAACACCCCGCCCGCCCGGGGAGAGCGAGCGGAGCGCTACTCATCGATAAAACTAATCAAATCCACAAATAACAAGGTATAGAGCATCTAAATTCCACAATACGAAAGAGAAATCCACTAATCTCAATCTTGAAACTAATACAACAAATCTCTCGAATTAAAACAACTATCTATCTCGATAGAAAACAATTCTCCAATGCTCTATACATCAAAATAATACAATCTTCTCATCTTGTATTAAAAATCTTTCCAAAATGATCCTCGCTAAAATCAATCTCCATAGCGCCCCAAAATCCGCGCTAACCTGCCACTAAAAGAAAATATGGGGAAGTACACAATACGACAGGAAAGATGCTCAACAAATATTAGCGGTGAATAAAACGTCACAATACGAATACGAATATTCAAATCTAATGTGAATCTCAATAGCAATTATATCAGTATAATTTCTCAACAACACATTAACCGGGTCACCAGGCCTCACCACCGTACCGCGCCTATGCATTTTTCTAGCATATTCGAAAGAAGGAATATTGACGGGTGCCCAACCTCAGTGCCATATTAAACTCTCATGACAACATGCTCAACACCAAATATAATATCACATGAATCGAAATTAGATTCCAACAAATATTTTCAGATTTCCAAATGACTTTATCAATTCAAATATAAGTCAATAATCACAAGAAAACAACGAGAATAATACTCGCGAGATTAAGGAGCATATTGTGTAAAATCCCATACCTCAAAATCGTCGCATAATTCAGCCTCAAAATCTAATCACACCATCACGTTCCTCTCGCGAAAATAATCAGATCTCGTTCTAGCCCAAACTCGAGAAAACACTAAATAAGCCTTCTAATCTAAGGTTGAAATCTTGAATAAGTTTGGGGCTATGGTTTGTTGATGAAAGGGAGTAATTTTGGGGAGGTCTTCTGGTTGAAAAGTTTATCAAAAAGTGATTTGAAAAGCCAAGCCACGAATTAGTTGATATATAAAGGATTAAGAGTTTGATTAAGAAAAGAGTTTCAGTCAGATGCAAACACTAAAAAATTTATTCTGGACGATCGGACCTTTGGAATTGGATGAAATTTTACAGAGAATTAGCTAAAGACGAGAGGAAGCTGTCAAAAACCTTTCAGCCTCGATCGGACCGTTCAATATTTTTAAATATTTTTTAGGGAGTTTTATGTTTTGAGGACTCTAAGAGAGTTTTATATTTTGAGGACTCTTCTATATAATAAAATTTCAATTACAACTCCATTTTAATTTGGATTTCGAAACCGTTTGAAATTATCACCTTTAAAAATAATAACCAACATATTGGAGCAATAAAAATAATTTTATCTTAAAATTTATTTTTCCTCTTTATTTTGAAAATACCCCAAAAATTACGCGGGTTGTTACACTTCCCCACTAACAATGGAATTTCGCCATCGAAATTCACCGAATGCCAAACTCTTAAAAATCAGGCCAGCAATATCCAAAAATAAACCCGTCACCCAAAATAAATTCCTCACTTCTAATCTAGATGTCTAACGCGAAAGGATTCTCTTAGAAATATCTATCTCCAAAATATGCGCCACAAAAACACAGCAGACCCAAAAACCGAGACCCGAGGGTTGTCGTATACCTAAGCTCTGATACCATTCTGTAACACCCCGCCCGCCCGGGGAGAGCGAACGGAGCGCTACTCATCGATAAAACTAATCAAATCCACAAATAACAAGGTATAGAGCATCTAAATCCCACAATACGAAAGAGAAATCCACTAATCTCAATCTTCAAACTAATACAACAAATCTCTCGAACTAAAACAACTATCTATCTCGATACAAAGCAATTCTCCAATGCTATATACATCAAAATAATACAATCTTCTCATCTTGTATTAAAGATCTTTCTAAAATAATCCTCGGTAAAATCAATCTCCACAGCGCCCCAAAATCCGCGCTAACCTGCCACTAAAAGAAAATTTGGGGAAGTACACAATACGACAGGAAAGATGCTCAACAAATATTAGCGATGAATAAAACGTCACAATACGAATACGAATATTCAAATCAAATGCGAATCTCAATAGCAATTATATCAGTATAATTTCTCTACAACACATTAACCGGGTCACCAGGCCTCATCACCGTATCGCGCCTACGCATTTTTCTAGGATATCCGGAAGAAGGAATATTGGCGGGTGCCTAACCTCAGTGCCATATTAACATGTCATGACAACAGGCTCAACACCAAATATAATATCACATGAATCGAAATTAGATTCCAACAAATATTTTCAGATTTCCAAATGACTTTATCAATTCAAATATAAGTGAATAATCACAAGAAAACAACGAGAATAATACTCTCGAGATTAAGGAGCATATTGTGTAAAACCCCATACCTCAAAATCGTCGCATAATTCAGCCTCGAAATCTAATCACACCATCACGTTCCTCTCGCAAAAATAATCAGATCTCGTTCTAGCCTAAACTCGAGAAAACACCAAATAAGCCTTCTAATCTAAGGTTGAAATCTTGAATAAGTTTGGGGCTATGGTTTGCAGATGAAAGGGAGTAATTTTGGAGAGGTCTTCTGGTTGAAAAGTTTATGAAAAAGTGATTTGAAAAGCCAAGCCACGAATCAGTTTATATATAAAGGATTAAGAGTTTGATTAAGAAAAGAGTTCTAATTAGATGCAAACACTAAAAAAATTATTCCGGATGAGCGGACCATTGGAATTGGACGAAATTTTACAGAGAATTAGCTAAAGACGAGAGGAAGCTGTCAAAAACATTTTAGCCTCGATCGGACCGTTCTGTATTTTTAAATATTTTTTTAGGGAGTTTTATGTTTCGAGGACTCTAAGAGAGTTTTATATTTTGAGGACTCTCGTATATAATAAAAATTCAATTAAAACTCCATTTTATTTTCGATTTCGAAACCTTTTGAAATTCTCGCCTTTAAAAATAATAACCAACATATTGGAGCAATAAAAATAATTTTATCTCAAAATTTATTTTTCCTCTTTATTTTGAAAATATCCCAAAAATTACGTGGGTTGTTACAGTGCAACATTGTTCATTGTTTTGGATAAAGATCCTTGGTTTGTACTAAAATCATTGACTAAGTTGTAGCAGGAACTTGACATTAACCTCAACCTGAGCACCACGCCCTTGCAAAAAAGGATGGGCAGTGGAGTGGAACATCCAAATTTTAATAGATATGTTGAAAACATATGAACTTGATTTTTGGGGTAGTTGGACTGAGAACTTATCATTGGTGGAGTTTGCCTATGACAACAATTATTAGATGCGTAACCAAATGACGTCTTTTTAGGCAATGTATGGAAGACTGTTTTGTTTGCCAATTTATTAGGCAGAGGTTAGTGAGAGGAACATCGTCGGGTCTACGATCATCTAGGAAATGACTAAAAAGATTGAGGTAATTCATTAGAGACTCTATATCGTCCAAAGAAGATAGAAAAATTATATCAATGTTCATAGGAGACCTTTGGAGTTTGATGTAGGAGACCATGTATTTCTCAAGGTCAAGCCAGGAGTAGGGGTTTCCCGTCTTGGAAATAGAGGCAAGTTATCACTCCGCTATATTGGATCATTCGAGATCCTGGACAGGATTGGTTCGGTGTCGTAGTGTTTAACATTACACCAGTATTCATTGGACGTTCACAATATATTCCACGTCTCTATGTTGTCTAGATTTTTCACACACTCTTTGGTAGGACAACTTAAACCTTTTGGGGGATGCTTCGTATGAGATTATATCGGTGTCAGTCATCGATTACAAACTCATCAAAATGATCGCTCTCGTCAAGGTGGATTGGGATACTCAAGGGGTTGAGGGAGTTACTTAGGAGCATGAATCGGAAAAACGTGGGAAATACCCAAAATCGTTTGCATGAGGGTATAGTGGTTAGCTTAAATTTTGGAGACCAAATTTCCTAATAAGGGGAAAACGTGATAACCCAAATTTTTCAATAAAGATTTAAATGATAATTATGGTAAAATAGTGATGTCGATTGCATGTGCGTGGAATTCATTTATGTTAATAATTAGTTTTAGTTAAATTAATTAATATGGAGATAAATGTTAACACCATGTTTACATCCTCAAGAATGACCTTTAATACAAAAATTAAGAATACGAGGTAAATGCCATGGTCCACATTAAGCAAATGGCTTAAAATATAAAAGCGTGAAAAATTATTTGATGAAAAAAAGTACTTTGTAAATACTTTTAGTGTATAAGAGAAAATAATTAAATGGATGGAATAGGTTAAGTAAAATAATTATAGACTACTATAGTTAATTATATACATAATTAAACATTTACTAAAGATTGTTTAATGGGTTGGAAACTAAATTACGTTAGTCACATTTACGTTATGACAAAGAGTTAGTAGTTTAAAGGGGTTAAGTAATATAATAGGTTAATTGTGTGCAAGTAAATGTATCTAATAAATTTAATGAATTGTAAGAGATTCGAGAAATGAGAGAGGATGATACTCTACATATAGCACATATTAGAGGAACCAATAAGGAGAAATGAGGAAAACTGCTAGGGAGGCCATAGACCAGCAGTGCGGGTAGCTCCCCATGTTGCGATTGTGGCAATTCATGCCTTAATGGCAATTCAGTAGTCCACGAAGATAGAAAGGTCATGACAATGGAAAGTGTGAGCTATAAGGGTGGTTAAGGGAATCACGATTGCATTGGAATTAAGCTGTAGTTACGATTGTTGATAACAAAAAATTATCCTATTACGTGGACCAATCAGAAATAGACATGTATTATCCATGGTGGTATTAGTCCTCGTTAGCAAGGCCTATTTATCAGAATGAGTCCAAGAATGTCGACCAACAGTGTAGAATTCCGACCAGCATACAAAAGAAGCCCGACCAACTCTAGGAAGACCAATCAACAGGGGGAATAAAATGCCAATAGTTGTATACATTATGAACATTGTACAGATGTAGATGCTTATGTTATAAAGTGATTGCATCCTTTAATATTCCGATTCTTGTATGCCCTCTGGGGTAATAAATACATTGTAATACCTACATCCAGGGGACACGAAACAAGAGATAAATGAACAAACACAAGGTAATATACTGCAGTGGATGTAGGCTTTTCCCTTTAACCTAACCACTTTAAAAATCTTTTGTGTCTCTTATTTACTTATTTGTCTGTGATAAAATAATTATATATAATTTAGTTTTTTGCATTAACAGATTGGCGCCATCTATGGGAACGTGTTTCTAACCGTTTTCATTCATTCATTCGTTCATTCAAATGGATGATATTCCTAAATCAAGCCTCAGAAACGATGGCATCTCGCATGTTCCTTCTGCTCCACCAGTAGCAGATGAATTAACTGGAATCCTGTCCAGTCTCACTAGAGGCCAAGAGGCTATGCAGGACACCATTAGGAAACTTGCACAAACTCTTCAAGCAGGAGAATCTGCCCTATCTGCTCATGGAAACATGCCACCGCCACCGCCACCACCAATAGGCAACAAGCACAATCAATCAAGGACCACTAGAGAAACTTCCTATCGTCTAGGGTCAAATTTGTTGCTCAGATCATCAAAGTCCTTTAATGAACAATCCTACTCTCCTGAGAGATTGAGTGCCTTAGAAAGGCTAATTCGGGCTTCTCTTTTCGATCGTTTGGGACCCAGGGGGAACATAAATGTTCCTAGGGTATTGCCAAGAAATACTTGACGACTAGTCGATCAAAGGGAAGGCTCCGCCCAATCTAAATCAGATGCTCGACAAACCGCTCGGGCCGAGCAACAATCCCAGGAAGAAAGTACAATGAATAACCAAGCAACAACACACATGTCTGATGCTGGAAATAATGCGTGGAAAGGCTCTATCCAACGACTGGAAGATAGATTGGGAGAAATGGTTAAGACCAAGAATCCTTTACAAAGAAACTTTGTAAAAAGGTTTCTTTTTGTGCAAACCATTATGGATTTCCCTACTCCTATAAAGTTTAATGGCCTTGTGGTTACACACAAATATGATGGGAAGACTGGCCCTGTCCTTCATATCGAGCAATATCAGGAAGCAATTGATATATATGCCATCCCCGATGAGTTGAGGTGCAGAGCATTCTCCATAACAATTACTGGCCCTACTCAAATCTGGTACAACAGCCTTTCTCGAGAGAAAATTTTCAGCTTCAATAAACTGGCCGAGCTATTCATTAACATCTTTTTCTTTGGAGCCAAACCAGTAAAGAGGGTTGCTCATTTGCTCACTGTGAGACAAAAGGAAGGAGAAAGTACTAGAAACTACATCACTCATTTCAACAATGAGAAGTTGGAGGTTATGGATTATGAGGAGAAGACTGCTATAGTAGCTCTTATGAGTCGACCACTCCCTTAAAAACTCTACTACACACTTGCTAAAGACCCCCAAAGATAATGATAGAGTTAATGGAAAAGTCAACCAAGATCATGAATGTAGAGGAGGCAATGACAGCTAAGCGGAGCTCGGGGATAAAAGGTAAAAGCAAAACTGATAAAAAGGAGCATAAAGATTCCAAGGAGCATAGGGAATCGAAGCAAAAAGGGATTATAAATTATCTCAAGAAGTACAATAATTAAACTCAATTAACAATGAGTATTCACCATGTTTTGGAGGAAATAAAACATAACAAAGATGTAAATTAGTCTGAGAAGTTGAGGAGCTCCCCTATCAAGAGGGATAAATCCAAATACTATGAATTTCACAGAGATCATGGTCACACGATAGATCGTTGTATTGCTCTACAGAACGAAATTAAAACTCTCATTCAAAGAGGCAAATTAAATCAGTTTGTTGATCGATAGAACAATGAAGGAGATTGGGAAAGGTTAAAATATCCTTGAAAGCCCAGAGACGAGAAAAAGAGGAACTATAAAGATGATCAGGAGAATGATCCCGACCTACCCAAGAAACCTAGGCAACCAGAACGTGAGGTATTCATGCCAGCTTTGGTTATTTTGATTGTCAAATGATTACAAGTGGAGATGCGGGAGGAGGAGATCATACTACTGAAAGGAAGGCTTCCTTAATGAGGCACAAGATTGTTCCTATATACAGAGGATCAATCTAGATGAAGAAGATCGACCGAGAAAGGTTAACAAACATAAGCTGGTGATCGTCTTCTATAAAAATAACCTCTTAGGAGTATTGTACCCCCATGGTGATCCTCTACTAATAAAATTCATAAAGCAGGATATCATTATTTCTAGAGTACTAGTTGACAATGGCAGCTCGACAGATATTATGTTCTATCCTGGCTTCGAAAGTCTGGATTTTAAGCTTAGCCAATTGGAGCCCTACCACAGAGATTTATTAGGTTTTTCTGGTGAGAAAGTATTCCCTTTGGAAACAATTAAGGTGGAGGTGTTGACCAACACATGGCCATCCAGCTGAACATAGAAGATATGTTTCTTTCTAATGGACAAAAATGTTCATTCGGCCGATAACACGATTATTAGAAGAGTAGGGTTGAAGAAGTTCGAAGTTGTTCCATCTATAGTACATCAATGTTTGAAGTTACCAACCAACTTTAGAGTAGGCATTATAAAGGGCGACCAAAAAGTATCTCAGGAATTCTACTACTAATCTGCCGAGCAAGAAGATCTCAAAGAAATAAAGAAGAAAAACACCACTTACCAAGTGGACACCTCTGAACCTGATGAAGAATCTGAGGTTGAAACCTTATATCTAAGGGAGGAAACAGAATTGGTGAAGGGCCAAATAGTAGAGGCAACAAAAAGCATTATGTTGGACGATGACAAGCCAGAACACACCACTCAAATAGGAACAACACTGGATCCTATTCTTAAACGGGAACTAGTAAATTTACTTACACAGAGAAAGCATGTGTTTGCATGGAGTTATGAAGATATGCTAGGGATTGATCCCAACTTTCTTTTCCATGAGCTCAACTTCAATAAAGAAGTCAAGCCTATAAAGCAAAGGCGAAGAGTGTTCAGCCCCAAGAAGAACTAAGCCATACAAGAGGAAGTTGAAAATATGGACAGTTCCAATAAGATTTCATCCTTGAACAAAAATCCATTTTTTGATTTATTTTATCTATTCCATGATCGAAACAGGGGAGGATACACATTACACCATGATTTTGAATCAGAAGAGAGAATTCAAGAAATGGCAGATTTATTCACTCTATCAATAATCGAGCCAGATTTGGTGTATCATAAGGGATTTTCCTTTTCTATTGATTCCTGCGGATTGGATAAAAAACAATTCTTAAATGAGGTATTCAACTCCAGGGATGAATAAAAAAATAAATCTTTATTGGTTCTACCTCCTATTTTTTATGAGAATGAATCTTTTTGTCGAAGGATAAAAAAAAAGGGTCCGGATCTCCTGTGGGAATGATTTGGAAGATCCAAAACCAAAAATAGTGGTATTTGCTAGCAACCAAATAATGGAGGCAGTCAATCAATGTAGATTGATTCGAAATCTGATTCAAATATAATATAGCACCTATGGTTACATAAGAAATGTATTGAATCGATTCTTTTTAATATATAGATCCAATCGCAACTTCGAATATGGAATTCAAAGGGATCAAATAGGAAATGATAATCTAAATCATAGAACTCTAATGAAATATACGATCAACTAACATTTATCGAATTTGAAAAAGAGTCAGAATAGATGGTTCGATCCTCTTATTTTTATTTCTCGAATCGAGAGCTCCATGAATCGGGATCCCGATGCATAAAGAAACAAATGGTCCAATGGAAGCAAGGATTTCCAGGAACATTTGGAACATTTCATTTCTGAGCAGAAGAGCCATTTTCAAGTAGTGATCGATCGATTACGTATTAATGAATATTCGATTGATTGATTTGAGGTTATCGACTGATATGCCCCAAGTGTAACCTCGGCCTAGAGACACCAACCTCGGCCGAGATCATGGCAGACGTTGGACGAGTCTTGGGCACGCGATATCGCCCCTCGGCCATATCAAGGTCGGCCCAGGCCGACACTACTATGAGCCTCTCTAAGGGACATCATGAGGATCAACAGCACTCGCATATGCCTTGAAATGGCAACCTCGGCCATACATAGGCCGAGCCTGCAGGAAGTCACCAGCAACCTCATCAAGCCACCAGTTCAACCTCATATCAGGCCAACCCTGTTTGTTGTCTCGTCTAGGATCAGGATGAGACCTCCATGGAATCCTCGGACTGAACAGGTCAAGACTCACCAACCTGGGCCTCACCAAGGCCGGGGTCATACCCCAGACGAAATAGCCGAGCACCTGCTGACATATGGATAAGGACATGTGGACACAAATTAGTTATAACAAGATTATTCCCCACACGTGGGGAGAATATTGCATCATTATCTTCTACATGTGACAGTGCCAGATGGCACTCCCATATTGGTGAGGTAACCACACACATGCTCATTGCATGCATGGGGGGTACATTACACCCCCTAGGTACTATATATAGAGGTCATACTCTACCTTGCAAAAGGATCCCATATATTCAACCCTAGCTGAGACTCTTTTTATATACACAGTAGAGAGAGAAAGCTTGAGAGATTGTATTCATGGCCATTAGAGCCTTATTGCAGTGAGATTATTCACACACACATAGTGGACGTAGGCCAATCTGGGCTGAACCACTTATATCCTGGTGTACTCTCCCCTTCTCCTCATCTCATTCTCTTGCCATTTACATAACTATGCTGCCATTGTTGATCTTAGATTGAGCTTAGAAACACCTTCTCTGGTGGTGCTAATTCCAGCATCATCATTTTGGTGCCGTATGTGGGAAACGAGAAGCTATCTCTTCCTCTTTTTCTGCTTAACCTCATCGGAGACTCTGGTGGTGAACCAGACCTCCCCCTAGCGCGGAGCTGTTTCACCATTGAAAGAGGTCCTGTGAGGTACTAAGCTCATCTTCTACTCAAGCTCTATAGTGTTAACATATGGCACCAGACTTACCACCGCCTCTTCCGCCGCCCGGGGGTGGAGGTCCTAGTTCCAGTCAGGCGCCCCCTCAATCCGAAATGGCGGAGGTAGTTGCAGCCTTGAGATCCTTAGCTGCAATGCAAGAGGCTATGCAGGAGCAATTTGCACAGCTCAGCCAAACTATGATGAGGCCACCTGGAGTCTCGCCGGATATGATCACTCCGGCGGCTGTTCAGCCTCATCCTGACGCCAGGGGACCACCCCAGGCACCAATAAAGGACCAGCCTGCACCCCAACGGAGAAGGGAAGTTGCTGACCCTAGGCGCTTACGCCTGGGGAGGCAAGGAAACCCTTGCCCAGAGGACAGGTATGACGATCTAGAGGCAGAAGAAGCCCCGGAGGACTGCTGGGAGCCGTATGAGGTGTCAAATAACACTGTACGGCCTCTTAGGCAAAGTCAAGGTTGTGTCGGCCGAAGAGGTGAAGAGGCCCGATAAAGAGGGTCGGCCTTCGATAGGTTGAGTAGAGGGTCGGCCTTCGAGAAACTGGGCCCGATGATTGACCTAAGACATAGGCTGTCGAGATCAAGGAGCGCAGCAGGCTCTCAGAGAGGGAACAGGCAGGGTCAGCCAGACCAAGGCCGACCCTGTGAAAGAAGAGGCAGGGAACAAGAAGAGGTCAACAGCCAACGTGTCATGGCAGGGGAACCCTCGGTCCATCCTAGGGAGATGGCAGGGGATAACCTCGGCCAAGTCGATGGCCGAAGACCATGGAATGATTCTATCCAACGCCTTGAGGAGAAGATAGGAGACCTCATTAAAAGCAGGGACCCATTGCAAAAGGGCTACTCAGAGGGCTCCCCATTTATGGCTAGAATAGTGGGGTTCCTAACCCCAGCTAAGTTCAAGCCTCCCTCGGTGTCTCCTAAGTATGATGGAAGCACTAACCATGTGCATCATATCGAGATGTATCAATCGGCAGCAGACATCTACTCGATACCCGATGAGATGAAGTGTAGATCCTTCTCTGGAACCTTAACAGGGGCTGCACACAGTTGGTTCACCTCTCTTCTGAAGAACTCAATTGAAAACTTCAAAGGCTTGGCTGAGCGATTCATCCACAACTTCTGATTTGGGGTAAGGCCTCAAAAGAAGACTACCCACCTGCTGTATGTCAAGCCGACCAAGGGTGAGAGCCTAAGAGACTATATTATAAGATTCAACAAAGAGAAATTAGAGGTGGAAGATTATGAAGAGAGCATAGCCATGACCTCCCTTATAGGAGACCTCCAGAAGGGGAATCTATTGTGGAAACTAGCGGAAGACCGCCCTAGGACTATGGCGGAGCTGTTGGCAACTGCAGGGAAAGTAATGAATGCGGAAGAGGCAATGGCCGCCAAGTCAGGTGAAGAAGAGGTCAGGTGATGACAAGTTCGCTCATTATGCACCCCTAACTGTAAGCTGCGAGCACATCCTCAATGAGATTAAGACTGACTGGACTCTGAGATGGCCAGAGAAACTGAAGGCCCCACCACATAAGAGGAACAAAAACCTATGGTGCGAGTTCCATCAGGATCATGGCCATGTCACGAATAGATGATTCTCTTTAAAAGATGAGATTGAGAAGATGTTGAAATATGGAAAGCTGAGGAAGTATGTGGATGGTAAGGCTCCAAAGGGTGGAAGAGATGACCCTAAGAAAAGAAGAAATGACAGATGCCGTGGCAATGTCCCGACCAGAAGAGACGATGATTCTGAAGGAGGTGACGAAGACGATCCGGATCTCCCGCCAAAAGACAACAACACCCCGGTAAAGAGGGTCTGTACGATCTCCTCTGGTATTAGCACCATATGTGGGGGATTTACAGGAGGTGGCTCTGAAGTAGAAGATAGGAAGGCTCATGTAGCAGAGGCCAGGTCAGTGGCCAAGCTTGAAGTTGTGAATCTAACGTCTTCTGATACAGTGCAGAAGAGGAAGAAGGTAGACATGGACACCCTCGTTGTGGGGTTCTCCAGAATCGACTTCAAGGGTATCTTAGCCCCCCGTGATGACCCTTTGGTCATAACAACAAGGGTGCATGGGTGCAAGGTACGGAGGATCCTTATAGACGGGAGGAGCTCAGCAGACGTGATGTTTTGGCCTTGCTTCAAGAGCCTAGGTTTTAGCAGAGCAAGGATAGTGCCCTATCATCACCTGTTGATAGGCTTCAGTGGCGAAAAGGTCCACCCCTTGGGCATGTATGAGATGGACGTACGAATGGGTGATGAGTGGCCTAAGAGGCTGACCAAGAAGATAAACTTTTTTGTTATGGATGAGAACATTTTCTCGGCCTACAACCTCATCATAGGAAGGGTGGCCCTTAAAGAGTTTGAAGCTGTGCCATCGACGGTCCATCAGATGCTAAAATTCCCGACTCCTTATGGAGTAGGGGAAGTGAAAGGGGACCAGACCACGGCGCGAGAGTGTTACTTTAACTCGGCCGAAGAGAGAGAAGCCCATAAGAGGGAAACCAGCACTTATAGCATTGACACTCTTGACCCAAGAGATGAAACAAAGTTGAATAAGGGAGAGGCCGTGGAAGAGGTAGAATCCATCGTCCGCAATGAGGACGAGCCAGAAAAAACCGTCCAGGTCGGTAAGACCCTAGAGCCAGGAATCAAGGAAGAGATGATAAACTTCCTTAGGAGGAGACAGAGTGTCTTCGCATGGAGTCACGCAGACATGCCTGGCATCGACCCTGAGGTGATGAGCCACAAGCTCATTGTAACCAGGGATGCCAAGCCGATCAAGCAGAGACAAAGAGTCTACTCCAGGGAGAAATACGATGTCATCCGGTAAGAGGTCAAAAAGTTGGAAGAGGCCGAGTTCATAAGGGAGGTTACCTATTCGGAGTGGCTCTCAAATGCAGTCATCGTGCCTAAGGCCAATGGGAAGTGGCGAATGTGTGTGGATTTCACTGACCTGAAACAGATCTTATCCAAAAGGCATCTATCCCTTACCTCGGATAGATCAGATGGTGGACGCAACGGCAGGGCACGAGCTCATGAGCTTCATGGACGCTTATTCAGGCTATAACCAAATCTTTATGGATGCTGAAGACTCTGAGAAGACAGCCTTCATTACTGACAAAGGGACGTACTGCTACAAAGTGATGCCCTTCGGTCTGAAAAATGCAGGGCCAACGTATCAACGTCTTATCAATAAGATGTTCGAAGAGCAAATAGGTAAGACCATGGAGGTGTATGTAGACGATATGCTAACGAAGAGCTTGAAAGCTTGTACTCACGTAGCGGACCTTGAGAAGACCTTCGATGTTATGGACTCGTACAGAATGAAACTCAACCCAGCAAAGTGTGTCTTCGGAGTAGGAGCTGGGAAGTTCCTGGGGTTCATAGTTAACCAGAGGTGAATTGAAGCGAACCCTGAGAAAATCAAGGCATTACTCGACATGAAGACTCCTAGGAGTATCAAGGATGTCCAAAGACTCACGGGAAGAGTGGCTGCCCTTAACAGGTTTGTTTCTAGGGCAACGGACAAGTGTCTTCCATTCTTTAAAGTTCTAAGAAAGGCCTTCCAATGGGACGAAGAGTGTGAAAAACCCTTTAACCAACTAAAGTCCTACTTAGGGTCTCCCTTATTGCTGTCTCGGCCCATCGCAGGAGAAAGGTTATTTGTGTATCTGGCAGTCTCTGAATCAACCATCAGCGCGGACATCATACGGGAAGAGGATGGGATCCAAAGGCCTGTGTACTTCAACTGTAAGGCCCTTCAAGGGTCTGAACAAAATTATCCCCGCATGGAGAAGTTGGCTTATGCCCTAATACACGCCTCAAGAAAATTGAAGCCTTACTTCCAAGCTCACTCCATGGTAGTCCTCATTGACTCCCCACTAAGGCAGGTCCTGCATAAACCTAAGAAGTCCGGGAGGTTGACGACCTGGGCCATCGAACTAGGAGAATATGATCTTACCTACCAGCCTAGGACAGACGTCAAAGGGCAGGCCCTCGCGGACTTTGTCGCAGAATTCACCTGGGAAGAGGTCGAGACAGAGAAAGGTCTAGAGGACGACGAAGAGACAAATCGTAGTGTCTTACGAAATTCGGAAGAGATAACACCAAACGTCTTCCGATATTGGGAAGAGGTCATCGCAGGCAAATCCCGGAGCAGAGTAGAAGAGAACGAAGAGGATCGATACCTCTTCAAGAGAGGAATTATGGAGGAAGGGGTCTTCTCATCGGATACAGACGTCTAGAGCCTCTTTATTGATGGCTCTTCCTGTGATAGTGGAAGCGGTGCGGGGCTAATACTCTCGGCTCCAGATGGCGCCAACATTGAATATGCCTTGAGATTCAACTTCCAGGCCTCAAACAACGAGTCCGAGTATGAGGCCATGATAGCAGGTCTCTTATTGGCAATGACTCTTCAAGTAAAGTGACTCTTACTCCATAGCGACTCAAGGTTGGTGGTCAATCAAGTACTGGGGATATACGAGGCCAAAGACGAAAGAATGGCCAAGTAATTAAAGAGGGTAAGAAGGTTGTTAGAATATTTTGAAGAAGCAAAACTGAAGAGAGTGCCTCGACTAAGTAACAACCATGCTGATGCATTGGTAAGGCTGGCCTCGGCAATGAAGACAGATATGGGAAGGACCATTCCGATCGAGGTCTTAGGAAAGGCAACCATCGAGGAAGATGAGGTATGTAGCCCTTATCAATATTTTAACCTAGGAGACTCATGAATCGACCTGTTCATCAGATACCTAAGAGAGGGAGAGCTGCCTGAGTCCAAGCTAGAAAGGAGAAAGTTGAGATACAGGGCTGCCAAGTTTTCAATGGTGGGAGACATCTTGTACAAAAAGGGGATCTATTGCCTCTCCTCAGATGTGTGCATCCCATGGAAGTTCCCCGGGTCTTACAGGAGGTTCATGAGGGTTCTTGCTCTAGCCACATAGGGGGAAGGCCCTTGGCCAAGAGGATCATCACTCAGGGATACTGGTGGCCGACCTTGTCCAAAGACACTGCAGACTATGTGAAGAGGTTCGACAAATGTCAAAGGTTCGCCACTATCCCTCATCAACCCCATCAGCCTATGATGTCAATCTCTTCTCCATGGCCATTTGCGGTATGGGGAATTGACTTAGTAGGACCTCTGCCAAGAGCTGTCAACAACTATAGATTCTTGATAGTTTCCATTGAATACTTCTCAAAGTGGGTGGAGGCAGAGCCGATGATAACAATCACAGAGAACAAGACCTTCCAGTTCATTTAGAGGAATATCATATGCATATATGGCCTCCCAAACACTCTCATCTCGGATAATGGGACCCAGTTCAAGAACTCCTCCTTAGAAAAGTATTGCCTAAGAGTAGGGATTAAGCAGTTCTTCTCATCTCCTGGTCGACCTCAGGCAAATGGTCAGACCGAGGTCACAAACAGAATTATCTTGGACGGAATCAAGAAGAGGTTAGAGGATGCGAAAGGAAGATGGACTGAAGAGGTCTACGCTGTGTTATGGGCCTACAGAACCATGGTAAGAACACCAACAGGAGAAACCCCATTCATGATGGCACATGGCTCAGAGGCCGTCATCCCAACGGAAGTAGGACTCCCAACTCATCGGATTCAGACCTACGACCCTGACAACAATGGGGAAGAGAGAAGGCTAGACCTGGATCTTATCGAAGAAAGAAGAGAAGACACAGAAGTCAGAAAGGCAGCCTACCAGCAGAGGGCAGTGAAATTCTACAACCAGAGGGTGAAGTCAAGACCCTTTGCAGTGGGAGACCTAGTGCTAAAGAAGACCCTACATAAGGCAAATAAGCTTGTCTTTGCAAAGAGCTTCAACCTCTGAAGCCCTCTTTCCAAGCTTGTATTGAATCGATTCTTTTTAATATATAGATCCAATCGCAACTTCGAATATGGATTTCAAAGGGATCAAATAGGAAATGATAATCTAAATCATAGAACTCTAATGAAATATATGATCAACCAACATTTATCGAATTTGAAAAAGAGTCAGAAGAGATGGTTCGATCCTCCTATTTTAATTTCTCGAATCGAGAGCTCCATGAATCGGGATCCTGATGCATATAGAAACAAATGGTCCAATGGGAGCAAGAATTTCCAGGAACATTTGAAACATTTCATTTCTGAGCAGAAGAGCCATTTTCAAGTAGTGATCGATCGATTACGTATTAATGAATATTTGATTGATTGATCTGAGGTTATCGACAAAAAAATTTTGTCTAAGCCACTTCGTTTCTTTTTGTCCAAGTCACTTCTTTTTTTGTCCAAGTTGCTTTCCTTTTTGTCTAACTTACTTACTTTTTTCTTTGTGAGTTTCAGGAATATCCTCGTTGATAGGTTTGAGATCTATATATATGAATTGAAAGGTATCACTTCGCCCCCCCTTTTATATATATATATATATTTGATTTAGAAATTGTGAATTACCTCCCTTGTTGCAACCCTTCCAAAAAAAGAGGTTTCCCTTAGACGACGAATGGGAAGGATGAAAGCGCGTCGGTATGCTAATTCCTCATCCGAAAATCAACCCATCCCATGGGTTATTTTCTCAACGATTAAGTAATTATCAGAATGAAATCATGATATCATTTGAAAAAGCAAATGAGAAGTCCAAGCCAATAAAATATGAAAATTTTGTATTTTTTATATTTTTACGATTAAATAAAAGGATTCGCAAATAAAAGTGGTAATGCTGATGAAGTAAAGTACCTAGATTGGTTAGCCAATGTAGTTATGGTCAGGAAGAATAATAATAAGTGGAGAATGTGTGTAGACTTCACGGATTTGAACAAGGCATGCCCAAAGGATCATTTTCCTTTGCCCCGAATTGATCATCTTGTTGATGCCACTTCTGGACGTGAATTGTTAAGATTCATGGATGCTTATTCTGGTTATAATCAGATCAAAATGAAGCCTGAAGGCAGAGAGACCACTTCTTTCATTACTCCTCAAGGAACTTACTGTTATAATGTGATGCCATTTAGCTTAAAAAATGCAGGTACTACTTACTAGAGGTTGGTGAACAAAGTCTTTGAGGAGAAAATAGGAAAAAATATGGAAATATACGTAGATCATATGCTGACAAAGAGCAAGAAAGCGTCTGATCATATTGCTGACCTCAGCCAGACTTTCGACCAACTGGAGAAACACCAAATAAGACTGAACCCGACTAAGTGTGTGTTTGGAGTGTAGGAAGGAATGTTCCTCGTGTATATAGTAAATCAAAGGGGAATTGAATCAAACCTAGATAAGATCAAGGAATTAATTGAAATGCAGTACCTTACTTATAATAAGTATGTGCAAAGGCTAACTAGACAAGTTTAAAAACCTATCTACTACACCAGTAAAGTAGGTATCCTCGTTAGGAGAAGTTGGCACTAGAGTTGATTAAGGCATCCGGACTGATGAAGCCTTACTTTCAAGACCATACGATAGTAATATACACTGATATGCCTCTAAAGCAGGCTTTATATAAACCAACGAAGTTTGGCAGATTAATGTACTGGGCAGTAGAACTAGGGGAGTATGATATCATTTATGAACCAATGTCTTCTCTAAAAGGCCAAGTATTAGTGGATTTTATAACTGAATTCACTTCCCTCAAGGTTCCCGAACAATAAAATAAGCTGGCCAAATAAAAATCAGGAGGAAATAGTTCGAAAGGACCTGATGACGATCAAACTTTCGAGGAACTTTCATCAGAAGAAAAATTAGAAGAAACCGCTGCCGACTTACCAGATTCCTCTTCTCGAACATATGAGATGTCCAAAAAGTACGAGGAATTAACAGAAAAATATTCCATTATGGGAATTTAATAGACCAAGCGTTTGACGACAATCTCCCAATATGGAACCTGTATGTCGATGGGTCATCTTGCGCAACTGGCCGTGGAGTACGTATAATAATTAACACTCCTGATGGGATAGATATTGAATATACTTTGTAATTGTAGTTCCAGTCCTCAAACAACGAAGCAGAGTACGAAGCTCTCATTGTGGGTTTACGTTTCGCCCAATCACTGAATGCTGAGCAAGTTGTGGCACGCAGTGACTCTCAGTTGGTGGTAAATCAAATATTAAACTTATATTGTGTAAATGGGTAATTGACGACCAGATACCTGTCCAAAGCATTGGAGGTAATAGCAAAATTTCCAGGATGTTCGGATGAGTAGAATTCTAAGGGTGGAAAATGCCCGAGCAGATGCATTTACTCGACTAGCTTCAAAAACAAGAGTTGACCTTTGACGAACTATTACTATTGAGATTTTGGCCAATAGGAGTATAGATGAAGATTTAATGATCAATTTTATTATTGTAGACATGGGGCCATCTTGGATGGATCCCATCAAAGCATATATTGAAGAAGGAACTTTTCCAGCAGATATGATTGAAGCTAAAAAATTAAAGTATAAAGCCAGCAGATATGTTCTAGATAAAGGAGTCTTATATATAAGAGGGTTGACGATTAACCTGCAACATTGAGTTCACCCAATTGAGGTTACAGACTTGATTTATGAGGTACATGAAGGATCTTGTAGAGCCCATATAGTAGGAAGAACACTGCTGTAGTGAATTAGGTCACAGGGATATTACTGGCCTATGATGCAAGCATATTGTGCATCTTTTGACAGAAAATGTGACAAGTGCCAAAGGTATTCCAGCATTCGCAAAAATCCGTAGGCTTCTCTAACCCCAATCACTTCACCTTGTCCATTTTCCATATGGGGTATAGACTTGGTCGTGCCATTTCTGACCACCTAAGGAAGATTCAAGTACTTGGTTATTGCTATGGACTACATTACGAAGTGGGTTGAGACAAAAGCTACATTCTTCTCCAAGTCATACTCAGAGTGATGGGCTAACTAAAGTTACAATTAGAACTCTGGTCAATGTGTTTGAAAAAATACTTAAGGATGCCAAGGTAAATTGGATCAACGAGTTACATTCTGTTCTGTGGTCATACCGAATAACCTCGAGGACTACAATTGGAGAATCCCAATAAATATTGGCATTTGGGATAGAAGCCGTAATACCTACTGAATTGGCCTCCCATCCTATAGAGTTTTGAACTTTAACTCTCTTGTAAGTGATCTAATGCGAATATTAGATTTGGATATGTTGGCAGAAGTATGTGAAGATGTTTCTTTGAGAAATGTTGCTTACCATCAACGAACATCACGTTTCTACAACAAGTGAATGAAGCAGACTAACCTAAAGGAAGTATATTATATGCTGAAGAAGGTTATCCAGAAGAACAACAAACTTTAGGCCAATTGTCATGGGCCATACCATATTTCAACAGTTGTCTAACCTGGAACCTACAGAATTGAGACTTTGGAGGGAGAAGAATTCAAGAATCCATGACAGGCTGAGCACCTTAGGAAGTACTACCAATGATGTAATCAATTGTACTTAGTTCAATGCCAATTTTTAGTATTAATAAAATGATGATTCCTTCCATTTTATTTTCATTTTTTTAGAAATACTAGTGCTATGCACTACAATATACTTGATATACGTGATCGACGAAGGTTGAAAGTTTCTAGAAAAACTTCAAAAGTTGCACCACACTATTGGTCGGCACGCATAATAGGTCCTTTGCAACAACCACATAGTTGATCACTGATATCGAATGTTAGTCGGCACAGGCAAGAAGTGGCTGGGCATAAACATAACTTGATCGAAAGTAGATAAAAACCCAAGTATAATAGGATATTAAGTCCTCAAGAAACTTGGTCAATAAAGATAAGGATTAAACAAGATATTTATCCTACTGGGAAAAGTAAAGGAAGAATGTTGTGAAGATTCCTCAAGAGAAATGTAGACACGGATTCCATATACACATGGTCACACCATTGGTAACTAATGCAGAAAACCTAAAAAATTAGGTGCATTAGTAGAGCCTATGGAGACGCATGGGTATCTAGTGCTAAATTTAGATTTTAATCTAATTATACTAGTAGAACCTATGTATTCATTCATAATTGATGTTTAAGGGTGTCAATAGAACTAATGAAAACATAAGACAATAACATTCAAAGATTAACGAGATAAGTTGATCAAATATATTTCATTCATTTAATGATCATTACATGATTTTGTTCATAACAAAATTATAGAAAATTACTTTAAGGAAAGTTTTCCCTCAGCCTTAGAAAATGGCTTCATACCAACTAGAGGATCATCTAGGGTATAAGAAGAATTGATAAAGTTGAAGTCTTTGAGGATCCTTCTATTGATTCTGCTTGGTCCATCTAACAGATGAGGAGGACAAAAAATTTCCAGCTGGTCGTGAAGGCCATAGTCCCCTAAATACTTAGAAATCAGGCACTGGGGAATTGTGTTGATAGGAATATAATCAAAATCCAACCTAAAAGGAGGATCTTCAAGGTACAGCGACCCATGATCTTACCATTTCCAGAAAGGACTATTCTGCTCCACCTTCAGTACCGTCAAGCAATTGGTCCAGCCCCATTTATAACCTTCATTTTGGGCTTGTTTAAACCGTTCATCAAAATGCCCAAAGCATTATTTTACCCGCTATACAGATTTTCTTAGGATGCTTGTGGAATTGGAAGGTTAATCTATTAACATGGTGTTGTAACTTCTTCAGCACCCCATTTTTGGCTTGTAAATGAGTAGAGTGAGTAAAAATCTTCTCAGATTGTGTTTGAAGCTTCTAGAACATTCAGTAAGGGCTTGATTTTTGGCTTTTAATTGAGCATCTTGATTTGTAAGAGTCTGTTGTGTCCTTGCCTCATCAGTAGTAGCTCAGCCAGGTTTAGTTCTTGCTCGGGAAGAGGAAATAAACTTAGTCTTTTTCAGTGCCTCCACTTCTTCCCTTAACTTAGCATTTTAAGCCTCCAAGAACGAAAACACTTCATCAGTAGTAGCAGTAGTAGAATAGGAAGTCTTAAAGGCATTCAACTCATCCCTCAAATTGTTGTTCTCCTCCTCCAGTAACTTGGCAATAGCCCTAGCTTCTTCCACTTCATGGTTAAGCAAAAACTCTTATCTTCTGAAATGGAAAGCATATTTCTCTAATTTCTGCTCAAAACCCCAACCTTCGCTTAAAGCATGGTATTTTTGTTCGTAGTCATCATGCAAAAGGGCCTTGGCTTCCTTATGATCCTCTTTCAGTTCCTCAATCATTTCATAATAAGCCATGTTGTTATCCATTACCTAATCAAGGAAGTATTTCAGATAAAGGTAGAATTCCTTAGCTTGATCTGAAACATCTTCCCCAAGAAATTTTGATAGCTCTTCCTTGGTCAAAAATAGATAACCAGTTTTGAAGAGTTCATTTCATCTCTAAAGTGGCTCAGTGTCAGTTATGGAGAATTGATCCCGTTTATCCATGAACTATTAAGAGCAAGAAAAGTTTCTAATCAATAACAGTATGTGAAATATGGAGAAAAGACAGGCAAATACGAAGTAAAATTTCTTTTTATTGATAAAATTTTTAGTACAGGTACATCAGCATAAAAGAAAAGAAAAATTATAACTATAGAAGAAAATAAAATAAAAGATGCTCAGGCAATTGGTCTACACCTTCTTCATATATGAAGTAGACCCATCAGGATTGGAAGCAGGAGCAGGCAAGGTACGGTGATCACTAGTAGGAGGAGCAGAGGAGTCAACTACATTAGTTTGGTGTTGGTCGACAAATTCTAGCACCAAATTGGATTCACTTGATCCCTCGTCATCTTCAATATCCTCATCCATATTAGGGGGAGATCCTGGTTAATGTCTGAGGAATACTTCAGATTATTGGGGAGTGCCGACCTCCACTAAGGTTGCCTACCATACATCCTTGAAGCATTTTTTCTTTACAAATTCAATTTGCGTAGAAGCAGCTCCAATGTCCTTATCCCATCCCTTGTTGAAGGAAGATTCCCTGGCCTTAGCTCTTTTAGCCTTTTCTGCAACAATCTTGGCTTTTTTAGCTTCCAAATTTTCTGTAGCTTAATAACTTACTCCCGAGCAACAACAACGTCCTCTTCAGTAGTCTTTATTTAGGACTTCAACTTCTTCTAATCATTAGCCAATGCTTATTGGGAGTCAAGCGCTGACTTCTCCAACTCTTTAAAAGCCTCTTCAACCTCAGTTGAAGAAGAATGCAAAACATCATCCTTATCCAACATGTTGTTTAAGTCGACCAAGAACTGCAATAATAAAATAAAGAAAGTTAGTGTAAAGAGTAGAAAAGAAATTAGTAAAAAGAAGAAGAGATGATGGTATTTACGATTGCCAGGCTTTGAGCAGCCCTTTTAGAAATTTTTGATCAGGGCATTGCAGAAGCAGCACCCCTGTGGTTTGGCAATGTACCACAGTTTATTAGTTATTTGTCCAAGCTAGGGTCAAGGGCCACTGGTGAGTCAGAAGAAGATAAGTTAAACAACTCTCATTGGTAAGTGCTAGCTGAAGACCCGTTTGCCATCCTAGAAGGGATCCTTCTTTTCATCCCCTTGAGATGGCCTCCATCAACCTTCTTAGCTGGGGAATTCTTCCTAGCATCCTCCTTATTATCTAGGGACTTCTTTCCATCATCCTGTTTGTTCTTGGCCCCATCAGCAGCCTTCTTGCAGAAACCAGTGGCAGCAATATCACCCAAAATGTTAGGAAACTTCCTCTTCCCATGGCAGCACTAAGAGGTAAATCTGAGTCTAGAAAGGAAGGGGAAGCAACAGCAAGTTCACCACTGCCAGATGTAGTGGCTGTGGATGTGGAGAGGGGATCTTGGTCAAGATCAATCAGGGGTGAAGGAACATCAGTAGTAGGGAGAGAAATAAAAGAAGTAGTGGTATTCCGGTATTGCAACTGGTATAAGGCTGATCTGGTATGTTCCTTTCCAATTTTCTCCTGAATGCCCCAAATGAACTTCAAGTCTCTAAGGTTAATGTCACTCTCTTTCAGACACTTTCTTTTCGATCAACTGCAATCAAAATTAACAAGTTAAACATCAATATTATCATTTAGCAGAATATGCAAAGAAAAATAGATAAATGAATGTAACCTATCCCATTGCCATTTGGTGGACACCTAGGCCCCTGGTACTTAGCATTTCCAGTCATGGAAGCATGTTGCCAATTTTTGACAATCACTCCATGATTAAAGTAATCTCTATTAGAGTTAGGAAGATTAACTGCTAAAGCTTTGTTTACAGCCCTAGTTTTTAAATAGTATGTGGTGTCACTTGTGACCCATTTGTAATAAAACATAATTTTTGGGATTCCTATATGGGTCCCATAGAGATGGTTTAACCTATAAACCCCATTAACCACTATCCAAGTGTTGGGGGCTATTCTAGCAGGAACAACATAAAAGTGATGACAAAATTCAAGACAAAATGGGTTTGGGGGAAAAGTAAACCCACACTCAACAATGAAAATGGAAGGTAACCAATGGTCCTCACGCAAAGAAAAAAGATCATTGGGAAAACTAGGGAGCTCCAACTCTACCCACAAAGTGATATTCCATTAATTTATGAATTCTTCTAAAGAGGTTACAGAATAAACCATATTCGAAGAAGAAGAAGAAAAAGGGAAGAAAGAAGATTATTATAAGAATTTAAGGATTCAACAAGAATTGAAGAGCAGAGGAAATGATAGCATAGAGAGCTCAAAGTGATAACAACAAAAAACTCAAAAAATTTCTGAGGTAATAAATAATCGTGGCTTTTCCTTCCTTTTATAGGTTGCCTCGAAACTGGTGAAGATAATGATTAAAAGAAGTGTCGATTGAACTATTGGCGGCTAAATCCAGAAAAGACACATTTGCCTAAAAACGATTCATTAAAACTATGGGTAATTACAAAAATTCCATACACATTATGAGCCGATAATCAAATCATTAACTTTATAAGTATGGGAAGTCGATAGCCAACAAAGACTAGAAATTATTTCCTGAGTAACTTTAAGAGCTAAATGTTCCATACTCTTGTAAAGACCTCAAGCATGAAACATTTGGGGCTTCTGTTGATACCAAAAATTATCCTATTACATGGACCAATCAAAAATATACATGTGTTATTTGTCCTGGCATTAGTCCTAGTCAGCAAGGCCTATTTATCAGAATGAGTCCAACATACAAAAGAAGCCCGACCAACTTCAGGAAGACCGACCAACAGGGGGAATAAAATGCCAATAGTTGTATACATTATGAACATTGTATGCCTATGTTATAAAGGCATTCCATCCTTTAATATTCAGATTCTTTTACACCCTCAAGGGCTATAAATACATTGTAATCCCTACATCCAGGGGACACGAAACAAGAGACAACTGAACAAACACAAGGCAGTATACAACAGTGGACGTAGGCTTTTCCCATTAGCCGAACCACTTTAAAAATCTTTTGTGTCTCTTATTTACTTATTTATCTGTGATCAAATAATTAGATATAGTCTAGTTTTTTGCATCAACAACGACTATGGCCTTAGAGCTCATTAGAGGTTCTGAAAAGTTGATGCGTTGTCAAATTCTCCATGGTTCAAACCACTTCCTTCTGGTGAGATTGTCCCCTTAAAATAAAACATTTGGCCAAACCTTTTTCCCCACATGTTTCTTTCTATTGTTTACAACTGCATTGCCACAACATGGTTAGTTTATCTTGTGCATTGTCATAATTTGATTGGTTCACACTATAAAATGTATTTATAACAACACCTTGTAACAAACCTAATCCACTCGAATTACATAATTCTCTCTCTTTTGTAAAGAAAATCATCCTCTGTCAAGTAAAAAACATTTCCTATCATTACCATTTTATATCTTATTTTACACCAAAAAATTATATATTAGCCTCAAGAGTGTAAGTTTAAGTTTTCTTACTGGGTTATTTGGAGTGTTTCTTAGGGTTTTATAGGAGATTTTCTACTTGTATTTTAAGAAGTTGATGGAGGTTTATTTTCTACACATTTTGAAAAGATATTTTTTACACTTATAGGTGGGGGCTTATTATCAAGTATTTTCATAAATAAAATATTCAACATGTTTAGGTAAATATTTATATATATATATTTGTCGTATCAACATGCAACTTAGATTCAAGTAAATATTATGCTATTATATGCGAAGGAATATGCTGAAAAAGTTATTATTTTATGGGGAAAAAATATCAATCACGCCATTTATTATTTCAAGACAACATATATATTGTTAAAAATGTACGTTTTCAAGAAAATATTGTTAGAATATTTTTAGAATGCATTGCATGTTTAAGTTTTTTCAACCTCTAAAATGTCATAAAATGTGTATGAATGTTGTTAAACATCTAGGTTGGGTTTGGGGTAAAACACCAAGTAATGAACATGAAAAATGTATAAAATATTAGTTTATGGCTATAAAATTAGATTATTTGTTACAAATTGTTAAAATTGCAAAAATAATCCTTAAAGTTTATTATATTTCAAAACACCCCCTGAAGTTGTGAAATTAAGAAGTTTTCCTTGAAAATGTAAAGATTACCATACAATCCTTAAAGTGACATAAATTGCAAAATGAACCATTTAATATATGAATATTACTCGTGGTCCTTAAAAACTTGACCTTGGCATTTAAAAGTAGTTACAAAGTTAGTTTAAAACATTGATAAGATTAATGAGACTTTAAGTTTATTGTTAACCAAGGTTGACATATATAAGGACCTTAAAGCAAAAATATGTTCAAAGTGTGTAAGTACAAAATGAAGTAAATATAAGACAGGATGATACCATGGATTGTTTGGCCTCGTCGGCAGGGATAAAAGATACAAAAACGTGAAAATATGTTTTTAAAGAGCAAAGAAAATATACTCACAACAATAAAAAAATTTAAGAAGGGACGAAATCCCTTGGGTTCAACTTTGACTTAGATCCCAAAAAACTAGCCTATAAAATAAGGGTTATGGTAGTTATAAGAGGCAGTACAAGCCCATAAACATAACTGGGATTGTTAAAATTTGAGTAAAAGATAAAGTGTGGTTATTGGCACTCATAAATGAGAAAATATAAAGGATAAAGAAAAATGTGCTAAATAATGAGAATCGGGTAGGAGTAGGCGTGTGTTTGGCACATAGCCAATTATTTACTTTACAATGTGTAGGTTTCATTTGAAAGTAGTAATCAAGTGAAAATAATTTCATAATTAAAAAACATGGCATATATATGTATTACCTTGAAGTAGTATAATTTACTATTATTCCCCCCATTGGTGTCTTGATTACTTCCCTATTTTTTATAAATAGATTCAAACAAATGTAAAGACAAGAGAGGTAACAATTAGAAAGATCTAATTAACGGACCAAACTGCAACGTGGTCTCCGATTTATATACTGTCATACTTGTAGAAAGTGCGCCATAGCGAAATAATGTGACTTCTCAAATAAATGTAATTTAAATTTAACCTAAATTTTAGTTTAACCTTAACACATGCATCTAGGTGATTTGATAACATAAAATCAATAAGAAGCAAAAGAAACCAATTTCAGGAAAAATCCCCGAAGGTAAAAACCTTTTATTTCACTACAATTATAAATCGCAACTTACACGGTTACAATGAAATAGATTTTGACACACGAATACCCGCAGGTGCCGGTCGGTGTCGTCAGCAATAGATCCACAGGCAACGAACCTATAATAACCGCAATCCAATCTTCACCCCAGGAATACCGCAACACTCCCTATGAACCTCAGTCCAAATCAGCAAAGAATCTTCACGCATCAAGATCCTCAATGACATGCAGTCATATGATGTAGATTTACCCTCTCTCCAAGAGCAAGATCAACAAGATCGTATTTTGGGTTCCAAAACAATTCACTAAAGGATTGGGATGTTTTATGAATTGAAAATAAAGGATTAAACCTCTAAAGTGAGAAGACAAATTCGTACTACAGCTTGCAAAAAACGTAGATAGTTTTTGCACATGTCTTCTTATGAAAAACGGAGTTGGAGAGTCCTATTTATAAGAGACTTAAGGCGGCGAGTCGTTTGAGCGAAACACGCTGTCGTTCGAGCGAGACATGATGTCGTTTGAATTATCGCGCGACACACGATGTCGTTTGAATGATATACAATTTCGTTCTAACGAGATAAAATAATAATTTTCTTTTTCTTTTTCTCGGTAAATGCACCGCCTCAAAAACTCCAAAAATTATATTTTTAACGAAAATCATTAAAAACTCCTGTCCAACGCTTAGAAAATATTTTATGAAAAATATCCCAATATCCTAAGTGAAATTATAAGATATTTAAACACAACCTTTCCAAAATTGATCTAGCGGAGAGTCCTTTGATGAAGAACTTTGATATTCGGATCTGTCTTGATGCTTGAATGATCTTAAATAATTCTTCGAAGGTTGTAGCGGTATACCACGTACTCTAATGTAAACAGGACTTATAAAAATGTCCTTACAAATCTCCCTCATGTCTATGCCGGTAAAAAATAAAAACATTTCAAAATATCAACTCGAAATTCCTATACAAATCTAATACCCTCCCACGAATCCAAAAGTGAAAAGGTACTCGAAATGTAAGTCTTCAATATTTTCTTCAAAAATCTTCATCAATCTTCCTTGTCATCATCAGGGTGTGCAACATGATCTTCAATTGTTCCTACACACATGAAACAAGAAACAAATACCTCCATGATACATCGAGTTTGAAATGATATAAGAATAAATCAATAAATATAATTAGATCTCCCTCATAATTCAAAACTCCCCCATAAAATGTTCTCCCCCTTTTTATTTAATCGAAATACTCATGAAAACAAATAAACAAGATAAACATAGAGTTGTCACAATTAAACAACACAAATATGGATTAAACTATGTGCATGTAGAGGAAATACTCAGAAGATCCACAAACTATTTTTTATTTTTGATTCTTTAAACCAAATTTTTTTACTGAAAACACATCATGAATAACATAAAGATAACCAAGTCATGGAAATGGAATGCATGGGTGTGAACATATTTAATAGGTAAATAAATTCAATCAAGCATATGTGCACGATGCATAAGTGTACTCCTATCGATTGAACATAAAAAGTATCCTTAGGTGTAAAATTGTTGAATTAGATGATATCTACTAAATCAAATCAACAAATCAAAGCCTAAGTGATTTTCACACCAATAACGTCCAAAACTATTTAGTGCCATTTTGAGAACTTTTCAAAGGACGTGTAAACCCATTTATTTATATCCAACCAAACTCCCTCATATATAACAAAGCAATTTTTATATCAAATGAGATACTAAATTCTCAACTTAGTGAAAACTTATTGGCCCAAATTTTGGCATATTTCATCTTTTTATTGCCTTAGTTTTTTATATAGGCTCTTTTCAAACGGTGGCTTTCACGACGTGATTGTTATTCACTCGCTGCCCTTTCCCCTGTCACTCATCAATTTTTTTAAATATAGACATATTCCTCATGGGCAATGGTTTATAAATGCACTACTTCTATTACTCTCGTATTATTGCACTTAGTTCATTTTAAGGACATGATTGAGATGAAAACACTCGACCAACATGTGGTAGACAAATACAATAATGAAACACATCCTTGCATGTGTATAATAAAAGACAAAGGAGTCAAACATGTAGGAAGTATCAACTAATAAAAAAAATCAATGAACCCAATCAAATAAAAATATATCCTTACAAATCTCGCCTATGTCTATGCTGATAAAAAATAAAAAAAATCCGAATTATCAACTCGAAATGCCTATACAAATCTAATACCCTCCCATGAACCCAAAAGTGAAATGGTACTCGAAATGTAAGTCTTCAATCTTTTCTTCAAAAATCTTCGTCAATCTTCCTTGTCATCATCAAGGTGTGCAACATGATCTTAAATTATTCTTACACATATTAGACAAGAAACAAATACCTTCATGACTCATCGAGTTTGAAATAATATAAGAATAAATCAATCAATATAATTAGATCTCCCCCATAATGCAAAACTCCCCCATAATTCGTTATCCCCCTTTTTATTTGACCGGAATAGACATGAAAAAGAATAAACAAGATAAATATGGAGTTGTCACGATTAAACAACAGAAATATGGATCAAACTATGCGCATGTAGAGGAAATACTCAGAAGATCCACAACACTATTTTTCATTTTTCATTTTCTAAACAAAAACAATTAACAAAAAAACACACCATGAATAACATTAAGACAACCAAGTCATGGAAATGGAATGAATGGGTGTGAACATATTCAATAGGTAAATAAACTCATTCAAGCATATGTGCACGATGCATAAGTGTACTCCTATCGATTGAACATAAAATATATCCTTAGATGTAAAATTGTTGAATTTAGATGATATCGACTAAATCAAATCAACAAATCAAAGCCTAAGTGATTTTCACACCAATAATGTGCAAAACTATTTAGTGACACCCATTGATTTATATCCAACCAAACTCCCTCATATATAATAAACCAGTTTTTATATCTAATAAGGTACCAAATTCTCAACTTAGAGAAAGCCTATTTGCCCAAATTTTGGCATATTTCACTTTTTTATTGCCTTAATTTTTTGTGCGGGCTCTTTTCAAATGGTGGATTTTACGACATGGTTGTTATTCACTCGCATCCCTTTCCGTGTCACTCATCATTTTTTTTCAATATAAACAAATTCCTCACGGGCAATGGTTTTTAAATGCACTACTTCTATTACTCTTGTATTATTGCACTTGGTTCGTTTTAAGGACAGGATTGAGATGAAAACACTCAACCAACATATGATAGACAAGTACAATAGTCAAACAAATTTGTGCATGTGTGCAGTAAAAGACAAATGAGTAAAACAATTAGGAAGTATCAACCAATAACATCTCAATGACTGCAAACATTGTAAAGAACCTGGATGTCATGATATATTATCACAAAACATTATCAAATTGTCACATGGATAAATGGAATGAAATTGTGAATCGGTCATCCTAAGTGTCCATTCATATACGGTGTAAAAGAAAATACAAAACTCTTTTTGTCTTTTTCAATTTTATTAAAATGAAAATCTTTTTTGTATTTTTCAAAAACAAAAACCAAAAATACAAACATGGTACATACTAGAAATAGGCATAATATCGATAAGAGCATCATCATATGCTAGCAAATAGTAAATCACACAAATAATCATCAATATAAACAGGTGTGATTAAACGAGCAATGTAGTATTATCGATCAAGCATAAATACCAAAACTAGATGCATATAAACTCACAGAGGCAACCCAGTAATACAAAATAATGTAACCAATGAATACAGGGTACTGCAAACAAAATTGTCAAAGTCAACCAGGTCGCTCGAATGAGACTTCCTATCGTTCAAGCGACATATTATCTAGTGAGAAGGCTTAGCGTGAGACCAGAAGTTGCTCGAACGAGAAAAACAAATTTTCACAATTTTACCAGAAACTAAGTGGATTTGCCCAGTGCAGAAATTACGTGAAAATAGTACCTAGAAGGGGAAAACAGATCCAAAACAGTACTAAAACAGTAGCATACTCATAAAATAATGTGAGTTACTACAAAGTGAGTCATAACACTAGTAAGGGTATATCAGGGAGCATAACTTGCATATGAAAAATATCAAACACAATCAATCAGACGATCTCACATGTAGTGAATCACGTGCAAGCAGACAAGAGTCATGAACAATTAGACCATAAGCCTCTAAATCTGATTTCCTAACCCAAACAGATTTGTAACGACAAGTGTGGGTTTGAGGAATCAAATTTATTCTTTTATTAACCTTCCTAAGTTCATTTAAAAGCTTGTAACAGAAACGCTTATGATGTCCTTGCCTACCGTAATGTGTGCAAGTGTAAACCCAGTGGTGAATGTTACCTAAAGGTGGTCCTCACCTAAAATTTCTAGGTGGTGCTCTCCTTAAATTCTTAAGTGGCGCTCTCCTAATGATCCTAGATGGCTCTCGTTTGACATCCCTCAGTGTCTCTCTCTTAACAACCCTAGGTGCCTCTCTCCTAACAACCCTATGAAGCTCTCTCACACGTGTGGGGTTAGCTTTGGGAATGGGTAAGACACTCTCATAGAAGCCTATAACACCCCTATCCTCTCTAATTTGGGCGGTCCCTAAAATTTTATCTAACTTTTCTGACCGAGACTTCAAATCAAATTTTACCTTGCTTGATTCTCTCAAACTCTTCTCAAGCTCATCTATCCTAGACTCAAGTACTCGCCTAGATTCCTCAAACTCAAGAAGCTCCTTTTGCATAGCCTTTATCACCCATCGAGGACTATCTCTCTCTCCCTCGATATATCCTAGCTCTCTTTCAAACTTTTCTCACGTGACCTAAGTCCTTTAACTAAAACATGATTATTTTTAAGGCACACTCGTTCAATTGAGCTTTTAATTTCAAATTTTCTTTCTTTATTTTCAAAGATTTAGCATAACATTCATTGAAAGCCGTGCAACTTACGCTCACCTACACTTCCATCCTCACTCTCATCACCCTCACTATCATCACTAATCCCTTGGGTGGGAAGCTCTAGCCTAGAAGCATAAAAAACTTCTTTTCTCGAATCACTAAGGGTAGAAACATGAGATGTTTCTTCCTTAAATTTGTGGGACATACATCTTTCATGTGACCAACACCCTCACAACCCGAACACCCCTATGAATCGCTTTCATCTGAAGATTTAAAACAAGAGTTCAGGTGAATCTTCTAATTAGACTTTTTAAAAATTTGACATCGAAAATCATCAAAATTGCCAAAAGCATATTTAAGAAAATCAATTTTCAAACCAGTTTTGAAAAAATCAGGATCACGCAATAAATTAGTGTAACCTGCTCTGATACCAATTTGTATAAAGTGCATTACAGGGGAATAATGCAACTTCTCTAATAAATCCAATTTTAATTTAACCCTAATTTTAGTTAAACCCTAGCACATGCATCTAGGTGGTTTGATAACATAAAATCAATAAGCATGCAAAGGAAACCAATTTCAGGAAAAATCTCCGAAGGGTAAAACCTTTTATTCACTATAATTGTAAATCGTAACTTACACGGTTACAATGAAATAGATTTTGATGCACGAATACCCACATGTGTCGATCGATCATTAGCAATTGATCCACACACGGCGAACCTACAAGAACTGCAGTCCTATCTTCCGCTCAGGAATATCATAATACTCCCTATGAACCTCAATCCAAATCAATAAAGGATTTTCACGCAGCAAGATCCTCAATGACACGTAGTCATATGATGTAGATTTACCCTCTCTATAAGAGCAAGATCAGGAAGATCATATTTTAGGTTCCAAAATAATTCACTAAAGGATTGGGATGTTTTGTGAATTGAAAATAAAGGATTAAACCTCTAATTGAGAAGAAAAATTTGTACAGCTGCTTGCAAAAAATGTAGATAGTTTTTGTACAGGTATTCTTATGAAAAACGGAGTTGGAGAGTCCTATTTATAAGAAACTTAAGGCGACAAGTCGTTCGAGCGAGACATAATGTCATTTGAAGTCTCGTGCGATACACGATGTCATTCGAATGATATACGATGTCGTTTGAATGATATACGATTTCGTTCGAATGAGATAAAATATTATTTTTATTTTTTTATTTTTCTCGATAAATGCATCGCCTCAAAAACTATGAAAATTATATTTTTGACGAAAATCATTAAAAACTCCACTCCAACACTTAGAAAATATTTTGTGAAAAATGTCCCAATATCCTAAGTGAAATGCTAAGGTACTTAAACACAACCTTACCCAAATTAATCTCGCAGAGAGACCTTTGAGAATAACTTTGATATTCGGATCCGTCTTGATGCTCGAATGATCCTGAATAAGTCTTCGACGATTGTAGCGGTATAGGACATACTCTAATGTAAACAGGACTTATAAAATATGTCCTTACGGTACTTTATTTTATTAGAAATTTGGAAACATTTTCGTAGAGTTGTAATAATTTGTATAAATGAACGGTTTTCTTTTATTCTGTACATTCTCTTAAATATTTTCCTAAATGAAATAATTAAATAATCAAACAACATGCAAGGACCCACACTTTTCGTAATTAATTATTGGATGAAAATTTCTCTTTAAACTTGGTATTTGGGTATTGAGTGCTAAGTGTAACTCCTACCCATTCATAAAGGTTTAAATCCCCTTACACCTCAATGTGGATGAGGTTTAGTCCAAATGGATGAACCAAATCTAGGCTGGGGCAGTATAGTGTACTCTTTATTTATTACTCCTCCACAATCGATACAGGCCATAAATTTATCCCAAGTAACATGCATGACACATCCTCCACCTCCAAAAGGTAGCGTGAACCTGTTATTGATATCAACTTTCACAAATCGACCCTGATAGTTACACATTTAAAGAAGCCTTTTCAGGAGATGGTGTCATTGTTATGCCTACAATTTAAACTTATCAAATAGTACAGAAATACAACTAATAATAACTAAAGAAATAATAAATGCTTACTTGGTATAGTAGAAATAAATTACAAAAACAAAAAAAATAGAAACCGTGCCTTGTGTAATACCACAATGTCCTTACGATAATTTTAATTCCCCTCCATATTGCTTTAGGGTCTGAATTAATATCTCCCAAGATAGAATGGATTTCGAATCAAGACAGAAAGCATAACAATGAATTGATTCCGGCGAACTCAAATTCTATATCTTTTACTCAAACCATGAGCAAGACAGAGACAAATGAAATGAAGGAACTGGTAGCATTTTTTCTAGAGTTAGTTTCGTGTCTATACAATGACAAGAGTGTTATATATATATATGTGTTGGTTGACTTCTCAGACAGTCAACAATGACAACCGGTTGTAATTGTTGGGTCAACCAACTGCCCAAGCGAATTTTAATTTGGATTAAAATTCGGCCCAAAAAAATTAATTAATTGGCCCAAAAAATAAAAGGGATTTTTTTATAAGCCCGAACCGAACCAAGACGAGTCGAGCCAAGACGACTAACCAACCGAACGTGCCGCACGTACGCGTGTGTGGGCTTTTGTCCCAAGGCCAACTCTTGGATAGTGTAAGTCATCTCCTCTTTAAAGAGTTAGCATACGCCAAAAGGATCCAAGCCATAGTGCACGTTTGGCGTTTTATTAACTCTTCAAATTCTCATTTTTCTTCCTATATGGGACAAGAGTAATACACACCAAATTCATTAAATTTTCATTGCTTAGTGGATTACTTTGGAGACAAATTTATCATTAATAACTTAATGGAATTGGACATGTAAATATACCATGTTAATCTCCATTCTAAGGAGAACGTGTCCATATATGATTCCACTAATTTCGTGGTGTGGGTCCCTTCTAAAATTGAGCTCAAAGTTACTCAAAAAATTTATTCAATACCCATTTCCAACAATCCCCCACATGAAAGAAATTTGGCTATATATACAACATGCTAATGATAATGCAGACACTGGTTTGAGTAAAACTGAAAATTTATTGCATTGTGAGAAGTATCCTAGTGGCCTTGAACTTTCCTTAGTGATATACTATCGAATTTACTTATTAATCACTAGACTATAGATCGTTGAGCTGTCAACCATTTTTGTGAAACTAGACAATAATATTCACATAATAACTCTTCAACATAGTTAGCTCTCACGTTTTTGTATGTTTTGGCCATGAACACCACTTAGGAGTATTTTAGAGAATTTGCCTTTCGTTATTCTCATAGAAATGTCCGCCTTCTTACTTATGTAGGTGATATCCATAAGGAGTATCATGCTATACCCCACTTAGACGTACTAAGATATGGATGTAATTAAAAGCCTAACTTATCCTATCTTCGAGGAAGATGTGCATTGTCTCATCTTTGAAATGGATAGGATTAAATATCCATCAGTGCATACTGAATACAATGTAGTTAGATTTATCCATTGAACCTAGATCTTGGGATCTACGGTCAACTAGGTTGGGTTGCCACTATATTGATTCTTGATTATTTCATATGATTTAGACCCATTCCTCTAGATGATATTTCAACTAGCTATAGATCTAAACCTTTGGTAAGTGGATCTGTTATATTATCTTTTGGCTTTTCATAGTCAATTGAGATAATTCCATTTGAGAGAAGTTGTTTAACGTTATTATGTCTACGATGAATATGTCATGACTTTCTATTATACATGTGATTTTTTTCCCGTCTAATCGTTGATTTACTATCGCAATGTATACATATTTTGGGCACAAGTTTTGACCAATTTGGAACATCCTTTAAGAAGTTTTGAAGCCATTCAGCTTCTTTTCTAGCTTTATTTAGATCAATGAATTCTGATTCCATTTTGATCTAGCAATACACGTTTGGTTTGAGGATTTTCACGAGACGACTGCACCTCTAAGTGTAAATACATACCCACTATTTGACTTAGATTCTTTTGTATAAGATATCTAGTTTGTATCGCAATGACCCTCAAGTATGACTGGATATCTCGAATAATGCAGTCCATAATTTTGAGTATATTTTAGATAACCTAAAACTCTTAAAATTGCCTTCCAGTGATCTCTCCCTGGATTACTTGTATATCAACTTAGTTTATTGGCTATGCTATGTCCGGTAAAGTACAATTAATGATGCACATTAAACTGTCAATAATACGAGAGTACTCTAATTGAGATATGTTATCACCATTATTTCTTGCTAGATGTAAATTTACATCTATTGGTGTCTTAGTAGGACTGATATTTTATTTCTTAATTTTTTAAGTATTTTCTCTATGTAATGAGACTGTGATAATATGATCCTATAAGACGTTATAGAAATTTTAATTCCTAATATAACATTGGCTACACGTAGGTCTTTCATATCGAAATAATTATTCAACATACGTTTAGTAGTTTTGACAATGTCAATGTTACTACCCATGATTAACATATCATCCACATAAATACATACAATGACATATCCATTTTGAGTACTTTTGAAATAAACACATTTATCATACTCATTAATTTTGAAATCATTTGATAGCATAGCATTATAAAATTTATCATGGCATTGCTTCAGTACTTGTTTTAATTCATAAAGTGACTTTACAAGTTTACATACTTTCTTTTCTTGTCCAGAAGATTTGAACCCTTCAAGTTGCTTCATATATATTTCCTCATCTAACTCACCATTCAAGAAATCTCTTTTCACATCCATTTGATGTATTTCAAGTCTGTTTATAGCGGCTGTTGCTATCAACATTCGAATGGATGTGAATCATATCACGGGTATGTATCGAAGTAATCCAACCCTTTTTTATCCATATCCTTTAGCAACAAGTCTTGCTTTATACTTATCAATTGATCCATCATCTTGCATCTTCTTTTTGAAGATCCATTTGTAGCCTAAGGTTTTTAAACCTAGTGGTAAATCCATGAGTTCCCATGTATAATTTAGCATTATGGATTCAATTTCACTATTAATTTCTTCTTTCCAATTTGAAGCATCAGGTGAAGATATAACTTCTTTTCACGTTTGAGGAACAATTTCAAACAATATGTTAGAAAATTAGGATCGAAAGAAATGGATATTTTCTTCCTTTTCCTACGTCTTGGTTCACCCATTAAAGTTTCTGGATTGTTGAATTGATGACTACCACTAGCTGTACCATCGTGTGTCCTTTTAGTAGGAAGAGATTCTCGGGTCATGTTATACGAAAATTCGTTTTCAAAAAATGAAGCATCCTTCAATTCAATTATTGTATTAACATGAATATCCAGAATCTTGGATTTACAAACTAAAAATTGATATGCACTGTTGTTATTAGCATAACCAATGAAAACACAATCAACAATTTTTTGTCCTATTTTGACCTTTTTAGGTTTTGGAGCCATCACTTTGGATAAGCACCCGCACACTCATAAATATTTATAGTAAGATCTTTGACCTTTCCATAATTCATAAAGTGTTTTTTGAGTTTTCTTATGAGGTATTTTGTTGAGAGTATAATTAGCAGAAAGTAAGGATTCCCCTCGCAAGTTTTGTGGAGCTCCATAACTTATTAACATAGAGTCATTTCTTTCAATGTATGGTTTTTGTGTTCTGCAATGTCATTATATTAAGGTGAGTAAGGAGTAGTAGTTTGGTGAACAATTCCATATTCGGAATAAAATTCCTCAAAAGTATATTCGTATTCACCACCTCTATCATTACTAATAGCCTTTATCTTTTTGCTAAGTTGATTCTTAACTTCATTTTTGTATTATTTAAATGTATAGATAGCCTCATCTTTACTACGTAACAAATAAACATAGCAATATTTTGTGCAATTGTCAATAAATGTAATAAAATACCTTTTTCCTCCTCTAGTTTGTAAAAACTTTAAATCAGAAATATCAATGTGAATTAAGTCGAAGGGTTCCCTATTTCTTTCAACTTAATAAAAAGGTAATCTAGCCAATTTGGATTCCACACATACATCATATTGATGTTTTATATCAATGTCAAATTTGGGGAAAAAATTCAAGTTAATTAATCTCATAAAGTATCAAAATTAACATGTCTTAGTCTAGCATGCCATAGATTTGAAGACTCAAGTAAGTAAGAGCAATTATTATTATTATTACTGAATGCCTTAGGCACAACAGTCATTACATACATTTTAAATATCCCTTCAGTCATGTAGCCATTTTCCACTTACACATCATTCTTAGATACAACAAAATTATCAAATACAAACACCAAATTGAAACCATTCTTGCTAAGTAAAGAACCAGAAACCAGAAACCAGATTCTTGCGAATATATGGAACGTGAAGCACATCTGTGAGAGTGAGCTATTTCCTAGATGTCATTTTGAACACAATATTTTCATTCCCTTCAACTTTGGAACTTGATGAATTACCCGTTAATAGGGTCTTCTCAGTTTACATGGTCTTGCAAGTAGAGAGCATCCATTTGTTTAAACAAATATGGCATGTAGCACTGGTGTCCACCCACCATTCTTTAGTGTTTTTCACCAAATTTTATTCAGATATCACCACAAAAGGATTGTTTGTTGAAAACGATAGGCCCCAAATTTTAAAAAAAAAGTCTTACACAAAAAGTAATTTCATTTTTGAGATGCGGAAGAGAGATGGTTCAATTAAACACACACAAACACCAACTATTAATTTTCACAAAATTAAATTATACTCAAAATCAATTTCATACAAGTCCTAGAAATTTTCTTAAGTCATAATTTCAATATTACCAAATTAGGACAACCAATTTTAACAAATTAAATGATAACTTGAATTAAATTAACATATACCCAAATTTAAATTAGCACCAATTTAAGTAAGTAGTGATTTAAACCAATTTTATCTTTTTACCTAAGCATGCATTCTAGGTGAATTTTGTAAAAGATAAAATAAAAAAATAACCACTATACCGCGATGTATGAGGAAAATCCCACAACAGAAAAAAACCTCGGACGACCCTAGCCTTAAGTTCACTAAGTATGGTTTTACAATTACAATACAAATGACTTACTTCCTCGACTCGACTCCTTTCAAGCCTTGACGCGTCTTCTTGTAAACACCTCCACCTAGTCGACAATCTCGAAACTCCACAGGAACCTTGGAATCACCAATGAGACTTTAGGAACACCGTCAACTACACATGGTGCCTTTCACCATGTGAGAATGCCGCAGCCAAACAAGAGACTTCTTCTTTGAGGGATATAGAAGTAAACCCAAACGAAATCTTCAACTCGATAGAGTAAACCCAGTGCCAAACACTCCAAGCAAGATATTTATATGGAAACTTGGAATAAACATACTTTAGGTGTAAACAAAAGTGTTCAAAGATTTTTTCTTGAAAAATAAACACTCAAAACATGAACTCTTTCTTTTTAGATTTTTTCTCTCAAACTCTCTCTTGGAGATTGTAGTGTGTGAAAAAGTTGGTTCCCGCATTAAGTAGTTCTGTAAAAAGATAGTGGGAAAAAGAAGTGGGAAAACTGTCAAAAACGCCCAAAATAACAATTCCCGCCAAATTTCGTTCGAACGACATCTCGTTCGAATGACTTTACTAACGATGTTCTAGAAGGGAAAAAAGGAATATGGTCAGAATTCTCATTCGAACGACCTGGAAATCTCGTTCGAACGAGATGCCAGTTCGTTCGAACGACATGGCAATCTTGTTTGAATGAGATTCCAGGTGGTTCTAACGACATGTCAAAAAATAAAATATTATTATTAAGCCCAAAACTTTTTATGAAAAGTTATAAAAAAATATTTTCTGAGTTAAAACAAAGTCGTTAAAATTAATTTATAAAAATTATAAATTACACCCAATAAAAGTCCAAGCTCCTATATATATATAAATTGCATTCATACCTTAGGAGCATTGGAACAATGTTGTTGACGTATAAACGAGGCACACTAAACTTGACATATGATGAAGCTTTATACTCTTGGCCGCTACGTCTTCAACTAACACGTCATAGGCTTGGATGGATACACTTAAACACTATCCTACTACTTAAATGTTTTTGTTCGGAATTGAGCCAATACTACATTAAGACTCAATCGGAGACTTGTGTCCTTAAAAATCTCCCCCTTTGGCTATTTTGGGACAAAAAACAAAACAAAAATCCTAAAGGTCCGTCAAGCTCTACTAGACATAAAACATATTCCACCCAAAATGACTCACAACCCAAGGATGAATATCTTTGCCGATGATGAAAGTTGCCACTTAGAAGAATTCCTACACACTTAAGCAAACTTTCAAACGCATAGGGAATATCAGGTACATTAAATGCATATAAATTAAATACTCCCCCTAAATTAATTTTTCCCTTTATCAACTATGATCAACCTAAGAAGATAGCGCTCTCCCCCTAAGTTAAATCTCCTAAACTTAGATAAGATTACAATAGGATTAGATACCATTTCTCCCCCTATCATTGTTATTGTCCATGCCTTCTGAAATATTCTCAGATTCTTTCACATTAACGTGTGTGTTTTGCTTCTTGAAATTCTTTGGCTTTCGACATTCACTTGAGCGATGTCTAGGTTTACCACAATTATAACATTTTCCTTTGAACTTCTTTTTCTAGTTTGAACTTTCACATTTCTTTTTGTTGTGTTTTGAACCTTGTTCCACCACATTAGCCTTCACTTCCATAGGATTATTCTCACTTTTGTTTTCCGACCGACGATTGTCTTCTTCAATTCGCAGCCTCATAATTAATTCTTCCACATTCATCTCTTTGAGTTTATGCTTGAGATAGTTCTTGAAGTTTTTCCACGATGGAGGCAATTTTTTAATTATTGATCCCACTTGAAAAGAGTCACTAACAGACATTCCTTTATCATGAATGTTATGAAGAATGACTTCAAGTTATTGGAATTGCGATATCTCCGGTTTAGAATCTACCATTTTAATGTCAAGAAACCTGCCAACTATGAATATCTTCATCCCAACATTTTTAGTCTTGTACTTTTTATCTAAGGATTCCCAATGTTCCTTTGCAGTATTCATAATATAATACACATTATTGAGTGGATTATCTAAATAAGTGAGGACATAGTTTCATCATAGATATTCAGAATGTTTCCACGCTTCCACTACTTGAAGTTTCTCTTTTTCATCTCCCTCCAAAAGTAGGGGACATTTTTAATGTAGGAACCTTGTCAAATGAAAGGTAGATAGGTAAAAATACATTTGTTGTTGTCAATGCTTGAAGTCAATTCCTTTGAATTTTTCAGGCTTTTCCCCATGAGGCACAATCATGGGTGCATTAACGGTCATTCCAAGGGACACACTCATGGTTGGTGGAAAAGTAGTTGCACTTGTATTAACCATTTCTGTTACGAAAACAATTTTTTTATCAATAATATTAATTAATTATTAAAACAAAATACAAAATTCTATTTAATAATTTAGACGGGAATAATTTATATATACAAAATATATATAGAAATTTGAATTTATAATCACAAACACAATTTCTAAATTTTTTTTGAAATAATATAAATAGTCTAATAACAGAAAACTATTTTTTTAAATTTGTATAATAAAATATTTTTTCAAATTTTCTGTAAAATTGATTTTTTTATGATACTAATAAAAAAAATATAACAACACATAAACATGTTACTGCACATTGATTATTTTGGTTTGGTATTTTGAACATTTGTCATTTTGTTATCATCCTCATATCACGTGTATCTTCTTGTTACATATGTTATATTGTGGTCATCCTCCAATCATGACTTATAACATGTTGCGAACTAGATTCCAAAACGTTAACATGTATACTTATAATAATATAGCTGATAACAACATTAACCAACATAACGATATAATTCATTGAATATGTTGGGACTTTTGGCTAAAGGTGTAAACTTTGAAAAAGAAAGTTAAGCCTCTTTTGACCAAAATCTTTGGCCCTCCGGTTCTCACTCCCATATGTGTCCACTACTCACTTTTTTATAGTCCTACTCATTCAACCACTTGGGAACCCACATATATAAAAAATCATGATGCCAAAAATCTGAGGGCGGTTTTTTAGAGAGCAAGTGACAAGCTTGAGCATGGTTTTGAAAAAAAATAAATAGCTAGAGTTTGTTTTTTTTCGGATGTTTTGGGTTAAAAACAAAACCCATAAAAATCTCTTCCTCTCTCTCTCTTAGACTGAAAATATTTTCTTCATGAAAATATTTATTCCCCTGAATATTTTTCAGAAATTGAGCAATTTATATAGAATGGGTATTAGAAGACATATAACTACGGTGCATGGTTATATGATACAGAGGTGATTCTGAGCTTGTTTTATCCTGGGGACGGAGTGACTGTAGACTACCTGCACAAAGTGGGTAAAGCCGTGAAACGTCTTAAAGAGAGCGACCTAGTCCGCGACTCAACCCAAGAATCGTCTACAACGAATTTATAAACGATTGAGGCAATGTTTTTTTTTATTATGTAGTAAATATTTGGGTTCAACGCATGCGGTTCATATTTTGCGATAATCATATGAGGTAATAATTTAATTTTGAGCAGTAGACTTAAAATTAATTTATGATTTTATTTTTCGATTTCTCCATAAAACTCTTTGATGTGATTTTTTAATCACAATATATAAAGTGTACCAACAGAATAACTTATAAGAAAGGAAGGTACATAGACGACGATATTGTTTAGCGACGCACAATTGAAAATAATAAAAGCAATTACTTAAAATATAAATTTAGCGCATAATACTAAATTAACCACATTGGTTCAATACACCATCTATGGTAATATCGTCTCTTTAATACTTAATTAGTAACCACTGACAGTGAGGTACCCTTGATGCATAATTACTTTTGACAATAATGATATCCTCACCACAGTACTCCGACCCTCATCGAAAACTCCAGCGTATAATTTACTAAAGAGATCTTTGTTGATACGACTATGTGTCGCATCCCACCTTAGATTTCCACGAACTTGAAACACACTAGCACGTAAAAAACATTGAACAAGTGCCAAATGTAAACATAGAAAATTATTTTCCACCCAATACATATAACCTAAAAATCGATTAAGTATGCCCAGGGATGCATTAGTTCGATCCAATTATGAAGTGGGTTGAAATTGAATGTATACATTAGAAATGGTTGGATGTGGATTATGAATTGCCTTGACCTCACAATAAATGTAATAACACCCAATTATGTCTTTAATTTCAATAGGGAGTGAGAAGACCATACTAATGATAACTGATGAGTAACTCATGCTTATACTTGGGTATACATGTATGGTATATACAAATGTTATTCCAACAGATATAGTTATTAATAAAAGTTATATAACCTAAATATATTAAAATGGATTAATATGTCATTCTTGGAATGACCAAATAAGAAATACTTTGTTGTTAAGTAAATGGTTTGATATTTGATATGATTAGAAAGCAAATGTAGTACAATATATGTATGTGATAATATATCAAAGATCTACAATCAAAATGGAAAGAGAGAAAAAGAGGGGCTAGGGTTTCATCTTACCATACATTATAATATCTTATAATAAAAGGAAGAATAGAGAAGATATAACCTACTACAACCACCTAATAATATATAAAAAAGGGAAAATACTAAAGTACCCTTAATGCTAAATAAAACTCTAATACCCCCCTCAAACTCACGTTGCTGCAGCGAGAAGCATTGAGAGTTTGCCAATCAAAAAATGAAAATGCTGATTGAATGAGACTTCGTAAACAAATCAGCTATCTATGCAGAAGAAGAAACAAAGGGCAAAGTGATGGCGCCATGCGTAAGATGATGATGAGTAATATGACAATCAATATCGATGTGCTTAGTCCTCTCATGAATAACCGAATTGTGAGCAATCTGAATAGCACTCTTATTATCATAGTACATAAGAGTGGGCTGAAAAAGAAAGACACCCATATCTGTAAGTAACCGACGTAGCCAAATAACTTCGCGATTGGTAGAAGCCATAGCACGGTACTCAGCTTCCGTGGAAGACAAAGAAACAACATCTTGCTTTTTGCTCTTCCAAGAAACAAGAGAATCGCCCAGAAACACACAAAATCCAGTAATTGATTTGCGATCTACAGGATCACCGGCCCAATGAGCATTAGAGTATGCACGCAGCTCTAAAGAAGAAGATGAAGGGAGTAAAAGACTTTGAAATTGAGTTCCTCTCAAGTATCGCAATATACGATGAACAGCTGCCCATTGAACTGTAGTAGGAGCAGTAACAAACTAACTAACAACATGGACTGCATGAGCTATATCAGGACGAGTATAGTGAGATAAGCCAAACTGCCCACAATAGTGCAATATAAGGTGGGATTAGGAAAAAGAACACCATCATACCCAAAGGGGTATCAACATAAGGTGGGATTAAGCTCCAAAGGGGTATCAACATTCTTAGTATCGGTGAGGCGAGCACGCTCAAGAATTTCCCCGATGTACTTAGATTGTGAGAGAAGATAACCATTTGGAGAATGATCTACCTCAATACCCAAAAAGTAACGTAGGGGCCCCAAATCCTTCATCTCAAAACAACGAGATAATTCAAACTTCAATGCTATAATTCCACCAACATCATCCTTAGTAATAATCATATCATCAACATACAATGAGACGAGAATACGACCATCGGAGGTGCACCTGATAAAGAGAGCTGAATCACTCTCACTTGGAATGAACCCAAGAGATGTAATCACGAGAGTAAACTTCTCAAACCAAGCCCGTGGTGCCTGTTTGATACCATATAAGGCTTTCTTAAGCCTACAAACTTCACCAGGACCATGTGGAACACCCGGAGGAGGAGTCATATAAACCTCCTCATGAAGATCTCCGTTTAAGAATGCATTTTTAACATCCATTTGCGATATATGCCACTGACGAACTGATGCAACGGCAATAAGAGTACGAATAGTAGTCAATTTCGCAACAAGAGCAAAGGTTTCATCATAATCCATACCATATTGTTGAGGAAAACCCTGAGCAACAAATCTTGCTTTGTAACGCTCAATTGACCCATCTGACCTGGTTTTAATTTTTTATACCCAACGCGATCCAATTGTCCGCTTACTAGCAGGTAAGGGGACCAAGCTCCAAGTATATGTCTGAAGAAAAGCAGAGAGTTTCTCAGCTATAGCCTGCTGCCAAAAAGGATCAAGAACTGCCTCTTTATAAGACAAAGGCTTAGAGAGACAGTGAAGAGAGGAAAAAAATGAAGGAAAATAATCAGAATAACAAGAGTAAACAAAATCTGGTGATTCAGTGGACTTACGTGGACGTTTTGGATAACGATAAGTAGGTTCCACCATTTCAGCAGGTGCTTGGGTGACCACATGAGAAGGGGGAGCATCAGGAACATCGAATGGAAAAGTACATGCATTAGTAGAAATAATAGGAATAGGAGGAACATGGGTGGCACACTGTCTGTGGTGCAAGGTGCTTCAGATGTCACACTCTCATCATTATCAGAGAATGGATCAATATTGAAAAGATCGGATTTAGTGAGTTCATGAGGGCTATCAGGAATAGAAAAGAAAGGGATATGCTCAAGAAACACAACATGGCGAGAGACATATAATTTTTTAGTAACTGGATCATAACAACGATATCCTTTTTGACCCTCACCATAACTAAGAAAGACACAAATAGCTGACTTTGGAGATAATTTGGTACGTTCCACACGAGGTCGAAGAATAAAACAAGTACAACCAAACACCTTGAAGGAAGAATAATCGGGGCACGCCCATATAACTTTTTAAAAGGTGACAAACCTGAGCAATGAGAGGTCGAAATCTTACTAATCAGATTGACAGCAGTAAGGACAGCCTCTCCCCAAAACTCACTAGGGACATATGAGGATAATAAAAGAGAGCGAACAGTTTCAACAATGTGCCTATGTTTCCTTTCAGCAATAACATTTTGCTCAGGAGTGTCAGTACAAGATGATTAGTGAATACATCCATCTAAATCAAGCAACTCACCAAAATTTTGAGAAGTATATTCCCCACCCAAATCGCAGCTAAAACATTTGATAATAGCAGAATGTTGAGTTTTGACAAAGGCACGAAATTTATTATAAATATAAAAAAAATCTGAACGTCGTTTCATAAGAAAAACCCAATAGTAACACGTATAATCATCAATAAAGGAGACATAATATCGAGACCCTCCTCTTCTAATAACAGGAGACGGTCCCCACACATCAGAATGAATAAGATCAAAGGGTGCAAAAAGTAGAGGAAATACTTCTATTAAATGGTAAAGCTGAAAATTTTACAAGTTTACAACCGCTACAATCAGAGATATCATGATAGTGTAAATTTCCTAATTTTCCTGTAGAAGCCAAATATTTTAATCATGACCCTGAGACATGACCAAGACGAGAGTGACATAAATAAAAGCTAAACGAATCTGAACTCAAACAAAAGGATGACAAGTCAACACTGCAAGTTACAACCATTGGTACATTAAGTTTCTCCATAATGTACAATCCCCCTGCCTATGGCCTGTCCCAATCACCTTCTGAGACTGTGGATCCTGCACATGACAAAAGGTAGAAGAAAAGGAAACTGAGTAATCGGCATCACATAGTTGACCAACAGAAACAAGATTCATTATAAGCGTAGGAATGTGATAAATATTAGAGAGAGATAAGTTGGGTGAGTCAGTAGTCCCAACACCCGTTGAGCGCATGGGAGTACCATCAGTAGTCATAACGGGCAACGAAGAAGTGGGACAAAAACAACCAAAAGAGGATAAATTTGGTGACATGTGATTAGAAGCGCCGGAGTCTAGAATCCAAATACCTGAGGACTTACCGGGTGAAGAGATGGACATGGCGTAAGGCTGTGTGGCAAGAAACTTTTGAAATGGCTCAGCAAGAGAAGACATGGATGGAGTTAATGATGAAGAACCTGATGCAAATGAGTCTGATGACGGTACAACTGCTGCAGTATTAGGCTGTGAAGGCCTATATGAACACTACTGAGATTGGTTGTTGGATTTCCATGTTAAAAACTGTTGTTGAGGTAGTCGACTATTTGATTATTGTTGTTGTGATCGTAATTTAGGGCACTGAGACTTCTAATGACCCTTCTCATTACAGTAGCTACATTCATCACTTGTAACTCTCGAATAAGGATTGTTCTGATTACTGAAAATTGGTCGAGAGGATGCTGCGAAAATAGATGGATTAGGTTCCGAAGAAATTACCTTCCCTGACTGAGTCTTGAGACGAATCTCCTCGGCTATCAACTCGTGAACAACTAAATCAATAGTTGGAAGTGGGCTACGATGAATAATCGACCCCCGAAGACCCTCAAAATCAACACACAGTGCCATCAGAAACTGAACCAGACGTTGTTCCTCCCTATTGGCAACATATGGTGCAAAGGCCCACAATTCAGCTGACTCTGTGAGAGCCAACTAATCCCATAGGTCCGTCATAGCAGAATAGAATTTCTGGATACTCAATTTTTTTTGCTCAAGAGCCCAAATATCTCACTCCAACTGGTACTTTTTCGCAAAATTAGATTGTGTATACAATCTGCCCAAATGATCCCAAACATCCTTTGCATAATCATACTTACCCAACTTCATACCTATAGAAGCTGCAACGGAGTTATTGATCCAAGTGATGATTTTCGAGTTGTTTTCCACCCAAACATCCAATAACTCTGCATATTTTTCAAGGTTCATCTTATCGTTAGTGTAACACCCCGTAATTTTGAGGATTTAATATTTAATTATTTTGGGAGTTATAAAAATATTTAAATTGGAGAAACATAAATTCATGAGTTGGAGAATTTAATTGAGTGAGCCGAATTATTTATAATTGGCGACTTTTAAGTTTAATGGTTCGAAATCTCGTGTGTCGCATTTTGAGGTCGTAATTTGGAAATGACAAAAAGTATTTTGGATGATAATTCCGAGTGCGCGATTGCGTCCGGATGGGTCGAGATAGTCAGAAAAGAACCCGAGGGTAGTAATTGGGTCCCGGTGTATTTTTGGGCATAGCCGGGCCCACACGGGGTGAGTTGGGCCATTTTAATTAGGCCCAGATGGCCAAAAATGGAATTAAGGGTTTTTTAACCTAATTGAGAGATTAGGGAACGGGAGTCAACACAACTCTAAACCTAGGGTTTGAGAGGAAATTTGGGGGAAAGCAAATCAATAGCCAATTTGGAGATTTTGGAGCCAAAGTAAGGGACTACATCAACGGATCAGACACTACGAATAATTCCAGGCAAGTGGTTAACTGTTGTGATTATTAAATTGTTGATAATCAATTCATATCATGGTGATGTGTAAATCAAAATTCGTTTTGGGGATAAATGGGTACAAAAATGGGATTTTTGTTCATGGAACCTTTGAATGAGATTAAATGTAAGAACTTAGGCGTATTATATATCTTTGAGTATAGATATCTGATTTGAATGAGAAACCCAGAATATAGAAGGGTAGTATTTAAATCTGGAACTGGATTTGTAGAACAACGTTCATGGAAATTTATGGAAAAACCCAATTTGTGAGTCAATGAATTGTGGTGGGGGATAAAGGGTAGTTATGGTTGTATCCTGGTTGTAAATTAGTTTAATAAAGGGGTTTAAAGATTATGTTATGTTTGGTCAAGGGTGGAAGGGAAAAACAGAGCTTGAAAGCTCGTTAATGGTGGAAATTTTCGTGGGAAAGAAGTACTGCCAAGGGACGATCGATCGACGATGGGGAAATTCTGGCAGGTCAGGTTGGTTATTCTATATACCCTTATTTTCTATTTGGATTTTGGGGGTATAATTTTAATTGGTGAAAAATTATAAAGAGTTTAATAGCTAGGGGCTCAAAAGATAGCTATTAGGAATTGACAATTGAACTTAAGAGTTGGAACTTAAAGTAAGAATTTTGGGTAAAACATATTCAACTTAATTATGGACCGAGTGGGTGAGTCCGGCTATGTTGGTAATTATATGTAAATGTAATTGGGAAATTTATGTAGATGAATGTGTGACACATTGTGGGTGAATATGTGGGAATGAAATTATGAGATGTAAAAATGGACCAAGTGAGCGAGTCCGGGTATGTTGGTTAAATGACACCAAAGTATTAAATTAATTATGGAGAGAGTATATTAATTTGGAGTCGCAACATAGACTCAGGAAATATTAAGGTATGGGCCAGGTGAGCGAGTCCGGGGAGAATGGTTGGGTGACACCAAGTTATTAAATTAATGGATGTGTTAATTAATGAAAGTAGAGTCGGAAGGTAGACTCGGAAAAGTATTAAATTAATTGATGTTGTAATTAATTAATTTAGAGTCAGATTGTAGACTCGGGAAGGATTTTTATTAATTAATGTGTAAATTAATTAAATGAGAGTCGTATCACAGACTCGGTATAGTATGAATTAATTAATGTGTAAATTAATTAACTGGGAGTCGGACCACAGACTTGGATCGGTATTAAATTAATAAGTGTGTAAATTAGTTTAATTAGAGTCGGATGATAGACTCAGGAAGGTATTAAATTAATAGGTGTGAATTAATTAAATGAGAGTCGGACCACGGACTCGAATTTGTGTTAATTAATTAATGTGTAAATTAATTATTATTTAGAGTCAGACCACAGACTCGGATTTGTGTTAATTAATTAATGTGTAAATTAATTAAATGAGGGTCGGACTACAGACTCGGATTTGTGTTAATTAATTAATGTGTCAATTAATTAAATGAGGGTCAGACTACAGACTCGAATTTGTGTCAATTAATTAAATAAGAGTCGAATCATAGACTCGAGAAAATTTCATATAAATTATTGTGTTGAGTATTATTATTTAGAGTCGGACTACAGACTCGGGAAGATGAAAATTATTAAGTGAGAAAATTAATTAAGTCGAGTCAGGCTAGAGCTCATGAAATTACAGGCTAGTGTTACGGGTTGTGAGTACACGGTGAAGCTGGGGTTTATTTCATATATATATATATATATATATATATATATATATATATATATATATATATATATATATATATATATATATATATATACGGTGTAGTGATAGTGTGTATATATTGTGTGTGCTATTAAATATCAGTGATTAGATATTTACTTAATTTATATACTCTAGTGCTATTAAGGGAGGTTGTGCGATGTGGGTGAATCCCCTAGCTCGAGGAGTAGGGTGAGTATATCCCCAGGTCACAGCGTCCAGTATATGGGTGAGGAGATTATCTCATTTTCAGGGAAGGAATATGACCGCCTCCACTTCGTTTATGTTTTGGGCCAGGTTGGTGAGCGACTCCAACTTGGGTAACTAGGTTATGTAAGCACACCTAGTGAGATAGAACTTTAGAGGAAATCATCCGGCGAGGGTAAACTCGGAGGGATGGATATACGTATGTTATATGTGTGGATGTTTTAGTAAAGGTACATATATAATGGTATTCAATATTATATGAGGGTAATAATACAGTGTATGATGTATTTACTTTATATAACTTGTGACGCGGTTATATGCTACTATTTAAGAAGGAATTAATTAAGTCAATTGTGAGATAACTTATAATTCAAGAATTATTGTACTCGAGTTAGAGTAGTATGGCAAGGGGGAGGTTATACCAGGACTAGATGGACGGGTAGTACAAGTAGGTGGGGGGTCAAGGTAGCCGATAGGTGCGCACAATAGTGGAGGGGTGAGAATGTCCACAAGGAAGTGCGACACTAACTTAAATATGAAGCGCATTCATGCATTTTAAATTACTGCAGTTAATTCACTTGCTAAATATTTTCAAAATGTTTTGGGTTCTAACCCTTGCTATAAAAATACTTTCAAAACCTTTTAGGTGTCCAGCCACAGGGACGCTAGGATTGATATTCTATTCCAGGGACACGGAGCTGCGGCATATATGGATGCTAGAAGGAGTTCGAATTAGACGCATCGTTCATTTATTCCTAGAGTAGGAATCAATTTTCAGCTCCAATTTTATTTAGGGCTTGTCGCCCAGACTTCTCAGTACAATTTTCAGATGTACTTATTCAGGTGTTGGATGTTTGTATTGGATTTCATTTTGGTGGCCGATGGTTTATTCGGCAAATTTTTTATATAATTATTCAGTTGAGTTTTATTCAGTTGTGTGAATGGTTCATATTTATTTCCACATGTACTATTTTTTTCGTTTAATTAAAAAGTTAAAATTGGCACCAGCTTTTGGAATACTAGGTGGTTAGTAAGTTTTAAAAAGTTTTCGACAGTGATGCTAAGGATGAACCAACTGGGATTCCTGTTTTAATTTGGTATAGGACTCATCACCCGGTATTTTATTAGGCGGCGTGTCACAGATGGTATTAGAGCATCAGGTTCTAGTATCCTTAGGATTTGTGTGGCTTTTCACGTTTCAGCTTAGCAATCTTTGATATAGAGCCTTATCATAGGATTTTTGTATTCTCAATACGTATGCACAATTACGTTCTTTTGCCAAATTTATATTTGAGAGTGAACTCATACGATTCGATTCTCATTCCAGATGCCGCCCATAAGAGAGAGAGCAGCTAGGGCAGCAGGGGGAGATGAGACTAAGGAGGCCCGTCAGGAGCAAGAGTTACTGCAACAACGACCAGAGATGATTTTGGCAGCACAAATGACTGAACTAGTGGCACAGGCAGTTGAAGTGACGATGGTCGCAATGACAGGGTACTTTTCACGGGATCTGCCACAAGTGTTAGTGGCGCCAGATGTTCAGACTCATGCGAGGTCGTCAGGGTGGCAGCAAGTAAGAAAGATTTTTTTTTCAAGAGTGGGCATCCACCAGAGTTGTGAGGGGGTTTAGGTGTAGTGCTAGCGTGTCAAGGAAGAGAGATATCCAGCGTCACCTACGCATGGGAGATTGCGATGAGGTGCGAAAGCAAATGCTAGCCACTTTTAGTTTAGTGGGCGCAGTGCTACAGTGGTGGGAGTCGATCACCACAGTTGAGGAAAGGGATATGCTAGCTATTGCATAGTTTTGGGTGTGGTTCGACCGCAAGTATTTTCCTCCAGCGGTTGAGATCAAAATGAGGATAAAATTTAGAGAGGTGACTCAGGGAGACCGTTCTGTGGTCGATTACGAGGAAGAATTTACTCGATTGGCAAAGTTGGTACCGGATGAGGTAAGCGATGAAGAGAGAAAGAAAGCAAGGTTTATGGATGGGTTAGTCTGGAGAATCAGACAACATTTAATTGGTAATTACGCATTAGTAGCTTATACTGATGTCGTTAACGCAACACTCCTGCACTGTCAGGAAGATCGCTTCCACGTGAAAGGAAGCAAGAGGGGAGTGGAAACTAGTCAGTCGGATAAAGCTGGAGGGAATAGTACCAGTGGGGTATCCCAACAGCAGACAGGGGGAGATCAGGGGCAGAATTTCGGCAAGGAAATCATGCCAAACGATTTAGAACTGGAGGCTATCGGCAGGATGGCCAGAAATTCCAACAAGGTCGGCATGCAAGGGACTAGTGGCAGGATGAATGTATTAGAAGGTGTTTCGTTTGTGGGGGAAGTGAGACACATGAAGAGTGTTTGTCTTAAGCGAGGCAAGGGTCAACTACAGGATGAGGTCCTTGATGTACAACCACTAAAGCAAGTCATAGGCGCATTCGGGCATGGAGAAGATGCTCCGGAACCCGAGAATCAGCCGTTGCAGCTAGAGTATGGAGGTAATTATTTTTACCCTATGGGCGTGGGGTATATTTTTGAGTGACAAAGAGGATGTCATAATATAAGACTTATTTTTCACTAGAGTTTGCAGGTGAGTTGAATTTAGTGGGTGCGTTGGCTGTAGCAGACACAGTATGTGGATAAACTTTTCGTGGGGTAGCGGAGATTCTTTGGTGTTCTTCACGGGAGAGTGGAGGTGTAAACTGAGTGAAGGTTTGAATTATGCAAGGAGTTACTACTTTAGATAATTATGGGAGTGGGGTTGATAACATTTTCTAAATATCGGCTGGATAGCGATGGAATTTAACTATTATGGATAGTGGTGTTAAGTTTTGGTGTTCACGACACCAGGATATATTTGGTACTGAGTATCACCTGAGAGGGAGTATAGCCTATATATATGTGTGTGTATATATGTTGTATTTCATGGTGCGATAGGTACATAGTGAGGTCTTGTGTTCTCACATTTTACCCCATTAAGTGGGGGTGTTTACTGAAGTGAATTAGGGTGGTTAGATTTATGTTCGAGCAAAGAGAGATATCTCGGGGTTTATTTTGCGCAAGGACTAGTGATGGTAAGGGCACGGTACTTTATGTTATCTTTGGTAACATGAGAGTAAGCGTATATACTTTTGTGTTGAGAGACAAGTATTTTGTGGGGAGATGTTTGGACGTTAGTACATGGGTTGGGTACCCCGGGTAGTATATATATATATATGTGTGTGTATGTGTGTGTGTGTGTGTGTGTGTGATATGACTACGGGTTCGAAGTTATATTACGGGTTACGACTAGCATAGTCGGGTAGCTTTCGTGCGGTAAAGCACGGGGATAGGGTGTATGGGCACCCGGGTTAATTAAGGCAAATTTTGTGCGGTTAAGCACGGGTATAGGGTGTATGGGCGCCCTGGTTAATTTAAATGCATACTCGTGTAATGTATGGTTAGAAGCGGATGGGATAGATATAGCGGGGTTGGAGGCACATGACTAGAGAGTAATATGCGAATCTTGGAAAATTACGCTCATCTTAATTTCGAGGACGAAATTCCTTTGTAAGGGGAGGGGGGAGTATGTAACACCTCGTAATTTTGAGGATTTAAAATTTAATTATTTTGGGAGTTATAAAAATATTTAAATTGGAGAAACTTAAATTCATGAGTTGGAGAATTTAATTGAGTGAGCCGGATTATTTATAATTGGCGACTTTTAAGTTTAATGGTTCGAAATCTTGTGTGTCGCATTTTAAGGTCATAATTTGGAAATGACAAAAAGTATTTCGGATGAAAATTCCGAGTGCGCGGTTGTGTCCAGATGGGCCGAGATAGTCAGAAAAGAGTACCCGGGGGTAGTAATTGGGTCTCGGGGTATTTTTGAGCATAGTCGAGCCCACACGGGGTGAGTTGGGCCATTTTAATTAGGCCCAGATGGCCAAAAACGGGATTAAGGGTTTTTAACCTAATTGAGAGATTAGAGAACGGGAGTCAACACAACTCTAAACCTAGGTTTTGAGAGGAAATTTGGGGGAAAGCAAATCAATAGCCAATTTGGGGATTTTGGAGCCAAATTAAGGGACTACACCAACGGATCAGACACTACGAACAATTCCAGGCAAGTGGTTAACTGTTGTGATTTCTAAATTGATGATAATCAATTCAAATCATAGTGATGTGTAATCAAAATTCATTTTGGGGATAAATGGGTTCAAAAATGGGGTTTTGTTCATGGAACCTCTGAATGAGATTAAAAGTAAGAACTTAGGCGTATTATATATCTCTGAGTATAGATATCTGATTTGAATGAGAAATTCGGAATATAGAAGGGTAGTATTTAAATCTGGAACTGGAATTGTAGAACAAAGTTCATGGAAATTTATGGAACAACCCAATTTGTGAGTCAATGAATTGTGGTGGGGATAAAGGGTAGTTATGGTTATATCCTGGTTGTAAATTAGTTTAATAAAGGGGTTTAAAGATTATGTTATGTTTGGTAAAGGGTGGAAGGGAAAAACAGAGCTTGAAAGCTCGTTAATGGTGGAAATTTTCATAGGGAAGAAGAACTGCCAAGGGACGATCGATCGATCGATCGAGGGCTATCGATCAATCGACGATGGGGAAATTCTGGCAGGTCAGGTTGGTTATTCTATATGCCCTTATTTTCTGTTTGGATTTTTGGGGTATAATTTTAATTAGTGAAAAATTATAAAGAGTTTAATAGCTAGGGGCTCAAAAGATAGGTATTAGGAATTGACAATTTAAGTTAAGAGTTGGGACTTAAAGTAAGAATTTTGGGTGAAACATATTCAACTTAATTATGGACCAAGTGGGCGAGTCTTGCTATGTTGGTAATTATAGGTAAATATAATTGGGAAATTTATGGAGATGAATGTGTGACACATTATGGGTGGATATGTGGGAATGAAATTATGAGATGTAAAAATGGACCAAGTGAGCGAGTCCAGATATGTTGGTTAAGTGACACCAAAGTATTAAATTAATTATGGAGAGAGTAAATTAATTTGGAGTCGGAACATAGACTCTGGAATATTAAGGTATGGGCCAGGTGGGCGAGTCCGGGGACAATGGTTGGGTGACACCAAGTTATTAAATTAATGGATGTGTTGATTAATGAAAGTTGAGTCGGAAGGTAGACTCGGAAAAGTATTAAATTAATTGATGTTGTAATTAATTAATTTAGAGTCGGATTGTAGACTCGGGAAGGGTATTTATTAATTAATGTGTAAATTAATTAAATGAGAGTCATACCACGGACTCGGTTTAGTATGAATTAATTAATGTGTAAATTAATTAACTGGGAGTCAGACCACAGACTTGGATCGGTATTAAATTAATAAGTGTGTAAATTAGTTTAATTAGAGTCTGACGATAGACTCGGAAAGGTATTAAATTAATAGGCGTGAATTAATTAAATGAGAGTCGGACCAAAGACTCGAATTTGTGTTAATTAATTAATGTGTAAATTAATTAAATGAGGGTCGGACTACAGACTCGGATTTGTGTTAATTAATTAATGTGTAAATTAATTAAATAAGAGTCGAATCATAGACTCGGGAAAATTTCATATAAATTATTGTGTAGAGTTTTTTTATTTAGAGTTGGACCATAGACTCGGGAAGATGGAAATTATTGAGTGAGAAAATTAATTAAGTCGAGTCGGGCCAGAAACTCGAGAAATTACAGGCTAGTGTTACGGGTTGTGAGTACACTGTGAAGCCGGGGTTTATTTTACATATATATACGGTGTAGTGATAGTATATATATATATATATATATATATATATATATATATATATATGTGTGTGTGTGTGTGTGTGTGTGTGTGTGTGTGTGTGTGTGTGTGTGTATATTGTGTGTGCTAATAAATATCAGTGATCAGATATTTTCTTAATTTATACATTCTAGTGCTATTAAGGGAGGTTGCGCGATGTGGGTGAATCCTCTAGCTCGAGGAGTAGGGTGAGTATATCCCCGGGTCATAGCGTCTGGTATATGGGTGAGGAGATTATCTCATTTTCAGGGAAGGAATATGACCGCCTCCACTTTATTTAAGATTTGGGCCAGGTTGGTGAGCGATTCCAACTTGGGTAACTAGGTTATGTTAGCACACCTAGTGAGATAACACTTTAGAGGGAATCATCCGGCGAGGGTATACTCGGAGAGATGGATATACGTATGTTATATGTGTGGATGTTTTAGTAAAGGTACATATATAATGGTATTCAATATTATATGCTGGTAATAATACAGTGTGTGATTTATTTACTTTATATAACTTGTGACACGGCTATATGCTACTATTTAAGAAGGAATTAATTAAGTTAATTGTGAGATAATTTATAATTCAAGAATCATTGTACTCGGGTTAGAGTAGTATGGCAAGGGGGAGGTTATACCGGGACTAGTTGGACGGGGTAGTACAACTAGGTGGGGGGTCAAGGTAACTGATAGGTGTGCACAATAGTGGAGGGGTGAGAATGTTCACAAGGGAGTGCGACACTAACTTAAATATGAAGCGCATTCATGCATTTAAATTACTGCAGTTAATTCACTTGCTAAATATTTTCAAAATCTTTTGGGTTCTAACCCTTGCTATAAAACTATTTTCAAAACCTTTTAGGTGTCCAGCCACAGGGACGCCAGGATTGATATTCTATTCCAGGGACACGGAGCTGCGGCATATGTAGATGCTAGCAGGAGTTAAGATTAGACGCATCATTCATTTATTCCTAGAGTAGGAATCATTTATCAGTTCTAGTTTTATTTAGGGCTTGTCGCCCAGACTTCTCAGTACAGTTTTCAGATGTACTTATTCAGGTGTTGGATGTTTGTACTGTATTTAATTTTGGTGGCTGCTGGTTTATTCGGCTATTTGTTTATTTAATTATTCAGTTGTGTGAATGGTTCATATTTATTTCCACATGTACAGTTTTTTTGTTTAATTAGAAAGTTAAAATTGGCACCAACTTTTGGAATACTTGGTGGTTAGTAAGTTTTAAAAAGTTTTCGACAGTGATGCTAAGGATGAACCAACTGGGAATCTTGTTTTAATTTGGTATAGGACTTATCATCCGGTATTTTATTAGGCGGGGTGTCACAGTTAGGCTTACTCAAATCGCCATTAATGTAGCCCCAAAGCTTCTTCCCTTTCAAAAAATTCTTCACAACATAACTCCAATACGTATAATTTTTTCCATCTAATCTGACACTAATTGATTACAGCGAATCATCTCTTTCACCAGCCATTGCAAAAATAAACACTCAAACAGTACCCAAACGGAACGAAATCAAACGAACTAAATAATGAATCGAACAAACAAGAGGAAAACGACCATAATTACCTTTAAAACAGTCGAGCGAACAGTGTTGATGAGATTAAGCTTTTATCCCGCTTTGATACCATGATAATATATCAAAGATCTACAATCAAAATAGAAAGAGAGAAAAAGAGAAAAAGAGGGGCTAGGGTTTCATCTTACCATACATTAGAATATCTTACAATAAAAGGAAGAAGAGATAAGATATAACCTACTACAACCACCTAATAATATATTAAAAAAAGGGAAAATACTAAAGTACCCTTAATGCTAAATAAAACTCTAATAGTATGGACAAGTTATTGTGTAATTTAATTGTTCTATTTTCCTCTGGCAGACATTATTAGCCAATCACCACCATTCATCTGCAACATAATCTTCATAGTTAGATGGTAATATCTCCACACATTGGGTCTTATCTCTTCAGCTATGGAATGGATTGAATATTAGTAACGATCTAGGAAGACATGGGATGGATGAACAATGAAGTTTATTTTGATAGGATAACATAATCCCTAAATGGTTACACCAACAATGATTCTAGAGTTTTTTCTAACTCCACCGGATGAAATCAGGAATGAGATCCTAGATCGAACCTTAAACTCTAGGTACTAACACATAATATAGTGTTGTGACGAACGATTGAGACGTGATCAGTCTCACAATCATTATTTGCAGACTGGTTAAACACGAATTTCCCATGGGACACACATGTGTGCTTTCACGAATTTCCATCCTAATCCAAAGTTTTTTTTGTTTACATGTGATATGATATCAACACTTATCACAAGCCCATCGTCTTCACTCTAAAGAAATGTTGATCGCAGATGTGGTTATTTTTTTATAAGACCCTTTTTGATATGTTTTTTGATTTGAGGTGTTTCTAGGGTGTTGGTTGCATCTAGTCATAGATTATTAAACCATTTGTCCCAAACTGTACGAGACAACTATAGTAATTATAAAATTCAAACACCTTAAATTGAAGGTGTAAAAAAATGCATTATCTCAAAAGTATAATGTGGGTTACAAATGAGGACGAGTTCATTCAATACCACTGCGAATATTTTTTTCCTATATAATTGATCATTACAATCTGCTATTTGGCAAGCACTTTCTCTTAACACGAAAAATTTTCACACATGATGAAATAGTTGGCACATGCCTCATGGATTTTTAGGATCTAGTTATAATGAATATTTAATATCATTAGATTTTAATATGTTGTTCGCATTTCGTATTAAAATTATTTCCTTACAATGCAACCAGTATCTATGTTTCCACTGGATCAATTCTAAGTACAAATATTATTATTTTTATAACTTAATTCACAATTAATTCTATGTTTAAAAAGAGTTTTTCTTGTAATCCTTGTGCTTACATATTTCCTAGCATATGTAGTTTGACACATCAAATTCAAACATTGTTTTGATAGTCACTGACGACACAAACCTCACCAACTATTATTTAACACCTATATGCAATACTCAATAGTCTATTTTATACTTCTAGGAAACATAAATTTTTAAAAATGTCACTTGAATAAAGACTTCCCAATCACATTACCATTAATCTTCTATGTAATGTTGTCGGAAGACTTCAAGTCAAGGCATTCAGGTTGATTGAGATTTGTTGGGTAACACCACTATATGAACGTTGTTCATGAAGTGAGAATGAGATCCGTGCCAAATGGTTCAAAATCAATATCAAGTTTGATTTATGCCATCGAGCTATCAATGGTTTTGGATTTGTATGGGAATATGAAAATTTTAAGCTAATAATTAACTCTGAGGATACAAGGGAGCATTTTTGTCATGAAAACCTAAAGTGCAAATAGATCTATAATGAACCATGCTTTCCGTGTCATTAATTTAAAGGTCTTGTTTATGGATCCGAATGACGGCTATAATGAAGACTATCAAATTAGTATGGAACCTTAAGGAATATCCATGTGAAGTTCACGAATGTGTAGTTTTTGGCTCTTCCTTTTGCAAAATAATATATTTTCATATTATCCCATCATTTAAGTGTGTAATGACGTGTTTTACACCCCTTGGGCTTTATTTTTATTGGCAATATTTCGAAATAAATACTTATGTCGTAATTTCTTTGTATTGAGTCTGTTGAGTTTTAATTGCACATCATTGAAGCAAAAAAGATAAAGCCCTGTAAAAAAGTTTACTGTATCAGATTGTATCTAAGGTTTTTCGTCTTTTGTATTTTACTTAGTTTATCTTTTAAGTAAGGAATTCCAAGGCCAAAACTTAATTTTAAAAAGTGAGGAAAAGATTTTTTAGAACGCAAGGAAAGGATTTTTAAAAGATTTTTTTGTTTTACAAGAACCTATAAAAATGATCTTGTCTGAATGAGATTCCCTCGATCGAAAGAAGTTTTAATCGAGGTTATTTTCTACAAACAACGGACCTCGTAAGATAAACTGCTTCAAATGATATGAACTCGAGAGAAAAAAAATTCGAACAAAAAACCTAACGTTCATTTAGGGTCCTTCGCCAGATAAAATATTCCTTCGAGAGGACTTCGATCGAAAGCGACCTCGTTTGAAAAAGGGACCCTTGGTTTGAATGAACACAGTGTTTTAGTCAATTTCTTACACTACACAATATAAGTAACTTTATAAACCCATATTTCAAAGTATGAAGCCATATTTTCAAAACCCTTTCTTAGTTTTGAGAGAATAATTAAGAGTGTGATTATCTATCATATTCCATGCTTTCAAGGTAGACTTTAGGTTTACACTCCTATTAAAATCTGTTATATCGGAATAAGACTTACCCGATAAATCATGTAGGTGATTTACACATTGGACTACATGTGGGAAGATCGTCATTAACCAATATTAGTTGATACCGAGGCCTTAGATGTTAACTTTCTCCTCGACTAGAGCAATATTCGCTAGTACGAACAAAAGGCCAAGGAGCAGAATGCAAGGAAGTGACCACGTGGGAACAAGAATAGTTATATATGTATATTTATATGTCCTTATTATGTCATGCAAACATTATTCATTAGTAGTGGACTTACTTGTGGGTTTGGGCGATAGTAGCTTTCCCATGAGGGTTTTTATTATAAAATACATGTGTGATGTTTGTGATTTATTTATTTGTTGCCACTTGCATACAATTTTGACTAATTAATTTTATTTGGTAAAATTATAAATAGTTTAAATAAAAAAAAATTTAATTTGCTTGTCATGGTAATTAACATCCTTAGATACATACCTATTTCAAATTGGTATCAAATCTTTATTTAATATGAATTCGTGGGAATATTTATTTAGGGTCATTTGATCATGCATCCATCTATTTTTAGTGGTAGCAACTATGCATACTAGAAGGTGTGTATGACATTTTCTCTAAATACCAAGATGATAGTTTGTGGTCAACCGTAGTTAGAGGTGGAAATTTCCAATGACTTAACTATGCAAGACTTTTGTTCCTAATCCTGAGGAGTCATAGTTCGTGGACGAGAATATGTGAGAAAACTACAACTATAGGGAGCTAAATGCAATTTTCTGTGGTGTCACCTAAGAATAGTTTTTATCTGATCTCTATGTGTACTATGTCCAAGGAGTCATATGAGATTCTATAGCTCATTTTGAGGATACCAATACCATTCAAGTCTGAGTTGTCGAAGATTATTGAAAATGATATCTGATACATCACAAATATCGTATATTTGCAACCTTTATTGTTATTCATTCCAGCACAATTATTTTCATCATTTTTTACTTTTATTCTCATATATTTGTTAACCCTTGTTTTCAATATATATATGCTTTGTAAGGTTTACTTGAGATACTATAGGTATTGGAATGCTTAACAGAGAAATTGGTTGTGTTTAGGGATAGTTCTGTCATATGGTGTAATCCCAAACTTCAGAATTTGGGAGTTTTGAATACATAGTTTTGTATTTCATTGAATTAGCTTCGCACGGCCACCGATCGTGCATCATACCGAGTACAGATGAAAAAGTTATGCTGATTTCCATCAGATGCTCTCAAAGATGAAATTTACAAAGTGAGTCAATTCTGACTTTTTGAGAATATTCTCACTTTTGAAAAATCGATTCTGAGTTTTTTTCGAGAATTATGATATTTCGATATATTTTGATTTTTTTCCTTTGTTTAATCCTTTACTATATATATGTTAGATTTATTAGTTCAGGAGGGATATTTTAAGTGGGAGCTTCTCTCTATTAGGGTTTGATTCCTTTGGATTTGTAAGTGCACTCCTATTCATCTTCCTCCTTAATATAAGTCGAATTTCTTGTTATCAAGCTTTAGTAATTAGTTTTCTTGCTTTGATAATTAGTTTTACTTAAATATTTATTGCTTTACTCTAATTCCATATTATTTAATATACTTTCTAGCTAAATTAGTTTATGTTGAAATAATTGACATCACCTTGGATTAAAAGGTTGCTTTACTTTGGTGATGGATTAGACTAGTTTAAATAGTTTTGGTTGTTCTGAATTTTATGCCTAGGATATTTAACGGTGTAGATACTATATGAACCGTATTTATGAGCATGCGTGTGTAATCTTAAGGATATTTATTGACTCCAAAATTAATTAAACTTTTATGAAAATTTAGGGGGGACAACTCTAGATTTTATTAACTGTGAAAATGAGATTTAATCTTGATAAGATTTTCTTCCCATGTAACCATTTATACAAATTAGCCCGTGGTGACAGATTATTTTTAATCTATAGGTTTTAATTCTTTTTTATTAGTATTAGTCTCAATACAGGCCTAGATTAATCTTACATTAAAAGAATTATCCTTTCCACTTTAATTCGTGAAGTAGTAAATCAATTAACGTCTAGCAACATTCTACGTGGATTCAATACTCGGACTAGTCGCTATACTCTTGTAGTAATAAATTAGGTTTTTTGTTAGCCATGGGAGCCGAAAATAATAACTAGGGTATTAGCACATACGATGCTAGGCTCCTGCGTGCCTATCAAATGGCGCCATTATAGGAGAGTGTTTTATTTTAAATTATAATTTATTTACATTTCATAATATTTTCTTTTTATTTTGATTCTTTGTTAATTTATTTTGTATGACTTCTACACTTGAGCACTAAGAAATGCTTGAATTAGAGGACGCGCACCTCTCTATGTGGATTTTCCATCTACGAACTTTTTAGTTATCATGTCTTATTCTAGTTGATTCGGCATATATATTTGGCAATTATATCTCGTTTCGTGTATTTCTCGTGTATTTTACAGGTGTTTTGTGCAAGCGAATGCAGAAGAGAAATCGAAATAAAGAAAAAAAAAAGAAGAGAAGAAAGTCCAAGGGTAAAAATGTAGAAGCAGAGCGTGATGAAAAGTTAAAGAGTATGACTTCATAAGAATATTGGAAAAAACGAGGTCCACTTTCGAATTATGGTTGAAGAGTTATGGGCGTTTTAAGTTAAGAAGAATATAGGGGAAATATTGTAATTTTCCCAGCCTGTGAATCGGTTTGGAGGTCCTAGATTCAGTTTGCAAGGTGAACTGGTTTTCCCCTACACTGAACAGGTTTAGAATGCCTGATCGCAAATTTAATCTTTTATTCTATTTTTAATTATACTTTGGTTTTATTAAAACACTTGTAAAAACTTGTACTCAATCAGTTAGTTCGAGTTTTGACCTAGATTATGTGACTTTTAACCCAGTTTTGAGAGCACTTGGAGTCAAGAAACATTAAAAGAAAAGATCATCATCAGAACTTCATCTTCTTCATTATTTTATGGGGAATTCCTCAATACAAGTATTATTCTCTTATTGCTTTTAAGATTTGTCATCTTTCTAGATTATAATTCTTCATTATCTTACTGGAGATCTTTTATAAATCTTTAGTCGAAATCCTTAAGTAACAATGAATCCATACAATGCAAAAATTATGCTTTCTCATAGTTACACCAAGTCCGGGTAAGTTTCTTAGAGGGTTGGGGTACATGAACCCAACCTAGGTATTACGGATGGATATAAAATTGAATAAAATTTAATTACTAATTTAGAGGTTTGAAATCTTATTAAAACAAATATTGTAGGTCTTTTAATTTCATTTGCCCTAGGTAACTCGAATATTTATGAATATAATGCAGGTTACGATAATTTTTCACTCACATTAAATATGTTTTTGATTTGATATTGCGAGGAGTAAAATATGCATATGTTCAATACTTAGATAATATTTAATGTTTCTTTGAATTATGAGTTAAATTCTTGAAGCTATTATATCCAACGTAATTATCGACGGTTTGGGGGAGTGTAGTCCGACTCTCTTTTCTCATATAGATTTTAAGTAAAGTAGTTGTTCTTGCTTGCCTAGTTACTTATCAATAGTTAATCAAATTGCATTAGTGATAGAGTTTCCCAAAACATCAACTTTTCCTTTTCTTTTTTTTTTATGAGTCAATCATGAGATTTATTCATTTTCCCTATTCGTCGTTACGTTCTTCATTTTAGTCCCTCAGTTCGATACCTGACTTGCTCGGATTATTATTTAAGCAACCGATTTGAATTTGAACCGATATTAGCACACACTAAAGACACTTTTTGATTCTCGTCAAGTTTTTGGCACCATTGCGAGGGACTAAGTAGACATTTAGGTTAGGTCGAATTAATCTAAAATTTGACTCTAATTCTTAAAAAGCCAAAAAAATTCTGAAAATCCAAAAAAATAAAATAAAAAAAGAAAAAGAAAAAAAAGTAGAATCTCTCAAATCCTTTCATGCAATATACTAAGCCAACTCCTCACTCTAATCTTACTAGAATTCATGAAAATCCCATAGTTGAGTATACTTTCGATAACCTGCACACTCCACATGTTCCACAATTTTGGGTTCCACCTCTAACACCACCTAACTCCATCACGTGTCACATGCCTAGAGCATCTAGAGAGGGCAGTGATACTATTAGTGTGAGCCCGATGCCGAATCAAGGTAGTTTTAGTAGGTAAGGGTGAGATGCCGTATCGCCTTATAAGATACCTCTTATATCCCGAGCGAATAGTCGCTCCGGGATGCATTATATTCCCCTATAATGCGGGGCAATTTCACTTTCGTAGTGGGATGATTTAGATTCTTCCCACATTTCACAGTATGAAGTCGGAAAAGCCATACCTCCACATCTGTGAGTTCGAAGAGACCTGCGAAACATCTAACGATCAAATGTGCACTCAAGACGTTGTTTGCCTCAAACTCTTGCCCTTATCTCTAAAGGATAAGGCCAATACTTGGCTATGGTCTTTGGCACCGAACTCCATTGGAATTTGGAGGGACATGCAGGCAATCTCCAAAAATTCCTTCCTGCACATCGAACTAACTCCATTAAGGCTCAAATTTAAAAATTTAAACAAAAAGAAAAAGAGCCTTTTAATAGATATTGGGAGAGTTACAATGAGTTACTTTAATATCTGCCTGCTCTACGGACTTGAGAAGTGGAGACTCGTATCCTTTTTCCATCATGAGCTAAACTTAAGTTCCAAGAAACTCGTTGAAATCATGTTCCCTAGGGAGTTTCTAGGGTTAGACACGGACGATGCAGAGGCTCACCTTAAGTATATCACCTAGACTACCAAAGCGTGGGACATAACCAATCAAAATACCCAATTTCAGGCCTGAAAAATGCACATAGCTCCTTCTACTTGCGGACTATATCATTTGGATAAAAAATACGAGTTGAAGCTTCAAATCAACTAACTTACCAAGAGGTTGGAAGACGTAGTCGAGTCTAGGGGAGAGACATGTCTGGCTCCACTTGAGCATTGAGAGAAGAGGAGTGTGCAATTTGTGAATTGAGACATTCAACGAAGGAACGCCCGACGATACCTGCTAAAAAAGTGATACTTCAAGATAAAGAGGAAGAGGTAGGATCTTTTAAGGGTAATTTTAATTCCCCTCATGAGAATTCCTACAACTCTTCATGGCGGAACCATCCAGGTTTCAATTATGGGAAACCACTCGCAGTGATGAATCCTAATTCACATGTTACCCCCTCCGCCACCGCTCCCACATTTCCAACAAGCTCCACCTATGTAAGCACAACCTCCCGTGCCTTATATCACCCCACAACTTAGAAATATTGAGGACGCATTAAACAATTTTATGCAAACTTAGTCAGTGATCAACGTTTAAAATGCCTAAAATTTTGTCAAATTAAAGGCGTCGTTGTATAAGTTCCAATCCTTTCGCCCAAGGCCAAAGAACTCCCCAAGTTCAAAATAGTGTTAGCTCAACTTTCGATGATAATAAAGAGCAATGTCAAGATGTTACCACTCTACGTAGTGAGAGAGTTTTTGATTTATCACCTCCCCTACACGACGAGATTAAAGACAAGGAGGTTTCACCCAATACGAAAGAGGACAAACATATCCCCTTGAATGAGAGTGATAAAGATAATACTAGTAGGTCTGAGGTTGAAGTGAAACCTCCCACTTACGCTCCTTTCCCTCTACAGTTGGTTTCCCCTCCTAAAGGGGCCTCCCATAAAGATGTGTTAGATGTTCTAAAGAAAGCCAAGATAAATTTACCCTTTTTTCAGGAAATCAAGCAAATTCACGCCTATGAAAAATTCCTTAAAGACTTGTAAACGGTGAAACGTAGATTAATGGTGACAAAGCATGTTTCCTCAGCATAAAATATGTGCTCAATACTTTTAAGTGACCTCCCGTTGAAATTTAAAGATCCGGGTGCACCGACCATTTCGTGCATCATTGGAGAGAACCACATAGAGAGAGCCTTATTACATTTAGGGGCAAGTGTTAACATTCTCACTTAATAGGCCATTAGATTTGGGGGACCTCAAGCCCATTAAGATTACTCTCTAACTCGTGGACCGTACCGTGGAGATACCTCGAGGGATTATTGAGGAGGTGATAATCCAAGTGACTCCTTGGTGGATTTTATCACTTGAGACACGGAGCCCTCCTCTCTCTCTCGAGTAATCACATCCCTGTAATTCTTGGCCTCTCATTATTACCTACGGATAACGTACTAATTAATACTCGAAATGGGAAAATGCACTCTTGAAAACAAATATCTTTAACATCACCAAGCAAGTGGGTGATGAGGACAAATTTCACGAAGTAGATCTTATCGAGGAGGTAGTTTATGACCATGTCTAGGGAAATCACATGAGGGATGTGTTAGGGATGTGTCTAATCACCGAGAGTGAAAGCGATAGTAACTACACCAATTTTGAGAGAGAGAGAGAGAGGTGAGATGAGAGATATTTTGGATGAGAGTGCGAGTGATGAGGATATGAGAGACATTATCTGGGCTTCTAGATTCGAGTATCCTCGAGGGAGTCATGCACAGTTCTCTATGATGAGAAATTTCCCACCCTTGAATTGAAGAAACAACCCTCAAACGTAAAATATGCTTCTTTGGGAGAGGATGAGATATTTCCAATTGTTGTCTCCTCGAGCCTGAGTAAAGGGTAAGAGGCTAAGCTACTAGTTATTTTGAGGAAGCACCAAAGTTGTTTTGGTTGGGGCATTGTGAATTTGAAGGGTACAAGTCCCTTCATTTGTACCCATAAAATCCACCTCAAGGAGGACGTGAAGCCTTCGAGGGAGATGCAGAGGCATTTGAATCCCACGATGAAAGATATTATGAAGGGAAAAATTATTAAGTTATTGGATGCGGGAATCATCTACCCCATTTTAGATAGCAAGTGGGTGAGTACTATTCAATTCATCTTGAAGAAGTCGAAAATGAATATGGTTGAAAATGCAAAGGGGGGGCTTATTCCATAACGTATAACCACCGGGTGGTGCATTTGCATTGACTACCAGAAGCTCAATACCGTCAGTAGGGAAGATCATTTCCCCTTACCGTTTATGGACCAAATGCTAGAGCGAGTAGCAGGACACCCATATTATTACTTTCTAGATGGTTATTTCGGGTATAACCAAATTGAGGTAGATGTGCTAGATCAAGAAACGACAACGTTCACATGTCCTTTTGGCATGTTTGCCTACAAACGTATACCTTTTGTATTATATAATGCACCCGAGACCTTTCAACGCTACATGCTTCATCTTTTAGTAACATGGTCGAGAGGGGACTAGAGGTTTTTATTAACGATTTTAGCATTTTTGGTCGGCCCCTCTTTTGACCATTGCTTCACTAATCTTGAGAGAGTATTAGCCTTATGTGTGGAAACGACATTGGTCCTAAATTGGGATAAATGACAATTCATGGTTATCGAAGGCATAGTTCTTGGTCATATTTTTTCGTCCAAAGGTATTAAGGTAAATGGGGCAAAAAAGTGATGTCATTGTCGATCTTCCACCACCTAAATCACTAAAGGACATGTGCTCTTTCTTGGGCCACACAGGTTTCTACTGTAAGTATATTAAGGACTTTAGTGCCATTTCTAGGACCTTAATCAACCTACTTGTGAAAGATGCCCACTTTGAGTGGAATGAAGCATGCCAAAGTGCTTTTGAAAAATTAAAAAGCATGCTTTTTCTTCTCTCATTATGCAAGCTCCGGATTAGTCCCTTCCATTTAAGCTTATGTATGATGTGAGTGATTATACTATTGGGGATGTTTTGAGGCAAAGAAAAGATAAGAACGATCACGTCATCTATTATTATATTCGTACCTTAACCGGACCACAACTTAAATACTCTAACATGGAGAAATATTTACTAGCCGTAATGTTCTCCCTGGATAAATTCCTCTCTTACCTCATAGGTTCTCCCATTATATGCTTCACCGACCACGGGGCTCTTAAGTCTCTCCTTTCTAAAAAAGGATGTTAAACTGCTCCTTATAATGTGGATCCTACTCCTATAAGAATTCAATCTTTCCATAAAAGATAAAAAAAGGAGTAGAAAACATCGTAGCCAATCATTTGTCAAGGCTTTCGTCCAACATAACTAGTGATCCCATACCCATATAAGTTTAGTTCCCTGATGAGAAATTATTTACCACTTCCTCTCCCCCATGGTTTGCGGACATGGTGAATTACATGGTCACGGGGTCCATTCCCCCTGATTGGACACCACAAGAGAAGATGAGGTTTCTTACTTGGTCGCATATGTTCTTTTATGATGACCCATATTTATTCAAATATTACGTGGACCAAATCATCTAAATATGTGTGTATGATGATGAAATTTGTAGCGTCGTCTAATTTTGTCATATGGAAGCATGTAGCAACCATTTTTCAATAAATAAAATAACCGCTAAGATCCTTCAAAGTGGTCCCTATTGGCCCATAATCTTTTGAAATTTCAACGCTTATTATAAATAATGTGATATGTGCCAAAGGATGGGAGTTATCACTCAATGTGATATAATGCCATTAACACCTATTATCATCATTGAGATATTCGACTGTTGGAGCATGGACTTCATGTGTCCTTTCTATCCCTCTTTTGGTTTCTTATACATTCTTGTCGCGGTAGACTATGTGTCGAAATTGATTGAGGCCATAGATACTAGGAAGAATGACAATAAGGTGTTGACAAATTTCACCCAAGAAAAAATACTTTCCCGCTTCGATTTTTCGAAGGTGATTATTCGTGACAACGCTAAGAACTTTTTCAATAGGCCGTTTGAGAAACTTACGAAAAAGTATGATGTCGTCCACAAGGTTGGGATGGCATATCATACACAAATGAACGGGAAAGACGAGTTAGCTAATCATGAGATAAAGAACATTATTAAGAATACCGTCAATCCTAATCGGAGGGATTGGTCTCTCTGCTTAAATGATGTTTTATGGGATTATCGAACCGCTTACAAGAACCCCCTCGGGATGTTCCTATTTTTCTTTTTCTATGGCAATCCTTGCCATCTCCCAAGGATCTTGAGCATAAGGCGTATTGGGCAATCAAGATGTTGAACTATAGCCTAGATCAAACCGGTGAAGCACGCACGCTGCAATTGCATGAGTTGGAAGAAATACGCAACGATGCGTATGAGAGTGCCAAAATATCCAAAGAAAGGATGAAACTCATGCATGAGCGAAATATTCATTGAAAGGAGTTTCATCCGGATAAAAAAGTGCTCCTATACAACTCCCGATTATACTTGTTTTGCGGTAAGTTACGTTCGCGGTGGATCGACCCTTTTGTAGTGAAAGAAGTATTTCCCCACTGTGCTATAGAATTAGAAAATCAGAATGTTAGGGATAAGTTTAAAGTGAATGGACAACGCCTAAATCCATATCTTGATGTGTGTGTTGCGCCACTGACATAATTTGGTTATCGAACCTCGTTTATCAGGTTGAGTGAGCTTAAAAGAGAGGTCCTCATACCCTCGATGCATATGGGGTGAGTAGGTGTTGTATACTAGCGATTAGAGTCCATTTTACGCTATTTTAAAGGTCTGTAGATGTCATAAGTTAGGAAATTTAGGAGCACCATGTTGGATTTTCATGCATGAGAGAGAAAATGCGCGTACTAGAGCGATGTTAAGGTGTTTCGAGGTCCTTGGGTGTTTAAGGAGTTTTGGGGTACCTTGGAGAGTAAAAATATGGGGTTGTCACACTTAAAATCGAAAAAATATGACGATTTGGCAAAACTGAGGCAGCGAGCTAGGGGAGAATCGTAAGCCGAACCGGTTCGCTTGCACAATTTGAACCAGTTCAGATTACCTGGAGGCAGATTCTTCCCCTTTTTTATTTTCCCACCAAATTCGTCCCCCTTATTTCCCCTTCCCTCCATACTAAGTCTTTCCCCCCCAAACCTCTCCAAACCCAATTTTCACATTTTTTACATTCCCTCCATCCCTTCCCACCTCCAACCATTCCATTTCCCACCCATTCTTACCTGTAAATACTTCCACCTCCCACCCTTTCCTCCACACCGAAATTCCCACTCTCTTCCTCTCTCAATTGCTATCATATTACCCATTCACATTCTCTATGGCTACCTATCTCGCCCCTCGATTCCTTAAGTATGATTCAACCAAAATCCTAAATGAGGGGGTTGACCATATGTTCTGGTCCAACCAAGAACGTGATTGGTAGGAGGTTTTCTTCTAACCAACATGAAGAATTCATATTGAGAGTCACATTAAGTTTTTGGCGTCGTTGTCGGGGAATGAACTTGTGATAGTGACATAATCGAATCACCTTAATATATAAGTCTTGAAAATTTTAAGAAAGAATTATGTCTGGTGACTGAGGACCTCACTCTTGAAGTACAATTGTTTTTGGACTCATTTAGTCACCTAGATGAGAATGACTGGAATGACAAGATAAATATCCTTATTTATGAACGTTCACCTGTGATAGATATCCTACTATCTTCCTCTCTCAATTGTTATCATATTCCCCATTACCATTCTCCATGGCTCCCTGTCACGCCTCTCGGTTCCTCAAATACGACTCAACCACAATACTAAATAAGGGGGTTGACCACATGTTTCGGTCCAACTAAGAATGTGATTGGTATGAGGCTTTCTTCCAACCAATCCGAACAATTAATATCGAGAGTCGCATCAAGATTTTGGCATCATTTCGGGGGAATGAATCCGTGATAGTGACATAACCGAATTACCTTTATATATAAGTCTTGAAAATTTTGAGAAAAAATTCTTCTCAGTGGGTGAAGAGCTCACTCTTGAAGTTCAATCATTTTTGGACAATTTTAGTCACGAAGATGAGAGTGACTAGATATTCATATTTATGAACGTGCACCTGAGCCTTTTGAAAGCATGCTGAAATGTGAGGTTTTATCTATTAGTGATGAGATTGAGAAAATAATTCGAGAATTTTCACCGGATGACACATGGTTTCTCATATCACATTGTCATTTTCCACCACGTTCACCTGTGCCATTTGAGTTTTTGGATGAGATCGAGGACATGACTAGAGTATTGTCCTATTTGAAGCCCAATTTATTCGTTCTCAAGTTAGAGTAAAATCTAGGCTTAACGATATCAGTCAAAATTTCACCATTATAGAATCTTCAAATGTGACCATTTATATTATGACGCAGTGGTGCATGTCGATTTCACTCACTGCATTCATTATGTGCCTCCATATGTATACTTTTTTTATTGGGTTGACTTCCAATTGTTCAGACGTTTGATTTATGATTTGGAGGAACCTCGTATATGGGGTTGAGTAAGTTTTAATAGAGAGGTCGTTGCACCCTCGACGCGTATGGGGTGACTTTTTTCGTTGTATTTTTGAGTCGTGTGTTGGTGTTATAAAGTCTATTATTGCATTTTAGTATTTGTTCCTTTTGTTTTCCCTCTCTGCATTTCTTATTGTGATATTAGTCTTTTTTCTTGAGGGAAATGCAAAAGTCTAAGTTGGGGGGGGGGGGGGTGATAAGTGCGTCTTTTAAAAACTTCATAAATTTTTAAAATGCCCATAGAAATTGAAAATTTTCAAACAATTTAAAATAATATTAGACTTTCAAAAATTTCCAAAACAAATTGAAAAAATCGAAAAAGTAAAAAAAGTTTTTCTTCAAAATAAATAAAATTTGGAATTTACAATTTTAAAAATATCACTAAATTTTTTTTTTGAAGTTTTAATTTTAAAAACTAAATGCACAAACCCGAAATTGACCAAAGACAGAAATTGAGCAAAAATTGATGACTTTATGAATAAGTGTGGAGATTTATTAACCCGGTGAGATTTCGAGCCTATCAATTTTTATGAGTATTTAAATCAATTCGAGTTAGTGGTCGGTTCAGCGTTTAAATAAGTATTTAACTCAACGTTCGATTCAGCGTTTAAATAAGTCATTGAGGATCTCTAAATCAGAACTTTGATCGGTTACGAAAATGAGTGAGATATTGTTTTGAAAATACATTAAAATATCTTCAAATTAAAATTCATCTCGAGACGCATATGCCAAAATAATGAGTAATTCAGATAAATGAAGTTAGACCATCGTTGGTTTACCCAAAAATATTAGCCATAGATAGTTGTGAAAAATACCCTTTTGCTAACCACTTTGAGCCTAATAAAATTTTCCCTTATCATTTGAGAACCCAAATAACCCAATTAGTCCATAATTCATCAATTAAGTCCATACAATACATAAAAAGGGTCAAGATTAAAATGCTCAAACAAAAATAGAAAAAAAAATGAAAAGAGAAAAAATAGAAAAATGAGAAAAACATGAGAAACAAAATGTAGAAAAAGAAAAGAAAAAGAGCAAATGTCCGAAAAGGAGCCAACGGACATCATAAGATGAATTTTCCAATTTCGAATTTCCCTACCATTCGCATTTTACACAATACACCTTATAGCACGAGAAAGTCCTAACTGAGTCTGAATAACGAAATTAAATACTGTGCGGAGAGTTAAAACACAAAACGATAATAAGAGAGATTAATTGTTGAGGATAAGAGTCGACGTTTTCCATTTTCCAAACATTCATATTTCGATGATGAGATCTATTCACCTAAATCATTCTGTCTTTCTAATTGTATGCGTGTCTTTGTGTCCATTATATTTACTCTTTATATAACGTATACTGACATAAATAGCCACCTTCTAAGTGATTTGTTTGTGAGTGCATCCGTGAGAAATTGAATCAAAATGGATTTTCGAAAAGTAACGTAATGATCAATCGGTGGAGGTTAATGGTTTAACACACTATAAATTGAGATTTACCGAAGAAAAATTTAAAGTGACTATTTTTAATAAATTTAAATTTTGAGGTTTTTAGTTATATTGATATTTTTCTTAAGTCGAAAAATGAATTTTGTGGATAAATTCACTGTAAACCCTCACGAGACACTACTCGTCCTACTAGGATAGCCTAGCGGTTTAACATTTTGTTCCATAGCTAAATGAAATCACTTTCCTGTGAAAAAGGTATTTTATCCCAATAAATTATGTTATAAGTGTTTAGACCATACTCTTATTCTTTGATTTTGCTAGGGACTATCAAAGTTCTAAGTTAGGGGGTCTGATTCGACATAAATATTTAATATTTATCCCCATAATTTAGGTACTTTTATTATCCCGTGTCATGTAATTAGGATGGATTTATCTCATATTCATGATACTGACCCTATTTTGGCAAGTATATCTCGTTTCGTGTATATCTTGTGTATTTTACAGGTGTTTCATGCAAGTGAATGCGGGAGAGAAATCAAAATAAAGAAAAACGAAGAAAAGAAAGTCCAAGGGTAGAAATGTAATTTTTGTAGACTAAACCCAAAAGTGGAGCCTAAAAAAAATTAAAGAGTTAAGACTTCATGAGAATACTGAAAGAAACGGCGTCCAATTCTGAGTTACGGTTGAAGAGTTATGCGCGTTTGAAGTGAGAAGAATCTAGGGGCAATATTGTAATTTTCCCATCTTGCGAACCAATTTGGAGGATCTAGATTCGGTTTGCAAGGCGAACCGATTCGCCCTACACCGAATTGGTTTGGAATGCCTGCTCACGAATTTTGTCCTTTATTATATTTTTAATTAGAGTTTGGTTTTATTAAAACACTTGTAAAAACTTGTACCCAATCAGTTAGTTCCAGTTTAAACATAGATTAGAGAACTTTTAACCTAGTTTTGAGAGAACTTGGAGGCAAGAAACATTAGAAGAAAAGATCATCATCAGAACTTCATCTTCTTCATTATTTTATGTGGAACAGGATTTGTCATCTTTCTAGGTTATAATTCTTCATTATCTTATTGGAGATCTTTTATACATGTTTAGTTGCATTACTTACGTAATAATGAATCCATACAATGTAGAAATTATGTTTTCTCATATTTACACCATGTCCATCTAAGTTTTTTAGAGGGTTGGGGTACATGAAACCAACCTAGGTATTAGGGATGGATATAAAATTAAATAAAATTTAATAACTAATTTAAAGGTTTGAAATCTTATTGAAACAAATATTGTTGGTCTTTTAATTTCATTTGCCCTAGGTAACCGAAATATTTAAGAATATAATATGTGTTTCAATAATTTGTCACTCACATTAAATATGTTTTTGATTTGATATTGTGAGGAGTAAAATCCGCATATGTCCAATACTTAGATAATATTTAATGTTTCTTCGAATTATGAGTTAAATTCTTGAAGGTTTTATATCCAACATAATTACTGACGGTTCGGGGGAGTGTACTCTGACTCTATTTTCTCATATAGATTTTAAGCAAAGTATTTGTTCTTGTATGCCTAGTTACTTTTCAATAGTTAATCAAATTCCATTAGTGAGAGAATTTCTCAAACCATCATCTTTTCCTTTTCATTTTTTCTGAGTCAGTCGTGAGATTTATTCGTCTTCCCTATTCGTCATTAAGTTCTTCATCTTAGTCCCTGAGTTTGATACCCGAATTTCTCTGATTATTACTTACGCGACCAGTTTGCACTTGAAATGAAATTAGCACGTGCTAGAGACATTTTTTAAGTTTCGTCACTAGTATTCTTGGTAATGGTAATGGTTCACAAGTTTGTCCTAAGAGTAATTTTCAGAGTCCGTCTAAGCCTATAAATTTTTGTGAATACTTTCATGTTGAAAAAAATTTAAATCTCAGATAAATTTTGATGAGTATTTACAAAATCAAACTAATGATGCGGGGACTTCCGAAAATTATTCTTATGATAAAATGCTGCAAAATTCTTACACTAGCAACATTGAAGACTCTTTTGATAGTAGTTATGAGAACTATTATGAAAATATACTTCAAACTATTTATATTAATAACTTTGATATTATTTATGATAATAGTTCTCAAAATGTTCTTTTTGGTGAAGTTTCCCTACGACTAAATTCATTTGATGCGTTATTTCAAAGTAAAGAAAAAAACTTTTGACAACTTTTATCGAAAGAAAAACCATTGTTGGGAGCATGATTTAGATTCACTTTTTGAGACTAAAGATGACTTTTCTTTATAAACTCCGGAGGAAGATGAATGTTTTTAACCAAATGAGGAATCTAAGCCTACTTTGGAACAAACCATTCTTCTTTTCTCCCAAGGCATAAAGGCGAGTGAAAATGATGAAGATTCAAAATTGAAGCATCCTTCGATGAGGTGATTTCTTCATTAGAAAACAATGACGAGTTGAACAGTAGTTTTCACCTCAAACAATATTGGAAGAGCATTTCATTGAGAGTGAGTCTTTCACCTTAAAAATTCAATCTTTGAGCAATGATGCGTCATCTATCGAGATTGAATTCCCATTTTCAGTTACCATTATCGAAACATTGCAAGTATCAAAAGAATTCGATGAAAGTCTTGAGGATTTTGACTCCATTCTTGTTAATTAATGTTTTTTCAAAATGCTTTCCATGATGAGATTCTCCTTTATGTGTTACCCGCCTCCCATTCCAATTGAAAATATTTAGGAGTAAATTATATTATTTTAGATCCCGTGTTTATTCATCATCCGTTCAATCCAAAACCCCATCATCCGCAAAAAAAATTTAACTGGTGATGGTTCATTTATTATGCCTTACACATTCCTTCCATTATTTAAATAGGATTTCTATTTTTTCAAAAGTTATGCACTGAAATGAGGGAACACTATTTATCCCTCAAAGCTAAATTGTATTTTGGTTGGACCCTAAAAAATTTAACTTCTAGGGTAGAATTAGCTAGAAGTTTAAATTTTAGGTTGTATATATTAGGTTGATTTTTCTTTTTTACTTATTATCTAGTATAGTTACTTAAATTTTTCATTATTCTTTTTTTTATGCTTGGTACTAACATGTTTTATAGAATCTTTGGACTTATACTTTCTGGAGATCGTTTCATTTTGGGTAATATCGCTCTTTCTCTCTATTTAATTTTGTTCTTGATTTTCATTGAGGACAATGCAAGGTTTATGTTAGGGGTGTGCGATATGCTTCCCATTAATTAATAATTTCTTCAATTTGATTGCATGTTCTTACCAACTATTGATTTTGTTGTGAAAATTAAAAATTTCAAAGATATTTTCTTTTTTTTTCTCCTTTATTGGGCGTTTTCATTTGTTTCCAATGATAAATTCCAAATACATGCCCAATCCAATAGATAATTCAATGATGCCTGTTCTCAATTTTAGAAGTTATTATATTTTAGTCCTCGAATCACTGATATTATGAGAATTTTTATGTATTAAACTTTAAACCCATGAGAAAATGTGTTTTTCATGTTTAAATGATTTCTTCTAAGACCTTTATAACTCGATAATATTTTGTTGCATTTAATATACTTACATCAAGTTACATTTGTTCTTTTCTTCATTTATGAGTGTTTATACATTACTCTTTCCTTCTTGAAAATATTAAATTCATTGGTAATCTCACTATTCTTTTATTTGATCGTTAGTTAATCGAGTTCATGTTGAAATGTGTTACTTGATCATGATTTTTAAAGTTGATTTGACTCGAAAACGTGTAAACTTTGGGAAAGGATCATAGAACATCTTTACCTTTATCAACTCCTTTGAGCTTCGATATAACCTTTCACTTCAAAACCCAAAAATACCATAACCAACAACAAATTAGAGTTTTTTAAATCATACATATAACCTTCCATACTCTTGTTTGGAATGATGATTGGGACTGAATGATGTTTTTGTTATGTGGTTGAAATTAAAAATGTGAGTGTGTTAAAAAAGAAAAACAAAACAAAAGAGAAGAGAAGGAAACAAAAAAAAATGAGAAAAGAAGAAAACAAAAAGAAAGAGAGTTTTTCCTTGAACTATATTGCTTTCAATAGTCTTTGTAGCTCCCTATTGTTATGTCTAAAGCTTGTTTTGAAAATCATATTCTAATTTTGAAATTGCCCATAATTTTTTCAATTATCCCAAGAGTTTCTTTCCGAACACCTTTGAATCCGTACATATCCCCCTACTTTCATATCGTTAAATTCCAAACCTACATTATAAACCTTTAAAAGTCATATGTGATCCTGAGGTGAATGCGATTCAAAAGTCATGATGATTGTGATAATCTGTGAAAATGCATTTCGCCTTCTTTAATTAACGATATATTTCAATGACATTGCTTTTTTTAGTTTATATAAAGCGTTCTTCCTTGATGACATGTGAACAACTTAGTTTTCATTTACAATTACTCTTTATGCCCGCTTGTCCCGTGCGTGTTATACCCTATTCATAGTGATTTCATTTGTTGAGTATAAACACCCGAGATGATTGATTATCATGCACGGTTTAATGCTTATTCAGTTTATATAGTTTTTCCAAATCAAAATATATTCATGTTCTCGCATTTCCTCCCACAAGGTCTTAATTGTGATTGAAGTTAATCTGATGTTAATAATAACGAACTTTTGAGTTAATTCATTTAGTATGATAATAATTAGTTGAATTTCTTTTCGTTATTATTTAGCATGTCTTGTATTGTTCTTTGGGTATACTTTTTAAGAAAACTTGATTTTTATGTGTTTCATCCTTAAAAATTCCCACGAGACAACACTCGTCCACTAGGGTAACCTAGGGGATTGGCGGCTTGTTATATACAGTAAATGAAATCATTCGGTTACGAAAGTGGAATTTCTATCTTTTAGGCTTATATATTTTTTTTATGAATCTCTGTTGGTCTGTATTAGTTTTGTTTCATTACTAGGAACTAGTCTAAGTTAGGGGTGTGACACATCACAACTATTGTATATTCGTGCCTTGTATTCTTATGCATTCTAGCACAAATATTTCCGTTATTGCATAATTTTATTGTCATATATTGGTTAACCTTTTTTTCGATATATATATTCTTTGCAAGGTTTACTTGAGCTTTTATAGGTATTGGAGTGCTTAATGGTGCAATTGGTTGCATTTCGAGACTTCGCTATAAGAAGCAACTTCAAGGATAGTTTCGTAACCTCAAAAGTATGAAGTTATGATCTTTGGAATACATAGTTTTATAGAAAGTCTAACTAGCTTCGCGTGGTCGCCAACTGTGCATCATGCCAAGTTCGGATAAAGAAGTTATGTTGATTACCTTCGGATGCTCCCGAAGATGAAATTTATAAAGGGAATCGATTCTCACTTTTTGAGAATCGATTCTCACTCTGTTCCAACTAAAGGTCTTAAAAAGAGTTTGTGAAGGGAATCGACTCTCATTTTTTAAGAATCAATTCTTAGTCTTTTCTTAGCTCTCTATTTTTCGCTAAATTTTGTGAAGGGAATCGATTATCACTTTTTGAGAATCGATTCTCACTCCCAGAATTCAAATATTTTGAGATATTTTGATTTATTTTATTTTTTTAAATACTTTACTATGTATATTTAAGTTGGATTTATTAGTTCATTATCTAGTTTTTCATTAGGTTTTAGTTAGGAAGGATATTTTGAATGGGAGCTTCTCTCTCATAGGGTTTGATTCCTTTAGGTTTGAAAGTGCAATATTCATCATCTTCCTCATTAATACAAGTTGAATTTCTTATTTTTAATCTTTGGTTTTAGTTTTCTTGGTTTGATAATTAGTTTTACTTGCTTATTTTTTTGCTTTCCTGTAATTCCATATAATATAATATGCTTTCCAGCTAAATTAGCTTAGGATGAGATTATTGAACTCACCTTGGATTAAATGGTTGCTTTGCTTTGGTGATTGATTAGACTGGTTTAAATAAATTAGGTTGTTCTTGATTTTATGCCTAGGATATTAACGGTGTATATCAAGTATGCTCCGTATTTATGATCTTGTGTTTGTAATATTGGGGATATTTGTTGATGCTAAAATCAATTAAGCTTTAATGAGAATTAAGGGGGTGACAACTCTAGATTTTATTGATTGTGATCTTTCTATGTAACTATTGATGTAAAAAACTAGATTGGATCTAATTAATCAATCACATATATATATGAAATAAGAAATAAGACAAAGGACTTTTAAAGTGGTTCAACCTTATGAAAATGGCCTACGTCCACTATTTTGTATTGTCGGATGTCTTTGCCTTAATCTCGATCACAATTGCTAATGATCAATTACCCTGTTATGGAGGGTGTTACAATGTATTTATAGCCTTGGAGTTATCAGTATGAATAGACGATATTCCGTTATTTAATAGACATATACATATGTACAATAAGAATGTTCATTAAATCCGTTGCTCATTGAATGTGCAATTGTCGCTTGATCTTCCTGGCCAGATGCTCTGCACGTTAAGTAGCTTGGCACGTTAAGTAGCTCGGGGTGATGAGTAGCTCGGCGCTGCGAGTTATTCGGTGAGTATAAGTATTTTCCACGTAAGATAACACATGTTTTCATATAATTGGTCCACGTCAGCTGACTTCGTATCAACAAAGCCCCCAATGTTCCATAGTTGAGTTTTGATATGAGAGTGTGGAACATTTTATCCAAAAGTTGTTGGGGCACCTTTTTACGTCTTGATTAATTATAGATATCCAATACTTAGTAATTTTCCCTTTAGTCTTGTTATTTGAGCGCGAAATGGTAAACTTGTAAATATTTTGAATCTGCGACAGACGCTTGGATATTTGCATCTTTTTCATCATTTAACGGCTGAAAACGCAATCGTCGTTTCTAGTAATCATTTCTTTTCCTACTTCCCCATGCAAGGCATTTAAAAGCGATAGATACAGATCTTCATCTACTTTTTACCTCCACATTTCTAAACTCTTTGTCTTCTCATTTTATTCTTGTACTGTCGTTCTTTCTGTCATCTACCTTAGCAGATTTCTCAATCCCTCTGTAAGAACTTTTTCTTTCTACTTTCTTTGCTTTAGCCACCATAGTTTATCTTATTGAATCGTTGGATAAGTTTCGAGATGATTTTTCAATTCCCTCTTGGGTTATTCTAGAAGAACCTCCTTGCCCTTCTGATTTATTTTCTCTGGCTGAGGGACATTGGTTTCCCTCCCTTTTTGTAGCGGAGTGTGGCTTTTCTTTTCCGCCTAATCCCTTGTGTTTGGAGTTTTGCCAATATTTTGATATTGTTCCTGCAAGATTAGCTCCAAATACATGGAGGGTAGTTAATGGCGTACATAGGTTAAATCAAATTCATGGGACTCATTTAGGGATCCCCGAGATTATGTTTTGTTATAAATGGGTTACTAGTGATACGACATTTTATTTAAAAACTAGGTTTTCCAATAGAGCTTTTGTGGTCAATCTTCCCGATGCTAATAGGGACTATCTTGATCATGGAGTTGTGATGAAAAATTGGCAACACCCCCCATTAAAAGGAAATAATGTTTACCAAGGTCGCAGATGTCCACTTTATGGCAATGAGATAGGTTTTTTTACTTTTTCTATTTAGCTCTGTTTATGTTTGATGAAATGTGTCACTGATATTTATTTTTCTTTTTGCAGTTGATAACAAAAGAAATCCCCCAAAAGAGAGTGACATTAATATAAAATATTTGAAACTCATCTGGGATTTGCATCAATCAGTTATTGGGGAGCACGTTAGAGCTGCTTCTTATTTCCTGAGATGCAAGAACACTACTTCCTCTTTTATTGTTCGTCCTCTTTCCCCCTTCCTGTGATAATTGATCTTGATCAAATTCCATCATCTCGAGCCAGCGTAGAAGAATCTTCTTCTGATTTGGGTACCTCTATTGCTGATTTGATAATGAGGAAGAGGAGAATGCCAAAATTCTTTGTCAAAAATGCTCCTGGCACTAATGGGGCAAAAAAGAGCAAAGGGGATGTCGCAGCTGAAGGGACGAAGAAAATGGATATGGCTCAATATAAGGGAACAATTCCAACTGTCAAGGAGGTCGGCAAGAAGCCACCTATTGTCCAAAAGGAGGCAGCACCTTTGATTGAAGGAGCTCCTTTAAGGAGATTGAGGAGAGGTCTCGCAGAAAGACCTATAGAAACTGCTGCTCAACCTTCTGATGTTGAGGATCCTTCTTTGAGAGTTAACCCTCCAACTTTCATTACTCCGAGCTCGGCCAAAGGTTTGATCAAGTCTTGGACCATTCCCGAATATCGAGCTGCTAAGGGTTTTCTTTCTCGGGAGAAGGTCACTAACCTAGCCGCCCAACATATTACGTCAGTAAGTATCATCATCCTTACCATTTCATCTCCATGTACTGTGTTCATATTCTGATCCGAGCTTCTTTTCTTTTATAGTTTATGACGTGTTTTAATAGTATCCTGAAGAAAGATGAGGCTATCAAAACATTAACTTCCTCCAGTGGGGTGGAAGAGGCTTTTGCTGGGTTATCACAATCTTTGAAGGACTCCCGATAGAAGTACGAGGAAGACAAAGCTGCTTGGGAGAATAAACTTCTATCTGCAGAGACAATTCATTATCAAGCTGATATAGATCGAGACCAAGCTGCAAATGCCTCCAAGGAGTTGGAGAAAAAATTGAAGGTCGTCGTTTCTAGCAAGGAAGAAGCTGATCGCAAATTTAAAGAGGCTGAACAGCATAAAAAAGATATGTAGGAGAAGGTGAAGCTTGCTGAGGGATATGCTTCTTCCGAGAAAGTGAAGAGAAAAGCTTCTGTGAAGAAGTCCTTTAGCTCTAGTTGGGACAAAGGGTGGAACAAAGCCTTAACTTCTATTACTTGCCATATGGAATATGCAAGTTTGAAGTACTTCAGAGACGGATAGGTCGCAACATTGAAAGAGTTGAGTGTTGCCGACGATTCTGAATTATTTCGGAAACACACTCATAGCCTTCCTCCTACTATTGACGAATAAGAAGAAGATTAAGCTGCATCTAATAATTCTTCTATGGTGACAGTAGAACAAGTATCTGTTGTTACCATTCCTCAACCCTCCGAGCAACTTCAGCAGGCAATAACTTCTACCGAGCAACGCCAACTTCCCTCCGAGCAACCAACTCCTTCGTCTAAATCGACTGATGATGTTATAGGAAATAAGGACAAGGTGTAGAGTTGTTTGGCTATTTGATTATGTTGTTCTTCTGCTTTTTCCCTTTTGTTGTAGCTTTGGTTGTACTTGCTTCTCCCGTTGATCAATAAATAGGACTTTGTTATTTATTCTTTGTCTTTTACTTTACTTGCTCAATATGTAGTTGTACTGTAGTTGATTGATTCCTATTTTCCTTGCTAATTTGTTGCCAGGATGGAACTCTTGTCAGCTCATGATACGGAGTTGATGAAGAAATGTAATGATTACTTCAAAGCTGGTCATGCAGACTTTACTGAAGCATAAATAGTTAATATTCTCGGATCTGATGCCTCAGAGCGAGCGATTGATGCTTATCAATTTTTAAAATGTCTGCTAACCGAGCTGTGGCGAACAACATGGCATACTATGAAATGATGGAAGATTGTCAAGGAGTAATCGAAGAACTCCAAATTCAGCATAAAGAAACCACTGCTCTTCTGCGTGAAGGTTATGACAAAAAATACCAACAGTTAAGTGTTGATCGGGGCTACGACAAATTCCTCTCAGCCCATAATAGGAGAGAAAGTGTGTTAAAACTTGAAGTCGAAGAACACAAGTACATTTCCAAGATGATTGAAGAGGAAAATATTGCTCTGAGAGAATAATTAAAAAAAACTAAAGCCTACATCTTCCTCTGGAGCTCTGATCCCAATCAATGATGAGGGCTTTTCCTTTTTAGAAATTGAAAATTCTGCCTTGAGAGAAGAATTGGAGGCTTTGAAAAGAGTCGAACCTACATCGTCCACTCCTCATAGAGAAAGTCCTTCTATCCATGGTCGAGAAAGAGCTGGTCAAATTAATATTGAAGAGACAAGGACCCAATTGGATTTAGAAAATCAAGTCGTTCAACTGACGATTAAAAATCAAGCCTTGGCTGAGATGTCTAGAAAAATCCAAAGTCTTACCAATCAACTTTCCAAGAAAAGTTCTGACTTGGAGAGTAAAGAGAATTTTGTGAAGAAACTCCATCAAAATGTTGAGAGATTGACATATTAATTCCACAAACAGCCACGAGAATTCTGGATGGAAGGATATAATGAAGCCTTATGCCACCTTGACGCCAGGTTGAAGCAGTCAAATAATGAGGGGTATAAGCAAGGGTGGTTGAATGCTCTTGGTGTGATGCGTCTTGAGAAAGGAAATTCCCTGTGGGATTAGTATGAACCTGGGTTTCTTGATCTACCAATACCTCCTTTCAACTTAGATGTTAGTTGGATTCCAGCTCGCACCATACCTCAATGTTTGATCTCCAAGTACCTTGGTGATTAGAATCTTCATAAATATTATGAGATATCCCGGCCTCCTCATATACTTGAGCGGCCAAGTTAGAGCAACACTAGGATTCTACGAGATATGAATTTCATCAATTCTCCTTATGCTTTAGATGCCCCTCCGGGTGGAATGGAACATGTATCAAAATCTGAGGGAAAAGTCCAATAGAATAGAAAAGTTGTATTGAATGAAGAAAACTTCATCTTTTGTAATTTGCTTTCCTGTATTTAATGAAGAAAAATTTCATCTTTGTACCCTTTTCTTTCCTTGGAAATAGTTTTAAGATGTTTTTCTTATAGCATATTTTCTATAGATTAATGCATATATATCTATAGAGGGACAATTTGTCCTATTTTGTTTTAATTGCCTAGACAATGGAGCTTGCCCCACTTGCTGCCTAGTTGTAGTGACTTGTCACCCATAAGTGCCTAATCAATGGAATTATTTTCATCCCATGGTCCTGCTTAGTTGTAGCAATCTTATCAGGATTACTTTATTGCCTAGGCAGTGGATGCCCTATGAGGTCACCCATCTTCTTGCCTAGTTTGGGATGCCCCTTGAGGTCACCCATGATCAAACAGGCTTTGCCTTGTATGATTGTTATGCCAATACTATTGGTTAAATTTATTGATGCCGACCAACCGTGGTTGGTGGTTGTTGATATGCCGACCAATCGTAATTGGTGGTTACTGATATGACGACCAACCGTAGTTGGTGGTTGATGATATTCCGACCAACTGGAGTTGGTGGTTTAGTGTGTATCACGAGTACTCCGAAAAAAAATTAAATAAAAAGAATATGGAGAAAATATCATCTTTATTCATACTGAAAGAAATGGGGTACATGTGAATCTGTATTACTGATAATATTTACGCAGGTGCTCCATATTCCATGCATTTTTGAATTCCTCTCCTTCTAAGGTTTGTATTTTGTAGGTCCTAGGTCGAACAACAATAGTTACCCGGTAGGGTTCATGCCAGTTCGCCTCTAACTTATTATGCTTCTGAATCACCTTCTTGAGAACATTGTCTCCCTCTTTAAGATCACATTTCTTGACTCGTTTGTTATAGAACATGGCAGTTCGTTGCTGGTAAGACGCATTCCTGATCGCCGCATATTCTCTCACTTCCTCTAGCATATCCAAGTCTAAACGTCTCATTAAATCGCTCACGGGAGAGTTAAAATTAAGCACCCTATGTGTGGGTAAGCCCAGTTCAACTGGTATGACTGCTTCACTTCCAAAGGCTAGCATGTAGGGAGATTTCCTAGTTGCTATTCGGGGTGTTGTGTGATAAGCCCATAACACAGAATGTAGATCATTAATCCAATTTCCTTTTGCACCATTCAATCGTTTCTTCAACTCGTTCAGCAGAGTTCTGTTTGTCACTTCAGTTTGTCCATTGCTCTGGGGATGACCTAGCGTAGAATGAATCTTCTGGACATTGGATTGATGACAATAGGAAGCGAACTCCTCATTATCAAATTGGGTACCAAGATCAGTAATGAAAGCATGTGGCAGAACATATCTGCAGATAATATTCTTCTAAATAAACTGGTAAACCCTTTTCATATGACATGCCAATTAGAGGCTTATCCTCAACCCACTTGGTGAAATAATCAATAGCGACTACTAAATATTTAAATCGCCCTTTGGTGGTCGGTAGAGGCCCGACCAAGCCTATACATGGCCAAGGGGAAGTGATGGGTGTTAACAATGCCTGGGGAGTCCTTCGAATGGAAGAGAAACATTGTCACTTATCACATTTCTTCGCATAAGTTGTACAGTCATCTCTCATCATTGGCTAATAGTATCCCTACATCGTCATCCTATTCAAAAGAGTTCTACCTGCTATATGAGCTCCACAAGAGCCGTCATGAACTTCCTCTATTAGATCTTTAACTTCTAAAGGATGCACACATCTCTGTAGACATGCTATGATACCCCTTCTATACAAAACACCATTATTCAGTACATACCGAGGAGCTTTAAACTTCAGCCTCTTAGCTACAAGTTGGTCAGTTGGTACAAGTCCTTCTTCGATATATGCCCTGATGGGGTCCATCCATGATGGTCCCATATCTAGGGTGATGAATATTACCATTAAATCTTCATCTATACTTCGATCGGCCAGAATCTCAATAGGAATCGTTCTTCATAGCTCGGTGCGAGTAGCTGAGGTAACCGAGCTAGTGCATCAGCTCTCGCATTTTCTAATCTCGATATTCTGATCAATTGGATAGCAACAAGAGTGGACACAATCTCCATAGCTTTGGAGTGATACCTTGATATCAAGTTTCTCTTCGCTGCATACAACCCAAGAATCTGATTTACGATTAACCATAAATCACTAAACACAATAACTTAATCTGCATTCAGTGTTTTGGCTAAACTGAGGCCTACAATCATAACTTCATATTCAGCTTCATTGTTGGAAGCTTCGAACTGGAAACGAAACACATATTCCACAACATACAAATTCCATATGGGGATGCCATTATCAAACTCTTAGTCTGACAAAGTTCCCTGATTGAATATTTGGTACTTCCTTTTATCATCTCCTAACACTAGGCTATTGTCTAAATATTCTTGTTGCTCGACGCTTGTCCCCTTCGTTACATCTGTTGATATGAGTTGATTGGGGGTAGTTTCCGATGATTCCCTAACATCTACTACTTGTTCTGTATTAGACCCTTGTTGGTCGACAGTATCTGGGTAAGTGAATTCTGCAATGAAATTTTCTACCGCGTGCCCTTTGAGTGAGGTCCTTGGCTCATAAACAATATCATACTCTCCTAGCTCGACTGCCCAATATATCAGTCTTTCAGATTTTCTGGCTTGTGCAAAGCTTGTCTGAGTGGCATATCAGTGTACACCACTATGGTATGGGCCTGGAAATAAGGTTTCATCCTCCTACTTTCTTCTATCAACGCTAAAGCTAGCTTCTCCAATTTGGGATATCTTACCTCTGCTCCTCGGAAATCTTTGCTCATATAATACAAAGGTTTTTGTACTCCATCTTCAACTCTTATCAACGCTGAACTCACTGTGCTCTCAGAGACAGCCAGATATAAGTATAATATTTCTCCCATCACCGGCCTCGAAAGTAGGGGTGGCGTCCCCAAGTACTTCTTCAAAGCTAGAAATGCCTGCTCTCACTCGTCATTCCACTCAAAAGTCTTTCTAAGCACCTTGAAGAATGGGAGGCATTTATCCGTCGCTCTGGAAATGAACCTGCTTAGAGCTGCAACACGCCCCGTAAGGCTTTGCACTTCCTTCTTAGTAGTTGGAGATTTCAGTTCTAACAAAGGTTTGATCTTATAAAGATTTGCTTCAATGCCTCGCTGATTCACAATATACCCGAGGAACATGCCTTCTCGTATGCCAAAAACACACTTAGTCGGGTTTAGCTTCATCTGATATTTTTCCAGTTGATAAAAAGTTTGGCTCGGATCAGCTATGTGGTCTGAAGCTTTCTTACTCTTTGTTAGCATATCATCTACAAAAACCTCCAAGTTGTTGTAGATTTATTCTGCAGACACCTTATTCATCAATCGCTGGTACGTTGCACCTGCATTTTTAAGACCAAATGGCATAACATTATAACAGTAAACGAAGTACTCTCCCTGTCTTCTGGTTTCATCTTAATCTAGTTGTAGCCGGAATAAGCGTCCATAAAACTCAACAATTCATGCCCCGAGGTAGCATCCACCAGCTGATCAATTCGGGGCAAGGGAAAATGATCTTTTGGATAGGCTTTGTTGAGGTCGGTGAAATATACGCACATCCTCCATTTATTATTCTTCTTTTTTACCATCACCATATTAGCTAACCAATCAGGATATTTGACATCATCAGTAAAAGAGGCCTTTTGCAGTTTCTCAAATTCCTCCTGGATAGCTTAGTTCTTCTCTGGGCTAAATACCCTTCTTCGTTGTTTCACTGGCTTGATCTCCTTATTAGCATTCAGCTTGTGTCACAAGAAGGCTGGATCTATCCCAGGCATATCTTCATGACTCCACTCAAAAGCTTGCTTTCTGTGCCTTAAAAATGCCACTAACCCCTGCTTTATTGACGAGTCTAGTGAGGCGCCAATTTGAGTTGTTCGTTCTGGACGTTCGTCGTCCAGAATGATATTCTCCGTAATCTTAATGACCTGACCCTTCATAAGCTCGGATTCATCTCTAGGGTCCAAGGTCTCAATCTCTGCATCTTCAGACTTCTCCACTTGGTACGTGGTGGTCTTTTTCTTAGCTTCCTCCAACCCCTCCTATTCGGCAGATGAATAATAGCATTCCTGAGCTACTTTCTGGTCGCCCTTCACAACTCCAACTCCGAAATTGGTCAAAAACTTTAAGCATTGATGTACCGTGGATGGCACTGCCTCGATTTTTTTTAGGCCTACCCTCCTCATGATTATATTATAGGCTGATTGGACTTTTTGTCCATTACAAAAAAGCGTACCTTTTCTGTTTTGCAAGCAGGCCAGGTACTAATAAGCATATCCAACTTGATCGTCCCAAGTGGAAAGACTTTCTCGCTAGTGAAACCGAGGAGGGGCCTGTGATATGATTCCAACTGGGCTAGCTTCAAATTTAAACTATCAAAGCACGGGTAGAACATGATATCTGCAGAGCTTCCATTATCTATCAACACCCTTGAGATCACAACATCCTTCATCCTCATCTTGATAACCAATGGGTCATCGTGAGGATATAAGACACCTTCAAGATCATTTTTGGAATAACCGGTGACTAGTTTATCCTTGTTCACTTTCCTCGGGTAATCATCTTCAGCCAGGTTTATGCGTTGTATATAAGAACAAGCTTGGGCCTTATTGAGGTAAGCTTCCTTTCAGCAGGATGATCCCCTCCTCTGGCATCTACACCTGTAATCACATTACATTCAAATGATCCAAAATGGAATGAAAATACCTCACGTTCGGGTTGCCTTGGCTTTTTAGGGAGGTCGAGGTCATTTTCTGGATCATTTTTATGGTCCCTCTTCTTGTTATCTTTTGTTCGGTGAGGATATTTGGACCTTTGTCTTCCTTTTTCATTAGCTTTTCCGTCATTCTGACGATCAATGAACCTGCCCAATTTTCCTCGTCGAATAAGTGCTTAAATCTCATTCTGGAGAGCTATGCAAAGATTGGTCGTATGGCCATGATCTCTGTGGAACTCGCAATATTTGGACTTATCCCTCTTGTTAGGGGCTATCCTCATTTTCTCCGAACAAGTTAGCTCCTCGTTGTTCTTAATCTCCTCCAGAATATGGTTGATGTCCACTTTTAAGGGAGTATAATTCCCATACTTCCTCAACTACTCTAGTGTTTCTTTGCCATTCAGCTGCTTGCTGCCCCCATTGCGCTTTTGATCCTTCCTCTCAGTTTTACCTTCAGCTTTAGTCTCTGCTTTGGTCTCACCGTTCTTTTTTGCAGCTATAGCTTCTTCAGCGTTCATAATTTTGGCTGCCTTAGCCATTAATTCCGCCATGGATTTGGGGGGATCTTTGGCCAATGTATAATACAACTTATTGGGTAATAGACCACTCATCAGAGCTATAATGGTTATCTTCTCCTCGTAGTCAATTACTTCCAGTTTCTCATTGTTAAAACGAGTGATGTAATCCCTGGTGCTCTCTTCTATTTTCTGCCTTACACTCAGTAGGTGTGCTACTCTCTTCACTGGCTTCGCTCCAAAACAAAAATTCCCTATAAAGAGCTCTGCCAGCTGATGGAATGTAGCGATCTACCCCCGAGGAAGGTTGTTATACCATATTTGGGCTGACCCAGTGATAGTTCCGGAGAATGCTATACACCTTATCTCATCAGGAACTGCATAGATATCAGCAGCATCTTGGTACTGCTCTATATGAAGGACGAGATCAGTTTTTCCATCATACTTAGGCGTTACTACATGAGCTTTAAATTTTGATGGTGTGGAAAAATCCACAATTTCCTGTACGAAGGGTGATCCCTTGACGAGAGTTCTTTGGAAAGGGTTCTTGGCCTTAGTCATTTCCCCTAACCTGTCCTCCAACCTATGAATGAAGCCCTTCCATGCATTGTTGCCATCCTCAGACCTATTTGCCCGAACAACAGATCACGTTGAATTCTCCTCTTGGGATCTTTCATTACGAGTTGCTGGTCGTGACTGGGCAAAACCTTCCATTAGATTATTTGGTCATTAAGAATTTCTCTACGCAATCCTAGGGGGATTTCCATTCCTCTTGGGTCCCAAATGGTCAAAGGGAGAGGCTCTACTCAACCTCTCCAGAGCGTTTGTTTGTTCTGGGGCTAAAATAATATTTCGTTGATAATCTGTAGCTCTTATAGAAGAGGTCCAGCCAGGATGATATAAGGGATCATTGGTCCTCTCAGTATGATGAGAGTCAGTGCGTCTAGACTGAGAAACATCTGGGAATAATGTACATCAGGTTCTTGAAGATGGAAAATGGGTGGCTCTCTAAATGCATCGTTGACCTGACTGGGCAGGCGCACCGTTACGAATAGTTTGAATGAGTTAACGCATTGTCTCTTGCATATCTGTTTGCACTTGGGCTAAATTGTCCACTATGTCAGTGATATCTTGAATAGTTGGGGGAGCAGATGGATGGGGGGAGAACTCGGTCATTGTTCCTGTTACTGGATTCTGGAATCTCAGCCATTTATGATGAATGTTTTAGTGAAAACGCTACGTATAGTCTTTCCCACAGACGGCGCTAATCTGTTGATGTAAAAAACTAGATTGGATATAATTAATCAATCACAGATAAATATGAAATAAGAAATAAGACAATGAACTTTTAAAGTGGTTTAGCCTTATGAAAATAGCCTACGTCCACTGTTTTGTATTATCGGATGTCTTTGCCTTAATCTCAATGACAATTGCTAATGATCAATTACCCTCTTATGGAGGGTGTTACAATGTATTTATAGCCTTGGGGTTGTCAGTATGAATAGATGATATATCGTTATTTAATAGACATATACATCTGTACAATAAGAATGTTCATTAAATTCGATGTTCATTGAATGCGCAATTGTCGCTTGATCTTCCTGGCCAGATGCTCTGCACGTTAAGTAGCTTGGCATGTTAAGTAGCTCGGCACGCTAAGTAGCTCAGGGTGATGAGTAGCTCGGTACTGCGAGTTGTTCGGTGAGTATAAGTATTTTCCACGTAAGATGACACATGTCTTCATATAATTGGTCCACGTCAGTTGACTAATTTTTGTATGAACAGTAACTATTTATACTAATCAATTCGAGATGATGGATATTATTCTGAATATATAGTTTTTACTCCTTTTTATTAATATTAGTTTCAATACATACCTAGATTAATCTTTTATTAAAATAATTATCTTTTACACTTTTATTCCTAAAGGAAGGTTATTAGGAAAATCCTTTGATTTCTACCACCAAGGTTCATTCTCCACGCCCCAACCCTAAATGTCATAGGTTGAATTAATAACATGAAGGTAGAATAGCTTATAGAAACCATCCAAACCTTCAAGTTAGAAATATGTTTGCCACCTAAGAATGAGAAAGGAATCACGCTAAAGGCATTAAAGAGTTGTCCTTCGATCTTAGATGATGATTCTGATGAGAATGAAGTTGAGTTTCCTTATTAACTAATAAATTCAAGAAGATTATCAAATCAAATCCTGAAAATTTTAAATCCAATAAGAAATGAGGATAGAACACTCAGGCCAACATGGTTAAAAATTCTTCTCGTAGAAACAAATGTAAGTCTTAAGTTGAGGAGAATTCAGATGATGATTCTAGGAAGTGATTTGAATGCCAAGGTCTTGGGGCATATAGTTATGCGGACTGACATAAATGCAAAAAATGTTTCATCCCGAAGAACTTGAATTTATCATGGAATGAAAAATAAAAAACAGGAGCTAGGTTTAAAGTATACACTTAGGGTTTTGAATCATGATACCTTTACGAATCTTATAGGTGATCCCAATATAGAGAAATTGATAAGGAAGATGATGATCTTCCTTGATTCCTAATTTCACCACTAATCTTTCTAGATCCACCAGAAGCCTCGGCCTTATGTTTCCTTACCCCTTCACAAAAATGTGAATAGTGTTTTTCCTCTACCTTTCTAACCTTAAAAAATGGACTATGCAACTTATAACCCTAGCTTACACCAATGTGTATATATATATATATATATATATATGTTAGGGATAAACTGGGATTCTAGAGATTTCGTGCCTACTACTTGGGTTATGGACTATACTAAGGACCCAATTATTGACACCAAATTTTACCACCTTACGTGGACCAATTATAAACCAACACATGCCATCTAATGTGGCTCAAATCCAACTAAGCATGATGCAAAATCCCGACCAACAAGGAAGCTCGAGCAACTGGGAAGACCACCAACTACCAGAAATTCAACCTGTACAGCCAACGAAGCGACGACAGTCATACAACCTGTGTTACCAGTGAAGCGACAGCCATAGTATATTTAATTCTCATTATGTATTGATGAAAATGTCTAACAAATAAAGGCATTCTATCCTTTCACATGACAACTATCAGTACCCCTCTTGGGATATAAATACATTATATCACCCTCATTATAAGGGATCGAAAACAAATCAAGGCAGTCAATACATAATAGTGGACGTAGGCTTTTCTATTGAGCCGAACCACTTTAAAAATCTCTTTGTCTTATTTGTTTATTTATCTGTGATCAATCAATTAGGACTAGTCTAGTTTTTTGCATCAATAGATTAGCGTCTTCTGTGGGAACGTATTGCTAAACGTTTTTACTCATTCATCATTCATGGCTGAAATTCCTGAATCAAGCACCAAAAACGAGGGAATTCTGCCTACTCCCTCTGTCCCTCCAAATAACAATGGTTTAATAGGAATTTTAGATAGCTTGACCAAGGGTCAAGAGGCTATGCGGGATACTATATGACAGTTATCCCAAACTCTACAAACTGGAGTCCCTGCACAATTTAATCAAAGGAATATGTCACCGCCGTCAATAAGGAGTGTTGGCCATAGCCGCTCTAGAACTTCAAGGGATCCTTCGTACCTTCCTGGAGCAACTTCTTCTATCAAGATTACTAATTTCTCTGATGGACAGTCCCTTATCCGAGAAAGATTAAGTGCCTTAAAAAGGCTAAGTAGAGCCTCTCCTTTCGATCATTTAGGACCCCAGGGAAATGCCCTACGGGTTGCGTCGAGAAATACTTGACGCCCAAGAAATCTAAGGGAAAGTTCAACCCAATCCATATTGAACACCCGGCGAACTGATCGGTCCAGTCAAAGAGAAGGTTCGCAAGAAGAAAGCTCGGTACGATCTGTTGGTCGCCACCCGTAGATCTAGTGTTGGAAGTGATGCTTGGAAAGGTTCCATCCAGCATTTGGAAGACAGGTTCCATCCAGCGTTTTAGAGTATTTATCATAACTCATTTACTTTACCACACACTATAACTTGAGTAATTTTGAAGCAAAATATAATAAAGGGATTTGTTTTCTACTTTTAGTGAAAATCAAAAGTTTTATGTGATGTTTTGAAAAAGGGTGTAATTAGTAATCCTTTGCGAATGAGAAGTTTTTTATCATCATGGTTGCCGTAAAATAATGATGTGTGTTTGTATGTGTATGTGTGTGTGTGTGTGTGTGTGTGTGTGTGTGTGTGTGTGTGTGTGTATCATGAGTGATGATTTGGTAAGGGATGAAACTTTGAGATTGTGAGAACTGCCTTATATTGGCAAGCGTTCCCCACTCTTTATAATAAATGAGCTAAAGCCCCCATATGAAAATTTTGTTTTAAATGTGATGATTTGGCAAGAATTTTATTTATCCAAAATTAAGTATCATCAAATATATGAGACACAAAAGTTTTTAATCATAAATCACTTTTTGAGGAAGAAAAAGTAGTAGTTGAAACTTTTATCTTTTTAAAGTAAAATGAGGCTTTCTCTTTGCTGCATAAAGCCAAAATTTTCAAAAGTGTGTTTAAACATTAATATTCATTCTTGATTTTACGAATTAATGCTCATATTATTCACATTTCTATCATGAGTTATGTTTTTAAATCACTATATTTATTTATGAATTTTATTTGACCATAAACATTTGAATGTTAAATCATTCTTGATGTAGAGTGTTTGACATAATATGGTCTTTTGAAAGCTTGTTTGATCATAATAATGGTAATTTTGTTACGAATAAATTGTGTTTTCTTATAACTTAGAATATTATTAAGAATATTTCAATTATGTGTTTTGTTCTCACATATTTTCTCAAGCTTGTGCCATAACCAGGTGTCGATGGTACATTTCAGCAGCAATGGTCGCAACCAATGATGGTCAGGTTCACTGCGATGAAGCTTCTAGGTCCGTTAAAGTTTCCCAATTCAAAATTTTGCACATTTTTGCCCTTATTTTGTCTCTTAAAACCATTCACCTTAGATCATCCATAACTTCCTCCCAACTCATATCAAGGACGCAAATTTTATGAATCCTCATCCTCTTTATAATGGTTAATCATCATCATGGTAAGTTTATCCTTCATATATATATTTATTATTTTCCCTTTTTAGACTTAGGCTTGATGTTAGATGTTTTATTAGATTTTTATGATTTTTTGTCTAAGATTTATGAGTTAATATGTCTTGAGATTGTAAGAAATCAATTCTCTTAGTGCTAAGGTACTTACATATAAATTGAGGCATAACCTCTATTGATGAAGATAATTTAATAGATAAAACGCTATTGATAATGGAGGAGTAAAATTAGTTGGAAATGATCAAACTCTTTAATGTAAGCTCACAAACTCTCGAGTATAATGAATAAAAAACAATATTTATGGTTTGTATAGAACAACAGATGAAACCTTGAAACAACTAGCTAAAGGAAGGAAAAAGCAAGCACTCTACACCCCAGGTAGGCCTCTCAAACACTAGTAATATCAAGGGATGAGGGTCAAAGCTCAATAAATGCCTATATTCTGGGTAGAAAGCTTGGGCAAAGGTTTTAATGGTGAAGGATAAAAGCTTTGGTTCTTATAATATTTCTCTCAAAAAAATCTCTCTATGATGTGTAATATCTTGTCTATCTTCTCCGTCCTTCCATCAATCGAATAAGGTAGTATATATGGTATCTGTCCCAATTTGTGGAATCTTGAATCCCTTTTTCTCTTTTATCACGCCATGGTGGCCTGCTATCTTCCATCTAAAGGGGGACAAACCTATTCAGCGTGGTATAAAGTTGTCTCAAAGCGTGGACAAAATTATTACTTTAATGAAAAGTAATGATAGCTCTGCCCAATACATTATATAAAGTCTGTTGGCATGGAAGTAAAAACAATATTTTTTATATCAAGATAATGCTTTCTATGTTAGCACCTTTTTTCCGCTCATGAACAATTTCGATCGATCGAGATGATGGTTGCTTGCAACATGTTCCTTCATCATATAATCTCTCAGATTGACTGGTGTTTTACAAGGTGTATCTAAAGAGGTTAAATCATGCCTTAATGTTGCCTTGCTTCTCAATCCTCCAAATCAGTTCCCTCGTATGTTCCCGAAGTGAGGTTATACGATAAAGTATGGAAGCTCTCCCAAGTCATGTCAGACTTGGTCCCTTGTGGATACCAAGTAGCATCACCAAATATTAAAATATGTCTCATAATTACAATATAACATAAGTTAAAAAAAATACAAATGTTCATCAAACAACTCCCTTAAGGAAGGCTTCCCCTATGCCTCCATTTACTATATGTAGTGGTTTTCTTACTTCTAGCTTCATATGTGCTTGCTCTAACTTCCTATGTGCTTGCTTCAGCTTCCAATGTCTTTATTCAAGCTGGCTTATGAGCAGGCGCACTTGACTCCTTACACTCCTTTGTAAACTCACTAATCTTTATTGAATCCTTCTCTAGTTTAATAATTAGTGGAATTATCTCTAATCATGGGTTTATTTTTAAACCCTTTACATTCTCCCCTATGTAGAGAAATTTATTGTGTGGACAAGAAATATCTGTGCGAAACACCTTGCTCTGAAAAATATCCACTCCGACAACCTCTCCTCTTATGAACTCAAAGGAACATAACTATGACTTGTCATCGTCATAATAGGAAAATACTACTCTTGAACAAATTTGATATGTGAGAACTCATTACGAATAAACTTGAATCTCGCGACTTATTACAAAAAAAATTGATCTACGGGAACTCATCGCGAACAAACTTGAACTGCAGGGACTCATTACGAACAAACTTGATCCGTGGGAGCTTATCACAACATGGCTGGAAAAAAACAATTTAAATAATTGGCATTTGAAAAGACCACTAAACTCTTCATTTGTAAACAAGTTGTTCGCTTTTTTAGCGTGTGCCAACAATTATTATTGGATTCTAATCATCTGACACTTCTGCCGCCATTTGCCACGTGGTGAGTTAGGGTAATCTGCCCAGAGTTCAGTTACTACAAAGCCATCATTTGCTTTATAATTCCCATGTGTCTGAAATCAAAACAACAGCGTCCCAAATGTCTATTTCTCAACCGTTTAAAACCCAACACTTAAATGCTTTCCAAACCTCCAAACTTTCTGCAATTAAAACTCATAGCTCAAGATTTTCTAGAGAGAGAAGTGTTATTTGCTCGTGAATCTCTCCGACACCAAAAAGTCCTATATCCACCTGTAATTTCTTACCGCCCTCCTTTCCATGTCGCGCATCATTTCATTTATTAAAACCTTCACTTAGCAGCAATGGCTTCCTCCAATCATCAACCTAAAGTTTTCGACCAAGTTTCTGTCGAAGCCCTAAAGGCCCAAATTACAGCACTTCAAGCCCAATTGTAGTTATATCAGTGTGCCCCTACTTTAGGGGATATGAAAAGTTTAGGGAAGAATGTAAAGATTTTTCAGTTAGTTGACACTCATGGAGAAACTTGAGGAAAGAAAAGACTGGGGATACCTAGCTCCCGTTAGAACTCTTCGTTTAGGTTGGACTGCGAGGACTTCCCTTACTCCCACATTAATTTTGAAGCACCTAGAAGCTCCCCATAAGGTTTTGCTGCCTGGTCAACCTATATCCACCAAACATAATATGTCATCCTAAAAAAGGTGGGTCATATCCACACTTGTTGTTTTGGGGACTTTACTTTGTCCAAGAATAATGTAGCCCCCTAGTTATTATTCTCTCAATGGAACTAAGTGTCCCACACTTTTGTTGCAGCTTAGCGTGAATTCACGATTAACCTTAAAGATGTTTATGAGTTGATGGGCCTTGAGCCTTATGGTGCCTTTTTTACAATGATGAATCTTTTGATTCCGCTGAAGCTACAACGCGATCAAACTTGAATAAAATCCATCGTGAATGTGGTGGGGATTCTAACAAAGCTACCATCACCCAACTCATCAAATTTTGTTACAAGGTTCCCCCCAAAACCTACCAAAGATGAGAAGGACAAAATTATCATCCATGATACAGATTTTAGTGAAGGTAAAGGTTCCTCACTAGAGTTATATGCTTATATCTTGTGTGTGCTCTCTCGTTTCTTTTTATCGGACAAGCTCAACGATCAACCTCGCAGAGACTTGATCAATATATATGTGAGGTTGGCTCGTGGGGTTAATATTCCACTTGCTATTATCCCTCTTGGGTCCCTCTACATTTGATTAGGTATAACTCATGCTGACATGGAATGATCTTTAGGGAGTATGTTGTCTCCAATTTCGCCAACATCATTTTCTTAATGGGGTTCCTTTACTCAAGGTACCCCATTGTTGATCCTTTGGAGATCCCCCATCATTCAATTTTCTGTGAAATATTTGATTGGGCATAAACATTATATATTTATCCCCTTAATTTCGGAACATTTGTGAACCCTAGTGATACAATTAATATGGATTTAACCCATATTTATGCCACTAACCTTCATTGGCAAGTATTCCGTGTTTTGTGTTTCTCTTATGTGTTTTACAGGTTAATTATGAAAGCGGTACGAAAGAGAAATCGAAACAATGAAAGAAAAGTTAGGAAGGTAAGCTCAAATGCATTTTCGTAATTCTATAGCCTGATACCAGATGTGGGCCCAAGTAAAAAGTTGAAGAGCTCGGACCAACGTGAATACTGGAAGAAACGACACCCAAATCCGAGCTATGGTGAAAGAGTAATGATCATTTGAAGTTGAGAAAAAATTCAAGAAAGAAAATAAGAAAACAAGGAAAAAAATTCTAAGTGTTGGAACTAGGGGTGTTCAAAAAACCGACTGGACCGACGGACCGAACCGAACCGAGCCGAACCGACCCTTTTTTCGGTCTTTTTTCTTAATCGGTCCGGTCTCGGTTTATTTTTTTGGTGGACCGACCTAGTCGGTCCGGTCCACGGTTTACAGTTTCAAAAACCCTGTTAGGACCGACCCGGACCGACTGTATATAAAATAATATATTTTTACATATATATGTATATATATAAGATAAATAAATAGTAAAAGTATATATTTCAATATTTGATTAGTTTAAATTATAGTTTAATCCAATAGTAGGTTTGTTTTAATCGCAAATTTTGATATTTTTTAGTTTTTAATGTTTGAAAAAAATAGACTTGGGTATATTTGTACTATTATAAATGATGTAATTCATTAATGTGAGGACCGACGAGTTAGACCGGACCGACCCTATAAAAAACCGAATCGACTAGGGTCGGTTAACCGACATTATCGGTCCGGTCTTGGTCCATTTTTTTAGAGGATCGACCAAGTCGGTCCGATCCAAAAAAAACCTTAAAACCGAACCGGACCGGACCGCGAACACCCCTAGTTGGAACTGAAGAAAAAAGGCCCAAAACTAGCAAGATTTCCCGAACCACACTGTGAACCATTTTGGTACCTGCAAACCGGTTCGAGGGTCCTGATACGCGAATTTTCCCTTTAATTCTGATGGATCCAAAAGAGTCCCATGATGTGCAAACTCCTCTAAAATGTATTTGTATTGTTGTATAGACTTAGAAAACATATTTTTGATCAGTTTTTGGTAGAGAGAAGAGTATAATAACAACCTAGGAACATAGCTTTGAATTGTTGCTTCAAGATTGATTAATTCCAGGTTTGGTTTCAAGTTTTAATTCAAGTTTTATTCTCTCTATTTCCCTTGCATGATTCGAACAAATTCTAGGTCTGTAACACTTCCTTGCATGTTTCAATATAGTTTCATCATGATTTCTTTCGCATGCAACGTAATTAATTCATGCATAGTTAGGTTTAATATGTCTAGCTAAATTCTTGATGGTTGGGATGAATGAACTCAACCCGATGTGATAGTCGTGTGTGTATAAAATTAATCCCCTAAATTTAAGGATTTATTATGACCTTGTGTAGCGAACACGACCTTTGTAGATCTTTGGATCTCGTTTGCTCTAGGGTAATCAGGATGCTTTAGAATGCAATGCGAGTGTCGCTATCTTGTTACCGCTTTACTCGTCCTTTAATTTCGTATGGTGAGGGCTTGAACCTCATATACATAATACTAGGGAGTACTAAAGTCTGGGTCTGATTTATCACTTAAATTTACGATTAGTTTTATGCCAGCAATACACTAAGGTTGAGGGATTGTATTCCCGACCTGTTTTCTCATCACATGGTTCAAGTTTTAGTTCAATCATCATCAATATTTTAGGTAACTTAGAATAATTGTATGCCATTCATTCTTTAGTTCATTAATTAATTATTTTCATAATTGCATCTAATTGTAGCTGTTTCACCGTTCAAATCATCTTTTCGTTCTTCTTAGAGTTGAAGTTAGGTTGACCGTCTGTCCTTTTGTCGTCACTATTTTCTCGTCATATTTCCCTGTGGAGACGATCCCGACTTATCGGGTTTATTACTAACACGACAGGCTTGCACTTGAGCCTAGAGAGTACGTACTTCTGAGACACATTCTTAGTCGCGTTAATGTCCAAGGCTGCTCCTTTGTAATAAGAAGCAAAGAAGAAAGGACTTACTTCCTTTGCTTGATAAGTACACTTATTTTGTTTCTAGGCCTTACTGTGAGGAAACTAAAGCCCAAATATGTTAATTCTTTGATGAGTCCAATCTTAAAGTTAAAGCAGTAACATCAGAAATGATTGCTGAGAAATCTGTTTTATCTGTTATTCTTGTGCTTACTCCTGATTGTCTTCCATAATTCACTGAGTGTGCAATTGAAAGTAAGGCCTATCGCTCCTATCTTTTTTCCAAACAGTTTGGGTATGACCAAAGTGTGCCACCCATCACTACACTAAAACACTGATTTTTTGACTGCCTAATTGTAACTGCTAATTGGGGTGGCAAACTTTATAACTATCGAGAACAGTAATAAAATTATTTGTAACTGCCATTAGGAGTGATGAAATTTTGGGGTAAGGAAAAATTTGAGTGAATTGGTTTGTCACTTCTAATGGCAGTGACAAATCTTGTCATATGAATAATTTATGACTGCTATGAGCAGTCACAAATTTATAACCGCCACGAAGAGTCACAAATTTTATCACTAGAATTAATTTATGACTGCTATGGGAAGTCACAAATTTGTAACTGCCATGAGCAGTTACAAATGTTGGCATTAGGGTTAATTTATGAGTGCTATGAGCAGTCAAAAATTTGTAACTGCCACGAGCGGTCACAAAATTATATATTAGACTTAATTTATAACTGCTATTAGTAGTCACAAATTTATAACTGCCACGAGCACTCACAAAATTGTGTATTAGTCAAAATTTATTACTACTATTAGTTGTCACAAATTTGTAACCAAAAATTTATTTCCCTCCTATCTCTCTTCATCGTTCTACATTCTCCCACAAAAAAGAGAGGTTTCCCTCCAATTCTCTTATCTCTAGAATGAAAATCGAAAAAGATGATTTCCAGTTTTGATGTTGCGCTCGATTGTATGAGAATCTCTTCGCACATTTCTTTCTATTTATATTTCTCATTTTGTACAACTATTGAGATTAATCTATGGATTTAGATCACAAACGATTATTTTCTCTTCTGAAGCCTAGTTTTTTGAGTTTTTAGGGGTTTTTTATTCGAATTGGTGGGTTGGTTGCATTTTAGCTGATAGTTAAATGAGTTCTCACTTTTTATTAGAAATAAATAATGAAGACCAAGTTCGATGAACTATTAATGTGTTATTCTAGATTTAGGGGTTCATTGCATTATAGTTGATTTTGATGAATTAGAGAAAATATTCATGTGGGTTTTGTGTTTCTGGTTTATATTGGATCACTAAGTACTTGAAATTTGTGGGTTTGCTGCATTTTAGCTGATTGTTCAAAATTTGATGAATTAGAGAAAATCTCATTGTGGGGTTTGTATTTCTGTTGTTTTATTGGATTATTTAATGCTTGACTTTGTGGGTTTGTTGCATTTTAGTTCATATTCGAAATGTTGATGAATTAGAAAAAAACTAACTGTGGGTTTGTGTCTCCAATATTTCATTTGGATTACCCAGTAATTGACTTTGTAGTTTATTTCCATTGTAGTTGATATTTAAATCTTAATGAATTCTCATCATTGGAAAAGAAAATGGCAACGTAGGATTGTCATATGGTTATTTTATTGGATTACCTATCGATTGACTTTATGAGTTTGTTGCATTTTAGTTGTTAGCTTGAATATTTAGAAATTCTCGTTCTAAGTAGAGAAATATCAACTTGAATTTGTCTTATTATTTTTTATTAGACCAACCAACTATTAACTTTATGGGTTTGTTGCATTTTAGTTGATAATTAAATGAATTCTCATTTTTGTAGAGAAAATATCATTGGGACTCCCGAGTATTGTTGTAGTGGCGCGTATAACTCACCTGCCACTTGTAAGACGTCGGTTTATACTGAGATGTTTAAGTCGACTTGTCCTAGATCTTATAGTTATGCTTATGATGATCCCACATCCTAAAACTCTCTCTCTCTAACGTAAACCCTAATTCCATAGGGTTTGCATGGCGACGGCTACTACCACCACGTTGAATCCAAAACCTCCTGATCCACAAGTTGCATGGAGTAAATCCTTTGCAAGTGTGGTGAAAGAATCCACAACTTCTGAAATTCCCCTCATCCAAGTTACATCTTACAAAGGGGAACCTGCTGTTAAGTTTTCTACTCATGATATCAATCTATTGGCTGCCCCTTTCAAGTTTTCTATTGTTGGGAAGTTTTCCCATGGCAGGCCTCCCCTCGATGATATTCGTAAGACCCTACACACTATGAATCTAAAAGCTTCCTTTTCTGTAGGGTTATTGGATCAAAAACATATCCTCATTCGTTTGTTCCATGAAGAAGATTTCACAAGGTTATGGTTACGTAATCAATGGTTCATTGGTAGATGCCCTATGAGAACATTTAAATGGTCTCCCAATTTTCGACCTGAGAAAGAAAGCTCTGTAGTCCCAATATGGATTTCCTTTCCATCCTTACCTATCCATTTCTTCTCCAAATCTTCTTTATTCTCTATTGCTCAAGTTGTGGGAAAGCCATTAAAACTGGACAGTTCCACTGCTTCTATCAATCGACCTAGTATAGCTAGGGTCTGCGTTGAGATTGATTTACTCGATACCCAACCTGATCGTCTTTGGATTGGTTGTGGTGAAGATGGGTTTTGGCAAAACATTTTGTTTGAAGATGTCCCTAAATATTGCATCGACTGCTTCAAAGTAGGCCATGATAGGAATAACTGTCTGCAAAATTCCACAAAAGCTGCTGCAGCAAATCCTCCCAAAAACTTTAAACCCTATGATACCAACCCTCAAAAAACCACTGGCCCCACCAGAAATGGTGAAAATCTAAGACCTAACCAACAGTTTACCATTAAAAAAATCCCTATACCCAAACCCTTGAATCCTCTCAATACTAATGGTGAATCCTCCAAAAATTTATCTCCAAGTCAATCCAACCTTCCCCATAGCATCCAATCTCCTTCAAAAACTGATCTTAACACCACTATCCTCTCTATTGAATCAATCCCTTCTCCAAAAAATATCCACGACCCTACCCCAAAACCTATTCAAGACCTTTGTGCTCAATCAACTCCATCAAATCTTCCCAACCAAACTTTGACCAAGACCTTTCACCCAAACAAAATTTTCCCAGTCATCCAAAAATTTATAAATAAAATCCAAGATGAAGATCTAGACAATTCTGACTTGATGATTCTGGATAACCTTATGCTTTCTCCCAAAGGAACTGTGCTGCCAGCTAAAAACCAAGATGCCTTGATGAAACCCATTGTCTTATCTGATACTGAAGTGGATCAGTCACTTAGCCCCCCCTTTATAGAGGAATTTATTTGTTTCTCTAAAGAGATTGATAAGAAATTAGCTTTACAAAACATTACTGTGGTTGGTACTGAAGCAGACTTGAAAAAAAACACAGCTCCAAATCGCAGGCCCCCTGATCCTATGTTCAAGAGGTTAACTAGAGCTGCTTCCAAGTGCTCAAAAGGTATTTCACCTACTGTCTCTCAATGATAAATTTCCTATGTTGGAATATTAGAGGGTTGTCTAACAAGCCCTCTAAAAGGAGACTCAAAAAACTTTGCAAGATTCATTCTCTTCCATTTATGGCCATATTAGAACCTAAATCCAAATTGAATCAGCTTGATCAGTTGCGTAGGACCATTAAGTTTGATGGAGGAGTGACTAATTCCAATAATAAAATCTGGTTTCTATGGAGGTTTGGAACTACCTGTGTTGAATTATTGAATGATGACCAGTCCATTTTAGTCAAAATCACTCATCCTCATATCCAATGTGAAGTTTTCATCTCCATTGTTTACGCGAAATGCTCCAGGCAGGAAAGAACTGATTTGTGGGCTAGCTTGTTGCAGCACAAAAATATCTCAAATAACCAGCCTTGGTTGATTACTGGAGATTTCAATATTGTTACTAAGAGTGATGAAAAGTTGGGAGGTCAGGAGATTGACTTCAGAGCTGTAGAAGATTTCAACAATTTCATCTCTACAGCTGCTCTTTTGGAAGTAAATTTCTCTGGTTCTAAGTTCACATGGCACAATAATAGAGATAGTGATAAAATTTGGTCTAGACTTGATAGAGGGCTAGCATCAATTGAGTGGGGTGTTACCTTTCCTAACTTTTCTTTATCTCATTTAAACAAGACCTGTTCTGATCATTGCCCTCTTCTTTTCTCTATTCTTTCCCAATCTGATTTAATTAAAAAACCTTTCAAATTCTTAAATTTTTGGTGCCAGCATAGGGACATTAATTCTGTTATTGAAAATTCTTGGAATGTTGAGGCTTTTGGGAACCCTCTCAGAATATTCTCTACCAAGCTGCAAAGACTCAAATCTTCTCTAGTGTCTTGGAATAAAAGTTCATACAAGAATGTTTTTGAAGAAATCTCCAGATTTGAAGATGAGGTGCTGTCAAAGGAGATTATTTTTGAAAACTCCCCAACTGCTGCTAATAGGGACCAGCTATCTCTTTCTAAAGCAAATCTTCTCCAAGCTCTTAGCAAGGAAGAAAGTTTTTGGAGGCAAAAAATGAGAGGTAAATGGCTTTTGGAAGGAGACACTAACTCCAAACTTTTTCATAACTCTGTCAAGGCCAAGAGATTGAAGCAAATGATCCACAAAGTTAAAAATAAAGATGGGATTTGGATTGAAAATCTTGAAGGAGTGCAAAAAACTTTTGTAGATTACTTTGAAGACAGTTTTAAAGCTAATATCATTGATGGGGAAGATGACATTATTCAAGATATTGAGCTCTCTTTATCCACTGAGCAAATCTTCATGCTATCTGATATTCCAAATGCAGGGGAGATTTGGAGTGCCATCCAAGACCTTAATGAAGATGGCTGCCCTGGCCCTGATGGCTACCATGGAATCTTTTACAAAACCTTTTGGGAAATCATCAAAACTGACCTTATAAATGCTGTTTGTTATTTCTTTTCAGGTGGTGAACTCCCTAAAAGCTGGACTAGCACCAACATTATCCTCATTCCAAAGACATCTAATCCTTCAGTTTGCACAGATTTTAGGCCTATTAGCCTTTGTAATTTCTGTTTCAAGATAATTACAAAAATCCTTGCTTCAAGACTCTCTCAAGTTCTGCCTTCCATTATTGGCCTATCTCAAGCTGGCTTCATCAAAGGTAGAAAAGTGACTGATAATATTCTGCTTGCTCAAGAGCTTATGCAGAACATTGGTAAGAAGACCTATGGTTCTAATGGTGTCATCAAATTAGACCTATCAAAAGCGTATGACAGAGTTTCCTGGTTATTCCTCATTAAAACCCTTAGAAAATTTGGGTTCTCTGAAATATGGATTGATAGAATTTGGAGGGTTATTTCAAATAACTGGTTTTCAACTATTATCAATGGTCAAAGCGCTGGTTTTTTCAAGTCTTGTAGAGGCCTCAAGCAAGGGGATCCCCTCTCTCCTGGTCTATTTGTTTTGGTAGCTGAAACTTTTAATAAAGGATTGCATAAGCTTGTTTCCAATGGCCTTATTAAACCTTATTCTCTCCCTAGAAACAGTCCCCTCATAAGTAACTTAAGTTTTGCTGATGACACTATTCTGTTCTGCAATGGGGGTACTAATAGCATCAAGAACTTGATCAAGTTTTTAAAAAAATTTGAAATTGCTTCTGGGCAATTAATCAATTTTTCTAAAAGCAGTTTCACTATTCGTCATTCCATCTCGTCCAATAGAATTAAAACCATTGCCAAAATTTCAAATTTATCTTTCAAAAAACCTCCCATTAGATACCTTGGCTGTCCCATTTTTTATGGGAGAAGTAAGCATTCCTATTTCGAAGACCTGATCATTAAAATCAGAGCTAGACTCGATTCTTGGCATTCTAAATTTCTGTCTTTCCCAGGAAGAAGAACTCTAATATCTTCTGTCCTATCATCTATACCAGTTCATACTATTGCAGCTCTAAATCCTACAAAAAAGACCATTTCAATTATCCATAATCTTTTCAGTAATTTTTTATGGGGGCATACTAAGGATTTTGGTGCTAAATTTCACTGGAAAAAATGGTCTGACCTCTGTTTTCCTATTGAAGAAGGTGGTTTGGGGTTCAGAAATATGGAAGATGTTTGCAATTCAGCCAGTTTGAAGCTCAATTGGTACCTGAAAACTAGTCCTAGCCTTTGGTCTGCTCTATACAGGGCTAAATACAAGGGAGGTGATACTCAAATCGGCTCAGCTTCTCATCGTAGAATTCAAAAATTTAGAAGCATCTCTGATCAATACTCAACTGTCATCAATGGAAACACATATTGGACTCCCACTCAAGATGGTTTGTTCTCATCTAAATCTGCTTGGCAACTTCTCAGATCTGCTAAACCTGTCTCTGCCGTGTTTAAATTCATTTGGAATCCAGGTATCCCAGAAAAAATATCTATATTTCTTTGGAAATGTCTGCACAATATTGTCCCTTTAGATGCAACTATTCAAGGAATGGGGATCCGTCTAGCGTCCAGATGTCGTTGCTGCTATAATTCATCTGAAAATATGCACCATTTGTTTCTTAATGGCCCTATTGCGCAATCAGTATGGAACCACTTTGCTCAACTGCTTGGTGTTCATGTTTCTTATTCTTCTCTCCACATGACGCTTATGTCTTGGTGGTTAAGGAGTCCCACTCAAGATTATCTCAAATTCATCTTTAGCATTGTTCCTGCTGCTATAATTTGGGAAATATGGATTTCCAGAAATTTATGTGTTTTTAATGGTGCTAAAATGATAGCCAAGAATATTATTCATCAAGTTTATGATCTTATCCAATCTTGTGCTTATCATAAAACCTTCAAGTCTTCTAACAGAAACTTTGATTTCATCATCCAATCTTTCAAGTTGAATGTTGCCTCTTATGTCCCAAATTACGTTCTCATTTTCCATTGGATCAAACCCCCGGATGGTTTTGTTAAAATGAATTGTGATGGAGCTTCCAAAGGGAATCCAGGTTTTTCCGGATCAGGTGGTATAATCAGAGATCACAGTGGTCGCCTTATCAAAGCTTTCTCATCTTTTGAAGGTGTTATTTCCAACAACAAAGCTGAGATTTTGGCCATTTTTAGGGGATTAAAACTTTGTATATCATTAAATCTGCACAATATCATTGTAGAATCTGATTCTAAATTGGTGATTGACATGCTTAATGGTATTACGAAGTCGATTCCCTGGTCAATTATTGAAGTCTTTTATGAAATCAAGCTCTTACAAGGCAATATTCAAGTCATATTTCAGCATACTTGGAGGGAGAATAACAAGGTTGCAGACAGTCTAGCAAATCATGGAGTGGATTCTAAAGGTTACTCTTCTTTCAGCCAATCCAGTGATCTTCCTTTCTCAGCTAGAGGCCACTACAAAATGGATCTGCAAGGTGTTCAATCCATTAAAGTTTTCAAATAATGCATTTCTTATGTATTTTTTAATTCTTTTTCTCTAGCTTGTAAAAGCCTTGGTAGGGCATTTCTACCTAGTTTAATAAAATTGTGATTTGTTTAAAAAAAAAAAAAAAAAAAATGTTTACTATTACTGGTGCTGACAACGCGGTCACATTTTTCCCCTCTATGCTAAGGTAAAAGATTAGATCTCTCTAGCCTTATTTATTCTAGTATTCATGATCAAATCATTATTTCCTATATTGTGTTCCATGATCATAATATTCATATGGTGTATTGAGTGTCTTTATCTGTTTTAGACTTTAGTGCAGTGAACATAAATGCATTCTTAGTCAGAAGTATGCTGCCTAACCTAAAAAAACCTTCAGCAAATGGTTGCACAAAGTTGACATTAAAGTAACAAAGTTACTTTTATTTCTCTTAGATTGCACAACCTCTCTTTATGTTTTCTCATGTGTTTTCCTACCATAAGGTATTTTTCAATTGTTGTCTTTCGTATAAGGGTGGTGTGATGCTAGGTTTCCCTAGCCTTTTGAGAATACATCTATCTATTTGCTTAACTTTCTTATTCCACTAACCCTCAACTCTACTTTAACTAGCTATCACACTCAAATCTTCGCTTAATTAGAACAAGTCCAGGATCCATTGAAACAAGTCAAGAGTGTCTGAAACTCTGGACTTATGTTGTTTATTTAGAGTTATTTTGTATACGTAGTTGGTGCATACGTGCAATGCACATGTGACCATTTTGGGATTAGATGTCTCTAAGTTGTGTGGATGAATCTGAAATTAGAGTAATTCATTTAATGTAATCAGTAGAGGGAGATAACTAACTGGAATTTTTTTAAATATACAGTATTACAAAAGTAGTAAATAGTAGACAATTGAAATGTGCTATGGGAGTTTGAGGTTCGATGGAGTAACCTTAATGGAAATCAAACATAGTCATTTCCCATAAAATTGTTATTCGCAATCCAATAAACCAATATGAATTAAAATAGACAAACAAATTTATGAAAACTACAATAAATTTCCCAACCCACAATAAATCAATAAACTTGTATAAAATTGACACCACGGCGCACTCCAAAACAATCTCAAAAGCTTCTACAAGAAGAAAAACTGTGATTTATGGCAGATTAAGCTTCAACATCACCTCTGTTCAAAGCTCTCTCTAACCTTGTTTTAACTGGTGTGGTATGCCCTTTTCTCACTTCACAAATACCTCTCTATACTTGTTAGTAGTGTTTGGTATGCAATCACCATGAGAATTAGGTTGATTTGATTTATGAGATTATTTTTTTTCTTTCTCACTGACTTTGTTATTTTCCAGTAATGAATCAATACTTTCATCTAGTGGAACATGCTCATAGGTTTGGACATTTGAATCAAAGGTAACTTTATTTCGCTTGCTCAAGATGAACTGCTCATCACTTTTATCTCAACTTTGAACATGTATTTGTGGTATTCTCTACTTTGTCTTGTTTTGAAGACTCAATAGTTTACAGGGGTTTTGGACTCATCTCTGACACTGAACTAAATGGAGATATTAAATTAGTATCAATAATGTTTGGTTGTGTTTATGGAGAGGAATATAGACAAGTAGTTGAAAATGTGATCATTTTATTAGATTCTTAGTATGTTATGAATCTTGTAAATTCTAATGTATATACTTATGATGGTTCATGTGCTTAGTTCCCAATCCTTAAATCACATGTAAGTTTTATTTCCCAGCTGGGGGCCCAAAACAGCCTATGCAATATGGAATCTGAATTAACTGTTGATCTTTTACCCAATAGTGATGATGACGAGTGGTACAAAGCTAATAGTGATGATCAAAATGTAGAGGAATTAAGTATGTGCGCCTATACAATGGAAAGCTTCAGCATACTCGCGATTTTGTTGCATGGAATCACAATTATGTCCAATCTTACTGTTCTGCTAGCCCTCGTGGGTGATTTCGATTGGAGAAAGCGCCATGCAGCTGTCACGTCCATTGGCCTAACATCAGAGGGATGCTCAAAGGTATATTTTACAATCTTTTTGTCCATAGTATGATTCTGCCGAGGGTGTATGAGGATTTCTTTTCTTGATTTTTCTCAAATGTAGGAGAATGGGCAATGTTTTAGCATGGAAATATTTCTAACTTAAATGACAGTACAAGTTAGAGATATGCAAAATTTTGACGTTTGCCTTATTTTCTTTGGGAGGGGGGGGGGTGATGTTACGAAAAAATTTAAAGGAAAAGTTTGCTATGGAAACAATTTCCACCTCACGCTATCAAATGGAACCTCAATTTTGGATTATATCCCCTTCGTTCTTGTAAAATTATCATTTATGTAATATGAAAACTAGTTAGGACAAATAGTTGGGTGCATCTCAGACTTAGTGTCGCATTCACGTGGTATATTATGCTTAATAGACATGTGACATGGGTTATACGAAATGATGTGTTTCACTATAGCTAGTTTGTTAATATTCATTATGTAAATGTTATAATGGTATTGAGATTATTTAAGTCTTTTGTTTAATTTAATCTTATTGTGACTTCCTATAACAGACGAGTACATTATCTTCTCTAAAATACCCTACTTTTTACATAGCATCTTCTACCTTTCCATCTACAACTCATAACTAGAATCATCATCAACTTATTGTTATTCAACATTCCTATTTTATCTTTGAATATCTTTCGAACCATCCACTCTATCCTACACATTCTACAATTCCATTCCAACCAAACACACCATGACAAAGCCAAATCAACAAATCTCCACAAAGATTTTCATTTATTTTAAATCTCCCAGAACAGTCCTGATGTAGAACAGAGCGAAGTTAGATTTTTAATGCAGATCTACCTTAAAATCTGAGATTTCTCCAAGTGCTTTTTCTTGTTTATTAAACGCTGAAATTTCCAGGAAATGTAGGCAAAAATGGTGTAAGAAATTGGAAAATTATGAATAATATTGGCATTAATTACTAGCACCACACTAGCAAGTTCTATGAACCACTCTTAGAGGCATTAGGTATTACACCTAGGGCTAGGATTGTATCACACAATCCTCAAATAGAAGCAACGCTGCTGGAAATTTCGATTACTTTATGATTAAGTTTAGATCTCGAAATTTTTCTAGTCATTCATGTTGTATAATACAGATTTGTCTATTTTTATCCTCTCGCATATTCAAAATATTATTTTATCTATGAATTGGTATATGTGTTTTTTATTCGATCTATAAGTTCCTAGCCCATAATAAACACAAAAGAGGCCATGCATGCCATTGATCATTGACAAAGGATATCGAGGCGCCACATATCATCCGAGTGTTGTGCAGTTATATTTTTAAGTCTATTTTTTTCCATTTTCATTTTGTAATTTGCTCCCCAGATGGGTTGGTTGGATTTTATTTTAAGTGTAATAAGGTGTTATATGTACAGGATATTCGGAATGTCAGAAATATAAATGAAATATAGTCAATATTTTCAAACTTTATAAATGTCCACATTATTTTTTTTAGACTTGTTACATATTCATGGCATTTCACCTTATCAATGACACAAAAATATAATGATTAATTTTTAAATATAATATTATTTATAACTACTAATAGCGGTTACAAATTTATCATTACTGCCAATTTTGTAAATGTTATTAACAGTTACAAATATTTAATTTGAGACTTTTCTTAGCAGTTACGAATATTTAATTGATGACTGTTGTTAGCAGTCACAAATATTTAATACATGACTCCTAACAACAGTCACAAATATTATATTTGTAACTGTTGACAACATTGTTGTTATAACCCCTTTGGGGGTTATAAAAAATTGTGGCTGCTGTTAGGAGTTATAATTTTTCTTTTGTCACCCCCTAAATTATGACGGTAAATAACAGTTACAAAGGTCATTTGTGACTGATAACAACACTCACAAATCTCCCATTTTGGTGTAGTTCATGACATGCCTAAGCAACAGATCCGATTAATCTTTCTCCACCGCATGTTCGGGCTTTACAATATTTGTCACTGTAGCAATTTGTTTTGAGTTTAAGGACAAGCTCACCAGTCCAAACAACAAAAGCAAGGGTGACATATCATTTAAATGTCTTATGCATTTTTGGCCATTTCAACTCAACAAAATCAGACAGTAGCTCAAAACTCCATCAATCTATCCATTAGTGAAATGATATGACCTAAATGAGCGAGATCTTCAAAATAACTTAGTAATAGGAGTTGAATTTGAGCTAAGCATCATGAAATGAAGCCCACCACCAGAGTTACCTCCCTTGGAACCATTAAGTGATGTGACTCAAAATGAAAAGAAGAAAACTACTACCCATGCTATTGTTGTTACAAAAGGAAAGCCTCCTCTACAGTTGGTTCGTTAATGGAGGAGGCTTCCCTCCCAGCTCCTAATAAATCCAAAACTAAGAAAGATGCTACATAATTGGCTGGGGAACCTTTAGAAGTCATCCGGCCACCTAATTCTAACTTGGTGGAAAAGTTACAATTAGTAGTTGCTAAAATGCTACATGGCTTCAATCCCTTTATTACCCTATTAATTAAGTCGGGGTACCTTAGGTACTTGCGCAACCCTTTATTTATAATGATGTTGCTTCTTAGGTTTCTCATAGGAAAAGTTCTAACTTTGGTCAGTCCAAAGAGGAACCTTCCACTGATGTTCCTTCTCAGCGCAAAAAAAAAATTGGGCACTAAAACCTTGAGGAAACGTGCAACTCAGAAGTGTGTTGTGATCTCGCAAGTCTGAGTCTTAATCCCACGCTAATAGGTTCCTCAAAACGCATTATTTTTCGGATAGTCCTGTAGATGAGGATGTGGTATATGATTTAATCCACCCTGCTCCAACGTTACTCATTTTTCCTACTCCAAAGGTAACTCTTTATTTTTTTGTACATTTTTTTTATATTGACGTGCTCCCTCTGACACTTTATCTTTTGATCTTTACTCTTTAGGAATCTTCATCTCCTAATTATTCTCCATCAACCCCAAGGGACCCCCCCAATCCCAATCGTCGATGAACCTGCCTCTGATCTAGCTCCAGTTTGCCATTCATCAATGATTATACTTACGTACTCAAGGCATGCTTCCTCCAGTCATGTGAGTGAGGTAGCATGTAGATTGTCACTGGAAGATTAAACGCTTGGGTCATTAAGTAGTGTTGGTGAAGTTTTAACGACACTTGATTTGCCCTCTTCAACAGCATCTGGCTCACCATATTCCAATGTTTTACCATTGGCTATGATTCCTCCAGTCAACTTACCATAGTTAACTTGTCTTTTTTACTTGAAAACCTTTTAATTATGCCTCCTTAAATTGTTGTGTTAATGATACTAAAGTAATATGTGTTCTCTCAGGTGGATGTTCTGGACATTGTCAATGCGTTGAATGAGTCGGTTCCACCTCACCCCTTATGAGGCCAATTGTGGATTGGATTCCACGAGAGACCTTTGAGGACATAAATGCTAAAGTAAAACTTAAATTTGTTTATAACTATTTTTTCGCAAATTTTCATGTGTTAACGCTATTTCATGTGTTAACTCTTAGCAAATTTTCTCTGTTGTAGCTCTCCTAGGGTGAACTAAAGATTTGTTCTAATGTGGCACCTCTGCCCTTAGTGAAAGTTGCCCCTACTAATATTGAGACTGGTGCTTCACCACCATAGCCTATTTCTGGCCTAGCTCTTATGCCAGTTGAAATGCAATTTTCTATGCCAATTCAAGAGGAAGTTCCCTCTGATTAAAGTCGTCGTTGAACCTAAGGATGCAAACACTCCCTTAGGTTCAATGTGGTTGTTCAAGCTCCTGAGGTATATCTTAATCTTGTGTGTTTGCTTTCTCAAAAATATTTGAAAGTACACTTTCTTGGTGACCTAGCCATTTTTTTGCTAAAATATTTCAAAATCACACACATACCAAAACTCTTTGTTAATTTTTTTTAAATCTCACATCCGTTTGGCGATTTAGCAAACTCTTTGCTAAGTTTTTTTTTTCAAAATCTCACACCTGCTTAGTGACTTACCAAACTCTTGGACAAGATTTTTTCAAATCCACACCTGCTTGGTGACTTAGCAAACACTTTCTTAACTTTTTTGTTTCAAATCTCGCACCTGCTTGGTGACTTAGCAATCTCTTTACTAAGATTTTTTCCAAATCTTACACCTGCTTCGTCACTTGAAAAAATCTTTGCTAAGGTTTTTCTTTAAGTTATCTCTCTGGTAATAAAAAAAGGCGAAATTATGGCTAACTCTTATTACGATCTCCCTTTTTTCGTTGCAGCCTGTGAGGGAACTGTTGCACTTTTCGAGGTAATTCAAACTACTCCTTCTCAAGTTGTTGTGCCTCCTCAACAATTGAAGATTCATCCGGTTATGTAAGAGCCATCTCGTGTCGAATCCTCTTGTAATAGTGATTGTGGCCTCACGACCAATGCTACTATGGCTGATAGTGAGGCTAGATATGAGAATTCACTGCGAAACATTGCACCTCTAGAATTCTGTTAGTAGTTGCTTCAACAGTTCCCTTTATTCAAGGTTGCCCTCGCATAGCTATAGAACAACTTATTCAAGATCATCTAGAAACTTTCACTATAGACTTTCTAAGGCCAAAAAGAGTTGTAATGGGGTATAGACTCTAAGACTTGTCAATCGTTATATCAAGGCCGTGAACACTTTAATGGCCATACTAGATAGAGCTACGATCAACCAATGCTTGAGCAACCTTAGAGATCAGTCTAAGGATGGATTCAACTTCAATTGGCTTATCAATCATTTGTAACACCTAAAGGATGCTCAAATGGAGACTCAATGCCAGCTGTACTTGAAGAACGTTGAGGCCCAACATGTTGAGGAGGGAAGACTGAAAGAGCTTGACCCCATCATTAAGAAGCTAAATTGTAAAGTCAAGGCAACCGAAGAAGCTTTGGCCAGGTGAGTGAGTGCCTATGATGCGAAGTTAAAACGGATATCTGAAATTCAATGAGGCTCCATGCCACCGTGGAAGCTCAATAGACTTGTGTTCGAGATGCTGCTTCATTGCCTGAGGGATATTTCACCTCCCTAGACTTGTGTTTTCTCATAGACTAGGAAATATTTTCTTTCCTATAATTATAGGCAACAGTCCTAACTTGTAATGTTGCTCCATTTAAATTGAAATATAAAGAAGAAATATCTTGTTATGGACACTCTCATTTTTGTACTCATACTCATTTCCTTACTTCCAATACGTGTGTTTATAACATAAAATGTGATTCATATTGTATATATGTGCTTGCTCGTAAGATTTAAAAACCTCTCAAAAATCTTACAAACAAACTCAAAAGGCAGATTATTTAAAAAATAAAGTACAACCAAATCTAAACATGGTAAAATTTCAACCACTTGTTAACTTTGAAACTCATGTCATCTTCTATCTTGGAGATCGAATTGTAACCTGAATCATGTGCTTCTTTGACAACAAATGGTCTTCCTAATTACCTACAAACTTAGGCAATGGGAATACTGTAATGTGACTAACAACAGTTTTTAGAATGAAATCTCCTTCTACAAATTTTCTTCACTTTATTAAATTGTCATAAGCCCTAGAGAGTTTCTTCATATACATCTGAAAGTGATGCCTCACATTATCTCTATGTTCATCCAATGCTTTTAGTTGAGCGTGCATATCTTGAGAAAGCATTCTGTTTCGTAAGGAATATCTAGCCAAAAGTACTTCTAGCTCAGCTGGCAAAATTGCTTCAGCTCAAGAAACCAAGAAAAAAGGTGTATAACCAGTTGGTTTCCTTTAAGTCATTCGATAAGCCTGTAGTTTGCTCGAATTTTGTCATCCCATGCTCCAAGAAAGTCCTCCATCGTCTTGACCAAAATTTTAACCAAGGTCTTTTTTATTGCTTCAGCTTGACCATTGCCTTTGGGATAGGGGAAAATTAAAGTGTGGTGTATGATTCAGTATTTTTCTGTGAGAAAGGTCACCTTTTTGTTGATGAATGGAGTTCCATTATCAGACAAAATAACATTAAAAATGCCAAAACAACAAATTATTTACTCTTTAATGAACTGTGCCACCACGCTTGTTGTTGCTCTCTTTAAGGGTATTTCCTCTGCCCACTTTGTAAAATACTCTGTTGTTACGAGAATCCAATTTTTTTTTTCTTGAGGGAGGTTTAATTACCCCACAAGGCCAAATGCCCAAATGGAAAATAAAAAAGATTTGTCAAGCAATGAATGTCTATTAAAGGAGCATGTATCATATTTCCATGAAGTTAACACATCTTACACTTCCGAAAGAACTTAGTTGAATCTTTCTCCATAATTATACAATAATATCCCAAAGTCATGAGATGATCATATAATTTGGATCCTCTATTGTGAGCTGGATCGTGGGCTTGCTTAAGAATTTTCCATGTTTCGTCCTTTGTGATGCACCTCCAAGGTTTATTGAAGTATCTTTTGCGATAAAGATGCTCCTCTTGAACATAGAACCATGGGGCTTTTCTTCTAATCCCCATGGCGTCAATCTTCTCTGCAGGAACAATTCCATCTTTGATAAAAGCAATGTAAAGTATCTTAATTTTATTTGGGATTCCACGAAATTGCACTGAGCTACCCAAAAAAAATTGACATATAAAACATTTTCTTTGCATTGTTGTTGTGCCCTACCTCATCATTGGTAAAAAAACACCCCTCTTTTTAAATTCTTAGATATAAAGTGATCTCAGTGGTCTCACGATGGCTCCTTATGAGATTTCTTCAATTTCTGCTATCTTCCTTTGGACTGATGCATCTCGCCAGCTATCCTCCAATGTTTTCGAAGCACAAACTCCTTGCTATAACGAAATATTGTGCTAACTCTCTGAGCCTCATCTTTTATTCTCCAAACTCTAGTTGCTTCCATATTTTACCTCTTCAGTCTCGGTCATCTTTAGTCGATAATATTGCTCTGTTCTAAAAGTCCCGCCTAGGCTTGAGGCTTGAGAGAAACGCATCGTCTACGCCTTATTCTTGGTAAAAGGCTTAAGGCATACTTTTTAAAAAAAAACAATGGATTAGTTGACAAATATTGGTTATGGAGCATTAATATGAGAAAGATGACAATCAAACATATGGATATATTTTCAAAATTCAAGGTATGTATTATTTTATTATATTACTAGCCTTGGAATAATTAAAATAATAAAAAAAAGCCTTTTTACGCCTAGGCTCCTAAGGCTTGAGGCTTGACCTCTACGCCCCGACCACGTCTCGCACCTTTTAGAACCTTGTAATATTGTAAGCACGATCGATGGAGATGTTCTTCGTTGGATCACCACAATTGTTGACTCGTCGTTCATAGCTACCTTTTGTACAAAGCTGGCATAAGTATAAGCATGTTTGTTCATTGTTTTATGATGTCTTTCCATGAAACTGGCCAATTTCCCTCTGGATGATTATTCTATAAGGTGCCAAGTTAAGGTGCTTAAACGCGTATTCTCCATTCACTTGTTTCACCACTAAGTTGGAATCCCCTTTATGCAAAGTGAACATGCGCCTCTCCTAAGACCCTCCAACAATCCTAAAACCAAAACCTCATATTCTGCCTCATTATTAGAATAAAATAAATTCAACTTAAAAGACAAACAAATTTCCTCATTTCCTCTAGAAAGGATGACCCCTGCTCATCCTTTTTCCTTTTGCTGATGAACCATTGAGTTCTATAATCCACTCTTCAAGATTGGTCTTCAAAAATTGGCTTGTCTATCATCGCCTGGAATGTCTTCGTGAGATGGCTCAAATATCCCAGAAGGAAAAATTGCCATTAAATCTGCATGATATTGACTCTTGATCGCGTGAGAGACCACACATTTCAGATCATACTTTGATTGGATAAGGAACCACCTTGCTTCCCTCCGAATGAAAATGGTTTGTGCCAACAAAAAATTTAATAAGACCACATCTTGTCACAATATGAATGGTGAAGGATAATATATAAGGCCTAAGTCTTTAAGCAATAAATACCAAGGCCAAATAATAGCTCTCAACGCTAATGTATCTTGTCTCTGGAACGCGGATGCAACGACTCATGTAGTAAAAAGGTTGTTCTTGCCCATCAATCTCTTCTACTAGCAATGCACCGATGGACTTTATGGTAGAAGTATGATAAAGCTGCAACAGTATTCGAGCTCTTGGTAGAATCATCGTTTGTGAGGAGGTGAGCTATTGCTTAAGCTTGTTAAAAGATTCTTGGTAAGGTTCCTCCCATTTAAACTTCACGGTCTTCGTAACAACCCATAAATGGATGAGTAATCTCAGTCGAACCTGGGACGAATCTTCTCAGGTAGGAATCTTCTCGAGGAAGCTCTTAAGTTCCTTCGTCGTTTTAGGGTAAGGCATATCAAATGGGGATGAGACACACATATACACTTTCTTTTAAGTAAAACAAAACTATCAAATAAGGATATATATATATATATATATATTTGGTGCCTTTCTTTTTTGGTTTTTGTTTCAGAGAGATGTCATTTTGAGAGATGTCATTTTATTTGTTTGTTTAGTGATCTATCTGTCCATGGAAGGGAGCTTTCGATCGAATGAGAGCTTTTTGATGTAGCTTTGGAATTGGAGTTTCATCCTTTAGTCCGCGTTAAGTGATGTTTCACGGGGATCTCTTAGTGATTTTGTTTGTTAATCCGTCTTAGAATGGGGTGATTTGAAGAGGGTATTTTTTTACACTTCTTTGAGAAGAAGGGTATATGGGTAGATGCACCTACTAAAACTATTATATGTAACCCCCCCCCCCCCCCCCCCCCCAAAAAAAAAAGACTTTTACAATTGGAGATGACCTAAGTTATTTATTATTTTCAACATATTTTTGTAAGCAACAGTAATAAGGCCGTTAGATTGTTCTGAATTTATTCGGGGGGAAAAAAAAGTTAGGTAAAGGGAAAGCGATTATTCCCACTTTACCCAAATTTACAATGAAACCTAAGATTTTGTGTTCAAATTCCCAACAACTCGTATCAAACCAATCATTACACAAATCCAAGAACCCAATTTACCTAAACACTGTATTTCCAGATTTGACAGAAATTCTACATGTCTGAAAAAAAAACAATATGCACATGAATTACATCCACCAAATCCACATAAACATCTATATTCTATATTAAACATCGGAAAAAACATTACAGCTAACTCCAACATTATTAAGATACACTATTTCTTATAACAAAACAACCCACGATACCCATTAACATCCTCCGGTCACCAGAAAACGCACACATATATATAGATATAGATATAAATATTTTTATGTCCTACGCTTACCACACTTGTTAGGCCGAGCACGAGTCTTACTCGTATTGGGTTTCCCAAAAGCACTACAAAACCCACAAGCAGACATCTTTGGCGACGGTGGATCTATCGCCGGCGAAACTTTCCCAGTTCGAAACGCACGTCCGCCGTTGGATCGGCTCCGTTCAATCGTGTTGACCGATCCAACGGGCTTGTGTTCTTCTTTGACTTCTTCTTGTTCATCTTTATTATCAGTTCCCTCTTTGTGAGTATTATTATCCTTTTGGGTAGCCTGGTTAAGTTCGGCTAAAAATTTGTCATCCCATATGAGACCCGATGAGCCTTGTCTCCTGAATGATACTGCGGATCTCTGTAAGCCCTCCATCAGTTTTTTTTCTCTCTCCTGAGTTTAAAGTACGAAGGAGACTTTACATTTGTATATATACAAATGTTGTTTATATAATACTATAGAGTATAGAGAGAGAAGAGCTGGGAAAGATAAGGGATTTCACAGGTGTCGGTTAAGAGAAAGGGTCAAAATATGCAGCTCATCAATTTGCTTTTCTTTTTTTTTTGTTGTAGGTTAAAACAAGAATGGGTATTATCAGCACTTTTTTAATATTGTTTAAACAATTTTCTTTTTCTTTTTCTTTTTCTTTTTTGGTGTTTGTATTAAAGTTATGACGCAGAGGTCCGGCAAAATTGACCTGAACATTGTTTGTGTTTGACGCGTAAGACGGCTGGTTTTATCTTATTATATCTATTTACTATTTTTAGCTTCTTTTCGGTGGAAAAATCGTCGTCGCACATAACACATCTGCGGGAATCAACTATAACAAATTTTGTCCACCATGTCAAAAACAAATTGAATTTTTTATTAAAACCAATAAATTGAAATTATTACATTTTGTAATTTATTTTTAATGTTAAAATAATTATTTACAACATTTTTTTTTTCTAAATACGAACGTATATATTCATTTCATTTGTAGAACACATAATATATTGATTGAGTCACTACAATGTAAAAAATATAAAAAATAGATACCATTTTCAGAAAAATTATTTGGCTTAGGTGAGCATCTCTATTAAGAGAAAATAAAAATAACAATCATTTTTACGAGAAAATTATTGACTTTTCTAAAAATATCAAGGTTCTAAAAAACGCGGGGCGTGATTGAGGCGTGGAGGCCAAGCCTTAAGCCTTAGAAGCCTAGGCGGGCCTAGGCGTAAAAAGACGTGAAAAGGCGTTTAGGCCTTCTTAATATATTTTAATATTTTTTAACCATAACAAGGCTATTAAAATACAAAAATTGCACATATCATAAAAATATGTCTGAATATATACAAATTAAAATACTATATGATTACTTTGGAAAAGATAATGGTCCGATTTGTAAACAAATTCTTTAAAAGGCGACATCGTTTCACTAAGGCATTGTTGTTTTTAGAAAAAAGTGCGCCGTAAGGGTTTTACCAAGAATAAGGCGTGAAAAGCGTAAGGCGAGGCGTTTCCCCTAAGCCTTAAGCCTAGGCGTGCCTAGGCGGAGCCTAGGCGGGTTTTTTAGAACAGTGAAAAATATTATCATTAATATTTCAAGTCCTAATTCTAAAAAGTCTATTTCATTTTTTATATATACAAGAGAGACACTACCCCCACTACCCCCCATAAATATAGAAAGGAAATAAAATCATAACTTACGATGTGTATTTTTACGAGAAAACAAGATACAATAAGAAGACAAACATTCAATTACACGACATATGAAGTTATAATTTTTTAGAGCTGAACATGTGGGTCCATTGTCCAGTTTGGACAACTGAACAAAAAATATTTATCGGACACTAAGTCAAAAGGTATTGGTTAGAGGCCACCCAATGATTAACTGAATATTATTGACATTGACCAACTAGAAATAGCATTGAATGCTCTACTTGAGATCCCGTGTATCCTGAACTATAATGTTGAAATATCCCAAGATGGGTCCCCCAGCTTTTCGACACACCAATTGATAACCGTGAGGTTGTCTTTCTTGATTATTGCATTTTCTAGGCCTATTGAGTTCCGCATATGACATACGCCCCCGATGGCTGGTAACTCGCATATTAAAGTACTATTGGCTTTTATATTTCGTGAAAAC